>JASJET010000032.1:8382500-9041557 GCA_034092305.1 Diaprepes abbreviatus | reverse complement strand
TTTGGACTTTACACTAAGAGAATAACGTACAATATACTCTTATGCTTAACTGACTTACTGGCTTCTGACTTATACTCTACTACTGTTACGCTGATATTATTCTTTATTGTTTATTTAGTTAATTCAGCGTCTAGGCTTGTTTATGATATTTGAAACTATTATTGCCTTTTTAGTAAATTCAGCGTCTTTATTAAACACCTGCATCCGTTTGGATAAATAACATATTAGATTACAGTATTCATTAACTGGACCTGCAATGTCAGCAGTTAAGTGATAAACAATAACTAAGAATATTTTAATAATATTGGGTAAATTTGGATATAATAACACCCCCTCTTATTAAAAAGTTAACTGCATTTTTTTGCTGTAACTTTTTTAATTAGAGTTTACAATTTTAAACATAATTTTTATTGACATTTTTATTATCAGTAAATTCGAACATTTCGGTTTCTTCAATAGGTTCACAAATACCTAAACTCGGTCTTATACGAGGTAGAATTTTTGAAAATTTCCCTCCTAATAAGGGTAATTGAGGCTTTGGAGGTTGCGGTGGAAAATTAGAGGATTCAATTCCTATCCTAATCATTTTCCTACGTTTTTTACATTTAAAGAATATGTAGACAAATATAATACTATTAGAGTTATAGAAACATAAGTGAACCAAGGGGTGTATTTTTTAATTAAGGGTTCGTTAATTAAATCATCAAGGTCTTTGGAATATTGATCCAATTTGTGTTATGCAATTTCTAGGTTTTCTAGATTTAAATCACTCATTTTTAGAGGCTTTAAATTTAAATTTTCCATAGTATTGTCTGGATAGTTTTGACAACAGTTATAAGGTATTTTCATAACATTTGAATAGCTATAGTGCCACTCTGACATTTTTGACATTGTAGCTTGAACCTTAGTAGTT
Source organism: Diaprepes abbreviatus (assembly GCA_034092305.1). Taxonomy (NCBI): domain Eukaryota; kingdom Metazoa; phylum Arthropoda; class Insecta; order Coleoptera; family Curculionidae; genus Diaprepes; species Diaprepes abbreviatus. The sequence goes on along the minus strand of JASJET010000032.1, from coordinate 9,040,644 downwards.
CCGACAAATGCAATGCATTCTGGTTGTAATGTCATAATTGTATTAGTATCGACAATTTTTGATACTGGATCAATATTTTTACATTTAATAGTAATCGGAGTTCGATCCGTTACTACTAATAACCATATATTATTACTTAAAAGTTGTATTTTATAATCTTGTGCGTACACTGAAATAGTTTGACAATTTTTGGGAATATTTAGCTGAGGAGTTTTTAATAACTGTGCTTCACATATTGCGTTAGAATCTATAGGATATGAATATAAATTTTTACAAAGTTTTATGTTTAACATAACTTCTTTACAATTATTAATATTTGTCAATGGAATAAATTGATCTGAATCATCACTTTTCGCGATATATTTTTGAATAGTTGGCAAAATATAATGAAGTTTAGTTCGATTGTCCTTTATAGGAATTGGATATAATTGATATATTGTATACATTTCTGGTTCTACCAGTGGTATATCTAGTACAAAAATTAACTTATCAATTGTTTGAAAAGCTGATAATTCAATAATATCTAAATACGTAGCTATTTTAGCGTCTCTGATTGATAGAGGTAAATTATTCTTTTGGAGATTCTGAGATATTGTTTGTAAAGCAGCTATAAGGTCTTTTGGTGTAATAATCGACGTATGAATTATTTTGAGTTTTGCAAATGTAATTGCATTTAATATGTCACTTAATTCATTTTCAATAAAAGAGTATGATTCCATGAGGTGTTGACAAACTCCCATTAACTGTATTTTCAATTCCAAAAGTTCTAAGTTGTCGTTTATTTTATGAATTTAATCATCTATTATTTTTATATCTTCATTAAAAGTCTGTTCATCTATTTTAAACTTATGTAGAGTTTCATTAAAGTTTTGGATTACCGATGTTGTAACCATGATTTGTTTTTTCATCAGGTTTTCTAATTCATGTTCGTCTTTTTCAATTTTATTAATGCAGTTATTATAATATTCGCCGTCCGAAGCGTCTAAATTACCAGTTATGAACTTCCAAATACTTCGGGCAGCGTTAATTAAACCGCATTTCTTTCTAGGGTTAATGGAAACATCTAGCTCTACTTCTTCAAATTTAGTTTATAAATCTTTCGATATTTGTTTAAGTAGGCTTATATGTGTTAGCAAGTCGAAATTAAATATTTTTATTTTATCGGTTTTTCTTGTTATGGTTGATAAGAGACTGTTTAAAATATTATTGTTATTATTATAAGTTTCTCGAAGTTTATAAATGTCTTTGTATAATAGTAAAGTCCATTTATCGTTGCATACTTTAAGTTTCATTTCCCTTTGGAAATACAGTCCAATATTATTCTCTATTGGTTTAAGAGTATATAAATATTTCTGGTTTTCTTGAATTAAGGGTGTAGTTTTTCTTAAGTTCGTGCATAGCAAAAGTGTTAACCTAAAAATAAAAATAGTCAATCATTATCAGATTGATCGCATTCTAATTGAGTTTTATAAGCGTTTTTATCGTCTGGGATAATAATAATGTCGTCTACATAGGGTTTAAGTCTGTCAAAATTGACTTTGGTTAACTGTTTGGTTTCAAGATTTTCTAAAGTCGCTGAGTTCAAGTGAATCTCTTTGATTTCGAATGGACCGTTAAATTTCTGTGCGAGTTTTCCTTTAATTTGTGATTCTTTTACGTAAACTTTGTCTCCAATTTTGTAGTCTGCGTTATCTCGTTTTTCTGGAATATGCTCGTCAAATCGTTCTTTAGCTTTTTGTTTTGATTTCTGAGTATTACTTCTAGCTGATTCGTAATAGTGTTTGATTCTTGCATTTAAGTCTCGAATGTATTTTGAAATTAATTCTTTTTCATTATACAGGGTTTCTGGTGGTCTAGCTGATGTGTGTCCAAATATTAATTCATAGGGGGTAAATCCTGTTGTTTTATTTAACGAATTATTATAACATATACAGACATATGGTAATAACTGACAGGGGTGTTCTCTAGGGTCTTCGGTTTTCATAACTCTTATCATTTCGAGTAAAGTAGCATGAAATCTTTCAAGAGAGCCGTGTGATTGAGGGTGACTTACACTGGAAAAAGTAATTTTAATATTGTAAAGATTACATAGGTCTTTCATTAATTGGTTGTTAAATTCTCTTCCGAAATCACAATGGATTCTCAATGGTGTTCCATAGTGTTGGAAATATACAAGTAGTGTATTTACTACTGATTTTGAACTTTTATCCATTAAGGGGTATGCTTGGATAAATTTAGTCAATTCGTCCCTTATGGTTAGGATATAATTTTTATTTGGGATTTCTAGTATATCAATATTTATTCTTTCAAACGGTGTTTTTGGAGTTTCGGTGATTACTAGAGGGTTATCTAAGTTTTTTCTCAGAATTTTATTCTTTTGACAAATTTCACATCTTTTAATATAGTTTTCGACATCTTTACTTAATCCTGTCCAATTATGCTGTTCTTTGATTCTTCGAATTGTTTCATTTACTCCTCTATGGAAGTTTCTTTTTCCTGAATAATATTCTTGTATTATGATTGGAATTTCGTCTTTTTGAGGATTAGTTACAATATTTTGACAAATTACTAATTTTAGATCTTTTTCTGCAAAAATAAAACATATCATTTCTATTATTGGTAAATGTATGTTATTTTCCACATAGTAGGTTTTTGAATCATCAAGTATATGTGTTGAGTTGATTAATATTTTAAATAAAGTTGGAAGTGCATCTTCGTTTTGGAAGGGTAGCGTAGCTAGGTAATATTTTCGTTTTTTTACTGTTTTTGAGTTCAAAATGTTAATTTTGTCATCATTAAATGGTGAGTGTTCTTCGTGAAAGTCTTCAATTATTTTGTAGTGAAGATCTTGCAATCTATCTTCTTGAAATATGACAATTAAATTTTTATGGTCTTTATCTAGTAATTGATCATTTGTGTATCGGATTTTTGAATAATCAATCAAGCTAGTTGTCTGATAAAGGTCTGTGAATCTTTTCCATTCACTTTTCATTGTCTGGGGTGACATTAGTGTATTTTCTTCTTCATGATTTTCTGAATCTGTTTCATCAGATTTTTGGTCGTTATTTAGTTTTTGATTAAAGGTACAAGCTATTTGAATATTATTTATTTTAATTCTGCTGAGAGCATCTGCATTCTTGTTGATTTTTCCTGGTTTGTAGATTATTTCGTAGTCATATTCTTCTAATTTAAGTCTCCATCTTGCTAATCTGGAGCCTGGATCTTTGATTGAAAATAACCATGTTAAAGGTCTATGATCTGTGATTAGTTTGAATTTTCTGCCAAATAAGTATGGTCTAAAGTGTTTAACTGTCCATACAATTGCTAAGAGTTCTCTCTCTATTACGCTATGTTTCGTTTCTGCTGGACATAGCGTTCGAGATGCATAAGCTATTGGAAGGTCTTTTCCTATTGGCCCTTGAGATAAAATTCCTCCTATTGCATATAATGATGCGTCTGTGGTCAAAATAAATGGTTCTTCAAAGTTTGGATATATTAAAATTGGTTCGGTAGTGAGTTTTTCCTTTAGTTTATTGAAAGCTTCATGACATTGTTTGTCAAAATTAAAAGTAACATCTTTTTTTAATAGTTCCGTTAAAGGTTTTGATATTTTTGCATAGTCTGGGATAAATCTTCTATAATATCCTGATAGTCCTAGGAATGATTTCACTCCTTTTGTATTTTTTGGAACTGGAAATTCTTGGATTGCTTTAATTTTGTTGGGATTCGATTTTACTCCGTCCTTTGTAATTAAATGTCCTAAATATGCAACTTCTTTTCTAAGAAATTCACATTTGTCTGGTTGGATTTTTAAATTAGCTTTCCTTAGTCTGGAGAATACGTCTCTTAATCTACTCATATGTTCATGAATAGTTCTGCTATATATTATGATATCATCCATGTATACTGCACATCTTTCATTTTGTATACCCATAAGAATATTGTCCATCACTCTTTGGAATGTTGATGGTGCATTTTTTAATCCAAATGGCATTCTGAGGTATTCCTAATGTCCATTTTCTACAGAAAAAGCAGTTTTTGGTACGTCTTTTGGATCTACTTCTATTTGATGAAATCCTGATGCTAAATTTAGCGTTGCAAAATACTGACAGTGTCCTAGTTGATCTAATAGGTCAGATATATTCGGTAATGGATATCTGTCATTAAGGCAAAGGTCATTAAGCCGTCTATAATCTATGCACACTCTCCATTTTTGCTTTCCAGAAGCGTCCATTTTCTTTGGTACCACACATACTGGACTGGACCATGAAGAAACTGAAGGTTGAATAATTCCTTGGTCTAACATTTTATTAATTTTAGTTTTAACTTCTTCTTTATGTACTTGGGGATATCTATAGGACTATGTGTAAATTGGTCTTGTATCTCTAGTTGGAATAGAGTGTTTTATTTCACTTGTGAATGTAAGTTTGTCTCCTTCTAAGTAGAAAATATCAGAAAAATCTAGACAAATTTGAACAATCATATTTAATTCCTCATTGTTTAAGTGTTCCGTTCGTAATTGGTCAACTATCTCTTCTTCTCTACTATATGTTGAAGTATTTGCCTTATAAAAATTTTGTATCGAAGTGTTTGTCTTAATAAGTGGTTCAAATTTTAAATTATCAAATTTTACTATTTTTGGAATCGAGTTTATATTTATTACGGACGTTAAAAATTCACCATTTTCATTTATATTAACTATAGCATTAGGAATATGTACCTTATCAATTGATTGTGATAATAGTATTGCTTCAGTATTTTTTAATTGATTAGTTTTAAATTTATAAATTTTTTCAATTCTCGGTGGTATATTAATTATATTTTGTATATCAAAGCATTGACGTTCAGAATCATCAAGTTTATTTATCTCATTACTGTAAGATTCGACTTTAAATAATGGAATCGTCTTAAAATACGTAATTAATTTTTTATTAAAGAGATCAACAATGCAGCTATAGTGTTGCATGAAATCGACACCTAAGGTACCATCAAATTCTATATCAAGATTACAAATATAAACTTTATGCGGATCACCATATTTAAAAGGGGTTAATACCGACTCTGTTATCAAAATATTTTCATTTGTTATTCCTTTTATCGCTAAGTTTTCAGAGAACTTTTGTTTAAAATTTTCGCAAGCTGTCGGTGTAAAAATAGATATTCCTGCACCTGTGTCAATTAAATATTTAAAGGTTTTTGTCGTATAGTAAATATAAAAAAGATTTTGGGAACTTACTGTGTTTAAATAAAATTTTTGAAATATGATTCGTTGTTGGTTTGTTGTTGGTTGATATACATTGTTTGTATTTGGTCCGATAGTTCTAAAATTTCCGAGGCCTTTACTTGAAAATTTTCATTACACTGGGAAAAATATTCATCAGTATTTTGTAAAAAAAATTTGATTATAATTTTCATAATTATTTGTAGGTAATATGAATAACTTGGTTCATTTTCATTGTAATTCATTGGATAATTATTTTCAAAATAAGGCTGATTATTATAATCAGGGTTGTCATAATCAGGGTTTGAATTTTCAAAATTTTCATTTTGGTTGTTAGGGTAATTATACTCATTTTGGTTTAAGTGATGAGTTTTTGATTTTTGAAAATACTTATTTGGTCTTTGATTATTTGGTGATTGTACCTGAATTTTTTGATTTGATTGATTTTGATTTAAAGGCTGTGCCCTACTTATATTTTGATTTTGATTTGGTTGGAAATTTTGTGGTCTTGGTTGGTATATTTGAAATCTAGGCTGAAAATTTTGATTTGTTGAAGGGTAATTTTGTCTTTGCATTTGTCTTGTTTTGCATTCAATAATGGTGTGCCCATTCTTTTTACAAAAGTTACAAAATTTTTGAATCGGTTTTGAAGTTAATGGCTGCGCCTTATTTGTACGTTGGAATTTTTGATTTTCGAGATATGAAAGTTGTATTTCTCGTTTTATTCGGTTGACTGCGTCAAGCATTGTTAAAGGGTTACCTACTCTTATTATTTGCCCTAATTTTGGTTTTAGGCCTGTTAGTAATGTGTTTAGACACATGTTGTCAATTAAAATTGTTTGAGCATTCTTTTGGTCTTGATTTAATGTTTGTTTTGTTATAGCAGAATATATTTTAGCATTGTGCGTTTGTAATCTAGCAGCAAAGGTTAACGGACTCTCATTTGTTAACTGATGCATACGTTGTAAGTCTTGAATTAGTGAGGTTAAATCACGAGGATCGCCAAAATGAACTGTTAATAATTGAGATATTTCGTTCCATGTATCAATATTTCTAGAATTAATCAATTGTGCCGCTTTTCCTTTCAATTGATTTTTAATTTTAATTGTTAGTAAACCTTGTTGGTCATCTGTGCACATTTGATGAGCTTTATTACAAGCGTTTAAAAAGGTATTGAGAAAAATTTGATCGCCATCGTACTCAGGTACGAGAGAGAAAATTTCTGACAATTTGTATCGTTCAACACTAACATTATTATTGGGATTTTCATTTGCCATTGCTGTTGTTTTTTTTAAGATGTTGTTTTGAGTTGGTTTGAGTCAGCAAGCGAGTGAGTGAGTGAGCTTTATTTATTTATTTATTTGCCAAGTATTTGAAATTTGAATTAATTTGATTTAAATTGAATTGATTTTAATTATTTCGAGTTGATTCAGTGCAATTTATGAATGAATTACTTAAGACTAATAATTATTTACAATGAATGACTTACGCTAAGTTGAAGAAAATCTTTGTGAAGTTCTTGAAGTTCCTTGAAGTTGATTGAAGCGTTGAGGGGTTGGGGGGGTTGAACAACTGCTACGACGTGCCAGGGGTTTCACTTGGTGTTCCTAATCCACACGGGTTGTGGTAGCTGCGACGTGCCAGGGGTTTCACCTGGTGTTCCTAATCCACACGGCGTTGTGGCTAGCTCTTCGTGCCAGGGGTTTTACTTGGTATTCCTAATCCACACGGAGATTTGTTGTTTCCACTTCAGCTTCCACGCACAGTTGCTGATGAGGGGTTAAATCGTCGACACTGGGAGTTAGATCTTGCCCGCAGGCCACTTGTTCTACGAAGTGCCGCGATTGGTTGCTTCTTTGTTTTGTTGTGGGCTCTTTTTGTCCCTGTTATGCGAGTTCTTTGACTCTTGAAGTGGGCTCGTTTTGTCCCTTGAATGTGAGTTCTTTTGACTCTTGATGTGGGCTCGTTGTTTATGAATTAGTGATTTGCTTCTTGGAGCACTTGTTTTGATGAATGGCTTCTTGGAGCACTTGAATCTTGAATTTCCTTTTTTTTTTGGAGCACTGGATTTTTTTGTTTTGCAGAGAATTAAAATTCACCGTGATTTTTCTTCACGTCAAAACATCCTACCGACTGCGCCAATTGTTAGGTCGTGGTCGAGTGGTAAGGGTTTTTAAAAAACACTTTATTTTGCAGTCACACGACTAACAATATTTTATTTAATTTGGACTTTACACTCAGAGAATAACGCACAATATACTCTTTAATTTAGAATATGTTTAGAATAAGTAAACTCACTGTACTGACTAACTCTGACTTCTGACTTATACTCTACTATTGTTACGCTCGACTGAGTAATGAGCGCAGGGCGAGTGCAGGTATTTATAGTGTCGTGCGCTTTTCTCATAATGCATTAGTTTCTTTGTCTATTTTCGAGCAATAGAAACAATAAGGCTTTATTCATAGTCTAGACTTATTGATGAAATATGATATTATTCTTTATTGTTTATTTAGTTAATTCAGGGTCTAGGCTTGTTTATGATATTTGAAACTATTATTGCCTTTTTAGTAAATTCAGGGTCTTTATTAAACACCTGCATCCGTTTGGATAAATAACATATTAGATTACAGTATTCATTAACTGGACCTGCAATGTCAGCAGTTAAGTGATAAACAATAACTTAGAATATTTTAATAATATTGGGTAAATTTTGATATAACATATATATATATATATATATATATATATATATATATTACTCATATGTATTAAATATATGCGAGAGAGAGAATTTTAGTTTATTTTACGTATATTTTTATTTCTTTTTTACTCGTAAATATATGAGAGAGGAAGAAAGAATTTTAGGTTATTTTATATATATTTTTGTTTTTTTTTTACTTGTAAATAATAAAAGATGGAAAAATATATATGTACGATTTACGACGTTAGTCAAGAATTTACATTTTAATTTTGCATGTAAAACATTAGAATTTGATACTGTTTTTTAAAATTATTCAAAAATTATATACTTCAATATAGACTGACGCTTGTATCAAGCTAAGATGTCTTTTTTATACATTTTCATCAAAAAGATGTTACTTTTTTTGCCTGAATTTACTTGTATAAACCTGTCTGAACCTGTCATGTGTGATATACCTCTCTATTTTTATTTCTAATTAGAAGAACTTAATTTAACTAATAATATATTGAAAATAAATTGTGTATGAGGTTAGCAATTGATGACGCGAAAGGTCAAATTAGCAGATAAGACTTCATAGTGTTTACCGTGTAAAATGTTCGAAATTGAAACTCTTTTAAAATTAATTAAATTATTAATATTTTAATACAAACTGTTTTTTCATATAAGCTTACAATAGGGTAGGTAGCTAGGGTGGATAGGTAAAAAAACTACCTACTCTATCTTCCCTATCTACCCTATCCACCTAGGTAATTAAAAAAAATCTAATACATTTAATAGATAGCTTTTATTTTTTTTTCCTATTGGAGTGAGGAGAATATAGGTGATTAGAAATAAAAAGTCTATGAAAAATATTTAATTTGTTTTATTAATAAACCAATTATATAGTAATAAAGCGTTTTCTTTAGCACAGTTTTTATCATTCCAGTAATGTTCTCTAAAATGAAAATTATAAATATTTTTATACTTTTTTAAATTACTTAAATTTGGACATCCTATTAGTAACAATTCCTCTATATTATTTTGAACTAATTTTCTTAACCAACACATTTTTTCATTGCCTTTTACAAAAATAGTTTCATTACCAACAATATTTTTTTATAATTAGATATATTTTCATATGATATATTATTGAAATCTGATTGATTCCATTTGAGACCATGAATGTTGTCCGTCAACCATTCGAAAAGTTTTTGAATATCTTCATTGAAAGATTCCATTTCGTGAGGCAAGTTGACCAACGTATGGTGTATTTGTCCACTTTGAGTATTAATTATAGATATTCCTTTACAAATAAAATCACTTTTCTTATATTGATAGCCTTGAATGTCTAATATATACGTTTTTTCCCTCAGTTTTTTTTAGGGGATTGATGTCACCATATTGGTTAGAGAATTGTATTTGACCAAAGATCGTGTAATGTTAGACAATATGCTGTTGTATTCTTGGGTATATTTTTGCTAGTTTCAAATTCCAATTGTATATCTATGGCTCCAGTTTTGAGTGCTTCGTTCTGACGCTAACAGTCAACTACCACAAAAGGACATACCCCACGGAATTTTATAGGTTCGTAACAGGGTTCTCCGTGACGTCGATAGTAGAAACTTTTCTGGAACTGCGCATACATTTCATATAGGAAAGCCCATTGTTTAGTATCAAAATTGAAATTTAAGCTGTCATATAGGTACGTTTCAGAATTTAGGAAAATTTTTAAATTCGATAAGTTTCCATGATCGAAAACACTTAAATTTTTATCTTTTTTATTTTTTCATCAGTAGATAGAGCAAAAATTGAAAAACGTGGTTTCGCAATTAGGGCACTACTTTTAACAGACCAAGTATGCCTTATCGTTTCTTGTAAAACAGGATATTCATGTAGTTCCCAACTTCTAAATGGAATATTCAAATCTCTATTGTTTTCCAGATGTTTCATTAATCGCAACTTTTCCACATCTGACACTAAAACATGAGGTATTTTTCATACTTCTTTATTTAACACCACTTTGTATTCTTCAGCTGCCTTCACTGGTAGAACAGATGTTTGAATGAAGGCATTTGCGTCCGAATTACTTCTGATTAAAATGAATTCCTGTTGAACGTTCATAATAATTTTTTGAAAGTGTTCTGCAAACCCTAATAAGGTCTTTAAAAGTACACATATATTAATTGCCTTTTGCATCCAAAAAGTTTGGATTTTCATCGATTTGCCAGCCAGCATTTTGAAATCGTTTAAATTCATTTGTGGTATAGGAAACGTAACCTTTCATTGTGGATGCTATACTTGGATTTCTTACACGATCCACCACTCCCAGTTCATAACGAATTTCACCCCAAAGAAATGCAATTCCGTTATTAGTGAAACTGACATGTTGACTATATTCGCCATCTTTTTTTAACCAATTTTCCTTCAATATATAGAAAACTTTGTCCAGACAAGGTGTAAAGGTCCTGTGTTTGTATTGGAATTCTTATCTCATCATTGTTATTAAGCGTAGTGGATGCATACGGTTGTTGTGTATTATATTGAAAGTTAACAATAGAATTATCGGAGTAGACACTTTCACCAACATTTAAAATATTAAAACCCATTTCCGTCGTCCTCGTCTACTTGTTGCTGTTGTTCTGATTCAATTTGACAATTACACCTTATAAGCACCAAAAATCTTCTAAGTTTAAAGTTATACCAAAATTTTTTTAGTTTTTTTTAATTTTTAACACTCTCAATGAAAAAAGCTCTTGCTATTACGTATGTTAACTCTTTCAGCGTGACAATAATACTAATCTGAATTTTCAATATACCTTTTTTTATATAAGTTTTAATCAGATACTAAATTTATCAACTTTAACACTTTTCATGTCACTTGAAAAATAAAATTTTGTGACAGTATGTTTTCCACCATTCTTTTTTACAACTTCTTCTTTGTATTCCCATGGAAGACAAATGGTATTTGCTGCAGCAGATTCACCTTTGCAAACTGGACATTTATATTTAATTGGAATAGGCATTTTTCCTTTTAAGTTTGAGTCCCAAGGAAATTAAAAAATCTTTATTTTTGTACGTTAACTGTTCAAGCTTGCTATTAGTACTAATGTAATTTGTTGATATTCCTCGATTTATAGACATTTCTTATTTTTTCCTTTCTTCTTCTCTATTGCTAACCCAAGGTGTTATAGGGTAAGAGATATTATATAAAAATATCATCTTTTCGTCTTTTATTCTCTTTTTCTTAGATGCAATCTGACTGTGACCACTTCTTCTCTAAAATTGACTAAATTTCCATCCTGATCGGTTATTTTAAGTATAATTTCATCGATATGTCGAGTATTAATCGGTAAATAAATAACATTGGCTGATTTTTCAACAATTTTCATACCAGGTAATGTGGTTGGAAAAAATTGATGGATAATGTGAACTGGTTTCCCATTATTAAAACTATTCGTTACTAGATTGCATTCTATAAAAACACTATTTATTTTAAATAAATGCATTTTATTTTTGATCACTTTTTCCTTTCTAAATCCCAATAATGAACCGATACTGTTTCGTTTGTTAAAGTCAATATCTAAATTACTTTTAATTTCACACTTCAGAGTATTATAGTTTGCTTTAATGGATAAAAATGGTTTTTAATTTTCTGTCCCCACTTGTTTTTCTTTTGATATGCTTTCAAGTTTTTCCACTAAATAATCACTAATGTCTTTAATGTCGTATGAACCTTCTGGAATAGTAATAACTTCCTTATTATTAAAATGAAACTTATTATTTGTATTGTCAATATTTGGGATTGAATTATAACCTTCAAAGTTTATTAGACCCAAAACATATTCTTCATTTTCATTTAAAAGAATCGGTGGATAAATAGCTGCAGATAACAGAGATTTCCTATCGGATAAGGTAAAAGTGTAGGACATGATGTTTACTGTACAAAAATTAAACGATAAATAATATTTTACATCTAATTATTCTCTATTTATTATAAATTATTATATAAAAAATTTAAGCATAAATGACCACATTTAACAGAATTATAAGTCTGATATAAATCATGATTATACAAGTAGTGTATATATGAGAGAAGGAAAGAGGAGGAGGAGTAAGACGAGTAAATCATCAACACTTTTTATTCTCCTCCTCTTTTCTTCTCTCATTATAAACGAAGCATGTTCCAGATATTTATCTCTTTTAGTTGAAGAAGAAAGTGAGAGTCAAGATTTATTATTATATATAAAATATGTTGATCATGCAAATTGTTGTAAAAAAGCAGCAGAATTGTGTAGTGAATTTTTGAAGACAAAAAATGTGTTAAAATTCTTTAATGAACTAAAAAAAATTTGACTCAATAAAGAAATTAATTTATGTATTGATTTATTGGTTAATTAAATATTTAAATGTTTATAGTTGTTTTATTATTGTGTAACGGCTGTTATGTTTAAATATTTGATTATGTAAAGATAGGAAAATATAATTTTCTGTTAGTAATGTGGGGATGTGGATAGATAAAAATATATTATTACATTCATTGTTAATTTATTCATTCATAAAAAAAAATTTTAACATAAAGAATACATTAGAAAGGGCACACAATGAAGGTGATTGAGAATGATAAAAACATTTAGGAGATGATTTAATTAAAACAGGTTGTTCGCGCAATTCAATTATTGGCTTAGTACAATATTTTCTAATAAAATTAGCTTTCTCTTCTCCTTTAATATAAATGAATTCTCCTTTTTCTGTTAAATTTTTTACTATAGATGAAAAATTATGAAGAGGAATATATCCTGTATTCCAATTGATGCAGTGATGAAATTTCATTAACAATTCTGTTTGCTTGTATGTTTCTGGTGGAAGCATTTGTCAAGTGTCATAGCAGAAACCACCCCTTCTTCAAGTTAACAATCTACGGTGGGAAATCTTTCGGATATATTAGGACAAACACGCCAAACAATTCAAACAGTTGTCAGTACACCTCTATATCAAGAATATTTATCAGGATTTCATGAATTACCTCGTCAGTGTATTGACGGGGGTGTAAAATATGTGGAACATAAGTTTGATCACCTCTATGGAATAGTAAACGATTTTGAGACTGAGAAATTCTTTTTGGGTTTAACACAAAGACCTGTAGAAATTATCGGTAAAAACATAAAAGTTGAAGGTATAACTTATACAGGTACACCAGGTTTATATGAATTATTATTTAAAAGGGAACCAGTAGGTTATAAAAAACAAGATTTGGAAAATTATATGGATATTTTAAAGATGCTTACCGTAGAAATTATGATCCTAATGAGCAGGTACAGGGAAATGGATCACAAAAATATATTTCTATAATAGGACCTTATTTACAAAATAAAGGAATGACAAAAACTAAAACCATAAATCTCGAAACGCATAATATAGTTCAAGGATTTTTTGAAAGACGAAAAGCTCCATACAGAGAAACTCGAATATATTCGAAAAGAACAGGATCCGGTATAACTTTAAAAGTTAATAAACCATATACCGATTACGTATATTGGGATAACGTAAATGAACTTGTTGATAGACTTCGACTGTTGGTAGCATCTTGGAATACAGGACATAACAACGAAATTATTTCTATTATAAAAGAATTGAAAGAAGCCAATATAATTGTATAAAAGAATGTAGTAAATATTGTTACTTAACATTGTTAAAATGACCATTGATAAATTTGGACGTCATATTTCTAAAAAGTATACAGTAGATATACTTACAATAGAAAATAAAATACTAGCCAATGTTGAAAAGGAAATATTAAAAAATTTTAAAAGTGATGATAAATATATTGAAAATAAAATTGTTCAAAGTTTTGAACCTGTGTTAAAGAATGATATTGTAAATTTAAAAAAGAGAGTTAGTGAAAATGATGAAAATGTGGAATCTATTTCAAAAAAAATTAAGTTATTTGAAGAAAATGTTGTGTCAAAGTATGATAACAGGATATTAAATTTAAAAAATATTGTCAAAGACAATGATGAACTATTAAAAAGTTTTTCTCAAAAAACATCGAAGTGTGAAAATGATTTTAAAACAATAAAACAGAAATATGATGAAGTAAAGAGTTTTGAAAATAACATAAAAAATGAAATAACATTGGTTAAATCAAAAATAAATTTTACTTCTGCAATAGAAAATGTTAAACAAATTATTATAAAAGATATGGTATCAAAGTTCCAAGAATTTACGAACAAACTTAATAATGGGGTTTTTGAACAAATAGGTAATTTTCAAAACATTCATGATGGTATGAATAAAAATACACAACAAACAGAGAGAGCTATGAATACACACTTTATAATTCATAAAAAAGATAGCGATAATATTAATGAAATAAATCAGAAAATTAATTTAATTAAAAATAATGCTGAAAGAATTCTATTAAGCTTGAAAAATTTTGAAAAGAAATTAAACACAGATTTACAAAATGTAGATGAAAAAATTGAAAATAAATTTAAAAATGAAATTTTAAAAAATAGTGAACAAATCAAGGAGATAATCTCACAATTAAACAATCTAAAAACAGAATTAAAAACCATTGTTGAAGATGAATATTTTCAAAAGATGTTGAATAAAAGATTAGAAAAAGAATTAAAATCTTTAGCAGAACTTATACAAGCTATGATTAACACCTCTATCCATGATTTAAAAAAAGGACTTGCACAACACAGTTCAAAAATTGAAGAAATTTCAACAAAGTTAAATGATTATGAAAAATCTTTGAACGATGTAAGAATTGAAATTGAAAAAGCGATTTTAGATATAAAGAAAATAGAAAAAAAATTGGTAGAAATAAAATTAAATTTAACAAATGTAGAATTTCAATTAGGAAAATATATAAAAAATCTAGAAGACAAATTGGTAAAAGAAATAAAATCATTAAATGAATTAGTTCAAAGAGCAACCGAAGTTTCTAGAAAAGAATTTAATGACGCAATGGCATATGCTAGAGAAGAATTAAACGCAACAGTAAGAGAAATGAGAAACGAAAGCATAAAATCACTTGTTATTTTTGAAACTAAAATTAATGTAAAAATTAGCAACATTGAAGATGAAATCAAAAAAGTCAAAGATTCGAATAATGCATCTTTTAAAACTTTGGAATATAAAATCGAAGATTTACTAAAAAAAAGTTAACAAACAAAAAAAATAAGTTATTTAAAGAAGGTATTAAGAAATTTTATTCTAGTACTATGAGTAAAAATATTAAAAAAACAGTTGTAAATGAATTACATAAACCGGCAAGAAGAAGATATAGAAGAAGACGAACTATTGTTAAAAGCCTAAATGACTTATGGCAAGCTGATTTGGTAGAGATGCAACCCTATTCCAAATTTAATAAAGGTTATAGATATATTTTGGTGGTGATAAATGCATTCTCAAAGTATGTTTGGACTCAACCACTTAAAAGTAAAAAAGGAAAAGATGTAACTGAAGCTATGAAAAAAATTGTAGAAAAAAACAATTAAACCGAAAAATTTGCAGAGAGATTTGGGAAAAGAATTTTTCAATAAAGATTTTAAAGATCTTATGAATTATTACAAAATTAATCATTATAATACTTACTCTAATCTCATAGCGAGTATTGTAGAACGCGTAAATCGAACTTTAAAAAATATATTGTGGAAATATTTTAGTAATAGAGGGAGTTACCAATTGTACTCTATTTTACCCACTATTATTGAAAAATATAATAATAGTATTCATAGAACTACCGGATATAGACCTGTTGAGGTTAATAAAAAAAATGAGAAAACTATACTGCAAAATTCTTTTACTTTTAAAAAAACATTTGATTTAAAGCGCACTAAATTTAAAGAAAATGATTTTGTTAGGATTTCCAAACAAAGACAAGTTTTTGAAAAAGGATATACTCCAAATTGGTCAACTGAAAATTCTCAAATTAGAAAGGTTCAGTTAACAAATCCACCCACCTATTTATTAAAAGATAGTAAAAATGAATATATTGAAGGATGCTTCTACCAAGAAGAGTTACTAAAAGTTAAACATCCAGATGTATTTTTGATTGAAAAAATTTTAAGGAAGAAAGGGAACCAAATTTTTGTTAAATGGTTAGGATTCGATAAATCACATAATTCATGAATTCTTAAAAAAGATGTACTGTAATTAATTTTAAGTATAGTTAGAATGCTGTATATCTTTACGTCAAAATTTGACAAATGCATCAAACTAGTGACATTTTTTTTAACAACTGTAACAGGATCGGAGTGGCCCATTCTACTATTTTATTTTTCGGTTATATCACAAGAAATGTGTCGAAGCAAGTTTCACAAACTAAATATCCTTAAGAAGGAAAAATGTTATACACAAAAATTTTAAAATCGAAGTTTTTCCTTCTGTATGGACATATAGATTTTATATCCCGTTTGTATAGGACTATTTAATGAGAAGTTTAAGTGCTTATAACGGGTTCGGTATTTTAAGTGAAATTTTAAATATTTTAAAAGCGGATTAAAATTTCCTCTTTTATATTACTACACTGAGCGATGGGTAATAATTCGGAAAGGTGTAAATCTCGAGATGGGTGCCATTTTGGTTTTGTTTGTTTTGATAATTTTCTTAATTTTTCTGATAAAGAAAAC
Organism: Diaprepes abbreviatus; assembly: GCA_034092305.1. NCBI lineage: Eukaryota > Metazoa > Arthropoda > Insecta > Coleoptera > Curculionidae > Diaprepes > Diaprepes abbreviatus. The sequence goes on along the minus strand of JASJET010000032.1, from coordinate 9,024,103 downwards.
GTCCACACTAATAGAAGCGTCTATATTATATAAAATTTCATAAATTTTTATCAGAAAAATCAATAAAATTATCAAAAAAAACCAAACCAAAATGGCACCCACCTCTTCGGTAACAGAAAAAATTATACGCAATTTGTTTATAAAGTTCTATTTTTATTATAATACTCCAGTTAGGTATAACAATATTAGGGTAGTCTAATTGAAATTTAAAAATAAATTGACTGTTCTAATAGAATCGGAAATAGAAAACAGTATTTTTAGAAACAGTCAGTAAGTATACAATATTCTAGAAATTATTCAGTGTTTTATACTTAATGACTGTAATTTTACGACTTCTAACTGCAATAAGCGAAGTAGTTAAGCTGCAAAAATATTGAATAAAGAGATAAATAATTAATCATCTTCATCAAATAGCCTAGTTTTCTTTAAAATAAATACAGGAATTTAAAAAAATGTGTGGTTCAATAGATACGAGTTAACACAACGCACGACTCATGGCTCTTAGTCTTTTACTGACCACGTTTCAAGATTCCTCATTCCGCATCCTCACAGATAAATTTATAAACATATAAACGTATAAAATAATGAAAGCGATTCGGTCCAGGCCATCCAGATCTAAGGCCCCAATATTGCATCAGGTTCATTGAAATAGAGTAATACATGCATAAAAAATAATACAGACACGGAACAATAGAAATTATAAGTGAACTAATTACAATTTAGATTAATTATTTATTATTATTATAACACTATTTTCAAAAATTATATGTATATATACAAAATCCTAGAAATGATGAGTATTTTATATTAAATGATCGTAACTTTATGATCTTTGACTGCAAAAGCTAGGATATTCAAGCTACAAAAATATTGAATAAAAAAATAAATAATTAATTAGTTTCTTCTTCATTAAATAACTAGTTTTCTTAAAAATAAATACAGAAATAAAAAAAAATGGGCGCCCCGAAAGGGTAAGATTTAATACATCGCACAACTCATGGCTCTGAGTCTTTTATTGACCTCATTTTAAGATTCCACATGCCAAATCCTCACACAAATGTATAAGCATATAAACATGTAAAGTAATGAAAGGGGCTCAGTTGGGGGCATCTAGATCTGAGGCAATATCTAGGTCCCCTATGTTGCATCAAGTTCACTGAAACACATACATAAAAAATAATACTGCCATAAAAAAAATAGAAATCGTTAATGGACTAATTACAATTAAGATTGATTATTTATTTATATATAATAGATATAAAAAAAGGTAACACACTCTTTCTTGTTTGATATAATGCCATGGGCAAAAGAAAAAATATCCTATATAGAAATGAAAAAAGAAAAAAAGAAGTGCTTAAAAAATGCCAATAAAAAAAATTAGTTAAAAATTTAGAAAATATGTAAAAAAGAATTGTATGAGAATGCTTTAAAAGTTGTGACATTCTTATGTATGAAAATTCCAAAAGAGGTTTAAAAAAAAACACACAAATAAAAATTATTAAAAATGTCTGTACACCCACATATTATCAAAAACTGAAAAGAGCATTAAGGGTCAAGACGACTTCTCTTATTCTGAGAAATTGCTACCACTATCACCAACATTAATAATAAGTGGCTGTAAAGGAATTTGAATTTTCTTACTAATTTCCCACTGCCTTTATTTGTGTGTTCGACATAGCCCAATTCTGTTTTGTCACTCTTCCTAACGCCTTTTTCCAAGCCTCTATTGGTTCTTTAACTTGTAGAATCAGTTAGTCATAATTTCTCTTTGCCTGACTCCATACGATTTCAATTGGGTTAAATTGGCAATGGTATGGGGGCAAGCGTAAAACTTTATGTCCAGAAGATTATTTTAGCTGATCTACTACAAAGCATTTCGCAGGCTGTGGTACCCGAGATATCAAAGACCACAAAGTATCTTTTGTAGCATCTTTTCCAAAGTTGATATATTTTTCTTTCAGCCATGTTTTCATAGCATCCTTGCTCCAACCCTTTTTTGGCCATTTTTGAAGTTGTCTACTATGATTGAGAGTATTATCTAAAACAATTAAAGAAGGTGTTTCCAGTTTTGGCAAAAAATCTTTTAACTAAGCTTCAAAGTTTTCCGAATTCATTTCTCCATGGTAATCTCCAATTTTTGACTTCGATTTAATCATCAGCATTGCATCTTCAACAAATCCATTTTCATTTCCTGCATTCAGTACTATGTATCTGAAAAAAAGTAGAATAGTATGTGGCAGTACAAATTATTAGAAATATTTTTAACTGTTTGCAGAAACACAAATTGGTCTTAACGAACGGAAGCTTTCATGGTTTTGGTTAATTGAAAAATAGTGGTTCTTGAGTTTAGACCCAGTCAAATTTGAATTGTTATGCGACTTTTTACTTAGATTGCACGAAACATCTTCAGGGATCTTGATTTCACGTAATTAGAACAAGGAACATTGCATGTGTTTATTTTTCTCAATTTTTATGTCATTAATGTCTTGAAATTGGAAAATTTATTTCATGTGTTTATTTTTTAAAAATAATATGTATTGTTAAAAATATACTGTATTATGCCCATTTTTGGTTTATTTTTAAGCACCTTTAAGCAGCTTGTACAAATTATAGGTGAGGAGTGTGCAATTAAATAATTGTAATACTTATTTCAAATCTGCTTTTTTTAGCACAATAAAACATGAAACCATTTCAGCAGCTTCGATTGGCAAAACACGTCTGAGACTTCTGGCAAGAACAGTGGCGTACCATATTTTAATATAAAAATATTTTTGTTGTGTTTCCTTAAACCGAAACAAATTGGATTGTACATGTTACAGATTTATTTCACATTTCAGCAAAATACCTCTAAGCAGTTTTTACATTTTGAAAATATTTCTTTTTTCACAATTTTTAAGGCATTGTATTTCGAAAACGAAATATTTTAGATATATGTTTATATCAAATTCTTTTATAAAACAGCTTAAAAAATCACTACAGGAATTTTTTTTTTGGATCCAAGTAAGATGATCATTATTATTTTGTAAAATGTAAATTAAATTATTTGGTTAACTTTCACTTATTAAGGAAACATTTTTATCATATTAAGTAAAAATTTTCCCTAAAAAAAGTTTAAACTTGCTGAAAAAATATACAGAAATTAGAGTAAGAAATTTAGTTAGCTAATTCAATCTCCCCAGGAAATAAAGTATTTAATTAAAAATTTAATATTTAACATCCTGCTAATAGGAAATGATCCAAGAATTATTTAAATAAAGCTTTTTGCAATCTGTTATAAATGATGAAATAAATTCAAATTGTATAAGTGCAAATAACTGATATATTACCTAAATCCCTCCCCAGATATTTTTCGTACTGATCGAGTGCTATCGTCCTGCCATGATTGTCTGTAGGTGCCATCTTAAAAAATCCATGTCTAGTCTATAAAGATCAGCTCAAATTTATTTTCCCCTTTGTCTTCGTTCTTTAAGTACTGTTCAAGAAAGTCTCTTCTCATTTTCTGAATTTGTGGTTTCTCCATTAAAGCTCTATGTGGGTCATCGTTGCTACTTGCTTTAATTAGTAAATTAACCTCGTATCACTAAAAGTGTAAGGAAAATTTTTTAAATGTATATATTTCATACTATGAACAAATATTTTTAAAGTGATTTTTGGATAAATGATTAGGGGACACATAAACTAGATTTTAACTTAAGAATTCTAAGTTATTTTTCTCTAATTGACAATTATACCAGCTATACAAAATTTTGATATATGCTGGGGCTAAATGTGGTAAAAATATGAATTAAGAGCTTCAAAATATATATCCCGCAAACTAAAAGTAAACAAAAAAAAATTAGGTAAAACAATCCTGTAACAAGACAAAGTGCGAAGAGTGGAAGTAAATAGATTTCATGGGATTCATTCATATTTTAAAAATATTTTAATGGTACTTGCGTACCTGAACTATAGCCTTTAATATTTTACGAACAAGAGGTTGTTGCTAGATGAAGGAGGTTAATTTTGAATTTACACTGTCATACATTTTCAGGATTTTTGGGTACCGGAATTCAAAAATCGTATCAACTGATGTATAATTATATCAGAATAAGAAGTCGGCATATGAGTTTAGATTTTAGTTAAATCAAAAATAGTGATTTGGCTTAAAAAAAAATTTTATACGAGTTCAACGGAGCAATTAAAGCACATCAAATTAATGATAAGGGAAGTTTTGGGTAAACAAATTTACTAATATTTTTATACATGTATACTGATATAATTTTATTGACAACCGTGCAGTCACTATGGTTTCACACTTTATTTTCAGGGTATTGTTCCTTTGTAGTCAGAAGTATGTTCTACTAAAACTGAAATACATTTTAAACACTTTTTGAGTCATTTAAAGAACAAAAGCTAGAAACAAATATGACAAAAAAATATTATGTAGTAGAAAATAAATATCACTAGGGCTCGAGTCAACTATGTTGTTCTTACAATCAATTCAAACAATTCAGTTTCTAAAAAGTACTACTATTTACCTCTGTAGGATTACAATTGGACAACGTCGTTTTAACATAATCGTAACTCAATTTAATCCAATCTTGTGCTATAGGACAGCTTGTTATGTTGTGGAATTTGGGACTCTCCATACCTGGAGAAGACGGGTGGTTCTCCATAGCCTAAAACACCAATATAAAGTGCTAAGAGAGGCCTCTTCCGTATAGATTAGGGGTTGAAAAAATGATAGGGTCGTGTAAACTAGAGAGAACATTATACTGACAATTGAGCCACGATTTTGTTTTTTTTTTCCAAAAACTACCTTCAAGTAGCCTTTTTACAATGGTTTTATTAGTTTAACTTACATGTAACCAAGGATGTAGGCAAATATTGCAAGTTGATTTTCACCCATTTCTGATTGTCATTAGGTTTTTAGTTTTTTTGAAACTGTAAATTAAACTTTTCATAGTAAATTTCAACAAAGTCTGCGGGATACGCAATAATTTTTAAGAACACTGGAAAAAATTTCGAATTTGTTAATAGTGTTGCTAAATCTTGTATTCATTGTAACTATGAGCAAAATAACATGTGTAGTAAAGCAAAAATCAGTACAAACACAGATTTTGTGTAAATCTAAGAAAATTACATATTATTTTTAAAAAATACATTTACTTACCCCTTCTTTCAAGGGCATAGAACAAGATTCGAACTTAATTTATCTAGAAAACACAGAAAGAAGATAAATATTTGTTACAATATTGCGAGATTTTATAAAATTTTTCTACCTGATTCAACATTTTTTAAATTGTTGTTAGTAAAAACAAACTTGAGCTGATGGAAAACATATTGATTAAGAAATGTTATTGTACAAAAGATCCACAAAAAGTTTACATAAGTTATATTTATGCTATGGCAGTACAAAAGTTATATTTCTAGGAGATATAATCAGGCGGTTTGTTGTCAAACTTTTTTAGTAGTTTTTTTTAGTTTTCTGGTTAAAAGAGTGTAAATTTATAAAATTTAATATAACATAGAGGTTTCTATAACCCTAAAATCTGTGGCTGTAATAAAGTAATAACAATTCAAAAAAAAATGAAAGCAAAAGTGAAAGTTTCTCTGTGTATTCTAGAAAAAGAAGAGAAAATTCTGAAAATACAGACGCAAAATCATGTTCTATAACCTCCTAGATCTCCACTAAATCCAATAATTACCAAAAATTTCTATTTAAATAAGTTTGAAATACTGTATATTTGAATAAAGCTCGACAGAATGTTGTTTAACGTTTTCGAAAGAGATACTTCAGTATAACAAGAAATAACCTGTTATTAATTACTTACCTTTACATCTTCAAGCTGAAATAAATTTTACATATGTATCCAAATAAAGATCCAGTTAGAAAACTTAAATAAATCCTATAAAAACAAGCACTATAAAGTGTATCCAGAGTTTAAAGTCACAAGCATTAAACACTAGAATATTAAATAGCGGCACAAAGTGTTTAAACTATTTTATATTTTAATATAATAAGAATATCACAACGTTGTTGACAAAATACATAAAATATAGCTGTTATTATAGATCGACAACGTAAGGACCCCGTTAGTCTCAAGTAAGGTTATGTATTAAAATTGTCAAACAAAATAGCTGTTGTTTTGTGTTTCGTTGCTACGGCTCCGACTCTGTGAGATATTTGTTATCTCTTTCATTATTATGAATAAAAACAAGGAGGGAAAACCACTTAATATTTTAGTATTTTACGATTTCTACTACAACAGGAGTAGATGGAGTAGGTAAGCGTGCTAACCTTCATATTTTTATAAAAATATTAATGGGATATTTTGTAGAATTATTAAAGTTTAGATAATAAAACATGTTAAAAATTTTAAAGCAAATATAAATGTTGTTTCAATTTTGGAAATAACTTATTTTTCTTTACTCCGAGAGGAAGACAGAAAATCGAAATGAACAACACTAGTTATATTTACGAGGAACATTTTTTTGGATATATGGCAACTAAAAGCCGTTATAATTACTAAATTTTTAAAGATATACACCGTTTGAGTATAGTATTGTAAATCAAATTTTTTAAATGAAAGACCTATTTAAATAACATATTTTTTTTATTTACAATAATCCTTATATAAATTTATATTTTTACATTAAATCTTTCAATAAACATATTTTTTTCTATGATCTACATCAAAAATATTTTTAGGAATTCTTTCACATTGTTCAACTCGTTTTTCAAATCTTAGTCTGTCAAGATAAAATTTCTGATATTCACTTTTTCGAGCTTGTCTAAATACAAAGTCCCATGTCACTAATACATACACTTTATTATTGTTCTCACTGATTGTCACTGATTTCTTCATATTTCTATTGTAATACACCGGACTTTCTTAACTAGTTTTCTAATTCCTGTTTATGTAGAGATAACATTTCTAAAACAGTTCCGACATTCTCACTGCTTAAATTCTGACTTGGATCCAAAACATTATAAATATGAGAGGACACATCTCCTTACTGATAATTATAGTGATGAAACAAATTAAAATATTTGGAAAATTCTTGCTTTTTAATTATATGAATTCTGTAGTCAACAAGTTCGTCGATTTCAACTAATTTATCTATTGATTCTTTTCCCAGAATCACATAATGTTCATCCCTTTGAATTCTGATAACAGGAGAATGATGTATTTTTTCAAAAAACACTGTGATTTTTTCAATTTTTAATGGGTTTGCATATGCTTGAGAAGAATAAAAATAATTCACCAACACTCCTTGATTTTTTTGAAGTTATTTCCATTCTTCTTCAGTCAAGTAAATGTGAAATCCATTTTGACCACCAATTAGAACTTTTGGTGTAAAATCATTTATACCAATTCCAACACAAACAAATTTTGATAAGGAATTGTTAAGATAGTAGATTTTTGAATTTAATAATTTTTCACTACACTGACTAATTTTATCATTGGTTTCAGAAATGGATTTATATCCATTAAAATTGCTACTATTAAACATGATGTCTTGATGCTAACTGAAAACTAAAATACTGGGTCTGAATATATCTTATCCACCCCACTTCTCTATAAATTTCAAGGTCAAGCAAGTTAAAATTATATTGAAGATAAATAGAATTAAACAGTTTTTACCTTCCTCATCATTTTTAACATGAGCACAGCTAGAAATCGTAAATAGTTTTTTATTTTTTTCAATCCAGTTAGTGTCAAAAATTGTATTATTTGGAAAATAAAAGTAAATTTTGAAAAAATTACTATTAGATTGACTATTATTCATATTATATGCGAAAGCAGCTGAATAATATTCATAGCTTTCATATAACAACATATTTCAGGTTTAATAGTAGAGGTATCGTTTTCAAAACACACCACTTCATGTAAAACCCTTGGAGAATAAAGTACATATGAAGTATTATTTAAAATTGAATGCAAAACAATGTAGTTGATACGGGATGACATTAAAACACTTTTCAATTTTAATTGTCTATTAACAAAACAATAAGAGATTGAAATAAGACTGAACAGTTTTAATTAATTTTCTACAATATATAGACATTTTTTTTTCAAAATATTAAATAATTTGATTACAAATTAGAGATACAAACATGGTTATTTAAACTATTAAAAAAATGAAGGATGTTGACATATTTTCTTTCACTTTAAGGACAACAGGTTCACATTTTTTATTTTTTTCACCTAATCGCAAACACTCGATTAAGTCACAGTTCTTCCAGTGACGATAATATTCCTCAATTGGACAATCATCAATTTTTCAGGCACCACAGTAAAAACATTTACAAACATCATGAATAGCTTAATAATAAAACCCTGATTGGGCTAACATTTTAGGATTTAATTTTCCATTCCAGAATTTAAATGAGGAAAGTCTTTTTTCATATGTTCTATATAATTTGTTATCAATTTCTTTTTCAAAAGATTCTAAACACATATTTATTCTAGACGGTGGTATATTTTATACTGATATAATTTTAAAATTTACCATGTTTTTAAATACTTCAATTTTAGCCTTGAAGAGTAAAACTTTTAATCTTAAAAGAATTTTTTATAATTCATTTTCATGGTCTATAAACCACTGAAAAAATGGAATATCTTGGTGACCCCTTGGTAATGTACCATAACTATTGGGAATTTTAAATCTTTTATCATCATTAGAAGTGAGAGCTAATTTGTTAACTAATTCTGTATAAATATTGTGAAGTCGAGATCTAAACAAATACATTGTACAGAAAGCTTTTGAATTTTGTTCTACAACATCTTTATAATGTGTTAATTCTAATTGTTTTTTAATGCTACTTTTCTTTATCCCCTTAGCTTTTTTAAGCAACCCATTTTCTGACTTAACACAATAAGCTTTGGCCCCTGTGCCATAAAAGCTTTCTACTGGTTCACCAGCATATTCATCCTTAACCTTTCCAACAACAGATTTAGTTATTGGTATTTCATGAATATTATTAACATCATAATTTGAAGTATCGAATTTATCAATATTAACCCTAATGTCTTCATAAACATTACTTGTCTCAATTTCCAAAATAAAGGAATCTGTATCTGTGTAAAGAAGTTAAATATTATTCTTATATAAAGGTTTTAAAAACCCATAAAAAAAGTCATACATCACCGTTTTTGATATATCTAAAATACTAAATCCTACATAGACAGGTTTATCATATTGCACTAACACTTTACGCATTTGCACAGCTACTAAATTCTCTGAAAATATTGTTACATCTTTAAAGGATGGTTTAGCAATTAAATTTTCTGCCCCATCTTTCCTACGATTTTTTACCCATTGTGTAACCAACCGTATATCTGTCCTTTTATCCACATTTTCCATTGTTTTACCGTAGATGCTATTATTTGCCAATTTATAAGAATTTTTCTGAAATTGATTTTTAGATTGATTTCTTAATTTTGTATTTAGATCAATAAATTTTTTTAACCATTGAGATTGTGTAAACTCTACAACCCTATGTATTTTAGTTAGTTTAATTCCATATTGAGTACATTATTTTAATAAAGTATAGTGAATTACATATTTTTCTTTATTTTTTAAATTTGGAATTAATTTAAAAGTTTTAGAATTTTGAGGCTTATAATTTTCTGGCCAGAATGGAAATTCATTATGTAAATTGTGTAAATTTTCAGGATATTCTAAATCAATCTCTAGCACATAACCCTTGACATTAGTCTCAGATATATACATTATATCTAAATTTTGAATTTGTTGATTTGACAACCAAACAAAATCTTTTTCGGGCAGATATTGAGACATCGCATATCCATAAAGATTAGTTGCATCAAAATACATAATATATTTAGATGGTTGTAATGGATCATAACTCCTACATACACAGGAACTGATTCCTCCTCTTACACTACCTTTAAAAAAATGTAACATATCTGGGTCTGTTATTAACTCCAATTCGACTCCAGTATGTCTTAAACAAGCGTCAAAACTTAAACCTGGAAAAGTATAATAATGTGCAGGATCAAGTTTGTAAGTTTCCATATACGTTTTTCTAAGATTTTGAAAAACATCTGCCAAAAGTAATACATCAGATTTAAGATATAAATCGGAATATTCACCGATTGTTTTACATTCAAATAAATTCCAAACATTTTTAGCCCTCTCATATTCTTCATCAGTAATGTGTTCATCCGTGAGGTCATTATAAATTTTTTTTTTATCTGGTAACTCCGTTTCATTTAATTTGGTGATATTATCAATATATTTATAAGGGAAAATGCCTTTTTGACGGATATAATTAAATTTTTATTTTTCATTAAAATATTTGAACACTTCTTTGCATTGTTCATCATTAAGAATGGAAGATAAATTTGACAAAGAATATGGTAGGAACTGAAATGAATCAGTAAACTTAAGATATAGAAATTTTGACTTGGTGAAACCAGTTTTTTATCTAAATATTGGTCTACTTCAACAGATTTTTGAAATGAAATGTATTTTTCTTTATTCTGAGCTATGACAAATAATTGTTCATGATTTGGACATAAATTTTTTATAAACAGATGAGAATCATAATTACGCAAATTGTGTAAAACTACTGGAATGGAATTAGATAATTTATAATTTAAGTTGCATATAGAGTGTGACGGACCTCTATAGGAACCTGTTAAATCACAATGATCAACAACCTTAGTAGTTATTATTTATTGATTTTGGACCACAGCTAAAGAGCCAAAAAAGAGCCATCAGGGAGCCATAGAGTGCTCCCTAACAAATCCTTCTTCTACCACCGCTCTCCCCTCTCTCTCTTTCTTACTACTACTAACCAAATCGTCCCTACAAACAATAGAAAACACCACATATAGCTCCTCTCTCCATTATTATAAATAAAACCTTTCGCTTATTTAGTTAGAACAGACACCATCAAAACCTCAGTACTGATCGACGACTCCTGGAACGCAGAAGAAACAATTTTATCTTTCAACTCAAAAGTTTACGTTTTGAAAATCAAATTTTGAGAAAACCACCAACTAAAAAGATTTACAAGTTTTCAATTTCATAAAAAAAATCAAGAAAGATTTCCTAAGCTCAAAGCTGGGCATAATGTCTTGTTCATCGGTTAGTCTTATATTATCGCATCTGAATGGTGAAAAACAATTAGATGAATTTAACAGTGACGAACTAAAAATATTCCCATTGGATTATCTATTAAAATACACCACCCCTCTGGAGCTTTTGAATGTTTTTGGAAAGTTACCCAATGATTTTCAAAGTGACCTCAACTTACAACTAGCCTTACCTTGCTTCATATATTATAATAGACAAAATTCAAGAACTCACTTTGACGGTCCTCCTTCTTCTCAGAGAAATTGTTTATTTTGTAATAAAGTTTTGTTGCCAAAATTTGAATATGTAGTATAACATCTTTAATAAAATTTTGAATTTAATTCTATTTGTTTATTTTTCAAACGACCCCAATAGCTTGAATAATATTTAATTCCGATTCCTAAAATAACTAACTAATTACCAAACTTTATATCAGTAGGTAAAATTACAACGCTATTTTAAAATATCAAATAAAAAATATAACTATATAGCATATAAGAATAAGAAAAAGTCTGTTGCAGAAATAAAAAAATATAGCTCATCAATCTCTTTAATCTTTTTCCGTGATTTTTCTGTCTTATTTAAATAAATCCGTTCTGATCCATTTAAGATAACATGTTGCAAATAAGTAAATATAGTAGGTCGTCACACTCTAATCTTTGACCGAGAGGAAGTTATACCAGCATCTGTTCATATTAAGTAATTCCGTACTGATGCATTTAAGATTAAATGTCGCAAAACTAAGTAAATATAGGTCATTGCATTATATAATCTTTAACACAAAGAAAATTATACCAGCATCTGTTCATTTTAAGTAATTCCGTACTGATGCATTTAAAATAAAATGTCGCAAAATTAAGTAAATATAGGTCATTGCATCATATAATCTTTAACCCAAAGAAAAGTATACCAGCATGTAACAATTTCCTATTTCATATTAATCAATTTATTATTTATATTACTAGAGAAAATTGCATTTTTAATTTAAAATTTTCATATATATATACATATATATATATATATATATATATATATATATATATATATATATATATATATATATAAATACTTGCAGAAAACTCCATATCAAATCAAGTGTGCAAAATGTTCAAGTATTGTAAAGTATGAGTAACGTACCAATTGACCTCTCATGGGATGTAGAAGAACAAGGGTCGTCGTATGACTCACAGAAATATATTTTACAACATCAAATTTTACGAAAAACTCCAAGTAATTTATCAAGAAGTCAAAAGAAACAATTTCGGCTAGCAGAAAGAAAAAGATTTACAACCCTACAAAAAAAGAAGATGAAGAAAAAACAAAACAAGAAGAAGAACAAGAAAGAATACGTCTGCTAGACCTATAAAATTTTATAAAGAAAATTCAAGAAAAATCACCTGTTCCCGTGATAGATAAAAGTTGGGAATAGTGTTCTTCATATGTCCCATTCCTTTATTTTGATTCAACTCGGAAGTAAAAAATATAGTTCATCGCACTCTTTAATCTCTAACCAAGTGACAGTTATACCAGTATCGGTGCATTTTTTACTGTACTTAATGTTTGAAAAGTGAAAAAATAGAGGTTGCATACGGTTAGGGACACAATTTATATATTATTTGAATTTTATGAAATTTTTTAATGCACTACACGCATATAATCTGATAATTTATTTGTACAATGACTCTGTATAAGGCTAGGGAGGGAAAATTAAATTTCTATATATATACAGAAAACTTAATATTTCAGTGTATAAACTAAAACAAGTAGTTAATAGTTCACAGTAATAATCTTCAAAAGTACATAACAATCATGTTTTCAAAACCAAGCGTCAGCCAAATGGCTAAATTAACCCGTCCAATAAATGTGTTACAAAATATTGTCGTCAAACCATCCGACAATGAATTCGGCGAACCAATGAACCAACGAACCAGTGAAGAAAAAGAAGAAAATTTAATTCCAGACTTCGATCTCACCGCAATATATGAGGAGATTTCCCAAGAATCACACAGCGTTCCACTGGAATCCCAAGCCGTCTACCTTGAAGGACCAATCAGCATTCCAGCTGATGTTCCATTGGAATCACAAGCGGTCTTCATTGAAGAACCAATCAGCATTCCAGCCAATGTTCCACTTGAATCACAGGCCGTCTACATTGAAGGACCCGACAGCAATATCCAACAACACATTCCAAACAACACCGAAGTTTTCGTTATAAATGATGTTGAAATGATGGATGAAGACATGGAAAAGGAGTGTAAACTAGCAGCCGAAAAGGAATTTTCATTAGAAGAAGTAAAAAAAACCAAAAACGATATTCAAAAAAGGTTAGATTATTTTAAAGATATGATGGAAAACTGTAATCAACTCCTAAAAATGTTAAGTGAACAAGAAAAACTTATTATAGCTAATTATGAAATCGCTGTCAAACAACAACGATTGTTAAAAATAAATTAGATTTAATTGAAAATGTATATTAATTTTTAAAGCAAATTAGAATTTTTTAAAGTGTTTTTTAATTGCATAATTTTGTTAAGACACACTTGAACTAATTTTGTTGAGTTAATAAAAATATGTTTCTTTTAATATCCTTTTAATAACCCGAAAAATCTGTTTTAAAAAATATTTAGAGTTTAGCTAAAAGCCTAAATTATAGAAAACTTCGTTGTTCAAAACAATTTCTGTAAAAAGTGAAATACCTTGAGAAATAAAAAGTTTAGAGACGACTTTGTATGCTAAGTAAATTAAGAACTGTGCCTTCTAATTAATATTCGTTTAGTGCAGAGATTTATTTAATTATATTTAAAAAATATTAAAGTACTGTAAAGGACACTTACTGACATTTCTTTATAATGCATATCTGCAACACAAAACACAATAGTTTATTTATTAAAATACCAGATTTTAAAACACAATAAAGACACTTCATATTTACAAACGTTGCTAAACACGACCTTTCTTATCTGTGTGACTTCACATACGTTTCGCGTTATGATATTTACGTCATATACCTGTTACAATTCAAGTGGCAGAGCTCACAACTAAGCATTTACGCGGTACAGTTACCAGATGTTACCAGATGTTGCCAGATTTAAGAAAATATATTCCTGAAATAAAACCATATTTGATATAAATGCGAAAAAATATCTTATTTAGAAATTTTGAAGCCTAGAAAAGGAGATGGACTACTTATTAAATTCAGGGTGTAAAATAGGGGATGAAGGTTCGTATGCAAGTCTACTATTTTGAAGACAGAAATGTAAAAATTGATGTATGGGCTTTAGAGTATGAATAAAATATTATTTCTAAGGTTTTAGAAATTCTACCCCAAAAGGGATCAAATAGGGGATGTAAGTTGGCATGAGATTTCCTTCATTTTTGATAGAAATTTGAAAATTGATACTGTTTTGAGTTAAGATCAGCCTGAGTACAGCTAAAAATTAAAATACATGTTTTGTTGTTACTGTATACAGGGTCTGGCATAAATATAACACTATATACAGGGTGATATTAGAAATATGAGAATACATGTAGTAATGCTCCTAACGGTCTGTGTTGTTTTGAATTGGACTATTACTATTCTACCAATGAACATTTATTTATAGTATATATTAGATAAAATAACATAATAGCGAAATAGACATGAAATTATAAAAAATAGATTAAATTATAAGCCTTAACGAACCCTTTAAGTTAAATTAAAAACGATTCGAAAAATTTCTCATTAGTAGTAGTAGTAGTGGTGAGAGACACTCGTGCCCGCTCCCCCCACCAACCATTCCTGACTCCCTCCACTTACTATTTTTTTTTCAATATAATCATCTACTAGAAATTCACCTAGCATTAAGCTTCTGCCTGCAGTCTTAAAATGTTTCAATCTACAAATAATCAGCAAGAGTTTAGTAAAAAACGCAGAAATGCACTTGTTAGTGAATCTGTATCAATCAAAATCCAAGTGGATCAGCATTGGTCTTTCTCTAGAGAGAAAATATGAGCCGGTCATTAAGCTTGCGGGAAACAAAAATCAAAATGTAATATTTAATAAAGATCAGTGGATTTCTTTCCTAAACAATCAAGGAATTATGCTGAATTTTATTTACTCTAACAACTTTGGATGGCAACCTATGCGGGAAAAAGGGTTATGAAATTCATTTTGTGTTTATTGGTGACTCGAGAATTATCAAGATTGCTCAGGACGGTGGCAATGAAGTGTTTCTAGCTGGGATACCATAAATGAACTTGTGAACTTAACCAATTTAGTGAAATATCGTTTTGATATGTTAAAAAATCAAGAGTTTTCAGTATATTACAATGTTCTTATTAGTGGAGTTTCATTGAAGAATGGTGATTTAATTAACAATATATATGATATATTATAGAGGATGTTGAAACTTATGCTTGTAACGAATTCGTAAAGAGCTGTATTGAAAAATAAAATGTTAACTTCACTGAGCGTTTTATTCCTCCCACCTCCACCATTTCAAATTTAGTATTTAATCTGGTTAGGCAGCTCAAGCTATTTATTAGACATCATGTGGTTAGCTTATGTACGTGAAAGACCTGCTTATAACTTAACTTCAGCTGTAGAGAATTTAACCCAACATTTTGAAAATTTAGAATTTGACGCCAGCCACGAGGCAAATTACGGTTTTGATAGGTTCCATGCATATGAAGAATGTTTGAAAATTGCAAAGAAATATGAAAGAACTGTGAAAGCCTGCATTTATATTTACACACATCTGATCTTACAAGTTTCCTGCAAACAATGAAAGAAATGGAATTTCAAGGATTCCTAGATGAAGTTAAGAAGTTTGTTCCACATAATATATACCAAGAAATATTTGTAGATAATTCTAATTTAAAATAAAAGATTTATTTGTTTAAAAATTTGTATTATTCAATCATTAAATAATTATTATATAAATAATATACATTATTAAGAGCACATATACATGGAGAGTGAGAATGGTAAAAACAATTTGGTTCACTTTTTTGTAAAGCTGGATGTTCATCAAGTTCTATTAATGGTTTTTCACAATACTTTCGCATGTATTCTGCTTTTTCTGCACCTTTCACATAAACTTGATCCACTTTCGCTGTTAGGTTCTTAACAATATCAGAAAACTTATGAATCGGTGTATAACCTTCATTCCACGAAATACTGTGATGATTTTTCATCAACCAGACTGTTTATATAAGTCTGATGGTAGATATCGTATATCAAAAGGGGGTTTGAAAATATAATGACGTATTTTATTTCCATCGTATGCTGCAAATTCCTTGGGAACAAACTTGTTATTTTCAATCTTGAACCCTTGAACATCAATTACTAGAAGATTCATATCTTTAAAAGCGAGAATCTTTCAAACGTAGATTTTTTTTCAGAATATTGTTTTATTTGCTGTTTCAATTTTTCTAATTCCTTTAAGAAGCGAGACAAGCGTTCGTTGAATTCTCCAATCATAATGACAGGAAAGAAACATATACTTTTAATTTTATAGAATATAAAAGTTGATTAATTATTTTAATGCCCCGGAAAGTGTTGAGATAGAATTTAGAGGTGTTTGACAATTTTTTTTAACGGATTGTAGCTAAATATTTTGTCATGAATTATAAGACAATAAGCTGCTGTTTTAGCAGGTATTTTTTCTTTTGTTTCAAACTCAATTCTCATTGTAACTGATCCTGATTGCAACAGATCCCTCTGATAGGAGCTGTTAATGTAAACAATAGGAGCGTTATCTTTAAATTCGATTGGATTAAAGATAGGTTCTATTGGAAAGTTATAATATACTTGACGAAATTCAGAAAACATCTCATATAGTGTAGCAAATTTATTATTTTTAAAATCAAGTTGAAGATCTTGATAGGGATATCTTTCAGAATTTAAAAATACGTTTATGTTCCTTAATTCACAGTGATCAAATTTACTCATATCTGCTTTTAAATTACCACGTATACCTTTTTGAAAAGCAATTAAAACATGTCTTGGAGTTTCAATTTTTGTGGAAGTTTTTACAGGCCAATTATGTCGTATATTTTCTAATAACTCTGGATATTCAACTAACTCCCAACTTCGGAAAGTCATAAGTATATCACTGTTTTTATCAATAAGTTTAGTAAGCGCTAATTCTTGAGGGATGGCTACAGTAAGATGTGGAACTCTCCAACAAAGTTTTGTTATTTTAATTTTCGGCTTTTCATTATCACTGGTTGTCACTAAAGCATTGGTGTCATCATTAGTTCTTATTAATATTAGTTCTTGTTGAGGATTTAAAATAATTTTGTTATAATCTTCAAAAAATCCTGAGTACATCTTTAATGGGATGCATAGAGAAACGTTCCCTTTATCATCAGTCATAATTTTTTCTTTCGTTTTTGGAAACCATCCAGCATTTTCTAGTTTAGCACTTTCGTTTTGATTAAAAGATATGTACCCTTTAAGCGTTAAAGTTATGCCAATATCTCGAACTGAGTCAATTGTAACACCATTCAAAATATATCTTAATTCTTTAAACAGAAATGCTGGAGCATTATTGATCAATACAGTATTGGACAAACGAGTATCATCTTCTTTAGTAACTTGCAATTCTAAATATAATTCACTTTTGCACGGTAAAGGATATTTTCCTGTTTGTTGTAGGATTGAAAGGATCAAAAGAAAGTGCTTCCCAACTTAATATGGATTCATCCACAAGAATAATTTCTTTTACGTTTAAATATTCCATTTTATTTAAGTTTGAAACCTAAACTCAATAGAAATTTCTTGTTAGGAGATGTTAACCTTCGAAAGTATAATTTATTACTAATTAATTTACGTTTGGTAGCTTTCTTATTAATGTTTCTATTGTAAATGTTTTTCAAAAAATTCAAATTTGAAGCTTTCCTACTATATAAAATAACCATTATTCATCGATTTTCTTGAGATGTAGTCTTACTGTTACGGCTTCTCCTCTGAAATTGATGAGATCACCATCTTGATCCACTATAATAAGACTTATATTGTCTATAACTTTTACAGTGACAGGAAAGTAAAGAACATTTTGTGGTGATTCAATGATTTTAAAACCAGAAGCTACGCTGGGAAAAAATTGATGTATTATATGAACAGGTTTTCCATTTAAATATGATCCTTCGGCAATATTACAATCGATGTTTATTGCGTTTACTTTAATAATTTCTGCTGGATAGTCTGAAATGTGTTCTTCATATCTTTCTAATTCTTTATTTTTAAAACCTAATATTTTTCTTACTGTTCCATCGCGAAAAGTGACAGGAATATCTGTTTTAATATGGGTCCGTAAAGTATTATTATTTGGATAAATATGTACAAAAGTTCGATTATCCAAATTTTTCTGAATAAGATTATTTACATCATCTGTTTCATAACTGCCTGGACGTATTCTAAATTCTTTATTTGTATCATAAATGAAAAGATTATTGGTCTCATCAATATTTGATATAGCATTAAATGTTTCAAAATTTACAAGACCTGTAGCATATTCAAAATTTTCATCCAAGTATATCGGAGGATGAATATTAATTGAGAGTGTTGCAGAATTACCACTAATAACAAAACTGTACGACATATCTCTTTAAAACTTTCATTTAAAATGAATTAAAATTAGTATTTATCCATTATTATAAAGGAATTTGAGACATAACTCACCACAATTTGTTTTGTTAAATAACTGAAAATGATCATAGTTATATTTCACAATATTTTTATTTTTGTCGCTAAAAAAATATTTAGTTACCTCGATGGGTGGTCGTAAATTTCCATAACTATCAAAGTATAATATAATTTTTCCTTTTTTTATGTATGCCGTCCAATGAGTTCCACCTTCACTATTTTTATCAAGATTAACAATAACACTTTCGTTTTTCTTGATTTTTATAGGTAATTTATCCCTCATGAATATACCTCGAAAGTAAGGAATTTGTAGAAGTTTAACATATTTCATTAAATCATAATTTGTAAGTGGTTTTCGAGGTATATATTTTAACAGTTTTTTGAATAAGGTTTTAGGTATAATCCGCATCCTGTTTTATATGGTTTCAAATAAAGACCACTTCCTTGTTTTCCTACGGCTATCGACTCCATAAGTTTGTTATGTCTTTTGGATTCTTCCAAATTTGCCTTAGCAGCTTTCGCATCATTTACTGCTTTTGCAATACCTGCAGCTCCTCCCCCAAGAGCTCCTAAAGCAGACAAACCAGCAAATAGAGGAATAAGAGGGAGAAATCCGCCATTCTTTGGAATTGTTATAATTCTTTTCTTTGGGGGTAATACCTTGATATTTCCTATAGTTCTTAATGCAGTTTTTATACCGTCATTTAAACTTTTAAATTGATTTCCCTTCAATCCTTTCCTAGCCCTTGAAATGGCTTGGGATAAAGATATTCCTCGTCCTGCACGAGCCTTTCGAATTATTTTTCTTCTTTTTCTGAGACTCATACCAAATTTCCTTTTCATTTTCATTACACCACTTATTCCAAGTGCAGCTATTTTTTCTCCAAAACTGGCGTCCTTCGATCTGAATCTTGCGGAAGCTTTTTCAGCTAATAATTTATCAGCAGCGTGTCTGCTTTTTATATGACTTGATTGTGAGTAGGCAATATCGTGCTCTTTACAAGCTTCATCCAATAAATTTATACCTTGATCACGTCTAGCTAGTCTCTTTTCTAATTTTGTTCCAGGTCCACAGAAATTGTAACCTGCTATATGTAATTCAAACGGTAACTTATTTATTAGAGTATTTATTAAACCACTTCCTCGTTTGTTGGCTTTTCTTTTATTAATGATTTGTTTGTTATATGAAGTGGACATTATATATAATTGAAATCTTGAAACAAACTGGTTAGTTTTAACTTGGAACCAAACCTTTATACATCCTTTTATATAAATGAAAATTGAAAAACAGCCTTATTCTATTACTATTAGAGATCATGAGGCTTCAACAAACAATTTTAGAAAGCATGGGAAATTGTTTGAGGGAAATAGTAAAAGGGGATTAATTATTGGTCCATCAGGGTGTGGTAAAACTAAAATTATGATTAGTTTAATTGAAGATCCTAATGGTTTACGATTCGAAAACTTATATATTTATTCAAAGTCTTTATATCAACACAAGTACAAATATTTGAGAATACTTTCTAAGCCACTAAAAGAAATTGGATACTATGAATCCGAGAAGGAAGAAGTTATTGTTTCTCCACAAGAAATAAAACCAAACTCTATAATAATATTTGATGATATAGTATGTTGTAATCAGAATGTTGTAAAAAGCTACTTTTGTTTCGGAAGACATAAAAATACGAATTGTTTTTATTTGTGTCAAACATATTCTTCTATTCCCAAACAATTAATTCGTGACAATGCGAATTTGATTGTTATATTTCAACAAGACAAAACAAACCTAAAATATATTTACGATGATCACGTTAATGTTGATATGTCATTTAATCAATTTAATGAGTTGTGTTTACTGTGTTGGAAGGATAAATATGGATTTCTAGTAATTGATAAAGACTCTAATGTAAAATCTTGTCGATATCGAAAGGGGTTTGATTCATATATTTATTTATAAAAAAAAAATTTATGATAAATTAGACCAATCATGAACGAACAATTAGCAAGAGAACTTGTTAAATCAAGAAGAGCTGTTAAACAAAAATATCAAAGTTTAAAAAATGCAGAAA
Source organism: Diaprepes abbreviatus (assembly GCA_034092305.1). Classification (NCBI taxonomy): domain Eukaryota; kingdom Metazoa; phylum Arthropoda; class Insecta; order Coleoptera; family Curculionidae; genus Diaprepes; species Diaprepes abbreviatus. Next base: position 9,003,313 of record JASJET010000032.1, on the reverse strand, counting down.
TTGAGGCGCAAACCAAATTGGAGGAAACATATAAACCAATAACCCAACCCTTACAAGAATTAATTTCAACAATTGGTAGGATTGAACCTGTTGAGATAAAGGAAGAGCTTCAAACACCAATTAAAAAGCTTTATGAAACACCAATAAAGAAGTTACAGTATGGAACATCAACACCTGAAAAAAGAAAGACAGGAAAAACTCCACTTCTTCCTACAGAAATACCATCAATTATTGATTGGGATAAAAGTATAGCATTAGTGAGTCAGATCCCATCTATACAACAAACAAGTATTATTGCAGAAACAACACTCTCTTCAGGTTCAACGTCTACAGTAGGAAATCTATCTGATATATTAGAACAAACACGACAAACAATTCAAACATATGTTAACACACCGGCATATCAAGAATATTTATCAGGATTTCATGAATTACCTCGTCAATATATTGATGATGGTGTAAAAGATGTAGAACATAAGTTTGATCATCACTATGGAATAGTTCATGATGTGGAAACTGAAAAATTCTTTTTGGGTTTAACCCAAAAACCTGTTGAAATTGTTGGCAAAAATATAAAAGTTGAAAGTATCACCTATACAGGTACACCAGGTTTATATGAATTATTATTTAGGTTATAAAAAATCAGATTTGGACAATTATATGGATATTTTAAAGAGAACCAATGCATACCGTAGAAATTTTGATCCACATGAGCAGGTTCAGGGGAATGGATCACAAAAATATATTTCAATAATAGGACCTTATTTACAGAACAAAGGAATCACAAGAAATAAAACTATTATTCCTGAATCTCATACTATAGTTCAAAGTTTTTTTCAAAAACGCAGAGCTCCATTCAGAGAAAGTCGATTATCTTCGAAAAAAAAAGGTTCCGGCATAACTTTAAAAGTGAATAATCCTAACACCGATTATGTATATTGGGATAATGTTAATGAACTTGTTGATCGACTTCGACTGTTGGTGGCATCTATGATGGCTGGGCATACAGGACATAATAACGAAATTATCTCCATTATAGAAGAATTGAAAGAGGCCGACATAATTATATAAAAGAATGTAATAGATGTTAGTTTATCACACTGTTAAAATGACCATTGATAAATTTGGACGTCATATTTCAAAAAGGAATGCTATTGACGTATCCTCATTAGAAAATAAAATATTAGCAAATGTTGAAAATGAAATATTAAAAAAATTTAAAAAGGATGATAAATATATCGAAAGCAAAAGAGTAAAAACTTTTGAACCTGAGTTAAAAAATGATATTGTAAATTTGAAAAAAAGGGTTCATGAAAATGATGAAAGTGTAGAAACTATTTCAAAAAAGTTTAAGTTGTTGGAAGAAAATATTGTATCGGAATATGACAGCAAAATATTAAATTTAAAAAATATCATTCAAGACATTGATGAACTGATAAAACAATTTTCGCAAAAAACATTGAAATTTGAAGATGAGTTTAAAACAATAAAACAGAATTATGATGAAATAAGGAGTTTTGAAAGCCACGTTAATAATGAAATAACAATGGTTAAATCAAAAATAAACGATACTTCAGCTATCGATAATGTAAAAAAAGATATTTAAAGGATATGATTTCAAAGTTTCAAGAATTTACAAACTTAATACTCGGGTTTCGGAAGAAGTGGAAAATTTTCATAAGATTCATGATAATATGAATAAAAATACACAAAATATTGAAAGATCTATGAACACACATTTTTCTTATTCATAAAAAAGATAGTGATAATGTTAATGAACTGAATGCGAAAATTAAAATAATTGAAAATAATTTCAATGAAACTAAACTGAATATACAAAATTTGCAAGAGAAATTACAGGCAGATTTACAAAATATTAATGGAAGTAAAGATCAAATTGCAAAATATAATGATAAAATTAAGGAAATAGAGACAAAATTAGACAGTAAATTTGGAGATGAAGTTATGAAAATTGATAAAAAAATCAAGGACATAATAACGCAATTGAACAATCTAGAAACAGAATCTAAAACTACTGGTGAGGAAGTGGATTTTAAAAAGAAAATGAAAGAAAAACTAGAACATGAATTCGAATCCATAGTAGATGTAGTTCAAGGTAGCTGCTAAAACAGAATTGTCAATTGAAATTAAAAAAAAAAATATTTCAAAAATTAAGGAAATCTCATCACAATTAAATACTTTCGAAAAATCTTCTAAAGATGTAGGCTACAAAGTTGAAAAAACCATGTCAGATTTAAAAAATTTAGATGACAAATTAAGAAAAGAAATAAAATCACTAAACGATTTGGTGTAAAGAGCAGCTGAAGTTTCCAGAAAAGAATTCAATGATACTATGGCATATGCTAGAGAAGAATTAAATGCAACAGTAGGAAATATGATAAAAGAAACTACAAAATCAAAGGTGCTTTTTGAAACTAAAATTAATGTTAGAATAGGTAACCTTGAAGATGAAATCAAGAAAATTAAAAATGATTTTAATGTAACAATTAAATCTTTGGAAATTAAAATTGAAAATTTATTAAAGAAAGACAGCAAACTAATTAAATAAATTATTTAAAGAAGATTTTAATTATTCTTGTTTCAGTACTATGAGTGGAAATATAAAAGAAGCAGGGGTAAATGAATTACATAAACCAGCAAGAAGGAGATACAGAAGAAGACGAACTATTATTAAAAGTCTAAATAACTTATGGCAGGCTGATTTGGTAGAGATGCAACCCTATTCTAAATTTAATAAAGGTTACAGATATATTTTGATGGTAATAAACACATTTTCAAAGTATGTCTGGGCTAAACCACTTAAAAGTAAAAAGGGAAAAGATGTGTCGATAGCTATGGAAAGAATTTTAGAAACAACAACTAAACCCAAAAACTTACAAACAGATTTGGGAAAAGAATTTTTCAATAAAGACTTTAAAGTTCTTATGAATTCTTACAAAATTAACCATTATAATACTTACTCTAATGTTAAAGCAAGTGTGGTAGAAAGAGTTAATAGAACTTTAAAAAACTTAATGTGGAAAAAATTTAGCTTGCAAGGGAATTATAAATGGATTGATATTTTGGATGAAATTGTTCAAAAATACAATAACACTTTTCATAGAACTATCGGATACAGACCTGTTGAAGTAAATAATCAGAATGAAAAAGAAATTTTAAAAACATCCTTTACAAATATAAAAACAGTTGATCCTAAAATTTCAAAGCTTAAAATTGGTGATTATGTACGTATAAGCAAACAAAGGGAGGCTTTTTCCAAAGGATATACTCCTAATTGGTCTACTGAAATTTTTCAGATCAAAGAAATAAAATTAACCAATCCAACCACATATTTACTAAAAGATGACAAAAACGAAAATATTTTAGGTGGTTTCTACGAAGAAGAACTGCAGAAAGTTAAACACCCTAATGTCTATCTTGTGGAAAGAATTTTAAGAAAAAAAGGCGACAAAGTCTATGTTAAATGGTTGGGAATGAATAAAACACACAATTCGTGGATATTAAAGAATGATGTAATATAATTTGTTCACGGCATATAAGAAGAAATTCCTAAAATTTTGGTTAGTACATAATCATGATTGAAGGAGAGTCAAACATTTTCATTGACATTCAAGGATTTAAGTGTTCTTTTGGATATGTCCCAAAAGAAATAGCAATTTATGATGGAATTCGTTGCTCAAATTTTCTTTTCAATCCTCCATTTGATAGAGTTATGTTATGTGGAAAAGACAATGATGTGGTTACCAGGTCTGAAGAATATCACGGGCTGGAATGGGAATTTGGTCATATCGAGTTGAATAAAATAAGTGATATTTTGCAAAAGATTTATAAAACTTACAAAAATCCGAGAATCTATGTTAAAGGAAACGAGAAAGCTACATTTTTAAAATAATTTTTTGCTCAAGAAAATATTAGTACTATTCCAATTGGACATGAACCGAAATTAAGTAAATTTAAGAAGATACCAGAATGTTATTTTCATAAAAATGGTAATATATCGCATTGTGCCTTAGAAAATGTAAAATTATTGTATAATTAAAAAATACTTATTAATAAAAATGCATTAATTTAAAAATGGTTTTTATTTTTAACAAGTACATTATTTAAAACGTTCATTGTAAATTTTAGTTCTATGCTGTTCCTTCAGAATATCTTCTAAAAGGTTTCCAACATGCTTGAGTCTGTTTTGAAAACGAAATCGATCGAGTATACACTTCTGGTAATGACTTTCCCTTGCTTTTTTATAAGCAAAGCCCGATACAAACATTTTATAAACAACATTTTTTTTCTCATTAAATGTCACTTTTTCATTATCTTTTATTTACATTTTCTTTAGCATACAAGTATACCCTATATAACCTAACAAACACAAAAACAATATTAAAAATAAAGTAAATAATATTATACAGATAGTTGAATTACAATGATTTCGGGATTCTCTATATAATTCATTCCATTTCTCTGTTACTTCATATGTTCTATTAAAATAATACATTCTTAACTTATACTGTACAGTATAAGAAGTATTTATAATATTTGCATCGAATCTATAGGTATATAATCCATTATTCAAATTCATTCGCTTCCAAGCTGATGGCCAAGTGTCATTATATTTATTATTAACAGATGTACAAATAAATACTTCTCGAACATTGTGATCAACTTGTATGAACAAAGTATTGTTAACAAAAGCAAAGAGAAACAATACTCCTGCAGGTAGCACTGTCATCGTTCAAATAAGTGCTTTAAAATCGTTTCTATATTTTATATTGTTCGCGAACTAAACTTTGAAGAATTTGTATGACATCTTCAACTTCCTCATCCCCACCATCATATTTATCTTCTAAAATATTGATATGTTTATGTCCCCAAGCTAGAGTCCTAAAACATCCAGCAATTATATGCCTTTTATCATCCTTGGGAGATAGTGCAACCTTATTCTTCAACTGAGTATACATATCATGTAAAATTGATTGGAATACATTCATTTTCCGAAATTTAGTTTCCGAATTTTCAACTACATCTTTGTAATCCTGCCGGTTAATTGAATTATTTATAACATATTTTTTTACACCTTTAGCCTTTTTTTCGGTTTTATTCTCTAAATTAACACAATAAGCTTTTGCACCTGTTCCATAAAAACTTAAAATTGGTTTTCCAGCAAACTTATCTTTCATACGTCCTAATATAGATTTGTTTTTGGTTATATTGTAAACATTGTTGTCACTATAATTTGAAGTATCAAATTTGATTAAATTTTCCTGAATATCTTTATAAAAGTTATCGGTTTTGACATGTAGAATGAAACTATCTGTATCAGTATATAATAAGATTGCATTATCACCATACTTTTGCTTAATATAATCATAGTAAAAATCATATATAACAGTTTTTGATAGTTCTAAAACTGAAAACCCAACATATACTGGTTTATTATATGTTACTTTTACTCTTTCCATTTGAATCGCAGCCAAATTTTCATTAAATACCAATCGATTTTTGAAATTAGGTTTAGCTATTAATGTTTCTGCTCCTTGCTTTTTACCTATGTTTTTCCAATGTGTTATTAATCTTTTATCAACACGTTTATCAATATTTTCTAATGATTTGCCATAAATTGCGTTATTAAATAATTTATAGCAATCTTTTTCCAATTTATTTTTGGATCGATTCCTCATTTCAGTATTTAAATCAATATAGGGTTTTAAGAAAGCTGCTTGTGTGAATTTAATAGCTCTATGAATCCGAATTAATTGCAAACCATTTTGAAGAGCCTGTTTCAGATTCCGATAATGAATAATATATTTTTCCTTGTTATTTAAATTACATATCAATTTCTTCTGTTTAGATTCACGTGGATAAATATTTTCAGCCAAAAAAGGTAATTCGTTGTGTTTTTCATGTAGATTTACTGGATAATTCATATCCACTTCAAAGACATACCCATATTCAACACCATCTTCTATAGACAAAATATCAAAAGCATCCATTTCTTCTCTAGTCATCCAAGAAAAATCACCAATTGGAAGGTATTGACTCATGCTATGTCCATACAAGTTAGTTGCATCTAAATACATTATAAATGAATTTTCGTAGAATCATAATTTTGAAAATGTGGATTGTTGGCTTCAGCTTTTCGAACACTACAGTGACGTATTCCACCTCTTATATTGTTTTAAAAAAAATGTAACATGTCAATATCGGTTAAAAATTCTAATTTAACTTTAGTAAAGCGTAACATTGCGTCCCAACTTAAACCAGGAGTTGTGTAATATTGTGCAGGATCTAATTTGTATATGTTTAAAGACACATTTCGAAAAGCTTCAAAGAAATCTGTTAAAATAAGAACATCAGAAAGAAAATACATTTTTGTGTAATCCTTTAAGTTTTGACAATTAAATAGTTTCCAAACATTAACAGCTCTGTTGCAATCTAAAACATCTATAGATTCATCTTTAAGTTTATCATAAAAATGATCAATACTGGGTAGTTCATTTTCGTATAATTTATCCATCGAATCCATGTACGAATATGGATATATCCCTTTTTTTCGAATTTCGTTAAATTGTTCAGAATGTTGAAAATATTTTTTTATTTCTACACACTGATCTATTTCTAAGCTCTCTGCAAGTTTTTCTAATGAGCTACCAACAAAACGAAAGGAGTCTAAAAATCTTAATTTAATAAATATATTCTTCCCTTTGTTATCTTTAACTTTATATTTGTCAACTAATATAGACTTTGAAAATGAAACGTATTTTTCTTTCGTTTGTGCAATAACATCTATTTTATCCCCTGCACAACAAAGCTGTTTAATAAATAAGTGGCTGTCGTATCCGCTTAAATGAAAGAAAATAGGAATAAAGTAAGGAATTTTAAAATTTAAATTGCATGTACTATGTGCTGCATCTCGAAATTTTCCCGTTAAGTGATCGTGATCTTTAACTCTCTCATCTCGAGGTTTAAATTCTTCATCACATATACTACATTTAATACTATTTTTAAAATCAGATTTCTCCCAATCTGTTAAAGGTTGTATTGGTACTATATGTTTTAAATGATTATAGATTTTATGTACATGATCTTCAATTCGTTTACAAAATTCCTCAGCAGCATCCAAACCAAAATAGTATTCTATTAATGGTAAAGAATCATCATAGGAACATTTAATAAAATAAGCGAAGGCATATGGTTCATGCTTGAATGTATTTACAGTATAGGAATTTTCACCGTTTTTAAGTTGTGTATATTGCAAAGGTTTTAAAAAATATTCAAAATCTGCATATATTACAAATGGAACCTTTAACTCTTTTTGGAAGTTTTCGAATTGAAGAATATTTTTTGGAATATTCCGTCCATATTTGTTAATTTTAATTTCATTAGCAGGCATTTTTGTAAACAAATGATTACAATCATTCTTTTGGTGAACATCTAACTTTTCCTTTTAATTAAAATAAATTAAATATCCATCACAAAAATATTTTTTTCGAGTTATGCTATTAATTTGAGATGATACCAACTTGGACATATTCTTAATCCAACAATAATGATTATTAGTACCATCACTAATTAATAACAAGTTCACATGAATTTGAAGTTTTTTAGATGTGTAATAAAGTGGACCTACAACCTCATATTTTAATTTATTTTTTTCGAAAACATTTTCCAAACCGTAAACGTTCACAGATATTTGATTCAACTTTTCAAACTTTGATATATCCTTTAACTTCACTGGAAACTCAATCCCTTCAAAATTTAGAATATCGTGAAAATGGGGATATGAACTTGCTCTGTCACTATGGTTTTCAGAAGGAAACAATGCACTTATTATACTCCATGCAAAACAGTACTGGTCCTTATTTTTAACATTAATAATTGCTTTTTTACTTGAAATTTGCTTTGGAAGAGGAATATAGGAAGAAGCTCTAAGTGGATTGTATTTGTTCACGTTGACTTCCAAATGCAAAATTTTCTCCAATGCCCAATCTGATCCGTTTTCTGTGAATATGGAAGCTTTTTCCTTGATTTCAGACAAAATGTCACCATAAATATTACTTAAGTCGGTGGTTGATGTAATAATTTTATTTTTAGTATTAAAAGATTTAGTTTCTATTGTTTCTTTGGTTTGTAAAATATACTGACCAAATAATTCTACATTAATTTTAACAGATCTGTATTTCGTTACTTGTTCGGAAATTAATTTAATACATTTTTGTTTAACTTCATCAAAGAAATCATCAATATCTACATATTTTTTCGATGGTAGCAGCATATAAGATACAATTCTGTTTTTAAAAGCTGATGTTAAAATCTTTATATTATCTTCATTTTCTTTTACTGCAACACGTATATGTATATTTGAGCGTAAATGGGCACTAAATTTATTTTTTACGTACCAAGTATTACAATCTTTACACCGTGATAATGTAAGTTTTGGAATGTTGGATACGTCAACTTTTTTAAGTTCATCATCTTCTGTTTTATGTTTTTTGGCTGGTTGATCCTGAGGTTCACACTTCTTTTTCACACCAGAACACGATGGTCTATATGGACATGATTCCCTTTTGTGTCTGTAGAGATTTGATTTTTTGGTTAAGTTCCTATTACAAGCACTGCATGGAAACATATTTGCGAACTTCACTTGAGCTGATGATAACAATAAAATGAATTTATTCTTCTGCTTTCATATTTTTATTGTCCATTGTCATTCCCCATATATTTGACTCTAACCCTAAATAGATTAATTTCAAATGATTATTAAAATGTTTCACACTAATAAAGTCATTAGCAAATCGGTCACACAAATTTATAATTTCACTATATAACAGAATTAATGACACAATAGGTTTTGTGGCATTTTCATAATGCAAAAGCGTAGATATTGAATTAAAACAATGATGTTTAAGTTCGGCTACTTTTTGGAAATCGTTTTCGAACTTCGTCGGCATTTAAAAGTCTTTTATAAAAATCCACAATCTCTTCTGTTGTTTTAACAGGTCTTCATTGACAACAATATGCACAATACTGTATGCTATAGGACTTGCTCGAAACTATTATTTGTTTACACAGTAAACAACGACAGCGTTTTAGGACACTAAAGGAAGTACTGGTTATCTTAAACCATTTAGGATACATAACTGAATAAATAAAGATTTCTTACACCATTAAGTAGTGGCGGGAATAGATGAGAGTGTGGTGAATGAAGAAAGGGAAGAGAGGGGGAAGTGGTGGTGGGGGGGAAGAGAGGGGTGGAAGAGAGAGGAAAATGGTGTTTTCTATTGTTTGTAGGGAGGATTTGGTTAGTAGTAGTAAGGGAGAGAGAGAGGGGAGAGCGGTGGTAGAAGGGGGATTTGTTAGGGAGCACTGTATGGCTCCCTGATGGCTCTTTTTTGGCTCTTTAGCTGTGGTCCAAAATCAGTAAATAATAACTACTAACCTTATCCGAAATTATAGGTTTATCACATATATGACAATCATTCGTATATTCAAAATATAATTGTTCCAACACATTTAATTTTTTCATTGGTATTAACTTTTTCATATATTTATTGTAAATATTAAGAACGTCTCTTTCTAAGTAAGTTATAAAAATTTGTGCACAATTGGGACCCATATAATTTTGAAACTTGGAAATTGAATCACCAAATGAACACTTTATATAATAAGCAAACGAATATGGAATATGTTGACATTTTTTTTTCAGTATATGGAGAACTTGGATCTACATCATTAATTTCATTATTTAAAGGCTTAAGAATACATTCAAAATCTGCATATATAACAAATGGAACTTCAAATTGTTTTTGTATATTCTGAAATTTTAAAATATTTTCGGGAATAATATTTCCAAATCTATCTATTTTGATTTCAGTTGAAGGTAGATTTATTCTTACAAAATCACCATCATCTATGTTATGCCTAACTAATAATTCTTCAGTAGTAAAATATTGTAAACAACCGTCGCATAAAAAATTTTTTCCATGATGTTTAGATAATTGTTTAGAAATTAATCTAGATAAATCCGAAATATAACAATAATGGAAATTTCCATTATCATCTCCAATTAATAATAAATTAAGGTGACGTTCTCGCTTATTTTTTGTATAATATAAATGTCATATAATTTCGAATTGAGTTTTAAAATTATTCTTGATTTTTTCTAATCCATGAACATCAACCGAAATATTGTTTAAATTTTCAAATTTACTTATGTCTTTTAAAGTTAAAGGAAAATTGATATCTTTAAAGTTTAAAATAGTGGTGAAATGTGGATATGACTCCACCTTTTCAATTGGTCCGTTAGGTGAATGAAGAGCTGCAACCACAGACCAGGCGAAACAACATTCATCATTGTTTTGAACGTTGACTACAGCATTTTTCAACTTGATCTCTGACGGTAGTGATAGGTAGTGATATATATGAAGAAGCTTTGAAGGGATTGTACTTGTCGATGTTAAGCTCAACGTGTATTATTTTTATTAAAATCCATCCTGAAATTAAAGAAGAATAATTAACAACAAATTTATTTTTGGTTTAAGTTTAGTTACTAAATATTTAGTAAAAAATAATTTACCCGAATCTTTTTCTGCCAGTTCATCAGCTTTCCGGTCAATAATTTTAATAATATCTTCTAGTTCTTGCGTTAATTCTGAACTATTACATAAAATCCGAAATGGGGTATTAACTTCATGACTTTCATTGGAAGGATTTAAGTAAAGACCAAATAGCTCCATGTTGAGTTTGATGCAGGTGTGTCTTTGGATTTCATAACTGATTACCTCAATTATTTTTTGTTGTATTTCGAAGAAAAAATCATAAATGTTGATTTGGTACTGAGTCGATGATATTTTATATGAAATGATTCTTTCCTTAAATGCCGATTTTATTACAGACACATTTTCATCCCTAACCACCATTGAATTGGTTTTGTTTTTTTTTTGTTCTCAAATGACAGAACCATAATGAATTTTTTATAAATATTTTGCAGAATTGACAATATCTTCTTTCACCTAAAATTTAATAACTTCTTTATTAAATTTACCTCTAATTCATCAAATTAATGACTAATTATTAAACTGAAACAAAATTTCTATTTAAAATTAAACTTACAGCTCTTCTTCTTCTGTTCTAACTGGGGGCCATTGTTGGAGTAAATTATCTTCTTGTGGTAATTCAAATTATCTTTTCGAGTAAAGATTTTGAAGCACTCTTCACATTTAAAATTCATTTTTCTAAAATAAATCTCTTATTGTAAAGCCTAAGTCGATTTTAACTCACTGAAGGCAACATGGTGAGGTATGAATTTAAGTGGTGGAAAAGAAGTAGGAGGGGAGTTAAGTAATGGGATGAAAAAAGCTAAGAGTAGCTTTATAAAGTTCTATCGCCCTTTCCCACATCTTCCTTTTCTCCTGAGCTGTTTTATTAGGATCGCCATTTAAAATAGAGTCCAAAATAAATCCTAATGATCTTTGATAAGACAAATGTTTATTTCTAATTTTGAAATTTGATTTAGAATGTAAGTTTACTTTCGGATAATCGTTTTCGAAGGGGATTGACACTTCCGTTTGTATTTAAACAGAATTTTGAACTGTCTCATCTGTTTGTGTGGAAACAGAATTTAAAATTTCATCGAAATCTGGTGGCGAGTTTTCAAAAATGATTGGAGAATTTGGAATATAAAATTGACAGTAGGTATTTTGGCCGCTCGGAATTGAATTTTGACTAAAATCTTCAATTTTTTTAGATGGTTCACTTATTATTGGAAGAATTTCTTGGGAACCACCAACACTACTAAACGATGCTCCCAAATCTTCACTACAATCTGAAATTTTGTAACTATCCCGTGAACCATCCTCCTCCCCCAAAACATCAACCCTCCTATCTCCACTACTAGTCGATTCCGAAATTTTTTTTTGATTAGTTGAGATTTTGAAGAGAGATAAAGGAGAAAATGAAGAATTACCCGGTATTGCTCCAAAATTGTTTTCATTTTCAAAATTTCTAGTTTTCAACATTCCAAAAAAATTTTGTGATTTATTTGAACCCGAATCATTGTCATTGTCACTGTCACTGTTACTGTCATAATTAGTTAAATTTTTATTAATTTTGGGAATACCCCATTAGCTTTTTAAAATTGTCGATATTATCTAAATCTTGAGTTAATATGTCGGGAGTATTTGTAAAGGGAGTGTCCGTTCTTAAATCTAAGTCTTGAGTTAAAAATTTTTTGGTTTCCGGCATTAAAATGTTATTAAAATCTAAATTTGGTGATAAAATTGAATTTTGAAAGTCAAAATCTGTCTCCGAAATATTCTCTAGTTCAGACAAATATTCCAAATTTTCTTAAAATTTTATGTTCGTTTCTGAACAACTTTGGAGTAATTTGTTTTCTAAATTTTTTTCTTGCATCGTATTAATCATCGCGTTAAAATTTTGGGTTCTCTGACTTAAATTTTGGTGGTCACTTTCATTTTCATTCTTCAAAAAAGCAGGCTGAATTATTATATCTGAAATTATATTACTCCACTCCTAACTGTTCAGTGGAAGTGGAGGCAAAAGGAAAAGACATACCTTTAAAATTTGAGTACACTTGATAGCAACAAACTAAAACAAACTAAAACAAACTAAAATTGGAGTCTTTAAATTTAAAGCGTGGTAAACTTGACTTAAGCTTGATATAAACTGATCCTCGACAATAATTAAAATTTTTAAGTGATTTAGTTAACAATTGTGCAAGAGAGCTGTAACCTGCGCATGCGCCAAACTATAAAAATGCAGAGGACCAACACGCTCATTTCAAGTCGAGCAGAAGTCGAGGAAGCATCACTTGAAAATACCAGCTGAGAAGGTGGCAAAACATCCTAAAGATTTTTCTACTGATGAACTGAAAACCGGAAAAACTTAAAAGCAGTATAGCATTTTTACAATAAAAAATATTTATTTGCGAATATTTTGAAAACTACAGATTTGTGGACTAGATGACCTTATATAAATTTACCCTTATTTTTAATGCTTAATATAATAAAATTATAAAAATAGGTGCTTTCTATTTCAAAAAATTGAGTTTTGACGATTTTTTGAATATAATTTTTATTCTTCTTTTTTGACCACTCTGTACTGATAATTTTCAAAATATCATACAGTGTTCAGATAAATTTTTATTTTTTTTTTGTTTTATTTTTTAAAATATTCAGAAATTTACAAATTCAGTTTATGGATGGAAATAGAATTATAATAAGAAGAGTGAATATCCATCCTCCAATTCAAGTACCATCCATAATCTCATCAACCCACCCTGAGGAATGTGGAACCTCAAGTGGAACCTCAAATAAATCCTGAGGAACCAGTGCAATGCGACGAAATAGATTCCACTACAAAGTAAGTAGCTTATATTAAGCTTATATTAAATGTTTTAATTTATTATTAGTCTTCCTAATATCAAAATACTAATTGATTTTTTTTTTCAGTTGACAGAGAGACAAACAATTCACCAAGTTTAAGGACAGTGTTTAAGTGATACTGAATAGTAACAGAGACGATTTAAGGTAATGTAAATTTTATTTAATTGATCTAATTATAAAGGAGTATGAAGATAACTGTACCTAAATTTCCTATAATATTTTCTCTTTCATATTTATAAACTTATTAATTTTAGATTTAAAACTCTCTAAAATAAGAAAGGATTAAGAATTTTTGAACAGGGTGGTTAATTTAAAATATTTTTTCATTCTATTTTGACTAATAAAAACTTTTGTATAGAGTTGTTATATTTGTTCGTTTATTCTTATAAATAAAACATTTTTTTTTCGAAATTTTTCAATTCTTTATTCCAATAAGATAAGAATTAATGGATAAATTAAATACAAACAATAATAATTTTAAAATAATAAAAATTAAATAATAATACATTTTAAAATAAATATTCTAGGATTATAATTTCTTCATTTTCACATGTATGAAGTTGTTTGCAACACATAAATATTAAATAATACATTCTAAAATAAATATTCTAGGACTACAGTTTCTTCATTTTCACATTTAATAACGCATAGTTCATTGTGACAGATTGGCCATGTTTTATTAATTAACATCCACATTCCTAAACAAGATATGCAAAATCTGCGATTACAAGGTTCTACATTCTTCGGTTTTATTTTCAATTATTTCGTTAACAACTTTTTTTTACCCTTCGCGACTTCCTACCGCTTTTATATATTGGTTTTTTTACCAGGCATTAAAATTATTTTTTATATTGGCACCACTGGAACGTTTGTGTCCCAATCTAAATCGATATTTTTAACACTAGTATTGCAAATGAAACAAACTATAGGGATAATTATTTGATATAACTGTCTTGAACATATATCGCAATGTAAATCATTACTAAAGCGTTTTAATTTTCTCTTATTATGAGTATTTACGTGTTTATGAGCACCTGACCTTTGATAATATTGTATAATTTGATAGCATGAGTGACAAAGAGTTTTTTCTTGATTTTCCGTCACTAAAAACACTGTGATATAACTCTGAGTAATACAGATCACAACTTCTTTGGGATCAGTGTACTTAAGTTTCACTAAACAAAATTTAGCACTAGCACTTTCTTCTTCATTATCTTCTTCAATATCGGAGTCACCAGATTCAGCTTCAATTTGTTCGAAATTATTTATATCATAATTCAAACAATTTCTGAAGTTCTTCCGAAATTTTTTTTCGTTAAGATATGTATTGTAATCCAATACTCCAATTAATTCATCTAGATTCTGGACCTTCTTCAATATTATTATCCATAAATTTTTGAATGAATTTTTTTAATATTTACTTTGCAATATTTACTATTAAATTTAAAATTATTTACTTATTATTTGTTGGTATTTAATTTATCACCTTTTGTTGCTCCACGTATTTATTTTATAAATTTACTAAAGTGAAAAGTCATTGGTGGTAGGACTTTATATCGACTTCATGGTCAAATATAAGGTTATCCACATCAAGGTCAAACATAAGGTTAGATCTCCTACTATGATCGGATTCGATGGAAGGTTAGCCAGGTTGTTAACTTTAAGATTAAACTCAAGGTGATGTATACGAGGTTTTTTGAAAAGTATAATGAGAGATTTGAAAAGTATAATGAGAGAAGAAAAGAGGAGGAGGATGAAAAGTGTTAATAATTTTCTCTTCTTACTCCTCCACCTCTTTTCTTCTCTCATATATACACTACTTATACATAATATTGGGTAAGCCATTTGAATTAAAATACTTTATCAATTCCAATGGAGGTACAAGTTAATCAAAATTATCAAAATAAATAATATCACAACCATTTCTTTTATAGGCTATCCAGTGAGTTCCGGGTCCATTGCTGTTATCCATATTAACAATACCAGTTTCTTGTCTATGCATTTTTCTTGGTACATTATCTTTCATTAAAATTCCACGAAAATTTTTAATTTTTAACTGATTAACATATTTTTCCAAATCTATATTGATTAATGATCGAGATGGTAGTTTCATTGGTAGTTTTTTTGAAAGTCGGCAGGTCGTAAAAAAAGGCCTAAACCTTTTTTGTGTGACTTTAAACGTTATGTTTCCTTCAATTGTTGAGCTGCAGACCTTGCTTGCTTGTTTTATTGCCACTTTTAAAGCTCCACTTAGATCCTTAGGTTTTTGGCCTACTATACTTTTTTTTTAATTTGTTTTGTAGCCTCCTTAAAACTAATTAATTTTTTCTTGTTTTTGTTATTCGTTTTAGTACGACGACGACGACGACGACGTATTTTTTGATTTTTTGTAGTTTTCCTATGTGATGTCATAATATAAGCGTAACTTTTCTCTAAAACTGTTGCTTTCAAACTAACTTATAAATATTTATGAACGTCAATATTTTTGGTTTTTTCGAAACAAAATATTCATCCATATCGTCAGCTAAATCAAGTTCTCTTTTAACACCATACGTTTCTTGCGCCCTTCTCATAACATCAACGTTATTATTATTTTCAGTAATTTTAGATCTTTTTTTGTTCGGTGCTAATAATAATACGTTTTCATTCCTATCTGGATCAAAATCCTCAGATATTTTTCTCTTACGTGTTGTTTCAGGTACAAATGGTTGTTGTTGTTGTTGATCTACATCCATATAGTTTTCTGTAGGTTTCTTATTTAATTGATTCATTGCTCTTTTTCGTATTTTCTCTTCAATTTCCAGTTCATACTTATTTTTAAATTTTTCTTGACTTTTATTATATTTTTTAGAATATCTTCTAGGTTTGTTCATATTAATTTGAGGCATTTTTTTATCTTTTTCACTTGAACTAATTGATTGTAAACCAGTTTCCATAACTAGTAAAGCATTCTGTACCAACTTTATACCTTTTTTCAATGCTAAACTACACTGTCAAGTACTATTTTGTTTTCTTCCATAACCCATACCAAGTTTAATTTTAGCTTTCATTGCTCAAGCCACTCCTAAAGTTGCCATTTTTTCACCAAAAGTGGATTTTTTTGCTCTAATACGTGTCATTGCTTTGCCAATATTTGATCGGCAACGTGTCAAACACTCAAGTCTTGATTGTTTGAATAGGCAATGTCATGTTCTTTACATGCTTCATCTAATTCATTAATACCTGCATGTTGTTTCGATCAATATATATATATATATATATATATATATATATATATATATATATATATATATATATATATCTGTTAGAGCTTAAAGTGTGCCATTTATTATTTACTTTTATTAAGAAGAGGTTACATTCAAAAATAAAATGGATGCATCTGAAAAACAACTTAAACGGAAACTTATTGAAAAACGTAAAATTGTTAAACAAAAACTGGATTTGTTAAAACAAAATCAAGTAGTACACGAAGATATTTTTTTGCCAATTACCAAACATTTAAAAAGTATAGAGACCAAATTGGAGCCACAGTTATCTGCATCCTTACAAGGTAATTTAAAAAATGAGAATCGTGAAACGACACCAGATCAAAAAAGAGAAAAACGAGAAGAAGAAGAAAAAAAACATCAAACGAATTTAACTGATTATTTTGATAATATGAGTACTTCAACACCATTACCGCCTAGAAGACGTTTACACTTTCAATCAACACCTGTAATAGATGACGACGATGATGATGAACCAAGTGGTGTTAAATGGTCGATTATTCAAGAAGCCAACTAACAAGAAAGTGAACGTGTAGAAAATTTGCAAATTAATTTTGAACGTGCAAGAAATCGAGACATTCTGAAGTCATCTTTCCATGACTATCTAAATCAATACGAGCCATTAAATAGAAAATATGTCAAAGATATGATACAAGATACAAATAATGAATTTAATCACAAATATGGAGTGGTGTTAAATGAAATTACAAATAAATTTTATATTGGTGATTCTCAATTAAAAATTGTAGATTCAGACATTGTTGTACAGAGGAAACGCTACAAAGGTACAATTGGTTTATATGAATTACTTTTTAAAAAATATCCTGTAAACTTTAGCGTATAAGATGAAAAAAATTACGTTGAAATTGTTTTAAAAACCAATACTCATCGAAGATATTATAAAGTTTCACAACAAATGCAAGGAAATATTTTACCTAAATATAAAAGAATAATTGCACCTGCTTTAGGACATAAAACAGGAGGAGGTCTTAGTAAACGTCATACCTTGAAAGCATCAAAAAATCTTTTAATGCAATTTAATGCCAAACCAATCGAGTACGTACACTGGGATGATCCCAACGAACTTGTCGATAGATTACGTCTATTAATAGCATCTCAAAGTGCAGGAAGTAGCAGTCATACGAATGAAATTAATTTGATAATAGAAGAACTGCGTGAAGCTGATATTATAGAATAGAGAGACAATTAACGACAACATGGGAAAATTATCAAGTGACGCTAAAAAACAAGTTATTGAAGAAATACATAGACCTGCAAGAATCAAATTTAAACGACGTCGTGTCATTTTGAAAGGCCTACACGATTTATATCAAGCAGATCTTTGTGAATTAGGTCCTTATGCAAAAGAAATTAATGGCGCTAAATATATTCTGGTGGTAATTAATTGTTTCTCAAAATATTTGTGGGCATGTTCCCTTAAAACGAAATCCGGTAAAGAAGTAACTCAAACTATGGAAAAAGTTCTTAAGGACTCAACTTATCCTGGTCCTCCTAAACTCCTCCAAACTGATCAAGGTACTGAATTTCCTTCAAAAAAGTTTCAACAGCTTTTAAAAAAATATAATATTAGACATTATAGTACATATAGCGAAAAAAAGGCACCCATTGTTGAACGTGTAATTCGAACTCTTAAAAGTATAATTTGGAAAGAATTAAATGTAAATGGCTCCTATAAGTGGTATAATTTGTTAGCTAACATTGTTAAAAAATACAATTATAAAAAACATAGAACCATAGATATAAAACCTACTGAAGTAAATGAAGAAAAAAATGGAAAATATTTACTTAATACTGTTTACAGTCATATAAAGTTGGTACATAGACCGAAATTTAAAGTTGGCGATCACGTACGCATTTCAAAAGTACGAGGTATATTTGATAAAAAAATATCAATCTAATTGGTCAACTGAAATTTTCACTATAAAAAAGTACAACTAACAAATCCTACCACTTATTCATTGCAAGATATAAATGAACAAGAAATTAAGGGTGGTTTTTATGAGCAACAATTACAAAAGGTTAAATATCCTGATGTATATTGAGTTGAAAAAGTTTTGAAACGCAAAGGTTATAAAGTTTTTGTAAAATGGTTAGGCTTTGATGATAGCCATAATAGTTGGATAGATAAAAATAATGTTATGTAATATCTTAGAGATAATTGCGGGAGAACCTACTAAACCTGCATACCACCTCCACCTACCTCCCCATACTATCTACCTAAATACAATAGTTGAATATGTAAGAATAATGTAGTATGAAAGAAAAGGAAAAATAAATAACACTTCAAAAAAATGCGTTTTATTGCTTCTAAGTACAAATAAACTTTTCCTTAATTTACTTCTCTTCAATATGGTATTTTTTCCCTTCAGATTCATCAGCATCATCATCCACAATTTCTATATATGAAGCTGATGATGCTGATAAAGTTGTTGGCTATATAACCCTATCATCTAATATTTTTATTTTTTTGTTTTGTGTTTGGCTATTTGTAGTAAGCCTCTTTATTCGAAAATTTCCTACTTCGATGACTTTTGCTTGTGGCTGATTGTCCTCTTTGTTAGCGATTGCTGGTAAATCGAAGTCATACTTCTTCATATAAGCTTTGAGGATTTCAATCTCTTCGTCCGTTCCCACACCCAGTCTCATATATTGTACAGGAAGGTTTCCCAGTTTTTGTTTCATCGTATCCGCCTTGGGCGAATACGATAGCTTAAGGACAATCTGATTCCCTTTTTTTCCAGAGTTTTCACACCAAATCTGAAAAAAAGTTTTAATTTTAGACACATATAATGTAATTAAATCAGGAAACCTGAGAATCAATACGATTTTATACAATAGATGAATAATACACTTTATTACGTAGGATACAGTTTTTGTAAAGTATATAGGGTAAAACGGTCAAGTTGAATGAATTTATTTCAAATTATTACATATAACTCATTGGAAAAATTTACTGTTTTTATTTACTATATGTTCCCCTAGGTTTTTCATTTGTGCATCAGTCTATAAAAATTTTAACTGAAGCGACGTTAAGTCTATAAAAATTTGGTGAGGTCAAATGTTAAGTAAATACAAATTGCGAAAATATTTTAAAAATGTTCCTAATGAGAAAAATTAGATATATGATAAGAATAATTATAGCTAAATATACAATTATAATAAGAAAATTTAGAGAGCTTCTAACACAATTAAACAATTTTATAATTATAATTATTAGTATTTTTTGTTGAAAATGCAAAGATCTCTATTTTATTAAAGTATGTATTTAAAAATGTACAATTTTGCTAAGACTAATTAGAGTGTATCATATCAATTTTACGTCTTGTAGAAGCACTACGCAAAAACTAAAAATGTCCAGGTGTGATGAAATTAATGAGTTGAGTGAACAAATGTTGAAAAAAATTGAAGAAATTGGTAAGTTAATTAAAACCAAAAGTGACTATTGTAAGTGGATAAAATTTTTAAATAGAAATATTTTTATTTTGAAAACATATTTGAAGGGTGAATCTGTAAATAAGAAAAAAGTATCAAAATTAGAATCAAATTTAAGTTTGTTGAAAAATTATAGGGAACAATTTAAAAATTATAAAAATGCAAATAAAACAAAGCATTTAATTTGGGTTGATTTGGGATCTTGTTTTAATAATCGCATAAGAACAGATGCAATAGTTCATTTAAATATTAAGAATCCTTTAATTTTTTTAAGAAAAGCTTTTAAATCTTTTGCATGTAAAGTAAGGAAAGAACTTTAAAAATCATTATTAAAAATTAATGTGATATTCTTTGCAAACTTTGTAAAGCCTCAAACAGGTGAAATTGACTTAAAACATTTTAATACAAAAAACCGTATAATTGACCATAATAGGGATTTAAAACAATTTTATAAAGTAATATTTTATCAAAATTAGAAGAATTTCAAGAGCGTGATTCAGGCTTGGCTCTATATGATAGAGCCAGTATGTTTGAGCCAATGTGTATATATAACCACCGTTAATTTATTAATGATCTCTACAGATATAACTGAAGATAATGGTGATCATACCTACAGTTTTTCTGAAAATATTACCAATTTCAGGTAGTTTATCATTTTGCTTTAATTAAAAATCTTTCTCGTTTATTATGTAAACAAAGTGGTGATTTCAATCATTCAAAATTTTACTGTGACAGATGTTTAAATCATTTTTATTCAGACACTTCCTTAAATAATCTTTAATTGTAGAAAAATTAATAAAACTAAAATAATTCTACCAACAGAACAGGATAAATTTATAACGTTTAAAAATTTCAAAAAAAAAAGAAAAGGTGCCATTTGCTATTTATGCAGACCTCGAATGTTATTGAAGATTCAAACATAAATAGTAATATTAAAAAATATCAAAAATATATTCCCTGTAGTATTGCATTTTATCTATTATGTAGTTATACAAAAATTGTATAAGTTGGTTTTGCAAAAAATTGGAGCAATTGGCACTAGAACTAGATCCATTATTTAATTAAACTGTTCCTATGACACCATTAACGGATACTAAAAGAAAATAATTTTTTCCATAAAAAAATGCCATATTTGCTTGAAACTATTTAGTGATGATGACAGAAAAGTGAGAGATCATTGCCATTTCACAGGACAATATAGAGGGGCTGCTCATTCTTCATATAACTTAAACTATAAAGATGATCATATGATACCTGTCATATTTCATAATTTATCTGGTTATGACAGCCATTTTTTAATTAAACAGTTGGCTACTGAAATAGTGAGTCCAGTAAGTTTATTACTTGTCAATAAGGAAAAATATGTTTCATTTACAAAACGTATGGAAAAATCAAGTATACATTTTAGATTTTTAGACTCATTTAGATTCATGCAAAGTAGCCTTGATAAATTAAGTTCGTATTTAGATCCTTCGGAAAAACATATTACGACAATTTTTTGTAAAAATATAGAGGAGGAATAAAGGTATATTTTCATATGATTATCTTAATAGTTGGGAGAAACTAGAAGATAATAGATTGCTAAAAATTGAAAATTTTTATAATAAATCAAAAAATGTTCGGTAACGTTAAAAGAATATGAACATGCTATAAATGTTTGGAATACTTTCGAAATTAAAAATTTACGTGAATATATGGAATTGTACTTAAAAATTGATGTGTTACTTTTGGCTGGTGTTTTGAAAATTTCAGAAAGATATGTTTATAAACATACGGTTTAGAATGTTTAAAAGCATATACAGCTCCTGGTTTGGCCTACGATGCGTGCGTTCTGATTTCCCAAATCACGTTAGAACTAATTACAAACGTAGATCAGTTATTAATGATTGAAAAAGAAATTAGGGGTGGAATTTCTCAATGTAGTAATCGTTATAATAAGGCTAATGATAAATACATGGAGAATGAGTACAAACCTAACATTCCATCATCATATTTAATGTACTTTGACGTGAACAATTTATATGGCACAGCCATGGGTGAAGCACTGCCTACTGGTGAATTCAGGTTTATTGATAATACTGAATTTTACTCAGAAAATATTATCAATACGCCTGATGATTCACTTGTAGGATATATACTAGAAGTCGATTTAAAATATCCTGTAGAACTTCATAACCTACATAAAGACTTGCCTCTGTGTCCAGAACGTTTAATACCACCCATATCATCGTCAAAACATTCAAAATTATTAACTACACTTTTTAATAAGAAAAACTACGTTATTCATTACAGAAATCTTAAACAAGCTCTTAATTTAGGGTTACGAATTACCAAAATTCATAAAATTTTAAAATTTAAACAATCACCTTGGCTAAAAACCTATATTGATTTAAATACAAATCTCAGACAGCAAAGCAAAAATGAATTTAAAAAAAAAAATTTAAACTTATTAATAATCCAGTTTTTGGTAAAACTATGGAAAATGTGAGAAAATATAAAGATGTAAAATTGGTAACATCCTGGGAAGGTAGATACGGTACCAAAAATTATATATCTAATAAAAAATTTTCATAGTTTAACAATTTTTGACGATGATATGGTTATTATTGAAATGAGACTACTAAACATTAAATTTAATAAGCCCCTCAATGCCGGTTTCAGCATTTTAGAAATTTCGAAAACAATATTATATGATTTCCATTATAATTATATAGAACCAAAATTTAATGATTCCGCCAAATTACTGTACACAGATACAGATTCATTAATTTATCAGTTTTAGATTGATGATATTTATAAACATATCAATGAGGATATTTATAAGTTTGACACTTCTGATTATCCTCCTGATAACATTTATAATATCTCTTTAAAAAACAGAAAAGTATTGGGATTAATGAAAGACGAGAACAATGGTAAAATAATGAGCCAATTTATTGGACTAAAATCGAAAATGTACACATTAAAATTATTTTACACAAATTCAGAGAAAAACGTAAAATTGAAAGAAATTAATGAATCTGAAGAAGGTGTGGATGACAATGTTCTACAGGAAAGGTTAATAAATTCAAGTGTTACTAAGAAAGCTTAAGATATTACCAGTGCTTCATTAAAATCTATTCATTTTGACGATTACTACAATTGTTTATTAAATAATATAGATTTTCATGCTGAAGAACATCTAATTCGAAGAAAACAACATAATGTATATACAGTAAATCAGAGAAAAATTGCTCTTATGCCACAAGATGACAAAAGATTTGTTAATTATTTATTTACAGATACATTACCTTGGGTTATCAAACAATTTAATATTTTTTCCACTTAAAATACATTTTTTTGTTTTAATTAACAATTTTTTAAGTTCCTCATCTCAAATATATTAAAACCGATCCTCGTACCTATACACCAACAAAAGGTAGTGAAAAAGCAGCTGGATATGATATAAAAAGTCTAAATGATTGCATTGTTCCTGCTGGAGGAAGAGCAGTGATTGCAACTGGACTTAAAATTGAACTACCTAATGGCTGTTATGGCCGTATAGCTTCAAGAGCTGGTTTGGCTGTAAATCATTGCATTAATGTAGGAGGTAATAATTTAAAAAAAATTTTAATTTACACTAAATTTAAAAATTTTTTTTTCCCAGCTGGCGTTATCGATGCAGACTATACTGAAAAAATTCAAGTGGTTCCATTCATCATTCTGATGAAGATTTCTATGTTAAATCTGGACATCGAATAGCACAACTCATCTGTGAAAGAATTTTTTATCCAACACTTGAAGACGTAGAAAATATAAGCACAAAAGAACGTGGATCTTCGGGATTTTAGAAAGAGAAATATATCAATTTTTATTAGATTTATTGTAATAATTACTATTATTGTAAATAAATAGAAGCATTTAAATAATCGTTTTATTTAGTCAATATCTACAAGAAAATATATTCTTAAATTGGTTAGGAATAAAAATAGATAAGTATAACATATATGACAAGTTCAGACAGGTTTATACAGGTAAATTCAGGCAAAAAAAGTAACATATTTTTGATAACAATATATAAAAAAGACATCTTAGCTTGATACAAGCCTCATTCTATATTGAAGTATATAATTTTTGAATAATTTTAAAAAACAGTTTCAAATTCTAACGTTAGTAGTGGATATATGGGGCTACCACTTCAACCTTCCACCACTTTTTTGATTGGTCAGCCAAGAATGACCTTGTTTCTGATTGGCTGCCCAAGTTCGCCCCCTATATCGATTGGTTATGTAAGCTTGCCTCTTTTTGCTCCACCTCCTACCTACTTCCTAACCACCACAGCAGTTAGAGAGGAGCTGGTAGCAGTTGGAGGACAGCTGATATTTTAAACGATCGAATCTGAGCAAGCTTTAGTCATTCGCTACTAGTCTTAAACTCATATAGATGATCCACCACCAATAACGAAAAGTGTTGTTAAATTAAAAATAAGTAGTAGTTATGAACAGTGATTTGAAAAATGAAATTACTAAATTAGGTAAACAGTTTACTAAGATTCAAAATTCCAAATTAAAGGATGCAATGCTAAGACAGAGGAAACCTGAGTGGGCACAGGTATATTATGAGACTGCCTTCAATACCAATTAGCTGCAGAGGCCTGTTTAAACTATAGAAAAACACAAAATTTGTCGAAGTTCGTTCATGAAATAAAGGAAATAGGATTCAGTTATTTTTTAAGGACATTCAAGGATTATATGGAAGATCCTGATATATTAAAAGAAATCGCGGAAGAGGAAGAGAGAGATTAAAAAATATTGAAAAACAGGGAGGTTTTAGTGTAGGATTTATTATGGAATTGTTAGTAAAAGAAATGTATGAAGAGTTTTTGATGTCCGCAGCCTGTTTTATGCATATGAAGGTAAATGTTGTAGCGAATATTTAAAAGATAAAAATATAGATATTTTAATACGTAAACCTCAAGAACTATGTTAAGTAATAATATTTCATGTATTAGAACAATGTTAGAAAATAAAACACATAATTTGTAATCAAGTCTTTTATTACATAAAAAAATTGTTGTAAAGGTAATGAACATTTAATAATGCACATATACATGATATTTTTTGATGATAAAAGCAGCAAGGATCAATTTTCTTTAGGGTGGGTTGTTCAACAATCTCGATAACTGATCTCATGGAATACTTCTTTACGAAATCTGCCTTTTCTTCCCCTTTTACATAAATATAGTCCACCTTAGCGCTTAAATATCTTGTGATATCTCCACATTTGTGTAATGGTGTATATCCTTCCCACCACTCAATACAATGGTAATTTTTTATTAACCACAGAGCTTGTTTGTGTAAATAGGATGGTAAATGACTCATCGAAAATTGAGCTTTGAAAATAAAATGACTTGCCTTTTGTCCATCGTAAGCAGCTAATTCTTTTATAATAAATTTATTATTTTCAATTTTGAATCCTTGATGATCTAGATTAAGTTTCATATTTTGAAATATTTGAATTTCTTGATCATTTCTACTTTTAATTGATATTCACTTATTTGTTTTTTTAATTTCTGCAACTTAAGTTGAAAATCTAATACTCGAACTGAAATCTCGTAAGACATTATATAAATGAAGAATTCTGGTTTGAGTACGTTAATAAATATCAAAATTGACGCATGCGATTTTAAGCATAAGTAGCGGTTTATTTAAAAGGAGTTTTTTTTTATCTTAATGAAGTGGTATTACAGTTGTTTCACAAATTTTTGCTAATGGGTTGTAACTAAAAACTTTATCAGGAATTATAACACAATATGCCACTGTTTTAGGGAGTATTTTTTCCTTGGTGTCAAATTCAATTCTCATGGTTACTGGACCGGTTTTTAGTAAATCTCTCTGATGTGAACAATTAATGTAAACTATAGGAGCATTTTCTTTAAATTTTTACGGATTAAAAATTGGTTCCACTGGAGAGTTATAATACTCTTGACGAAAGTCTGTGAACATTTCATACAGAGTAGCAGATTTATTATTTTCAAAATCAAGTTGAAGATCATTGTAAGGATATCTTTCTGAATTTAAAAAGACATTCATATTTCTTAAATTACAATGATCAAATTTACTCATATCCATTTTTAGATTACCACGTCTATTTTTCTGAAAAGCAATTTGAACATGACGTAGCGTTTCGACTTTTGTATATGTTTTTACTGGCCAGTTGTGCCTTGTAGTTTCCAATAACTCTGGATATTCAACTAATTCCCAGCTTCGGAAGGTTATTAGTATATCACTATTTTTGTCAATAATTTTAGTAAGTGCTAATTTTTGCGGAATAGCTACAGTAAGATGAGGAACTCTCAAACACAACTTTGTAATTTTAATTCTGGGTTTTTCATCTTATTACTGGATAATAATGCATTTGTAGCATCATTACTTCTTATCAGAATAAGTGCTTGTTGTGAAGTAAGAATAATCATATTATGATCTTCAAAAAATGCTGAATACATCGTTAATAATATAAATAATGAAACATTACCTTTATCATCAGTCCTAATTTTTTCTTAGATTTTGTTTTCGGATACCAACCAGCATTTTCCAATTTAGCACTTTCATTTTGATTAAACGAAATATATCCCTTAAGAGTTGAAATTATACCAATATCGCGAAAGGAGTCAATAATAACACCATTTAAAATATAGTGTAATCCTTTAAATAAAAATGTCGGAGCATTATTAATTAAAACAGTATTAGCTAAAGGGGAATCATCTTCTTTAGTTACTTGCAATTCGATATAAAAATCACTTTTGCAAGGTAAAGGATATTTTCCTGTTTGTTGCAAAGCAATTCGGATTTCATCATTTGGTCCGAGTTTTGTAGGATTAAAAGGATCGAAAGAAAGAATTTCCCAGCTTAATATTGATTCATCAACCAATACATTTTCTCTTACATTTAAATAATCCATTTTATTTAAGATTAAAACCCAAACTTTGAAGAAATTTTCTATTAGAAGGTGTTTACCTTTGGAAGTTTGATTTCCTACTAAAGGAAGTTGGTTTCTTTCTTGTCTTATTAACGGTTTTATTATTAAATTTTCTAGTAAAGTTTGCATATTTATTGTTATATAATATTACCACAGTAGTGGATATATGAGAGAAGGAAAAAGGAGGAGGAGGAGTAAGAGTAAATCATCAACACTTTTCATCCTCCTCCTCTTTTCTTCTCTCATTATACTTTTCAAATCTCTCATTATACTTATTAAAAAACCTCGTATCATCAACACTTTTCATCCTCCTCCTCTTTTGTTTTCTCATTCGAATTATCTCGTATACATTCGAGTTACTTCGTATACATTCGAGTTACTTCGTATACATGTTAACATGACCTTGTATCCCTTCTTTAAATTTTGATTATAAAAGCAACACTTTACCAGCTTAAAACATACTAAAATGAAATATGTCTTCTGCTTCTAACGAAAGTGAATTAAATTTATTAATTCAAAAATTTTATAAAAAATGTAAAATTTCTGTTTTTGAGTTCGAACATTATGCAGTTGATAGTGGTCCATCTTGGTTTCAATATTATTTGGATATATCTAAAAACCATATAGAGGCTGTGAAATTGTGCGAACGTTATTTTCAAAACAAAGATATTGTACAGTTTATACGTGAATTAGTGAAGTTAAGTTGGTTTCATGATGAAGTTCGTCATTTAAACCAATATATTAGAGATCCTGTTGTATTACAAGAACTAATCAAATCGCGTGGTGAAGATGATGCCTAAAATTGAAAATTTTGTGAGGGACCTTTATGAAGGGTTCATTATGAACGAAGCATGTTCCAGATATTTATTTTGTTTAGTTGAAGAAGAAAGTGAGGGTCAAGATTTATTGTTATATATAAAATATGTTGATCATGCAAATTGTTGTAAAAAAGCAGCAGAATTGTGTAGTGAATTTTTGAAGACTAAAAATGTGTTAAAATTCTTTGATGAACTTAAAAAAATTGGACTCAATAAAGAAATAAATTTATGTATTGATTTATTGGTTAATTAAAGTTGGTGTGAAATAAACTATTTAAATTTGTATAGTTGTTTTATTATTGTGTAACGGCTGTTATGTTTAAATATTTGATTATATAAAGATAGGAAAATATAATTTTCTGTTAGTAATGTGGGGATGTGGATAAATAAAAAAAATATTATTACATTCATTGTTAATTTATTCATTCATAAAAAAATTTTTATACATAAAAAATACATTAGAAAGGGCACACATTGAAGGTGATTGAGAATGATAAAAACATGATTTATTTAAAACAGGTTGTTCGTCCAATTCAATTATTGGCTTAGTACAATATTTTCTAATAAAATTAGCTTTCTCTTCTCCTTTAATATAAATGAATTCTCCTTTTTCTGTTAAGTTTTTTACTATAGATGAAAAATTATGAAGAGGAATATATCCTGTATTCCAATTGATGCAGTGATGAAATTTCATTAACCATTCTGCTTGCTTGTATGTTTCTGGTGGAAGCATTTGTAGTGGATACGGTGGTTTAAAAATATAATGACTCATTTTATGTCCATCAAACATTGCAAGTTCTTTAGGAATAAACTTGTTGTGTTCATCCTTAAATCCTTGAACATCCATAACTATTCTCATTTTTTATTTAGCAAATTTTTAAAGTACTAAATTTTTTTATTACAAATTGTTTTTTCGAATAGTCTTCAATAAGATTTTTAGATGTTTAATTTTTTTTAAAAAATAGTTCTATTTTTTCTTTTTGTATTTTGTACATTCCATTTGATGTGCAACAAACTATGGTATAGAAACAACTGATCTTATTCGATATATTTTCATTTTAATAATGATATTTGATGTGGTGGGAGAAGTTAAAGTTGTTTAACAATTTTTGTTAATGGATTATAGCTAAATACTTTATCATGTATTATAACACAATACGCAGCTGTTTTTCCCGATATTTTTTCTTTTGTCTCAAATTCAATTCTCATGGTTACTGGGCCGGATTGTAATAAATCTCTCTGATGAGAGCAATTAATGTAAGCAATAGGTGCATTATCTTTAAATTCTTTGGGATTAAATATTGGTTCTATTGGAAAGTTATAATATACTTGACGAAATTCAGAAAACATTTCATACAGGGTAGCAAACTTATTATTTTTAAAATCAAGCTGAAGATCCTGGTAAGGATATCTTTCTCAATTTAAAAACACATTTATATTCCTTAGGTCACAATGATCAAATTTACTCATATCTGATTTTAAATTACCACGTCTATCCTTTTGAAAAGCAATTAGTATATGTCTTGGTGTTTCAATTTTTGTGGAGGTTTTGACAGGCCAATTATGTCTTGTATTTTCTAATAACTCTGGATATTCAATTAATTCCCAACTTCGGAAAGTAAGAAGAATATCATTGTTTTTATCAATAATTTTCGTTAGTGCCAATTCTTGGGGAATGGCCACAGTAAGATGTGGAACTCGTCAACAAAGTTTGGTTATTTAAATTTTCGGTTTTTCATCATCACTTGTGGTTACTAAAGCATTAGTGTCATCATTGCTTCTTATTAGTATTAGTTCTTGTTGTGAATTTAAAATTATTTTGTTATAATCTTCAAAAAATCCCGAGTATATTTTTAATGGGACGCATAGGGAAACGTTTCCTTTTTCATCAGTCATAATTTTTTCTTTAGGTTTCGTTTTTGGATACCATCCAGCATTTTCCAATTTAGCACTTTCGTTTTGATTAAATGATATGTATCCTTTAAGAGTTGAAGTAATTCCTACATCTCGAACTGAATCAATTGTAACACCATTTAAAATATAACGTAATTCTTTAAACAAGAATGCTGGAGCATTGTTGATTAATACCGTATTAGCCAATGGAGTATCATCTTCTTTGGTAACTTGAAATTCTAAATATAATTCACTTTTGCAAGGTAAAGGATATTTTCCTGTTTGTTGTAGAGCAATTCTAATTTCATCATTTAATCCAAGTTTTGTAGGATTGAAAGGTTCAAATGATAGTATTTCCCAGCTTAATATTGATTCATCTACAAGAATATTTTCTTTTACATTTAAATATTCCATTTTATTTTAGTTTGAAACCTAAACTTATCAGAAATTTTTTATTAGAAGGTGTTAACCTTTGAGAGTTTAATTTATTACTAGTTAAATGTCGTTTAGTATCTTTCTTATTAATGTTTTTAGAGTAAAATTTTTTTGAAAAATTATAATTTGAGACTTTTTTATTATATAAAATAACCATTATTCATCTATTTTTTTAAGATGTAGTCTTACTGTTACCGTTTCTCCTCTGAAATTGATGAGATCACCGTCTTGATCTACTATTTTAATGTTTATATTGTCTATTACCTTTACAGTAACAGGAAAGTAAAGGACATTTTGTGGTGATTCTATTATTTTAAAACCAGGAGCTACACTAGGAAAAAATTGATGTATTATATGAACAGGTTTTCCATTTAAATATGATCCTTCGGCAATATTACAATCGATGTTTATGGCGTTTACTTTAATAATTTCCGCTGGAAAATCTGAAATGTGCTCCTTAAGACCTTCTAATTCCTTATTTTTAAAACCTAATATTTTTCCTATAGTTCCATCACGAAACGAGATAGGAATATCTGTTTTAATATGTGTTCGTAAAGTATTATTATTGGCATAAATATGAAGAAAAGTACGATTGTCCAAAAATTTTTGAATAAAATTATTTAAATCATCTATTTCATAACTACCTGGTGGTATTCTTATTTCTTTATTTGAGTCATAAATGAAAAGATTATTAGTCTCATCAATATTTGGAATAGCATTAAAAGTTTCAAAATTTACAAGTCCAATGGAATATTCAAAATTTTCATCTAAATATATTGGAGGATGAATATTAACAGAAAGCGTGGGGGAATTACCACTAATGACAAAACTGTACGACATATCTCTTTAAAATTTTTTAACAAAATGAATTAATATTGTTTTTCAACCATTATTATAAAGAAATTTAAGACAGAGCTCACCACAATTTGTTTTGTTAATTGATTGATAATGATCGTAGTTATATTTCACAATATTTTTCTTTTTATCGCTGAAAAAATATTTTGTTAATTCGGTAGATGGTCGCAAATTGCCATAACTATCAAAATATAAAATATTTTTCCCTTTTTTTATGTATGCAGTCCAATGAGTTCCATCACCACTATTCTTATCGAGATTAACAATACCACTTTCATTTTTATTAATTTTTTTTGGTAATTTATCTCTCATGAATATACCTCGAAAGTTGGGAATTTTAAGTAGATTAATATATTTACTTAAATCATAATTTGTAAGTGGTTTTCGAGGTATTTGTTTTAACAGTTTTTTGAATAAGGTTTCAGATATAATCAACATCCAGTTTTATATGGTTTTAAATAAAGACCACTTCCTTGTTTTCCTACTGCTATAGATTCCATCATTTTATTATGTCTTTTGGACTCATCTAATTTTTCTTTAGCAGCTTTTGCATCGTTGACAGCTTTCGCAATACCTGCTGCTCCTCCTTCAAGAGCACCTAAAGCGGACAAACCAGCAAATAAAGGAATAAGAGGTAGAAATCCACCAGTTTTTGGAATTGGTATGATTCTATTTTTTGGTGATAATATTCTACTATCTCCGATAGATCTAAGTGCAGTTTGAATAATATCAGTCAAACTTTTAAATTGTTTTCCGTTTAGTGCTTGTCTTGCTTTTAAAATAGCTTGCCTAGACGAGTTTTTCGACTTCTGTTTTTCCTTCTTTTTTTTAATCCCATACCAAATTTTCTTTTAATTTTCATTGCACCTCTTATTCCAAGTGCAGCAGTTTTTTCTCCAAAAGTGGCGTCTTTTGCTCTGAACCTTTCGGCAGCTTTGTCACCTAATAATTTATCAGCAGCGTGTCGGCTTTTTATATCATTTGATTGTGCATAGGCAATATCATGCTCTTTACAAGCTTCATCCAATAAGTTTATGCCTTTATCGCCTCTAGCTAGTCTCTTTTCTAGTTTGGTTCCAGGTCCACAAAAATTATACCCAGGTAGATGTAATTCAAAAGGTAACTTATTTATTAGAGTATTAATTAAACCACTACCTCTTTTTCTGACTCTTCTTTTATAAATGGATTGTTGCTTATATGAGATTGGCATTATATAATTGAAATCTTGGAACAAACTGACTAGTTTTAAATTAGAACTTACCCTTTATACATCCTCTTATATATGAAAATTATCAAACAACCTTATTCAATTATTATTAAAGACCATGAGACTTCAAGAAATAATTTTAGAAAACATGGAAAATTGTTTGAAGGCTCTAGTAAAAGGGGGTTAATTATTGGTCCATCAGGGTGTGGTAAAACTAATATCATTATAAGTTTAATTGAAGATCCCAATGGTTTACGGTTTGAAAATTTATATATTTATTCAAAGTCTCTATATCAACCAAAATATGAATATTTGAGATTACTTTTTAAACCATTGAGAGAAATTGGATATTATGAATCCGAAAATGAAGAAAATATTGTTTCTCCACAAGAAATAAAACCAAATTCCATAATTATATTTGATGATATAGTGTGTTGCAATCAGAATGTTGTAAAAGATTATTTTTGTTTAGGAAGACATAAAAATACTGATTGTTTTTATTTGTGTCAAACGTATTCTTCGATTCCAAAACAATTAATTCGTGACAATGCGAATTTGATTGTTATATTTCAACAAGACAAAACGAACTTAAAACATATTTATGATGATCATGTTAATGTTGATATGTCATTTAATCAATTTAATGAGTTATGTTTGATGTGTTGGAAAGATAAATTTGGATTTTTGGTAATAGACAAGGATTCGAATTTAAAATCCGGTCGATATCGAAAAGGATTTGATTCATATATTTTCTTATAAAAATAAAAGTTTTGTGAAAAATTTAACTAATCATGAATGAACGCTTAGCAAGAGAGCTTGTTAAGTCAAGGAAAGCTGTTAAACAAAAATATCAAAGTTTAAAAAATGCTGAATTTGAAGCACAATCCAAATTGGAGGAAACCTATAAACCAATAACTCAACCCCTACAACAATTAATTTCAACAATTGGTAAAATTGAATCGGCTGAGGTAAAGGAAGAGCTACAAACACCCATTAAAAAAAATTATGAAACACCAGAAAAAAGATTGTTTCCAACACTAACACCAAGAAAAAAACTACAGTATGGAACATCAACACCAGAAAAAAGAAAGACAGGGAAAACTCCAATTCTTCCTACAGAAATACCAACAATTATTGATTGGGAAACCAGTATAGCTTCACATAGTCAGATGCCATCTTTACAACAAACAAGTGTCATAGCAGAAACCACTCCTTCTTCAATTTCACAATCTACGGTAGGAAATCTTTCGGATATATTAGAACAAACACGCCAAACAATTCAAACATTTGTCAGTACACCTTTATATCAAGAATATTTATCAGGATTTCATGAATTACCTCATCAATATATTGACGGAGGGGTAAAAGATGTGGAACATAAGTTTGATCACCTCTATGGAATAGTACATGATTTTGAAACTGAGAAATTCTTTTTGGGTTTAACACAAAGACCTATAGAAATTATCGGTAAAAACATAAAAGTTGAAGGTATAACTTATACAGGTACACCAGGTTTATATGAATTATTATTTAAAAAGGAACCAGTAGGTTATAAAAAACAAGATTTGGAAAATTATATGGATATTTTAAAGAGAACCAATGCATACCGTAGAAATTATGATCCAAATGAGCAGGTACAGGGAAATGGATCACAAAAATATATTTCTATAATAGGGCCTTATTTACAAAATAAAGGAATTACAAAAACTAAAACCATAAATCCCGAAACGCATAATATAGTTCACGGATTTTTTGACAGACGAAAAGCTCCATACAGGGAAACTCGAATATCTTCGAAAAGAACAGGATCCGGAATAACTTTAAAAGTTAATAAACTTTATACCGATTACGTATATTGGGATAACGTAAATGAACTTGTTGATAGACTTCGACTGTTGATAGCATCTATGATGGCTGGGAATACAGGACATAACAACGAAATTATTTCTATTATTGAAGAATTGAAAGAAGCCAATATAATTGTATAAAAGAATGTAGTAAATATTGTTACATAACATTGTTAAAATGACCATTGATAAATTTGGACGTCATATTTCTAAAAAGTATACAGTAGATATACCTACAATAGAAAATAAAATACTAGCCAATGTTGAAAATGAAATATTAAAAAATTTTAAAAGTGATGATATTGTTCAAAGATTTGAACCTGTGTTAAAAAATGATATTGTAAATTTAAAAAAGAGAGTTAGTGAAAATGATGAAAATGTGGAATCTATTTCGAAAAAAATTAAGTTATTTGAAGAAAATTTTGTGTCAAACTATGATAATAGGATATTAAATATAAAAAATATTGTCAAAGACAATGATGAACTATTAAAAAGTTTTTCTCAAAAAACATCGAAGTGTGAAGATGATTTTAAAACAATAAAACAGAAATATGATGAAGTAAAGAGTTTTGAAAATAACATAAAAAATGAAATAACATTGGTTAAATCAAAAATAAATGATACTTCTGCAATAGAAAATGTTAAACAAATTATTATAAAAGATATGGTATCAAAGTTCCAAGAATTTACGAACAAACTTAATAATAGGGTTTCTGAAGAAATAGGTAATTTTCAAAACATTCATGATGGTATGAATAAAAACACACAACAAATAGAGAGAGCTATGAATACACACTTTATAATCCATAAAAAAGATAGCGATAATATTAATGAAATAAATCAGAAAATTAATTCAATTGAAAATAATGCTGAAATAATTCTATTAAACTTGAAAAATTTGGAAAATAAATTAAACACAGATTTACAAAATGTAGATGAAAAAATTGAAAATAAATTTAAAAATTAAATTTTAAAAAATAGTGAACAAATCATGGAGATAATCTCATAATTAAACAATCTAAAAACAGAATTAAAAACCACTGTTGACGATGAATATTTTCAAAAGATGTTGAATAAAAGATTAGAAAAAGAATTAGAATCTTTAGCAGAACTAATACAAGCTATGATTAACACCTCTATCCATGATTTAAAAAAAGGACTTGCACAACACAGTTCAAAAATTGAAGAAATTTCAACAAAGTTAAATGATTATGAAAAATCTTTGAACGATGTAAGAATTGAAATTGAAAAAGCGATTTTAGATATAAAGAAAATAGAAAAAAAATTGGTAGAAATAAAATTAAATTTAACAAATGTAGAATTTCAATTAGGAAAAGATATAAAAAATCTAGAAAATAAATTGGTAAAGGAAATAAAATCGCTAAACGAATTAGTTCAAAGAGCAGCCGAAGTTTCTAGAAAAGAGTCTAATGACACAATGGCATATGCTAGAGAAGAATTAAACGCAACAGTAAGAGAAATGAGAAACGAAAGTATAAAATCACTTGTTGTTTTTGAAACAAAAATTAATGTAAGAATTACCAACATTAAAGATGAAATCAAAAAAGTCAAAGATTCGAATAATGCATCTTTTAAAAATTTGGAATATAAAATCGAAGATGAAATCAAAAAAGTCAAAGATTCGAATAATGCATCTTTTAAAACTTTGGAATATAAAATCGAAGATTTGCTAAAAAAAGATAACAAACAAATAAAATAAGTTATTTAAAGAAGGTATTAAGAAATGTTATTCTAGTACTATGAGTAAAAATATTAAAGAAACAGTTGTAGATGAATTACATAAACCGGCAAGAAGAAGATATAGAAGAAGACGAACTATTGTTAAAAGCCTAAATGACTTATGGCAAGCTGATTTGGTAGAGATGCAACCCTATTCCAAATTTAATAAAGGTTATAGATATATTCTGGTGGTGATAAATGCATTCTCAAAGTATGTTTGGACTCAACCACTTAAAAGTAAAAAAGGAAAAGATGTAACTGAAGCTATGAAAAAAATTTTAGAAAAAACAAATAAACCGCAAAATTTGCAGACAGATTTGGGAAAAGAATTTTTCAATAAAGATTTTAAAGATCTTATGAATTATTACAGAATTAATCATTATAATACTTACTCTAATCTCAAAGCGAGTATTGTAGAACGCGTAAATCGAACTTTAAAAAATATAATGTGGAAATATTTTAGTAATAGAGGGAATTACCAATGGTACTCTATTTTACCCACTATTATTGAAAAATATAATAATAGTATTCATAGAACTACCGGATATAGACCTGTTGAGGTTAATAAAAAAAATGAGAAAACTATACTGCAAAATTCTTTTACTTTTAAAAAAACATTTGATTTAAAGCGCACTAAATTTAAAGAAAATGATTTTGTTAGAATTTCCAAACAAAGAGAAGCTTTTGAAAAAGGATATACTCCAAATTGGTCAACTGAAATTTTTCAAATTAGAAAGGTTCAGTTAACCAATCCACCCACCTATTTATTAAAAGATAGTAAAAATGAATATATTGAAGGAGGTTTCTACCAAGAAGAGTTACAAAAAGTTAAACATCCAGATGTGTTTTTGGTTGAAAAAATTTTAAGGAAGAAAGGGAACCAAGTTTTTGTTAAATGGTTAGGATTCGATAAATCACATAATTCATGGATTCTTAAAAAAGATGTATTGTAATTAATTTTAAGTAATATTGTATATCAAATTTTTAAATAAAAGACCTATTTATATAACATATTTTTTATTTACGATAATCCTTTTTACAACAAATACTAACAATATAATTTTTAAGATGTTTACAACTGAGATTAACAATATAAATTTATATTTTTACATTAAATCTTTCAATATATATTTTTTTTTCTATGATCTACATCAAAAATACTTTTAAGAATACTTTCACATTGTTCAACTCGTTTTTCAAATCTTAGTCTGTCAAGATAAAATTTCTGATATTCACTTTTTCGAGCTTGTCTAAATGCAAAGTCCCATGTCACTAATATATAAACTTTATTATTGTTCTCACTGATTGTCACTGATTTCTTCATATTTCTATTGTAATGCACCGGATTTTCTTAACTTGTTTTCTAATTCCTGTTTATGTAGAGATAACATTTCTAAAACAGTTCCGACATTTTCACTGTTTAAATTCTGACATGGATCCAAAACACTATAAATATGAGACAACACATCTCCTGACTGATAATTATAGTGATGAAACAAATTAAAATATTTGGAAAATTCTTGCTTTTTAATTATATGAATTCTGTAGTCAACAAGTTCATCGATTTCAACTAATTTATCTATTGATTCTTTTCCCAGAATCACATAATGTTCATCCTTTTGAATTCTGATAACAGGAGAATGATTTATTTTTTCAAAAAACACTGTGATTTTTTCAATTTTTAGTGGGTATGCATATGCTTGAGCAGAATAAAAATAATTCACCAACACTCCTTGATTTTTTTGAAGTTCTTTCCATTCTTCTTCATTCAAGTAAATGTGAAATCCATTTCGACCTCCAATTAGAACTTTTGGTGTAAAATCATTTATACCAATTCCAACACAAACAAATTTTGATAAGGAATTGTTAAGATAGTAGATTTTTGAATTTAATAATTTTTCATTACACTGACTAATTTTATCATTGGTTTCACTAGAACTGGATTTATATCCATTAAAATTGCTACTATTAAACATGATGTCTTGATGCTAACTGAAAACTAAAATACTGAGTCTGAATATATCTTATCCACCCCACTCCTCTATAAATTTCAAGGTCAAGCAAGTTTATTAAATTTTTATGACCTATCTTGATAAAACAAAATTGTCAAGAACGACAAAAGTGAAAAACTACCTATTGATAAAATTATATTGAAGATAAATAGAATTAAACAGTTTTTACCTTCCTCATCATTTTTAATATGAGCACAGCTAGAAATCGTAAATGGTTTTTTATTTTTTTCAATCCAGTTAGTGTCAAAAATTGTATTATTTGGATAATGAAAGTAAATTTTGAAAAAATTACTATTAGATTGACTATTATTCATATTATGTGCGAAAGCAGTTGAATAATTATTAATATTCATAGCTTTCATATAATTACATATTTCAGGTTTAATAGTAGAGGTTTCGTTTTCAAAACACACCATTCCATGTAAAACCCTTGGAGGATAAAGTACATATAAAGTATTATTTAAAATTGAATGTAAAACAATGTAGTTGATAAGGGATGCCATTAAAACACTTTTCAATTTTAAATGTCTATTAACAAAACAATAAGAGATTGAAATAAGACTGAACAGTTTTAATTAATTTTCTACAATATATAGACATTTTTTTTCAAAATATTAAATAATTTGTTTACAAATTAGAGATACAAACATGGTTATTAAAACTATTAAAAAATGAAAGATGTTGACATATTTTATTTCATTTTAAGGACATTAAATAATTTGTTTACAAATTAGAGATACAAACATAGTTATTAAAACTAATAAAAAAATGAAAGATGTTGACATATTTTCTTTCACTTTAAGGACAACAGGTTCACATTTTTTATTTTTTTCACCTAACCACAAACACTCGATTAAGTCACAGTTCTTCCAGTGACGATAATGTTCCTCAATTGGACAATCATCAATTTTCCAGGCAAATATTTCTGCACCACAGTAAAAACATTTACAAACATCATGAATAGCTAAATAATAAAACCCTGATTGGGCTAACACTTTAGGATTTAATTTTCCATTCCAGAATTTAAATGAGGAACGTCTTTTTTCATATGTTCTATATAATTTGTTATCAATTTCTTTTTCAAAAGATTCTAAACACATATTTATTCTAGACGGTGGTATATTTTATACTGATATAATTTTAAAATTTACCATGTTCTTAAATACTTCAAATTTAGCCTTGAAGAGTAAAACTTTTAATCTTAAAAGAATTTTTTATAATTCATTTTCATGGTCTATTAACCACTGAAAAAATGGAATATCTTGGTGACCCCATGCTAATGTATCATAACTATTGGGAATTTTAAATCTTTTATCATCATTAGAAGTGAGAGCTAATTTGTTAACTAATTCTGTATAAATATTGTGAAGTCGAGATCTAAACAAATACATTGTACAGAAAGCTTTTCACTGGAGGTTCCAATCCACTTTCCAGGAAATCGCTGCGTAAGATACTCGCAAACCTGCCTAGAATTATGTGCAGGAGCACCGTCTTGTTGAAACCAACAGGTATTAACCTGTGCCAGAGGTAAATCCTCCAAGCAGTCTTCTAAATTATTTTGTAATAATTGAAGGTATCGTTCTCCAGTTAACGAACTATGGTAGATAAATGGACCTAGTATTTTGGTACCGAAAATTCCACACCACATATTAAACCCAAAACGCTCCTGATGTCTTGAAATTTTTTGAACACGCGGATTCTGTTGCGCCCAGTAATGAGTATTCCGGCGGTTAAAGACACCATTATTAGTGACTAGACTTTCGTCAGACCATATTATTTTCGCAGGGAAATTGATATCATCTTCACATGCGCGTGTATACCACTCACAGAAATGCCGGCGTCGTTCAAGATTAGTAGTGAACATAACCCGATTCTCTCGATCCCCCCACTCCTCGACCTTGACCTTGACCTTGCTTCACCCCTCTTTGGCCCCGCCCACATGTCCTTGTCATTGACCTTGAAAGTGCACGTGTGCTTTGGCCTTGGCCTTGTGTTCAAGGTTGTGTGTGTGACCTTGACCTTGGTCGAGACGACCTTGACTTTGTTGAAGGTCATCTTGGGTGTGTGACCTTGAAGATATGTTACGTGGTTGGGGGTGACCTTGAATGGTTTTATATAAGGTATGGGGCAGTTTCATTCATCAGTTTGCTCTGACTTGTATAGGTAGTACATGTGTTAATATTTGACAAATCATGGCATATGTTTGTGAAAATTGCGGTTCTAAGTTTACTAATATTTATAATATGAGACGTCATCAAAGAGAATCGTGTGCGGCGAGATTTAATGAAGTGCCTGGAGGAAAACGGCTCCGAATTGAAGAGAATACATCGACGATTCCGGTAATTAATTGCGCTACATGTAATGTAGATGTTCCAATAAATCATATGTCAGCGCATAAACGAACACAACAACATAAAAATAATTCATGTTTGCCGGTATGTCATGGTGTGCAACTCGTTGAATGTGCCTTCAAAAGGAGAATTGCAACCTATCGGGTTAGCAGTGATATGGAGCATTCCGATTACGTAATGTTCTTTGCAGACATTAAATCCAAGGTGGTGGAACTTGTTAATAATTTATTGCGTGTGCATCATGCTTTAAAAGTTAACATGACAGCTGTTGGCGAGTACATGCTTCCATCACAAGAAATATTCAGTGAAAAATCCTTCAACACTGCTAATCAAATAATTAGTGTAGAAAGTGATTTGGATGCCGTTTACCATTCTTTCACCGAATTAATAAAAACGCAGGCGACAGAGTTCCAGAAGAAAGATTCAGGTATGGAAAAATCAAAACCCGATATATTAAACTGATTTTTATATATTATTTTTCTTGTTATCGGATGGGCTCTTGTGCGAATTTTATACTTGGAAGTTGGTATCAACAAGTATATGCCTATGGGTGGCTCATCATACATCAAGTTGCCGTGTTCTATTGAA
Organism: Diaprepes abbreviatus; assembly: GCA_034092305.1. NCBI lineage: Eukaryota > Metazoa > Arthropoda > Insecta > Coleoptera > Curculionidae > Diaprepes > Diaprepes abbreviatus. Next base: position 8,962,470 of record JASJET010000032.1, on the reverse strand, counting down.
AAGAAAGGAGCTGTCGTCAATGTGATTAACCAGGACGAATTTTGCTTTGCGTGGGCTGTAACATCAGCATTGTTTCCTCCAACAGCAGAGCCTTCACAGAAGACATCCTACCCCCATTTTTCTAGAGTGCAGGTATGTAACAGGTATGGATTTTCCAGTAAAATTACGTGACATTAAAAAATTTGAGGAAATGAACAACATATCAATTAACGTATACGGTCTGGAATCTAAATATGAAAATAATGAAGTAATACATGAAGTTATTGGTCCACTGAGGTATGCGTCAAAAAAGTTGGATAGGCATGTAAATTTATTGTTAATTACAAAAGACTGTAGTAGTAAAGATGGCGGTGAACATTTTGTTCAAAGAGTCATTATTGTTGGATTCGGGATTTATCACGTTTAGTTTCAAGTCAAATTAGTTGTCAACAACATAAAATATATTTCTGTGATGGTTGCCTCATTTATTTTAGTACACCGTCAGCTTTAACTTTACATCAAAGCTACGATTGTAACCACATTTTCACGCAAACACCCTCAGTGGATTTAAAAATCGATAAATTTGGAAAGAGTGTGCCGGAAAATGTTTTAAAATTCGAGGGTATAGAAAAGCAAATGCGCGTTCCATTCGTGGTTTATGCAGATTTCGAATCTGTTTTAAAACCCGTTGAAACGGTACAACCAAACCCACAAAATTCTTACACTGTAAAAAGTTTTAAACATGAACCATATTCTTTTGCTTATTTAATTAAATGCTCTTTTGACGACTCACTTTCGAAATTTGAGCTATTTCGAGGGAATAATGCAGCTCAAGCCTTTGTGGATCGTATCGAGTGTGATTTAAGGGCTCTATACAACACATATTTAAAAGACATTAAGCCTATGAAACCGTTAACGCCTGAAGAAAAAAGGGAGTTTAATGATGCTAAAATATGTGGTATATGTGAAGGCCCTTTTGAAGAGGGTGAGATTAAAGTACGAGACCACTGTCACATAACTGGTGCAAAAAGATTTGGTGCTGCACATTCCGTTTGTAATTTAAATTATAAATTACCCTCTTTTATCCCTATCATATTTCATAACTTAAGCGGCTACGACAGCCATTTATTTATAAAAGAGTTATGTAAATATGGGGATAAAATTGGTGTTTTGGCTCAAAGTAAGGAAAAGTACATATCATTTACCAAAAGCATTTATGTGCACGATTATTTTGATAGTAAATGTGGAAAAGTCAAGAGGAAATATTTAAAGTTGCGATTTATTGATAGTTTTAAATTTCTGTCAACGTCTTTGGAAAATTTAGGCAGCGGTTTAAACGACGACGATTTTATTGAAACGCGGAAACATTTTTCAAATATCAACCAATTTAATTTGATGCGTCAAAAGGGTGTTTTTCCCTATAGCTTTATTGACTCTATAGAAAAAATGGAAAATACATGTCTTCCAAGTAAAGATGAATTTTATGATAATTTACGGGAAGAATATATTAGCGATGAAAACTATAGAAGAGCAAAAGAAGTATGGCGCTTGTTTGGGTGTAAAACTTTGGGGGACTATTCGGACGTGTATTTAAAATCAGATGTGTTGCTATTGTGTGATGTTTTTGAGCAATTTCGGAATAATTGTTTAAAATTCGATAAACTTGATCCGGCACATTACTATACCCTTCCAAGTTTATCATTTGATTGTATGCTACGTATGACTAAGGTAGAGTTAGAGCTCTTAACTGATATAGACATGATACATTTTTTTAAGAAAGGTATACGCGGCGGCATAAGCCAGTGTACAGAAAGGAAGCACATCGCTAATAATATTTTTTTACCAGACTATGACCCAACAAAACCTTCTTCATTTATAACATACCTTGATGCTACAAATCTATATGGTCATAGTATGTCACAAGCATTACCATATGGTGGTTTTCGATGGTTACGCGAGCGCGAAATTCTGGATTTAAATATTATGGCTGTTGGTGATGATAGTTTACATGGCTACGTTTTGGAAGTGGATGTGCATTATCCGACTGAGTTGCATGATGCACATTCTGATCTTCCATTTCTAGTAGAAAATATCATACCGCCAACAGAAAACGCTAAATTACCGAAATTAATTCCTAATTTACAAGATAAAAAAAAATACATTGTACACTATAGAACTTTAAAACAAGCCATCGCCAACGGCTTAGTGGTAATGCAAACCCATCGAGTATTACAGTTTAAGCAATCAAAATGGCTAAAATCGTATATTGATTTTAATACCAATTTACGTAACAAGGCCACCACAAAATTTGCGAAGGACACTTTTAAATTAAAAAATAACGCGATTTTTGGTAAAACTATGGAAAATGTGGAAAATCGAAAGGATATAAAATTAGTAACACATTGGGAGAACAGTGTAGGCAGAAATGGAGCTAGAGCACTAATATCCCGCCCCAATTTCAATAGTAGCTCGATATTTACCGAGAACTTTGTTGCTATACATATGAATAAAGTTAAAATATTATACAATAAACCAATTTATATCGGTTTTTCCATATTAGATATATCAAAGACTGTAATATACGATTTTTATTATAATTTTATTAAATCCAAGTTTGGCGATGATGCTTCGTTACTTTACACCGATACTGACTCGCTTATATTAAAAGTGTATACGGAAAACTTTTATCAAACTATATCAGAAAACCCCGAAAAATTTGATACATCAAATTACCCCGAAATTAATAATTTCAACATAATTAAAAGTAATTCTGTAGTTGGTAGAATGAAAGATGAGTTTCCTGGTGATCCGATAATAAGTTTTTATGGTACCGGCGCGAAGGCTTATTATGTAAAGTCCATTAATAATGAATTAAAAAAAGCCAAAGGTATCAAAAAATGTGTTATCGAGAAAGACCTTCATCAGGAAGACTACCAAAGAATTGTTGAACGGGGTGGTTTGATATTAAGAAAGATGAAGACATTTAGAAGTGAATTACATAACATTTATACCAACATAATAAATAAAGTAGCATTGTCACATAGCGATGATAAACGTTATGTAATTCCCAGTTCAACCAAAACTCTACCTTGGGGGCATGCAGACATAGATTTTTACAAAACAGACCCGGAAGAAAACTTAGCAAATTTAGTCACCGTGTTGGAATCATTTCTAAGTCAGGACAGCACGTAATCTGGAAAATCCATATTTCATTATTTGTATTGTTTTTATTATTTCTATTAAACATACAACATTAATATGTAACGATAGTATTGTAATTTTTTTTTTTTTTTTTAAATAAAAAACATGTATTCATTACTTGATTGCTTTTTTATTGAACCTTTATTTTAAAATTATAAATATAATGAAGTGTCGACAAATAACAAACTGTAAAAGTTATTGTTGAAAAATTTGTCTAATAGTAAATTAAACGCACAGGTCTACGAGTAAATGTTTAATGTGAAACAGGTTTGCTGACAAGATCCTCCATAGTCTTTTCAATTTTCAACATTCTAGAGTTAAGTTCATCACGCAGTTCGTCTTGCCTAAGTTCATATATTGCAATAACAGTATCATCAATGTATCCTCTAAGTTCTTGACCGGTTTCAATTAATTTCTTGCGTACGTAACCTTCAAGTTGGTTTCTGAATATATCTTTAATAACAATTGTTGAGTCATGTAAAGCTTTCTGCGTATCTTGCACACACTGAGCAAGGTTATTATCAACATAATTTCGTGTGGTCGCATCGTCTCCTTCAAGAGGTTCTGCTAAATAGCACAATCTTTTGCTTCCCATGTCGTAATCTCCATTAGGTGTAAGTTTAAAACCTATTCCTGAAGGACCTCGCATAAAGTTAAAATCCTTAAATTTTCTTTTGCGACCGAACTTATCAATAGTGTTTACTTCTGACATTGTTATGTGAGACTGATTTGAAACCATTAGATTTCACCCTAATATATGGTTCTATTTCATTAATAAACGGACTCTGCAGAAAAATATGGATTGCAAAACGTATTTTAGGTGATGTTTAATAAATACACATACAGATTCATTTTACTATTGTTTTATTGAAAAAAAAAATTAAAATATTACAAAAGATTGAGTTTACTTTTTATTATTAAAAAATAAAAAATATAACAAACAAAAAAATTAAAAATTAAGAAATAAAATACATGTTAATTTCTTCTGTACAGGTAAGCTTCTTCTATGACCCAATTTCTTCTTTGGATGGCACGTTCATTAATGTCCTTGAACTGGTAGTAAACTAGTCCACAAAAGCCGCATTGTACAAATTTAACCCTGAAAAGGTCAATGTAGTTGAAGTCGTACGTAAAATCATTTCGCCAGCAGATACCTAGTCTTTTACAATGATGACAAGTTAAATAAAAAGCTTTTGGTATATGACTGTATGTTTTGGCTGCTTCACTAGGTTGTTCATCAGTTGGCAACATGATGTTTGAATATGTTGTACTTTTCAATCGCTGTACTCTATTTATGTATTACTTTTTAAAATAACCTTGACAGGACCAAAAAAAAAATCCTTGAAAATTACAACCTTGAAAACGACCCTGGTATTGCCGGTTACGTCGGCCTTGGTCTTGGCCTCGCATCTAACAAGTTTAGTACTATATTTATATGCTTCTTTAAAATAACCTTGACAGGGACAAAAAAAAAATCCATGAAAATTACAACCTTGAAAACGACCCTGGTATTGCCGGTTACGTCGGCCTTGGCCTTGGCCTTGCATCTGACAAGTTTAAATATTATACTTAATGCATCGAACAAAAGGAATAAAGGTGGTGTAGTGGGGGAAATGGGCATAAAAGCAGACTTGCTGGCTCGAGCTCTTCACAGTTCGTCAGAACACCAAACAGTACAGTGCTAAGAAAAAGTTAATTGTGTGAATTTTAATATCGAAAATGTCGAGTGTACGGTCTCTTTTAGATGCTCTTGACGTGAGCTGCGGTTCGCAGCAAGGCATGCTGGAAAACATGAGTGGTTTGGAAGTGTTAAGTCCGGGGGTATTCGAGAACTGGAATGGCGTGGAGCATGAAGATGCCGAAGACCGAGCCCTCAATGATGGTCGCGACGAAGAGTTAGTTCAGTCGGCAGCGCAATTCCTCGAATGCTGGACGGAGGAGAAGGAGCCAAAGATAAATGTGATTAGTGATGTGGTTGTGCGAAAAGCATCGCGGCCTAGGGAATCTTCTCCGAAAGCTTCGAAATTGAAAAAGCTCTTGACTATGCGGAAGTCGGAAATCGCCGATAAAAAAACATTTTATTCGGCGATTAAAGGTGTGGGACAAGGGAAGAAGAAAAAGTTTAACTTTAAGCGTCCCTCCACCCCTGTTCCATTACCCGACTTCCTAAAAACAGCACCAAAAGAGCCATTGTCGGTAGAAGTGGAAGTCATAGAAGGCCCCGATGGACCAACACCACCAACGCCACCAACACCGGCCAGCGTAGAGAATGAAATAGTGTCGGAGGTGAAGTCTTCCCCAGCGCCACTGTCGCCGATATTGGGGTGCCGGAAACCCATGAAGCGGTTTAAGCGGTGTTTTGAAGGCGATGAAGTTTCCGCTGCTTCGTCGTCGTCGTCGTCGTCATCGTCATCGTCTTCACCAAATAAAACCGCTTCTTCTTCGTTAATATATTCCGAGCCATCGCAACCGGAGTGGGTCGAAGACTTCACCAACTCTCAGAAGAGCAAATTGACAGACATTTATGACATGAAAAAACGCTTAGTGAAAGAAGTGAACGAGTGTGACAGTGACATTTTAGAACTTGAAAGACAATTAGAGATAAAAAAAGGTGAAATCTGCGCGGTTAAAAAGACAATTAGAGGACTTTAATAAATTATGTAGTAGGTGTTAGGTAGTTGTAGATATTAGCTTTTAATTTATAGTATTAAGTTTGTAAATATATATATTGTAGTTAATAAAAAAAAGTGTTTGATCAAATTTTTATATTTTATAATGAGAATAAAAATGACTTGAAAATTTATTTTTGTGTGTTATTTCATATAGGCCCTGTCCCACATAATATTAGGTAATAAAAAAAAGAGTGAATAATCCACTAAAACTACGCAATAGCAATAGTTGTAAATATTTTCTGATAATATTTACAAGTATGCTAAAACATGGTTCGGTTTATGAAGTTAAGGTTCTGTCGCCAGAACTTCTAATACTTTGTATCTCAATATTGTATGTTTTTATGAAAAAAACATAAAATATTGGTTACAAAGTATTATAACCAACTAAAACTACGATCAAATTATTTTGTGGTCCTGAAAAGGACCGTTTGGTTGTAAAACATGCGACTCTTTTATTGTGTTGTGGAGTCGCACGGCCCGTCATCATCAGCGGGGGTGGTGGTGTTGTCCTCTGTATATTCGATGATGAACCGCCAAAGTTCATCCCATCTGGGATCGTTCAACTCCCACTCCAGACAATTCTCTGTGGTAGAATCTACCACAGGGCATTGGATGGGTTGTTGTTGTTGTTGTTGTTGAGTCGCAGACATGTTGAACTAAAATGATTGTAATAAGTATTGGTGGTCGTATATATAGAGACAAATTAATGGTGGGGGGTGAAAACAAATGTCGTATTACGTATTGAGACCAAAAGTTGTTTGCGGTCTCAAATACGAACGAACGATTTAGCTGGGTTCCACCAGCACTTAAAGTTTTAATACTTTGTATCTAATATTGTATATTCTATACATACAATATTAGTAACAAAGTACTAATATGTACTAAAACTACGATCAAAGTATTTTGTGGTCCTGAAAAGGACCGTTGTTGTGTGCCCTTAAAAAGGGCCAGGGAGAGTGTGGGGCTTATGGTGCCCCATCCTCGCTGGTCGACCACCAGCTTGACGAATCGCAGGGGCCTTGTGGGTCATCGGGTGTTGGTGATGCTGGAATTTCCAGCACCGCATCTTCCGTCGAGTCCGGCTCTGGCTGCGGCGACGGAGTTTCGAGTCTTTGTAAGACCCAATCACCCGCATCGTCTAATTCCACTAGACCCGGATCATGGTCATATACTAGCGGAATCGGCTCATCCAAGTCGTCCCAACGTAGGACGTCAATTTCAAAATCCACCTCGTCGTCGTCGTCGAAGACTTGCAGGTCTCCAACGTTGTCGGCTACGGTGTCATCACTAAAGATGGATGAGCCTCGGCTGGCGGGTCTTTCTTCCTCCATGTTCATCGTATGAGCGTTGATGAATATATGACTGTGTAACTGACCCAGTCTCATATATATAGAAATACCCCCACTCCACCAACGGATTCTAAATGTTATGTATTGGTGAGAGCTTATAGAATTATTGATTTTTTCAAAAACTTTAAATAAGGAATTAGATTTGTTTAGACAATAAGACTTATTCTTAATATTTTGTGAAGAATACATTACAAAAAAAAATAATAGAAACCTTGTTTGAACTGTTAACATTTTCATAGGTTCTCAAATATAACTTGGCACTTAAGCTACGAGACAAATCGTCGTTAAACGAATATCTCGCCCCATAAGTGACGATTATTAAACTACGATCAAAATATAATGTGGTCCTGAAAAGGACCGTTTTTGTGGCCCTAAAAGGGCCTGGGGGGGAGGTTGGGGTGCCTACCGTGGAGTAATACCCAACGATATTAACACCGACCTAGGTGCAGCCCTTGGTCTTCTAATTGGCGGCACCGTCGTCGTCGCTGGTGGTGTCGGCGTTGCAGGCGGTGCCGAAGGTGCCGCTCCTGGTGCGGTACCCCCGCACTCCTCACACTTGCATATTTTGCAGGGCACGAATGGCCTGACAATGCCAATGATCCTTTTTGGTATATCTTCCATCCTGCCGATCGAATGTGTAATGATGAAATAATTCTAATACCGGCCTCTATATACATTCAAAAAGTTGGAGGGGGTAAGGTGGTGTGCATATATGCATTATATAAGTTTGAGAATAATATGATTTTATAACTCACCGTATCTCTGGTATGGACGCAAACTACCCCCCTCCACTTTTCTAGCATATAGTACTAGACTTTCTCTACATTTTTTTCAAATAAATTTTTTTGATATTTCTAACCATTACTTTGCTACATATTTACAAAAAATGCAAATTATGCATATATTTTAATTATTTTCAGGCAAGGTAAGGAAAATTTTGAAAATGTTTTGACGGAATCGTAATAAAGAAGAGTTGAAGTATATCACACTATTTTTCCCGATTCGCTAATATAAAAAAAAATTTTTCATCTCATTTTGGATGGGCTCTGGCGTCGTAACGGTTGACGATAAAAAATTGGAAAAATACATATATTATGGGAAATTTTCTCTAGAATCCAAAAAAAAAATTTCCGAACTTCTGTCACCGCAAATAAAAAAATCGATACCTCAAAAATTGCGAAAAATGGTGAAGGAGCCGCGCAATCGCTCTGAAACCATCAAAAAACGATTTTCACGCCACGGATGGGTGGCCTGGGGTGGGAAGAGGGTGTGCCGCGTAGCGCGTTAGCGCGGAGCAGGCACACTAAAAAAAAAAAAAAACCCTCCCCTACAACTTCCGCATACTCCCGTTCGGCGCTCTAGCCTCCTAACTCGAGAATTTCAGTTTTTTCGTCTAAATTTTTTGTCATTTTTAAGATTTGTCAAATTTTTTTTTCACCATTGTATTCTCCTCAAAATTCTAGGTAATTAAAGTGCTTCTATTTTTTTTCTATCTTGAACGGTTCCCGAGCTACAGCGCTTTAAAAAATCCAAGTTACTAACTTACTTTAACCCTTTTCTTGAAATTTCATCTTTCCGAATTTTGAAAAGAACTACCATAAGTAGAAAAAAATTCTCTTTCTAATTTCCTAATATTATTTTGCTCCGAAACTTCAACTTTGGCGCGCATTCACCATTTTTCAATTTTTTTTTTAATTTTTTTTTTTTTTACGTTTTTACTATCGAGAAAAATGCATGCTTATAGTACTCGATTTCCTCTATAATTTTTTCTTATAACTTTTTTCCCTATTCCTAACCGTTACTTTCCTACAAATTTTCTAAATCGTTGTTTTCATATTTTGTCTTAAAAAATTTTTTCTTGTGTTATTTAAGCTCTTTTTTCCACTTAATAAACCACCATTATCCAAACTCCCGTACTCCTTTCTTAAAGAGCGGGCTTTTCTGTCCGCTTTTTCTTTTGTTGGGTTTCAAATAAATATAAAACTACTACTTCACTCATTACAAATTTATTGATTCAAGTACCTTATTTTAACATTATTTTGTGTTACATATAATAGATACATTAAAATATAGATTTATTGGTCACCGAACCGTTTAATACATTATAACTAAAAAATGAGTCGTGAATAACTAATGCGTACACTTTAGTGTCTTTGGGGAATTTATTCTTTCTCGTTTGGAACTCCAATTTCACATCCACTGTCGATGAGTTAATCGCCTCTGGTTGATGACTGCAATTGATAATAAAAACGGGGTTTTTCATATATTCCGCGAACGTTATCATCGGATCGTTTATTTCGCGCCCGTAGTAGCTGCTTTGGAAGTTTTCGTAATTGTAATAGGCTGCTGCGTACAGTTTCTTGGCGAAATCTAAATTCCATCTTTCGTAGGGATAAACGGTTGAATTCAGATACAGTCTAATGTCGCATACGTCGGCGTGGGTAAACTGGGTTGCGTTTTTTCCTTTCTTGTCGCAATTATTGCTGTCTTGAAACCCGACGATTATATAGCGCGGTCTTTCCAGACTTGTACTCGTTCTCAAGGCCCACACGTCGGAAGATGTTTGCCTTAAAGCTGGTAATTCGTATAGATCCCATTTACGATATGCCATTTGAATACTGGCATTGTTTCCTCCTTTATTAATGCGAGACAGTATTTTCAATTTTTGCTTGTCGTCTGGAATGATGTGACGAATTTTTCATTCGATTTTGTCGATACTAATTTCTGCCTCTACTTCGCCGACGTAACAATTGGTAAAAGTGCGAGCTATAATCATAATAAGCTCTTGTTTTACGTTGAAAACACCTTTTGTGTAATCTTCGGCGAATCCCATAAGATATTTTAAGGGTAATTTCCCGGAGAATACGTTACTTGCCGTGTCTACGATATCTTGGTTTGCTTCGTCGAGATCCCATCCGCACGTCATGAGAGATCTTTGTTGCAAACTTCCGAATGAAACCATGGTTTTTAATGTCGTCGTAACTCCAGGTTTACGAACCACGGCGACCTGCTCACCTCCCATCTCGTAGCGAATTTCATCGAACAAAAATGCGAGGGCATTATTTGATAAAAAACATCTTTTCGTTGCGTCTATGGGTTTAAATTTTCCTTCGATATATATGTAACTTTCGGCGATATCCAGTATAATATCTTGAAAATTAATGGGGATACGGACTTCATCCGAATTGTTGATTGATGGAGATCCGTATGGTTTATACGTATGCTCTTCTAGACTAATAATGGAATTGTCCAAGATGGGCTCGGAGAAAACCTCTATTTTATCGCTGGTGGTGGAAATCATTTTCGCACTTTAAGACCGATTGATTTTAAAAATTTATAGTCTTCGGCAGATAACTGTTGAGAAGTTTGTGATCTAACGTCTGGACGACGACTAACCTTGACGTTAACTCTTCTTTTACTTTTATTATGTTTCGGCGGTTCCCCCATCTTAGTCGACAGCACACACAATTGACGATTGAAGCAAAAACCCATTTCTATGAAAGTTTCTTCAGTTCCAATTTCACGATTATTTTCTCGCCTTGAAAATTGATTAGATCACCGCTATCGTCCAAGATGCGAAGAGTAATGTTGTCGATAAACTGACGTCCTGCCGGCATTAACGGCATATAAATATTATTTTGTGGTTCTTTACTGATTTTGTAACCGGGCTCCACGTCGATATCGAATTCGAACAAGGTATGACCTTCCACCGAATTCATATATGCTCCGGAAATTATATTACAAACTACGCGTATGATGCGTACTTTCATTATTTCCACCATCTCGGTTGATTCGTGCTTTTTGTCTCTTTTTAACACTGTATGATTAAATCCTAACATTTTACCGATACTCGCCTCTCCCCGGAAATCTATAGTATATTGGGATTTCAGTTCACATTTCAGCGTATTATTATTAGCGACCAAGAAAAAGATTCCATCGTTCTTTTCTTCAGTTGAAATCCTCAAAGCCTCCAACATAGCTTTACCTATCTCATCTATTTCATAGGCCCCAGGTGGAATCTGCAATTGTATCGACTCGGTGGTGTAACCCTCCTTCATGTAGGCAAACTTATTGTTGCTTTCGTCCACATTAAAAATTGAATTGTATGTGTAAAATCCCAGCAATGCCAGACCATATTTGTTTTCTCTATTTAATTCGACTGGTGGATAAAAATCGGCGCTTAAGACGCTCGAGTGTCCTGTTAGTGTGAACGTATAAGACATGACTAACCATTAAAACATCACACATCTCGGTTTTATTCTTAGCGGCAACATTTAAAAAGATTCATCTTCACACCTTTTCTCACTGCATTAGATAGTGATGTTTTTATGCTATTTTCTGCTTTTATGCGCACATCGCTGATTTTGCAATAACAACAAAATATTTTTCTAGCTGTAAGATCCTCATCAGCCGTAACCTCGTTTAAATTGCTGCTGCTGCTGAAATAATGTTTGCAACCGCACTGATATTTTAATATATCGATATCGCTTTTGAGGTGCTCGGGCAACTTTTCCCAAACGAATGGAATTTCATTTGGGGCTAATGAAATCATTACTTCCTTGGGCATGTTTTCTAACTGTTTCACGGTCATTTTCCTTAATCCACCGGCTAGATGAAATGCTTTCAGTGATTGCAACATTTTAGTATAGTTATTGCGATCCATTTGCGGTGTTAATGGTGACGATGATGATGATGACATCTTTTACGCTGATGATTCGACAAGAAACTTTAAGCACAAATGTCCACACCAGACTGTTCCAAAATCCTGCTGACGATCGTATGTATAGTAAATAATTTTTGATGGTTCCGATCCCGTTTGTAGATATCGTACCAATTCGATCGGTGGGGGTAAATCGCCGAAGCTGTCATAATATGTTACTTTAGAATTATTTTTTCTATAAGCTACCCAATGAGTCCCTGCACCACGCGTACTATCCAAATTCACTATTGCTGCTTCGTAACGTCGGGGACCTTGTCTAGGTAATAAATCCCTCATATAAACGCCTCGAAAGTGTCCTATTCTTTTCTTTTTGGCATATTTTTCTATATCGATGTTAGATAGTGGTCTTCGAGGTAGGGATTCAATTAGTTTTTTGATCTACGATTTAAAAATAATCCCATACCTTTACGATATGGCTTTAGAAACAAACCATTTCCTTTCGATTTTAAATACAGGCCGGCACCGGTTTTATCTTCGCTGCTTTTTTTTACTGCTTTTATGGCGCGCACAATTCCCGCTGCCCCACCGGCTAATGAACCCAAAGCTGATAACCCGGCAAAAATTGGTATTAATGGTAATATTCCACCAGTTTTAGGAATCGGTATTATTCTCGGTGTACGAACCATCCTTTTCCCACCTGCCGCTTTTACCGATCTACGTGCTGCCGACAGAGCTATTTTAGATGCATTCATGACATTTTTTTCCAACACATTTTTACTTCCGGCTTTTAATAATTCCCTTCGGACTGCTTGTCGAATAGCTGTTCCGAAACTGGCTTTCCGAACATGTCGATTTTTATTAACACCTTTCCTTTTTGTATGACGCGTGCCTTTACTAGATGTTTTTTTTGTTGATAATGATGATGGTACACCCATACCAAAACGTTATTTTCCTTTCATAATGTTTGTAACTAACCAAGCTGCTGTTTTTTCACCTAAACTGGAATCTTTCGATTTTACTCTATTCCAAGCACTTTGTTCGAGCTCGTAATCCGCTCGATGTCTCGCACTTATGTTGTCTTTATTATGTAAATAGGCTAAATCGTGTTTTTTGCATGCGGCATCCAAAGGATTAATGCCTGGATCACCTCTTGTTACACGTTTTATTACTTTTGTTCCGGGTCCGCAATATTGATAACCAGGAATGTGTACCTCGAATGGTAATTTATTTATTAACGAATTCACAATACCGTATCCAGTTTTGTTGGAAACGTGAGACCGTCCACTTCGTTTGACGCTCGGCATCTGAATGACAGTTTTTGTGAAAAATTGCCTATAAAATATCAAATTTTCCTAAGATGCGCGTTATCGATCTTAAACAAAAACTTCCTATTGACAATCTCGATGAAAAAGTCGGACTTGGATTTGAAAAGAAGATTATGAAGAGACACGGTCCTCTACTTCCTTCCTCTATTCGCGGCCTGTTAATTGGTCCATCCAATTGTGGAAAAACTAATGTCATGATTTCGCTGCTTACACACCCCCTTGGGCTACGTTTCGAAAATGTCTATATTTACTCGAAATCTCTGTATCAACCGAAATATGAGTATTTAAGGAAAATTTTAGCGCCCATCAAAGGTTTAGGCTACTATGCCTTTAGTGATTCCAGTAATATTGTGGAACCGTCCGATGCAAAACCAAACTCTATATTTATCTTTGATGATGTTATATGTGAAAAACAAGATGTTATAAGATCGTACTTTAGCATGGGACGTCATAAAAATATCGACTCCTTTTACCTAGCGCAAATATATTCGCGAGTGCCTAAACAGCTTGTGCGAGACAACGCCAATTTTATTATTATGTTTAAACAAGGTGAGTTGAATATGAAACACATATTTTCCTACCACGTTTCACCGGATCTAACTTTTACTCAATTTCAAGAAATGTGCTCAAAATGTTGGGATAATAAGTATGGATTTTTAGTAATTGATAAAGACAGCGATGTGAAATCGGGAAGATACCGCAAAGGATTTGATAGCTATATATTACTGTAATAATAAGAGAAAACGCTCATTTGATTGTTGAAACGTCCTTTGTTAACATCATGAATAACGCGATCGACTTAAAACGTAAACTAGTGGAAGCTACCAATGCCGTCAGAAAAAAATTTAAACAAATTAAAGCGGCTAAAGAGTTTAATGTTGTGGAATTGGAAAAGTTTTACGAACCCATTTCTAAGCCATTGACAACTATATCTGATGTGGTTAAGCAACGTCAGCAGCAGCAGCAGCAACAACAACAGCAACAACATTATCCAGCTACAAAGTCACATAGTCCCAGTACATCAGTGCAGTCGACTCAAATATCAGGTTTTCCCCAACCTACACATTCCTTTCAAACCTCCACACCTATTCAGCAGCAGCAGCAGCAGCAGCAGCAGCAGTATCGCATTTCAAAAGAAGATATTAGCCAATCGGTGTTTGATACACCCTCGACATCAACTAATACATCTCTCGCATCCGCTGACACCACAACTTCCGATACTTTAAACGCACACCTGAAAGGATTACGTTCGAAACCATCTCTATACGATACTGTATATGGTGTACGTTTTGGTTCAAAAACAGATTATAACAAAAATTTTATTGGTAATTTAGAGGTGCGTTTTCGAAATGGAAATATTGTCTTATACAAAAAAGAGAAAAATATTGCAGAATATGGTGGATCACCGGCACTTTATGATTTGTTATTTCTTAAAACACCCCCAAGTGTAGGCAAGGAACAACAACAATTAAGTGATAATGTACTTTCAACGTACAAGGAAATTTTGGAATCAACGAATGCTGTCTACAACAATTTTAAAAAAAGTGATGGTTTACGGGAGACCAGATGGAACAAATATTTACGAATTATTAAACCTCTGATAATGGGCACAAAATTAGGTGGTACTATTACAAGAAAAAATCTCTCGGAAAAACTACAGTTACCCACAAAAAAGAAATTATCTTCGAAAAAATTTCAATATGTCTACTGGAACAAAGCTAAAGAGTTGGTGGATCGTTTACGTTTGTTGTGGAGTTCCAAAATGGCCGGTCACACTGGACACGAAAATGAAATTATGTCAATCATAGAGGAATTACGAGAAGAAGATATAATATATTAAGCTCAATATTTAATGATATTATTCAGTTCTTCCTTCGATCTGAAACCTTTAGTATTACTAATAATATGGAGCCCAGTCTAGAAAAAATCAAGATTGTTAATGAACTACATAGAACGGCTAGAAAAAATTTTGTAAGACGGCGCACGATAATAAAAGGATACAGAGATTTGTGGCAAATTGATTTGGCTGAAATGCAACAGTATGCTGATGAAAACGATGGTTATCGTTATATTTTGGTCTGTATAAATTGTTACTCGAAATTTGTCTATACCAAAGCCATAAAAAACAAGACTGGTATAGAAGTTACTAATGCGATGAAAAGCATCATTGAAGCGGCATCATATACACCAACAAATCTGCAAAGTGATCAAGGAAAGGAGTTCTATAATACAAACTTTCAAGCCCTGATGAAAA
Organism: Diaprepes abbreviatus; assembly: GCA_034092305.1. Classification (NCBI taxonomy): domain Eukaryota; kingdom Metazoa; phylum Arthropoda; class Insecta; order Coleoptera; family Curculionidae; genus Diaprepes; species Diaprepes abbreviatus. The sequence goes on along the minus strand of JASJET010000032.1, from coordinate 8,947,030 downwards.
AATATAATATAAATCATTATTCCACTTACAGCACAAAGAAAGCTGCAATTGTTGAGCGAGTCATAAGGACTTTAAAAAATAATTTATATAAACAATTCTCGACAAGATGATCTTACAAATGAATACATTTATTATCGGCAGTAACAAAAACCTATAACCATTCGAAACATCGCACCATTGGAATGAAGCCTGCAGATGTGCAAGAAGAAACGCAAATTAAAGCATACGATTATTTAAAAATTGTACCTAAAAAATTTAAGTTTTCCATGGGCGACATTGTGCGTATTAGCAAGTACAAAAGCTTATTCGAGAAAGGACATACGCCCTCTTAGTCAACCGAATTGTTTAAAGTTGTAAAAGCTAACGTTACAAATCCACCTACTTACTTGTTGGAATCGTTAGAAGGTCAGCCTATAAGAGGGTGTTTTTACGAATCAGAACTACAAAAAACAAGCAGTCCTGACGTTTATCTAGTAGAAAAGGTCCTTAGACAACGCAAGAAAAATCACATCGAACAATTATTTGTCAAATGGCTAGGATTTCCCAACCACTTCAACTCTTGGATAGATAAAGCTAATATTGTTTAAATAACATATTGTATGACTATAGTTTTTATTTAAAATGTAAAATAAATAAACAATATATTGTAAAATAAAGTTTTTTATTTCAACCTTCATTATTAAAAACAATGACAATAAAACATCATACACATAAATAACATTTCAATATTCTTGGAGGGAAGGTCCAATTCACCGACGACTACGACGTTATCTTCAAGGCTATGCCACTCGGAGTGCGTTCTCCTATTCTTTAACCTGCTTTCCCTTTTTTTAGATTTTTTTTGAAGTCGAGTCGTACGACAGTGCGCTTAATGAGTCATTTAAAGGCTGATGATAGAGTATTTTCCGCATAACTTCAATTTTTGTTTTAAGCTCACTATTATTTTTGTATATCATGGGGAGGACATCCTTGTTAAATATGTCACATATTACAACTGCAAAATTGTAAAACTTTCTATTAACAAAGTGTTTTGTCACAGCATCGTCATCATCTTTAGGTTCGCCTAAGTTGGTTATGATTTTTCCACCCATATCATACTGCCCATCCGCTGTAAGTTTAAAACCAATCCCTTGTGGCCCAGATTATATATGATATTTTTCATTATATTTCTGACGACCAAATTTATCAATTGTGTTGTTTCCTCGACTCATTTTCAATCTTTACTAAACTATTTTATTTTTATTTGCCCTATTTATATTAAATATTTCAGCTGAGAAAAAGAAACACTGACTATGATCTACTGGGTTGGTATGTTTATAAAAGAAATAAAATAAAACTGTGATTGTAACAGATATTTATTTACAGTTATTTAATTGCACAAATACAAAAATTATAAAAAATTAATTTTCCATGTCTTCGCTTTCGTTGCTCAAAATTCTATCCCATCCGACACTATTTCGATCGTCAACGTCTTGGGCTGTTGCTGTTGCAGAAACCAATTCATATTTTGCAGCAAGCTCACCTGGTAAATGTGGAATATTGACGAGGTATTCTTTTAATTCTTCTTCAACCATTTCAGCACAAAATGTATCCATGTCTATGGAACCATATAAAAATTTGTCGCACAAGTGTGCCCCAGCCATAAAATTGATTGTATCCCTGATCTCGTTCTTATATTGATCTTTGGTTACATCAATATGCGACCAATCATTTTCGCTATCTAACATATCGTGAGCCCTATTTCTTAATTCTCTCCCCAACCAAAATATGTATCTATCTACACATTCGTTGGCGGTCGTCGTCGTCGTCGTCGCATCAGCAGACATCTTTAACAGAAATAATGAACACGCGTAAGTATTCTGACTTGTGCAACTATATTTTAAATTTAATTACATCCTTTTTTTTCAAACAATTTACATACAATTTACTCCAATGAGCCAAAACGTAATAATGTTCGAGTATTGTTTCCAAAAACTCTAGTGCCCTGCCCCAAATAAGTTAGAGTGTATTTATCTTTAGTTTTACTCATAATATCTACAATATCGTCAGATAGTGTTTCGGCCACACGTTTTGGTAAAAAAGTCTCAAATGTGCTATTATCACCGTCATCGTGTAAAGCCACTAAAAGAGTTTTACCAAATCGTGTAGTCATTGAAACCATCTTTACAATTTTATACACTTTGCCTACAATCATTTCGGTAACCTTTTTTCTCTCTAAAACCTCGAAATCTTTGCTAAACATTTCATTAATTTCATCTAGAGTTTCTTTTGCAATACTCATTATTGAAAAAATGGTATATAAATCCAAAAATTACCGTGAATATAAAAGCACTTTCAGAACACTACACGAACACAATATTTGATGTTTATGCCACTGATATCTGCGACTGTTTGAAGTCACTTCTTTTCCCACGAACCTTTATAGCGGGGTTTCAAGGTCGAATTGTAACAATGGTGGGGGTAGCTTAACGATAGAAATAGTGGGAGGAGTATTCAAGGTCAAATGACGTCACACATTTAAATTGGTATAAGGATAACTTCAAGGACAAAATATAATGAAACAAATAACTACATTTTATGTACTTTATTCATTGATTTTTTTCTGCCATTCTTCTATACGTGTAACATTATCACCTAAACCTAATTTCCTTAATTTGTTCAATAATAATTGTTTGTTTTTATTTCTTAGAAAATTCTTACAAACTATACTAGCTAAAAGACACACTTCGGCATGGTCCATATACTTAAAAAATACACTAAAGTCCTGAGCCTCCGAATCTTGCATTTCATATGCGTAAAATTCCGAACAGGCTGCAGAAATTAGAAATTCCTCGTACATTTCTCGCACTAAACTTTCCATATTAACTACTACTACGTTAAACTTAAGTCCTACACTCTAATTTCATCTAACACAACCGGATCTGCAATGAACCTAATCAGTTTTTCCAAACAGTCACCAAACCCCAACTTTTTTATCTCACGAACAAAGTCTTGTAAATTTATTGTTTTGCTGCAATATTTACGACATGCATTCGCAGCCTTTTCATATTCATAAGCCAAATCACAATAGCGCGACGCCCATTCTGCTCGACTTTTCATTGCATCATTGAAATAATTATTAGCCTTTTCAGGTTCATAGTGAATGTAACAGGGTAAGCTTAACTGTAGTTCCTTGTTACACCGATATGACGCTGGCAGCTTATCCCAAATTTGCCGTAAACTCAGCGTATCAACGCAAGTTTTTAAATATTCGAGAGGAAAAAATGCTAGATCCTTCTCTTCAAAATCACACAAACTTTTTAAATTACTCTGATATAAACAAATTACTCTGCCGACTTGCTCTATAATTTTTTCTTTAGATAGTTCCGTATCTGACATTTCACACTGAATGAATGCAAATAGACTCACACAATTTATAGAACAATTTGCAAGGTCAAAATCATTTCAAGATCATCCCACACTATTACAATGCACAAATAACTACTTCAAGGTCACACACCCAAGATGACCTTCAACAAAGTCAAGGTCGTCTCGACCAAGGTCAAGGTCAAGGTCACATACACAACCTTGAACACAACGCCAAGGCCAAAGCACACGTGCACTTTCAAGGTCAATGACAAGGACATGTGGGCGGGGCCAAAGAGGGGTGAAGCAAGGTCAAGGTCAAGGTCGAGGAGTGGGGGGATCGAGAGAATCGGGTTATGTTCACTACTAAGATCCCTTGGTTTAAGTGCTTGGCAAATCCTAAATTTATAGGGGTGATATCTATTTTTACGCAAAATAAATTGAGCAGTGGATTTGGCTACTCCTATATTTTTTTCAATTTGCCTGCAAGAGATGTCAGGGTTCTCAACAACTGCTTGTAATACGTTATTTTGGGTTTCTTCGGAAGAATCCTTTTTTCGGGATGAAACTGGCTTTTTAAATGATCCATATTGTTTTAAATTTCGCGCCAACTGTAAGAAAATGGACTTACATGGTTGCTTTCTGTCTGGAAATTTATTTAGATACATTGCTGCAGTATTTATAGTATTCTTCTGGCACAAAATGTAGCAGGTCAGCATGTCAAACTTTTCTTCATGACTATAATGGCCACCCGGCATATTCGACGATAATAACACAATAATAATTATTCAACAATAAACAATAACAACAATAACAACAACGACAAGAACTCTACAAACAACTTAATAACTCTAAATCAACTTAACAATTATTATTTTATCTTACCATAAACATTAAATTAAGTCATATGTGACAGAATAACAGGTATTTACGTCAAAGTGTCAAAGCATTATTTGTTTGCAAAGCCTACTTAAAAATATGTTTAAAAAAATAGAAAAATCGCATTTATTCTTTTATCTAACAAAAAAGTATGACATGTGATACATCGTTGAATTTGTAATAAAAAATGGAATCAGATACAGGGTATACTTTTTTTTTGGGCCATATAAAAAAATAAAGTTGATGATGGTTTCTCGAAAACAAAACGTCGGATATAAAATTTAAAAACGCCATCACGTATTATCTAAAAAGTGCCAATGAAAAAGTTTTATTAGTTTTTTAATATCTTTTAAAATAAAGTCACAAAAAAATAAAATCTATTTCGTCAAATTTTCGTTTTTCCCCAATATCTCAGCTGGCCATGAAAATTTTTAAAGTTTCTCAACGGCATGTAAATACGCTTCAAAGTACACAACTTTTTTCTAATTTAACCTAAGCTGTAACTCCAACAGGTACTGAGATCCCCATGCTTAGGATCCTTATCTTGGACACCCTGTATATTGTAGTTTGCATTATATTTTGTAATGTATTTACTTCCTAGATATATCACGATATTCCCAATTTTTAAGTAAATTAATGTATTATATTTTTACGAAGTATTTTGTATTGTATGTAATTACTGTGTCCCATTTTGGGTTTGAATTTGGTGAAATTAGAGTAATATGGCATCGTGATATGTCTAAAGAATTTCAGTTTGACTCCAGTTAATTCTTTTCTTGTGTAATCGATTGTAATATTTAGGTACTGGCTTTTATCATAGTACTGTAGTCTTAATATTATTATATTTTAAGTATACTGATTCTTCTGTTTTTGTGGACAATTAAAACTGTATGTTATTTTAGCCAGATTTAAGCCAAGTTATTGGATAATAATTGAATGTTAATAAACCAAGCATTCAGTGATCTCAGACCCTAAATATTATCTATTTTATTTTATCACTATTTTCAATTATGTGTTGGTTAACTTATTTAATTAAGTAATAGCTTTGTATAGTGAACCTTTTGTTTACATTTACCTGTGTAGTTTTGATGAATACCTGGAGTCAGGCTGATAATTTATCGTATGCATTATGTCTCTTATTTTCTGTTACTCAACTCGAGTTTAATAGTTAAAGGAAATGACTACTCTAAAGTAATGATTTGTTTAATTTTTCTAATTAGTTTTAATATTTCCTTCTCTATTAACCTAAAGATCACCTTCGATAATTTTTCTCTTTCTTGAATATGTTGAAAGTTCAAAATTTTAAATTTAAATATTTTTTGACACATTGGCGGAAGTTAATGAATCCACTAGCTTTGCTATGTTAAAAAAAAAGTTTTCTTGGGCATCACCCTTCTTGTAAGGTCCACTCTACCCGGTATATTGTTATTGGTGTCCACCTTACCGGGTATATTGTTACTGGTATATCCACCTTACTGTTTATATTATTTCTGGTGTCCATGCTACTGTTATTTTGAAACTGGTTTTCTTATAACTGTTGCTTCTTGACTTGCGTCCTACGTATTCCTGTTGATGTTACGTCAGAGCTTACGCGGTTAAGCATAGAAATTAAACAACTGGCTGACTCACCATTTCTCAGGCAACCATTAGTATTACTTTTATTTAGTAATAACGACCTGTTGCCGTATTTATTCTTTATTATTGTAAGGCATTGCACAATAAGCCGGCACACCATCTATGATCATAGAATAAACAGGTTTGCTTTATATTCCTAACGCCAGTAGGCTATATTGCGTGTTAAATGTTAATTGATTGGATTTTTTTGTGAATTTAAGTCTATGAGTATTTGAGTGTACTAAAGTGCTATAAATACTGGAAATATGGTCATAAGGCCACAAATGATCAGCGAAACAAGCTGCTTGTCCACCTTTTAATAAGAATCTCACGAGTGCAAAGAGTGACTCGGAGATGATTCAATGTACAAATTGTATGAACGCTCATGACGTATTAAAAATAAATGATATAGAACTTAATCGACAAAAGTACTATCTCATATCAAAGAGCTCTGGAAAGGGTAAAACCCGTACATAATACATCTAACAATTAACATAACAAAAAGTCATTAAGCAAGAGAGTATTCTGATTATACAGGTAAACATTAAGAATATTACATCTCATATTGAAGAACTTAATCAGTTAATGAAAGAAACACAGCCACTGTAAGTGAACCATACTTGATTAAAGATATTATGACAGTGAAATATAGGTGGGGTATAGATCAGTTGTTCTACTCAGGTAGTCGACGTACAGGAGGACTCATTATCTATATCCGGAATATTACAAACTGGACAATAGTATGAAATGATGCGGTGGATTATAATTCTTGGATGATGATAGTAAAAGTTGAATTTGAGACGCAGTGTTTTGTTGTTGGGGCATTTTATAGATATCCTAACTTAAACCGTAATGATTTTATGAAATATTTGGAAGAAAAATTTATTGATGATTTTTTTCACCATTAGGCAACGGTGCGTTTAGATGAAAAATATAAATTATGAACAAGAAATAGTTTTCTAAGCGGTACAGCTTTGTTCGATATATCCTTTAGTAAGTCCGTCAGAGCAACTGCTCTCTTTTCGATATTTTCAGTTCCTGGCTCCCATATGATATTCCTTTCAATATTATTCAGACTTATCATAGCTAGATCTATTGCTTTATTAGAGTTGATTTTAGTCCTAACTCTTACATATTGTTCACAATTATTATATTCTTGATTATTCGAATCTCTCTTGATACAAAAAGTAACCGGGTTGTGGTCGCTAATTCCATGCTCCCCAACCGACCAATCTTCAATCTTGTTAATAATGCCAGGTGTACTCAGAGTCACATCAATATTGCTAGAACCCCCCTGTCCTTCAAATGTAAAATTTTTACTTCTTTTATTCGCCACAAAGAGACCAGCACCTCCAAAGAACTCGACTAATCTATCGCCTCTGTTGTCATTATAGCCTGAAAACCAGGCATTATGATGTTCATTAGTGTCCACAGCAATTATGGTATCTAACTCGTCCATTCCTAATATGCCTTCTATTCTGTTCAATCCGTCCATAAAAATTTCATCATCATTGGGAGGCCAATAGGCACAAACAATTTTGAGCTTGATATCTTTCCACTGCAAAATTGCAGCTATCATATATTTGTCACAGAACTGATTAAGCTTTAACACTTCGATTTCTGTATTAATAATAATAATACTTGTAAAGGATTTCTCTTTATTATCAGCTAAAAGTCTTGAATTTGTTAATGTAACAGGCAGTTTATAATTGCCACCCAGCTTATGACAATAAGGTTCTTGAAGAAACAGAACATCTTTTTCATTTTCTCCCGCATCGGTGATACAAGATATAGTGGTACAGTAATCGTGATGTACGTTGTGTTGCATTAGCATCAATTTATCTTTTTGTTTAGCTATCATTCTCGGTTCCAAAGTCAATGTTGGCTACGAATTGTTCCATCCTGCGTTTATATGCCAAACATTTATTGTCTCTTGGTCTATGCTTGTTGTCATCAATCCCCATCTTAACACATAAAACGCATTTATATAATTCAGCATTATCTTTCTTATTGCAAGTTCTTGAATCATGTTCTTCCGAGCAGTAACCACAACTAACTTTATTCTGACATTTACTACCAATATGTCCATATCCTTGGCAATTGTAGCATTTAGTTAATGAAATTCTATCTTCATCTCTGCAAGAATGCCATCCCAAGTATATTGATTCTCTTTGAAGTAAGATCTTTCTAGTGGCAGCATTAACTTCAACTACCCAGTGTACGTAGTGCTTTTCGTTGGGTCCAAACTTATACAGGCTTGATAAATATTTCCATCTCTTCCTCCAATCCATTCTGTACAATAATTTCTATTCCCAGATCGTCCTTAGTTAGATTTGCCGGCACATTAAAAATAGTAACTCTAGGATTCAGTTTGTCTAAAGATGATACGCTTAGTTTGAGATTTTTAAATTCTCTCGAGTTTTTGATTATATTTAAACAATCTTCTTTCGACTCAATAATGACTTTGCTCTGACTATTGGCGTATATCTTAGTGGGTTTAAATCCTACTTTTGAAGGAATAATGTTACCCATAGTTATTCTTTTCAATTCATCCCCCGTAGCCTTCGACGAGGGATCCGCAGCCGCAATCTGTATCTTATATATCTTTGCCGTAGGAACTGGCTTCTTAAGGCCAGCAACCTTAACTGATTTTGACTCACCGGTCTTAGAAACCACCGATGCAAATGTGTCCTTTATTTGAACTTGTTGTTCTCTTTTCAATTCCTCAAGCTTTTTGTTTTGTTCGTTAATCATCCTACTTTGGTCAGCAATTAATTCCTTAATAGTGCTTATCTCGTCTTTCGCTTCCTCAACTGTACATGCAGTTATCTCTTTGACCTGATCATTTATTTTCCTTAGTTCTTTATTGATCTTCTTTCTATTGTCTTTACTGGTTGCTTGCATGAGCACCTCAATTTCCACTACGATGTTATTTATGTTGCTGCAATATGTGTTTATTCTGATCATAACATTTCCAATCTCAACCGGAGGAGATCTCTCTTGCCTCCTTTTCTTAGCTCCGCCCCGAGCTACTTCAAATTCTATGTCATCGTCACTGACGCTCGCCATCATTCACTCTGCTCGTTCCGCACCTCTCACCGGAACTTTGAACAGGCCCTCCGCCCGCCACAAAGGGGGGTACCCAATCCCCCTAAAAGCACCTCTTAGCCGTAGACAGAAGCTTATTGCGAATTAAGACCAATCTGTCGACTTATTGCCTGCCAGTCGTTGCCCGCTAGGAGCCCACGTGGAGGGGGGTGCACGTCTTTAACCAATATTTTCCTTTCACGGAATTTAAACTTCACGCCTCCTAACAATAATCGCACCTCGGATAAACATCATTGGTTACGATAATGCCACTGCGCAAAGCTGGAAGTATGGGTAAGGGTGAGATGACGATTGCTGTTTTTGTTGATCTGAAGTGTACTTTTGAGACAATCGAGGGTCATATATTGGTAAAAACATTGGAGGCATATGGCAGGGTGGGAAATGCTTTAAGATCTATTGAAGATTACTTAGAAAATAGGTATTATACAACAAAGATTGACAGTAGAGTTTTTAAAAACACAAATATGATTAGGGGTTCCGTAAGATAGTATGTTCGGTCCGCTGTTGTTTGTAATTTACATTAATAATATATAGAAGTGTTTGAAAAATCGTTATGTAAGTTTATTTCTGGTAAAATTTTTTGTGAAATTATAGACATTTTAAATTCAGAGCTAATTATATTATATTACTGGTTATGCCAGAATAGCCTTAAACTATATAGCGAAAAAACAAAATATATGATAACTGGATCAAAAGTAAATTGTAAGTTATTTAGGAATCTAGAATTAAAGTTTTACATAAATGGTAGCCCGATTACTTTTGTTGATGAGGTAAAATATCTAGGCGATGCATTGGTTCCGCAACTAAATTTTGCCAATCATATAAATTATTTATGTAGGAAAATAAGTAGGAAGATTGGATTTTTTTCAAGAATTGCATCTTACCTTTCGCCTTAGGCAAAATTGTCGGTACAAAAAACCATTATCTTGCCACATTTTAGCTATTGGGATTATTTAATTCTTTCATGCACAAAGGAAGATATAAAGCAAAATAAGATTATGCGCGTTTTAGTAGGGTGTAATAAATACACACCAATTGAATATAGAACTTTAAAGTGGGTAAATATTGAAATGTTGATCAAAAGAGCAATTCTTATATTAATATACAAAATATTTATCAGACTGTTTAAATGCGTATTTGGAAAAAAGGTCGATATTTCATACCTACATTATAACATTGAAAAAAACTATAATATATTTCATATAAAAATGGTAGCTTTGTAAAGGATTTTATTTTATGAGCGACTTCAAGACTATAATTAATTACCTGATAAAATCATAAATGCACCAAATTTGTGAATGTTGTGTAAATTTGAGTACGTAATTAATCTTAACATACAATTGTTAAATTTAAATTTATTTATTTACAAGGAAAATAAACCTTAACCTGAAAACCATCAAAGTGGATAAGAACGTTATTAAGTGGAAGTCAGATTAAATATCTGGGCCTGACCCTATACAATAAATTTCTCTGAAATAAACATGAAAAAAGAATAATTAACAAGGCTACAAAAGCCTTGATGTTTTGTAGAAATTTCATGAAAAAAGCTAAGGCACCTACTAAAAATCGAGTGGTAGATGTACACTGCCATTGTGAGACTAATCATTGGCAGTGATCTGGAGTAAAAAAAACCTCTGGAATGTTCAAAGACTAGTCCGTGCACATATAACTGGAGCAGTGAAAACTTGGCCAATGATTGCTATGGAAATAATTATTTATTTATTTACAATAACTGCCCTACAGGTCTTGAGACCCAACTACAAGGCAGTAATTACACAAATAATACGTATACGAACAATTTTAAATTAGCATCAAACGACAAATATATATATATATATATATATATATATATATATATATATATATATGTATATATATATATATATATATATATATATATATATATATATATGTATATATATATATATATATATATATATATATATATATATATATATATATATATATATATCAATTTAAATACAAATAAAAATTTAACTAAAATAATTAAATCTAACATTAAATGTATAATACAATGTTGTGCTATCTACTTTCATATACAAGGTGAACATATAAGTCAATTAAGGATGAGAAAGAGAAAAAAGAAAGAAATGCCAAGGTTAATGTGCCAAAATCCGGCAAAGATACTTAAGTTGATCCTAGGTAAAATATTAGGACAGTCAATAAAATTGTTAAGTACCTTATAAAGGATTGTTAGTAAGAAAAATTCCCGCCGTACTTTTAAAGATGAAAAGTTGAATTTCTGAAGCAATAGTTCATGTGAAAAACCTTGCTTAGGATAAACCCCAAAACTTTTAAAATTGAGGTATTTCAAAAACCTTCTTTGGACCTTCTCCAAAATATTGACGTGAGTATTGTAACCCGGGGACTACACAACTGATGCGTATTCTAATTTAGACCGCACATATGAGAAATATAGTAATTTGATGACGTCAGTGTTACTGAAATCACGAGTACAACGCAAGATAAACCCAAAAACCTTTGAGGCTTCAGAAACGATATTATTCATATGAAAAGAAAATGAAAGCTTGGGATCGTAAGTGACTCAGAGATCTTTAAAAAGATCTACCCGCGAGAGTAGCACGGTATTCAACGAATATTCATATCGAAATGAAGAAAATTTCGAAGTGAAAATCATAACATTACACTTCTCCACGTTGAGCTGCAGATAATTTTCGGAACACCAATGGCTAACCTGTTCCAGGTTCAATTGAAGCTCTATACAATCCTGTAAGCAATATATCCTCTTATATAGCTTAATATCGTCGGCATATAATAAAGGAAAATTGTTTAATTTCAAACACCTATTATATAGTATTTTAAGTGGTTTGGCTAGGACGAATCTGCAGTCTCGTATTAGAAAAGCTGGGATTAAATCAGGACCAGTAGTAAATTTAGGTTTAAGCTTTTTTATAGCATTAACTATTTCACATTCAGTGAAATCAGATACATGAACAATTGGAAAGTTGGAATCCACGGAACATGAATCATCCACGGATACCGGACTGGCCGAAGAAAAAGATTGCTTAAAGAATTCCGCAAAAGCATTTAAAATATTGGATAAAGTATTAATTTCTTTATTATTAAAAGACATACTATTTGGAATACATTATAGTTCCTTTTTCGATTTAATAAAATTCCAAAACTGTTTAGGATCCCTTTTAATATTATCCTGCACCCCCGAATATATGTTTTGTATGAGACACATATGTCTTTTTTTATTTTACTTCTTAGTGATTTAAAATTTTTCAAATGAAGCAAACTTCCAGAAGCTTTATATTTGTTATAAGAATCATTCTTTTGTTTAATGCAATATATAATATGACGAGAAAACCAAGGTGAATAATTTCGATTCGGAATCTTTTTATATTTAGCTACGTAAACATCCAACGTATCATATAATTTTTTGTAAAAAATATCAGATAGTTTTTCAATAGAGTTTTCTTGGTCTAAAAAATTCCAATCTATATTCAACAAAGCATTATATAAATCAGGGAAATTAGTTTTTTTTTAATTATAATTATTCATAAGGTTAGGTAGAGAGCTTCGTTTAAAATTTGCAGACGAACAATATTTTAAGGTTATCAGTAGGGCCGAATGGTGGCTATCTTCATTAATAAGTATGTTCAAAGCTCTTTCGATGCTACACTGCTCATTATTATGTATAACTAAATCCAAAATTCGGTTATTATGGTTTCTAATCTTATTACTTTGACATAAATTAACACAATTCAAAAAGTTATTTAATAAATTAACCGAGACATCCTCCGTGTCTCCATCCAGAAACTCCACATAACTAGATATGTTAAAGTCACCCAAAATACAGATAGTGGAGCCAAATAAGTTTTAAAAAGAAATAAAAGATTTGTGGTCCATAAACAATAAAGATAAACATAGATGAAAAATCGAAAGAAATTTTTACACATACCAAGTCAATCTCAAGACAGAGATTGTTCTTAAGGATATTAACTAGACTTGAGCGAAAACGCTGGTTGACTGTCAATAAAACACTTCCACCCCGTTTCTTATTTGTTCCTGTAGCATTTCGGTCTGCTCGATACACATTATAGTTACTAGAAAATAATTCATTATCACATACTGAAGAATCCAACCAAGTTTCTGTAAACGCTATCACATCGAGAACCGAACACGATACATTATTAAACAATTCAACAGTTTTAGTCCTGAGTCCTCGAGTATTTTGATAATAAAGTGAAAAATTGTGATTTGACACTACCTGCATCTTATCGGCCGACGGTGTATACTGGAGGAAGGGATTTGAAGTAGAGGGAGATGAGATAGGCGGCGACAAGAGAGTTAATGGCTATTAGGTTAAAATATTGGCGCGAAGTTTCTCACACGTGGTTTTATAACCCAAGCATTGGTTTTTATTAAATGCCGCATGACTAGTATTAACAGGGTTGCCATGATTATTACTATTATATTTAACACAGTTGGAACATTTTAAATCATTAGATTGACAGTCTTTAACATGATGAGTCCACACCTAGGGCAGCAGGGGGTCTTGGAACAGTTTTTAGAAGAGTGATAAAATTCACTACAATTATAGCAACGACTAACCTCATCCCCGTCAAACACCGTACACGCATCATACCCCACAAAAATATTCCCCACTTTCAAGGCCCTATCATAAGTCACTCTATCCATCTGTAACACGGCCTGGAAAACCTTGGCATTCCTCTTAGTTTAACATATTTTAATTATTTCACATAAAGAATTATCTGAAAAGACCTCGGGATTAAGCTTTTTTATAACTGTCAACAAAGTTTCTTCATCATATAGTTCAGAGAATCCAACCATTCGTACTCTTGAGTTAATTCCTCGAAGCTCTCGTACTTCATAGGATCCAGCCAGTTTTTGCTCTGCTAACTCTCTAAACTTCCTGTTATCTTCAACATTTTTACATCCAACCAGAATTGAACCTTTGTTTGTAGGTTTTATTCTTGCTGGCTGCAGATTAGATTCAGCGGGATCAATTTGTTCGGGAATATCTTGTTTTGTCTGTTCAAAAGTCTTTAACTGATTTTTAGGAACAACCAATATGGCAAGCTGGGTATTATTCTTTGTAACTGAGGCATAGTAATAGTGAACATAACCCGATCCTCTTCATCCCCCTACTCCTCGACCTGGAATTTGACCTTGCCCCAACCCTCTTTGGCCCCGCCCACATGTCCTTGACATTGACCTTGAAAGTGTACACGCGCTTTGTCCTTGGCCTTGAGCTTGTGTTTAAGGTTGTGTGTGTCCTTGGCCTTCACCTTGTTCGAGGCGACCTTGACTTTGTTGGAGGTCATCTTGGGCATGTAACCTTGAAGTAGTTATTTGTGCATTGTAATAGTGTGGGATGATCTTGAAATGATTTTGACCTTGCAAATTGTTCTATAAAATTGTGTGAGTCTATTTACATTTATTCAGTGTGAAATGTCAGATACGGAACTATCTAAAGAGAAAATTATAGAGCAAGTCGGCAGAGTAATTTGTTTATATCGGTGTGACCAGGATTACAGTTAAGCTTACCCTGCTACATTCACTATCAACAAATATATCGTCATTATATAGATGGGCCACCACCAGCAATAAAAAAGTGTCGTGAATGTAAAAATAAGTGAATAATATGAATAGTGCTTTGCAAGAGACAGTAAAAAAATTGGGCGATGCGTTCACTGAAACGGCTAGTAATTATTTCAATGATGCAATAAAAAATCAAGCAGAATGGGCGTCGCGCTATTGTGATTTGGCTTATGAATATGAAAAGGCTACGAATGCATGTCGTAAATATTGCAGCAAAACATTAAATTTACTAGATTTTGTTCGTGAAATGAAAAAGTTGGGATTTAGTGACTGTTTGGAAAAACTGATTAGTTTCATTGCAGATCCGGTTGTGTTAAGTGAAGTTAGAGTGTAGGACGTAGTAGTAGTAGTTAATATGGAAAGTTTGGTGCGAGAAATGTACGAAGAATTTCTAATTTCTGCAGCCTGTTCGGAATTTTACGCATTTGAAATGCAAGATTCGGAGGCTCAGGATTTTAGTGTATTTTTTAAGTATATGGACCATGCTGAAGTGTGTATTTTAGCGAGTATAGTTTGTAAAAATTTTCTAAGAAATAAAAACGAACAAATATTATTGAAAAAATTAAGAAATTTAGGTTTAGGTGATAATGTTACAGGTATAGAAGAACGGCAGAAAAAAATCAATCAATAAAGTACATAAAATGTAGTTATTTGTTTCATTATATTTTGTCCTTGAAGTTATCCTTATACCAATTTAAATGTGTGACGTCATTTGAACTTGAATACTCCTCCCACTATTTCTACCGTTAAGCTACCCCCACCATTGTTACAATTCGGCCTTGAAAACTCTCTATAAAGGTTAGTGGAAAAAGAAGTGACTTCAAACAGTCGCAGATATCAGTGGCATAAACATCAAATATTGTATTCGTGAAGTGTTCTGAAAGTGCTTTTATACTCACGGTAAATTTTGGATTTATATACCATTTTTTTAATAATGAGTATTGCAAAAGAAACTCTAGATGAAATTAATGAAATGTTCAGCAAAGATTTCGAGGTTTTAGAAAGAAAAAAGGTTACCGAAATGATTGTAGGCAAAGTGTATAAAATTGTAAAGATGGTTTCAATGACTACACGATTTGGTAAAACTCTTTTAGTGGCTTTACACGATGGCGGTGATTATAGCACATTCGAGACTTTTTTGCCAAAACGTGTGGCCGAAACACTATCTGACGATATTGTAGATATTATAAGTAAAACTAAAGGCAAATACACTCTAACTTATTTGGGGCAGGGCACTAGAGTTTTTGGAAACAATACTCGAACATTATTACGTTTTGGCTCATTGGAGTAAATTGTATGTAAATTGTTTGAAAAAAAGGATGTAATTAAATTTAAAATATAGTTGCACATGTCAGAATACTTACGCGTGTTCATTATTTCTGTTAAAGATGTCTGCTGATGCGACGACGACGACCGTCAATGAATGTGTAGATAGATACATATTTTGGTTGGGGAGAGAATTAAGAAATATGGCTCACGATGTGTTAGATAGCGCAAATGATTGGCCGCATATTGACGCAACCAAAGATCAATATAACAACGAGATCAGGGATGCAATCAATTTTATGTCTGGGGCACACTTCTGCGACAAATTTTTATATGGTTCCATAGACATGGATACATTTTGTGCTGAAATGGTTGAAGAAGAATTAAAAGAATACCTCGTCAATATTACACATTTACCTGGTGAGCTTGCTGCAAAATATGAATTAGTTCCTGCAACAGCCCAAGACGTTGATGATCGAAATAGTGTCGGATGGGATAGAATTTTGAGCAACGAAAATGAAGACATGAAAAATTATTTTTTTATAATTTTTGTATTTGTGCAATTAAATAACTGTAAATAAATATCTGTTACAATCACAGTTTTGTTTTATTTCTTTTATAAATATACCAACCCAGTAGATCATAGTCAGTGTTTCTTTTTCTCAGCTGAAATATTTAATATAAATAGGGCAAATAAAAATAAAATAGTTTAGTAAAGATTGAAAATGAGCCGAGGAAACAACACAATTGATAAATTTGGTCGTCAGAAATGTAATGAAAAATATCATATATAATCTGGGCCACAAGGGATTGGTTTTAAACTTACAGCGGATGGGCAGTATGATATGGGTGGAAAAATCATAACCAACTTAGGCGAACCTAAAGATGATGACGATGCTGTGACAAAACACTTTGTTAATAGAAAGTTTTACAATTTTGCAGTTGTAATATGTGACATATTTAACAAGGATATCCTCCCCATGATATACCAAAATAATAGTGAGCTTAAAACAAAAATTGAAGTTATTCAGAAAATACTCTATCATCAGCCTTTAAATGACTCATTAAGCGCACTGTCGTACGGCTCGACTTCAAAAAAAATCTAAAAAAGGGAAAGCAGGTTAAAGAATAGGAGAACGCACTCCGAGTAGCATAGCCTTGAAGATAACGTCGTAGTCGTCGGTAAATTGGACCTTCCTTCCAACAATATTGAAATATTATTTATGTGTATGAGGTTTTATTGTCATTGTTTTTAATGATGAAGATTGAAATAAAAAACTTTATTTTACAATATATTGTTTATTTATTTTACATTTTAAATTAAAATTATAGTCATACAATATGTTATTTAAACAATATTAGCTTTATCTATCCAAGAGCTGAAGTGGTTGGGAAATCCTAGCCATTTGACAAATAATTGATCGGTGTGATTTTTCTTGCGTTGTCTAAGGATTTTTTCTACTAGATAAACGCCAGGACTGCTTGTTTTTTTGTATTTCTGACTCGTAAAAACACCCTCTTATAGGCTGACCTTCTAACGATTCCAACAAGGTAAGTAGGTGGATTTGTAACGTTAGCTTTTACAACTTTAAACAATTCGGTTGACTAAGAGGGCGTATGTCCTTTCTCGAATAAGCTTTTGTACTTGCTAATACGCACAATGTCGCCCATGGAAAACTTAAATTTTTTAGGTACAATTTTTAAATAATCGTATGCTTTAATTTGCGTTTCTTCTTGCACATCTGCAGGCTTCATTCCAATGGTGCGATGTTTCGAATGGTTATAGGTTTTTGTTACTGCCGATAATAAATGTATTCATTTGTAAAATCATCTTGTCGAGAATTGTTTATATAAATTATTTTTTTAAAGTCCTTATGACTCGCTCAACAATTGCAGCTTTCTTTGTGCTGTAAGTGGAATAATGATTTATATTATATTTTTTCATCAGGGCTTGAAAGTTTGTATTATAGAACTCCTTTCCTTGATCACTTTGCAGATTTGTTGGTGTATATGATGCCTCTTCAATGATGCTTTTCATCGCATTAGTAACTTCTATACAGTATTTGTGTTTTATTGCTTTGGTATAGACAAATTTAGAGTAACAATTTATACAGACCAAAATATAACGGTAACCATCGTTTTCATCAGCATACTGTTGCATTTCAGCCAAATCAATTTGCCACAAATCTCTGTATCCTTTTATTATCGTGCGCCGTCTTACAAAATTTTTTCTAGCCGTTCGATGTAGTTCATTAACAATTTTGATTTTTCTAGACTGGGCTCCACATTATTAGTAATATTAAAGGATTCAGATCGAAGGAAGAACTGAAGAATATCATTAAATATTGAGCTTAATATATTATATCTTCTTCTCGTAATTCCTCTATGATTGACATAATTTCATTTTCGTGTCCAGTGTGACCGGCCATTTTGGAACTCCACAACAAACGTAAACGATCCACCAACTCTTTAGCTTTGTTCCAGTAGACATATTGAAATTTTTTCGAAGATAGTTTCTTTTTTGTGGGTAACTATAGTTTTTCCGAGAGATTTTTTCTTGTAATAGTACCACCTAATTTTGTGTCCATTATCAGAGGTTTAATAATTCGTAAATATTTGTTCCATCTGGGTCTCCCGTAAACCATCACTTTTTTAAAATTGTTGTAGATAGCACTCGTTGATTACAAAATTTCCTTGTACGTTGAAAGTACATTATCACTTAATTGTTGTTCCTTGCCTACACTTGAGGGTGTTTTAAAAAATAACAAATCATAAAGTGCCGGTGATCTACCATATTCTGCAATATTTTTCCCCTTTTTGTATAAGACAATATTTCCATTTCGGAAACGCACCTTTAAATTACCAATAAAATTTTTTTTATAGTCTGTTTTTGAACCAAAACGTACACCATATACAGTATCGTATAGAGATGATTTCAAACGTAATCCTTTCAGGTGTGCGTTTAACGTATCGGAAGTTGTGGTGTCAGCGGATGCGAGAGATGTAATAGTTGATGTCGAGGGTGTATCCAACACCGATTGGCTAATATCTTCTTTTGAAATGCGATACTGCTGCTGCTGCTGCTGAATAGGTGTGGAGGTTTGAAAGGAATGTGTAGGTTGGGGAAAACCTGATATTTGAGTCGACTGCACTGATGTACTGGGACTATGTGACTTTATAGCTGGATAATGTTGCTGCTGTTGTTGTTGTTTTTGCTGCTGTTGACGTTGCTTGACCACATCAGATATAGTTGTAAACGGCTTAGAAATGGGTTCATAAAACTTTTCCAATTTCACAACATCAAATCCTTTAGCCGCTTTAATTTGTTTAAATTTTTTTCTGACGGCATTGGTAGCTCCACTAGTTTACGTTTTAAGTCGATCGCGTTATTCATGATGTTAACAAAGGACGTTTCAACAATCAAATGAGTGTTTTCTCTTATTATTACGGTAATATATAGCTATCAAATTTTTGCGGTATCTTCCCGATTTCACATCACTGTCTTTATCAATGACTAAAAATCCATATTTATTATCCCAACATTTTGAGCACATTTCTTGAAATTGATTAAAAGTTAGATCCGGTGAAACGTGGTCGAAAAATATGTGTTTCATATTCAACTCATCTTGTTTAAACATAATAATAAAATTAGCATTGTCTCGCACAAGCTGTTTAGGCACTCGCGAATATGTTTGCGCTAGATAAAAGGAGTCGATATTTTTATGACGTCCCATGCTAAAGTACGATCTTATAACATCTTGTTTTTCGCATATAACATCATCAAAGATAAATATAAAGTTTGGTTTTGCATCGGACGATTCCACAATATTACTGGAATCACTAAAGGCATAGTAACCTAAACTTTTGATGGGTACTAAAATTTTCCTTAAATACTCATATTTCGGTTGATACAGAGATTTCGAGTAAATATAGACATTTTCGAAACGTAGCCCAAGGGGGTGTGTAAGCAGCGAAATCATGACATTCGTTTTTCCACAATTGGATGGACCAATTAACAGGCCGCGAATAGAGGAAGGAAATAGAGGACCGTGTCTCTTCATTATCTTCTTTTCAAATCCAAGTCCGACTTTTTCATCGAGATTGTCAATAGGAAGTTTTTGTTTAAGATCGATAACGCGCATCTTGTGAAAATTTGATATTTTAATAGGCAAATTTTCACAAAAACTGTCATTCAGATGCCGAGCGTCAAACGAAGTGGACGGTCTCATGTTTCCAATAAAACTGGACACGGTATTGTGAATTTGTTAATAAATCAATTACCATTCGAGGAACATATTCCCGGTTATCAATATTGCGGACCCGGAACAAAAGTAACAAAACGTGTAACAAGACGTGATCCAGGCATTAATCCTTTGGATGCCGCATACAAAAAACACGATTTAGCCTATTTACATAACAAAGACAACATAGTGCGAGACATCGAGCGGATTACGAGCTCGAAAAAAGTGCTTGGAATAGAGTAAAATCGAAAAATCCCAGTTTAGGCGAAAAAACAGCAGATTGGTTAGTTACAAACATTATGAAAGGAAAACAACGTTTTGGTATGAGTGTACCATCATCATTATCAACAAAAAAAAAAACATTTAGTAAAGGCACACGTCGTACAAAAAGGAAAGGTGTTAATAAAAATCGACATGTTCGGAAAGTCAGTTTCGGAACAGCTATTCGACAAGCAGTTCGAAAGGAATTATTGCAAGCCGGTAGGAAAAATGTGTTGGAAAAAAAGTCATGAATGCATCTTAAATAGCTCTGTCGGTAGCACGTAGATCGGTAAAAGCCGCAGGTGGCAAAAGGAAGGTTCGTACACCGAGAATAACACCGATTCCAAAAACTGGTGGAATATTACTATTAGTACCAATTTTTGCCGGGTTATCAGCTTTAGGTTCATTAGCCGGTAAGGCAGCGGGAAATGTGCGCACCGTAAAAGCTGTAAAAAAAGCAGCGAAGATAAAACCGGTGCCGGCCTATATTTAAAATCGAAAAGAATGGTTTGTTTCTAAACCATATCGAAAAGGTACGGGATTATTTTTAAATCGTAGATCAAAAAACTAATTGAATCCGTACCTCGAAGACCACTATCTAACATCGATATTGAAAAATATGCCAAAAAGAAGAGAATAGAATACTTTTGAGGCGTTTATATGAGGGATTCATTACCTAGACAAGGTCCTCGACGTTACGAAGCAGCAATAGTGAATTTGGATAGTACGTGTGGTGCAGGGACTCATTGGGTAGCTTATAGAAAAAATAATTATGACAGCTTCGGCGATTTACCCCCACCGATCGAATTGGTACAATATCTACAAACGGGATCGGAACCATCAAAAATTATTTACTATACATACGATCGTCAGCAGGATTTTGGAACAGTCTGGTGTGAACACTTATGCTTAAGGTCTCTTGTCGAATTATCACCGTAAAAGATGTCATCATCGCCACTATTAACACCGCAAATGGATCGCAATAACTATACTAAAATGTTGCAATCACTAAAAGCATTTCATCTAGACGGTGGACTAAGGAAAATGACCGTGAAACAGTTAGAAAACATGCCCAAGGAAGATATTGCATTAGCCCCAAATGAAATTCCATTCGTTTGGATAAGTTGCCCGAGCACCTCAAAAGCGATATCGATATATTAAAATATCAGTGCGGTTGCAAACATTATTTCAGCAGCAATTTAAACGGGGTTACGGCTGATGAAGATCTTACGGCTAGAAAAATATTTTATTGTAATGCAAAATCAGCGATGTGCGCATAAAAGCCGAAAATAGCATAAAAACATCACTATCTAATGCAGTGAGAAAAGGTGTGAAGATGAATCTTTTTAAATGTTGCCGCTAAGAATAAAACCGAGATGTGTGATATTTTAATGGTTAGTCATGTCTTATACGTTCACACTAACAGGACACTCGAGCGTCTTAAGCGCCGATTTTTATTCACCAGTCGAATTAAATAGAGAAAACAAATATGGTCTGGCATTGCTGGGATTTAACACAAACAATTCAATTTTTAGTGTGTACGAAAGCAACAATAAGTTTGCCTAAATGAAGGAGGGTTACACCACCGAGCCGATACAATTGCAGATTCCACCTGGGGCCTATGAAATAGATGAGATAGGTAAAGCTATGTCGAAGGTTTTGAGGATTTCAACTGAAGAAAAGAACGATGGAATCTTTTACTTGGTCGCTAATAATAATACGCTGAAATGTGAACTGAAATCCCAATATACTATAGATTTCCGGGGAGAGGCGAGTATCGGTAAAATGTTAGGATTTAATCATACAGTGTTAAAAAGAGATACAAAGCACGAATCAACCGAGAACGTGGAAATAATAAAAGTACGCATCATACGCGTAGATTGTAATATAATTTCCGGAGCATATATGAATTTTGTGGAAGGTCATACCTTGTTTGAATTCGATATCGACGTGGAGCCCGGTTAAAAAATCAGTAAAGGACCACAAAATAATATTTATATGCCGTTAATGCCGGCAGGACGTCAGTTTATCGACAACATTACTCTTCGCATCTTTGACGATAGCGGTGATCTAATCCATTTTCAAGGCGAGAAAATAATCGTGAAATTGGAACTGAAGATGCTGTTGACTAAGATGGGGGAACCGCCGAAACATAATAAAAGTAAAAGAAGAGTTAACGTCAAGATTAGTCGTCGTCCGGACGTTAGATCACAAACATCTCAACAGTTATCTGCCGAAGACTATAAATTTTTAAAATCAATCGGTCTTAAAGTGCGAAAATGATTTCCACCACCAGCGATAAAATAGAGGTTTTCTCCGAACCCATCCATTATTAGTCTAGAAGAGCATACGTATAAACCATACGGATCTCCATCATTCAACAATTCGGATGAAGTCCGTATCCCCATTAATTTTCAAGATATTATACTGGATATCGCCGAAAGTTACATATATATCGAAGGAAAATTTAAACCCATAGACGCAACGAAAAGATGTTTTTTATCAAATATTGCCCTCGCATTTTTGTTCGATGAAATTCGCTACGAGATGGGAGATGAGCAGGTCGCCGTGGTTCGTGAACCTGGAGTTACGACGACATTAAAAACCATGGTTTCATTCGGAAGTTTGCAACAAAGATCTCTCATGACGTGCGGATGGGGTCTCGACGAAGCAAATCAAGATATCGTAGACACGGCAAGTAACGTATTCTCCGGGAAATTACCCTTAAAATGTCTTATGGGATTCGCCGAAGATTACGCAAAAGGTGTTTTCAATGTAAAACAAGAGCTTATTATGATTATAGCTCGCACTTTTACCAATTGCTACGTCGGCGAAGTAGAGGCAGAAATTAGTATCGATAAAATCGAATGGAAAATTCGTCACATCATTCCAGACGACAAGCAAAAATTGAAAATACTGTCTCGCATTAATAAAGGTGGAAACAATGCCAGTATTCAAATGGCATATCGTAAATGGGATCTGTACGAATTACCAGCTTTAAGGCAAACATCTTCCGACGTGTGGGCCTTGAGAACGAGTACAAGTCTGGAAAGACCGCGCTATATAATCGTCGGGTTTCAAGATAGCAATAATTGCGACAAGAAAGAAAAAAACGCAACCCAGTTTACCCACGCCGACGTATGTGACATTAGACTGTATCTGAATTCAACCGTTTATCCCTACGAAAGATGGAATTTAGATTTCGCCAAGAAACTGTACGCAGCAGCCTATTACAATTACGAAAACTTCCAAAACAGCTACTACGGGCGCGAAATAAACGATCCAATGATAACGTTCGCGGAATATATGAAAAACCCCGTTTTTATTATCAATTGCAGTCATCAACCAGAGGCGATTAACTCATCGACAGTGGATGTGAAATTGGATTTCCAAACGAGAAAGAATAAATTCCTCAAAGACACTAAAGTGTACGCATTAGTTATTCACGACTCATTTTTTAAGTTATAATGTATTAAACGGTTCGGTGACCAATAAATCTATATTTTAATGTATCTATTATATGTAACACAAAATAATGTAAAAATAAGGTACTTGAATCAATAAATTTGTAATGATTGAAGTAGTAGTTTTACATTTATTTAAAACCCAACAAAAAAAAGCGGACGGAAAAGCCCGCTCCTTAAGAAAGGAGTACGGGAGTTTAGATAATGGTAGTTTATTAAGTGGAAAAAAGAACTTAGATAACGCAATAAAATTTTTTTAAGGCAAAATATGAAAACAACGATTTGGAAAATTTGTAGGAAAGTAACGGTTAGGAATAGGGAAAAAAAGTTATAGGAAAAAATTATAGAGGAAATCGAGTACTATAAGCAAGCATTTTTCTCGATAGTAAAAACGTAAAAAAAAAGTATTAAAAAAAAATGAAAAATGGTGAATGCGCGCCAAAGTTGAAGCTTTAGAGCAAAACAATATTAGGAAATTAGAGAGAAAATTTTTTTCTACATATGGTAGTATTTTTCAAAATTCGTAAAGATGAAATTTGAAGAAAAGGGTTATAGATAGTTAGTAATTTGAATTTTTTAAAGCGCTGTAGCTCGGGAACCGTTTAAGATAGAAAAAAAAAATAAAAGCACTTTGATGATCCAAAATTTTGAGGAGAATGCGATGGTGCAAAAAAAAATTATTTTTTTTTTCGAAAATTCTGAATACGCGCTAAAGTTGAAGATTTAGAGAAAAACGGTATTGGGAAATTAAAGAGAGAATTTTTTTCCTCATATTGTAGTATTTTTGAAAACTCGAAAATATGAAATTTGAAAAAAAGGGTTATAGAAATTAGTAATTTGAATTTTTTAAAGCGCTGTAGCTCCGGAACCGTTCAAGATAGAGAAAAAATAGAAGCACTATAATTACCTAGAATTTTAAGGAGAATACAATGGTGAAAAAAAAAATTTGAAAAATTTGAAAATAAAGAAAATATGGACTAAAAAATTCCAAAAATCTATAGAAAGGAAGTTCGACGGTCTCATGGGAGTATCGGAAAATTGTAGGGGAAGGTTTGGAAAGTTGTAGAGGTTTTTTATAAATCCGCCCCTTCTCCTGGTTGTCTATGCTCTCCCGCCCCCCCGGGATATATATGAGACTGGGCCAGTTACACAGTCATATATACATCAACTCTCATACGATGAACATGGAAGAAGAAAGACCCGCCAGCAGAGGCTCATCCATCTTTAGCGATGACACCGTCACCGGCAACAGTGGAGACCTGCAGGACTGCGACGACGATGAGGTGGATTTCAAAATTGACGTCCTACGTTGGGACGACTTGGATGAGCCGATTCCGCTGCTGTATGACCACGATCCTGGTCCCGTGGAATTAAACGATGCAGGCGATTGGGTCTTACAAAGACTCGAAACTCCGTTGCCGCAGCCAAAGCCGGACTCGACGGAAGATGCAGTGCTGGAAATTCCAGCATCACCGACATCCGACGATCTGCAGGGCCCCTGCGATTCGTCAAGCTGGTGGTCGACCAGCGAGGATGGGGCACCATAAGTCCCACACTCTCCCTGGCTCTTTTTAAGGGCACACAAGAACGATGCTTTTCAGGACCACAAAATACTTTGATCGTAGTTTTAGCACATATTAGTACTTTGTTACTAATATTGTATGTATAGAGTATACAATATTAGATACAAAGTATTAAAAGTTTAGGTGCTGGTGAAACCCAGCAAAATCGTTCGTTCGTATTTGAGACCACAAACAACTTTGGTCTCAATACGTAATACGACATTTGTTTTCACCCCCCACCACTAATTTGTCTCTATATATACGACCACCAATACTTATTACAATCATTTCAGTTCAACATGTCTGACAGTGAATAGCAACCCATCCAATGCCCTGTGGTAGATTATACCACAGACGATTGTCTTGAGTGGGAGTTGGACGATCCCAGATGGGAAGAACTTTGGTGGTTCATAGTCGAATACGCTGAGGACAGCACCGCCACCACCGCCGTTGATGATGACGGGCCGTGCGACTCCACAACACAATAAAGAGTCGCATGTTTTTGCAACAAAACGGTCCTTTTCAGGACCACAAAATACTTTGATCGTAGTTTTAGTTGGTTATAATACTTTGTAACCAATATTTTATGGTTTTTTTTTTCATAAAAATATACAATATTAAGATGCAAAGTATTAGAAGTTCTGGCGACAGAACCTTAACTTCTTAAACCGAGCCATGTGTTAGCATACTTGTAAATATTATCAAAAAATATTTACAACTATTGCTATTGCGTAGTTTTAGTGGATTATTCACTCTTTTTATTACCTAAAATTATGTGCGAAAGGTCCTATATAAAATAACACACAAAAAATATATTTTCAAGTCATTTTTATTCTCTTTATAAAATATAAAAATCTGATCAGACTTTTTTTTTATTAACTACAATATATATATATATATATATATATATATATATATATATATATATATATAATATATATATATATATATATATATATATATATATATATATATATATATATATATATATTTACAAACTTAATACTATAAATTAAAAGCTAATACCTACAACTTCCTAACACCTACTACAGAATCTACTAAAGTCACCTAATTGTCTTTTATATCGCACACATTCCATCTTTTTTTAACTCTAATTGTCTTTCCAGTTCTAAAATGTCACTCTCAGACGCACTCACTTTATTCACTAAGTTTTTTTCATTCGATAAATGTCCGATAGTTTGCTCTTCTGAGAGTGGGTGAAGTCTTTAACCCACTCCGGTTGAGATGTACAAGTCTGGAAAGACCGCGCGATATAATCGTCGGGTTTCAAGACAGCAATAATTGCGACAAGAAAGAAAAAAACGCAACCCAGTTTACCCACGCCGACGTATGCGACATTGGACTGTATCTGAATTCAACCGTTTATCCCTACGAAAGATGGAATTTAGATTTCGCCAAGAAACTGTATGCAGCAGCCTATTACAATTACGAAAACTTCCAAAGCAGCTACCACGGGTGCGAAATAAACGATCCAATGATAACGTTCGCGGAATATATGAAAAACCCCGTTTTTATTATCAATTGCAGTCATCAACCAGAGGTGATTAACTCATCGACAGTGGATGTGAAATTGGAGTTTCAAACGAGAAAGAATAAATTCCCCAAAGACACTAAAGTGTACGCATTAGTTATTCACGACTCATTTTTTAGTTATAATGTATTAAACGGTTCTGTAACCAATAAATCTATATTTTAATGTATCGATTATATGTAACACAAAATATTGTTAAAATATGGTACTCGAATCAATAAATTTGTAATGAGTGAAGTAGTAGTTTTATATTTATTTGAAACCCAACAAAAAAAAAAGTGGACGGAAAAGCCCAGTTCTTAAGAAAGGAGTATGGTAGATAATGGGGGTTTATTTAGTGGAAAAAAGAACTTAGATAACACAAGAAAAATTTTTAAAGCAAAATATGAAAACAACGATTTAGAAAATTTGTAGGAAAGTAACGGTTAGAAATGGGGAAAAAAGTTATAGGAAAAAATTATAGAGGAAATCGAGTACTATAAGTAAGCATTTTTCTCGATAGTAAAAACTTAAAAAAAAGAATTTTTTTTCAAAAAAAATTGAAAAATGGTGAATGCTTGCCAAAGTTGAAGTTTTGGAGCAAAATAATATTAGGAAATTAGAAAGAGAATTTTTTTCTACATATGGTAGTATTTTTTAAAATTCGGAAAGATGAAATTTGAAGAAAAGGGTTAAAGTAAGTTAGTAATTTGGATTTTTTAAAGCGCTGTAGCTCGGGAACCGTTCAAGATAGAGAAAAAATAAAAGCACTTTAATTACCTAGAATTTTGAGGAGAATACAATGCTGAAAAAAAATTGAAAAATCTTTAAAATGAAAAAAATTTAGACCAAAAAATTGAAATTCTCGAGTTAGGAAGCTGGAGCGCGGAACGGGAGTATGTGCAAGTTGTAGGGGAGGTTCTTAGGGTTCTTTTTTTTAGTGTGCCGACTCCGCGCTATCGCGCTACGCGGCACACCCTCCTCCCACCCCAGTCCACCCATTCGTGGCGTGAAAATCGTTTTCTGATGGTTTCAGAGCGATTGCACCATTTTTTCGCAATTTTTGAAATATCGATTTTTAAATTTGCGGTGACAGAAGTTCGGAAGATTTTTTTTGGATTCTAGAGAAAATTTCCCACAATATATGTATTTTTCCAATTTTTTATCGTCAACCGTTACGACGCCAGAGCCCACCCAAAATGAGACAAAAATTTTTTTTTTAAATTAGCGAATCGGGAAAAATAATGGATATACTTCAACTCTTTCTTATTACGATTCCGTCAAAACATTTTCAAAATTTTCCTTACCTTGCCTGAAAATAATTAAAATATATGCATAATTTGCATTTTTTGTAAATATGTAGCAAAGTAATGGTTAGGAATATAAAAAAAATTTATTTGAAAAAAATGTAGAGGAAGTTTAGTACTATATGCTAGAAAAGGAGGGGTAATTTGTATCTATAACAGAGATACGGTGAGTCATAAAATCATATCATTCTCAAACATATATATAATGCATATATGCACACCACCTTACCCCCTCCAACCTTTTAAATATATATATATAGGACCGGTATTAGAATTATTTCATCATTAGGGCCACAAAAACGGTCCTTTTCAGGACCACATTATATTTTGACCGTAGTTTAGAAATCGTCACTTATGGGGCGAGATATTCGTTTAACGACGATTTGTCTCGTAGCTTAAGTGCCAAGTTATATGCTTGAGAACCTATGAAAATGTTAACAGTCCAAACAGGGTTTCTATTAATTTTTTTTTTGTAATGTATTCTTCACAAAATGTTAAGAATTAGTTTTATTGTCTAAACAAAAAAAAAAACAAATCTAATTCCTTATTTAAAGTTTTTGAAAAAATCAATAATTCTATAAGCTCTCACCAATTCAACATTTAGAATCCGTTGGTGGGGTGGGGGTAGTTCTATATATATGAGACTGGGCCAATTACACAGTCATATATACATCAACTCTCATACGATGAACATGGAGGAAGAAAGACCCGCCAGCAGAGGCTCATCCATCTTTAGCGATGACACCGTCGCCGGCAACGTTGGAGACCTGCAGGACTTCGACGACGATGAGGTGGATTTCGAAATTGACGTCCTACGTTGGGACGACTTGGATGAGCCGATTCCGCTGCTGTATGACCACGATCCGGGTCTCGTGGAATTAAATGATGCGGGCGATTGGGTCTTACAAAGACTCGAAACTCCGTCGCCGCAGCCAGAGCCGGACTCGACGGAAGATGCGGTGCTGGAAATTCCAGCATCACCGACACCCGACGATCCGCAGCGCCCCTGCGATTCGTCAAGCTGGTGGTCGACCAGCGAGGATGGGGCACCATAAGTCCCACACTCTCCCTGGCCCTTTTTAAAGGCACACAACAACGGTCCTTTTCAGGACCACATAATACTTTGATCGCAGCTTTAGCACATATTAGTACTTTGTTACTAATATTGTATGTATAGAATATACAATATTAGATTCAAAGTATTAAAAGTTTAGGTGCTGGTGGAACCCAGCAAAATCGTTCGTTCGTATTTGAGACCACAAACAACTTTGGTCTCAATACGTAATACGACATTTGTTTTCACCCCCCACCACTAATTTGTCTCTATATATACGACCACCAATACTTATTACAATCATTTCAGTTCAACATGTCTGACAGTGAATAGCAACCCATCCAATGCCCTGTGGTAGATTCTACCACAGACGATTGTCTTGAGTGGGAGTTGGACGATCCCAGATGGGAAGAACTTTGGCGGTTCATAGTCGAATACGCTGAGGACAGCACCGCCACCACCGCCGTTGATGATGACGGGCCGTGCGACTCCACAACACAATAAAGAGTCGCATGTTTTTACAACAAAATGGTCTTTTTCAGGACCACAAAATACTTTGATCGTAGTTTTAGTTGGTTATAATACTTTGTAACCAATATTTTATGTTTTTTTTTTTTTCATAAAAATATACAATATTGAGATGCAAAGTATTAGAAGTTCTGGCGACAGAACCTTAACTTCTTAAACCAAACCATGTGTTAGCATACTTGTAAATATTATCAAAAAATATTTACAACTATTGCTATTGCGTAGTTTTAGTGGATTATTCACTCTTTTTATTACCTAAAATCATGTGCGAAAGGTCCTATATGAAATAACACACAAAAAATATATTTTCAAGTCATTTTTATTCTTTTTGTAAAATATAAAAATCTGATCAGACTTTTTTTTTATTAACTACGAAATATATATATTTACTTACTTACTTAATACTACAAATTAAAAGCTAATACCTACAACTACCTAACACCTACTACAAAATCTATTAAAGTACTCTAATTGTCTTTTATATCGCACACATTCCATCTTTTTTAACTCTAATTGTCTTTCCAGTTCTAAAATGTCACTCTCACATGCACTCACTTTTTTCAATAAGTTTTTTTTCATTCGATAAATGTCCGATAGTTCTGCGAGTTGTTGAAGTCTTCAACCCACTCCGGTTGAGATGTCTCAGAACATATTAAAGAAAAAGAAGTGGTTTCGTTTGGTGAAGACGACAACGACGACGACGACGAAGCAGCGGAAACTTCATCGCCTTCAAAACACCGCTTAAACCGCTTCGTTATAGGTTTCCGGCATCCCAATATCGGCGACAGTGGCGCTGGGGAAGACTTTACCTCCGACACTACTTCCTGTTCTACACTGGCCGGTGTTGGTGGCTTTGGTGGTATTAGTCCATCGGGCCTTCGATCACTTCCACTTCTACGGACAACGGCTCTTGCGGCGCTATTTTCAGGAAGTCGGGTAATGGAACAGGGGTGGAGGGACGCTTAAAGTTAAACTTCTTCTTTTCTTGCCCCACACCTTTAATCGCTGAATAAAAGGTTTTTTTTATCGGCGATTTCCGACTTCCGCATAGTCAAAAGCTTCTTTAATTTGGAAGCTTTCGGAAAAGTTTCCCTGTTAGGCCGCGATGCTTTTCGCACAACCACATCACTAATTACGTTGATCTTTGGCTCCTTCTCCTCTGTCCAACATTCGAGGAATTGCGCAGCCGACTGCACCAACTCTTCGTCGCGACCATCATTCAGGGCTTTGTCTTATGCATCCTCTTGTTGTCTGCCGTTCCAATTTTCGAATACCCCCGGACTCAACACTTCCAAGCCACTGATATTTTCCAACATGCCTTGTTGGGATCCGCAGCTCACGTCAAGAGCATCCAAAAGAGACCTTACACTTGATGACATCTTCGATACAACAACTCACACTATAACTTTAACTTACTACTGCACTGTTTGGTGTTCTGACGAACTGTGAAGAGCTCGAGCCAGCAAGTCTGCTTTTATGCCCATTTCTCCCACTACACCACCTTTATTCCTTTTGTTCGATGCATTAAGTATAATATTTAAACTTGTCAGATGCAAGGCCAAGACCAAGGCCGACGTAACCGGCAATACCAGGGTCGTTTTCAAGGTTGTAATTTTCATGGATTTTTTTTGTCCCTGTCAAGGTTATTTTAAAGAAACATATAAATATAGTACTAAACTTGTTAGATGCAAGGCCAAGGCCAAGGTCAAAGCACCCGTCAATGCCAGGGTCGTTTTCGAAGTTGTCATTTTCAAGAATTTTTTTTTTGGTCCTGTCAAGGTTATTTTAAAAAGTAATACATAAATAGAGTACAGCGATTGAATATTTTAATTTTTTTTTTCCAATAAAATTTTTAATTAAAAAATTATTTATTAAACATCACCTAAAATACGTTTTGCAATCCATATTTTTCTGCAGAGTCCGTTTATTAATGAAATAGAACCATATATTAGGGTGAAATCTAATGGTTTCAAATCAGTCTCACATAACAATGTTGGAAGTAAACGCTATTGATAAGTTCGGTCGCAAAAGAAAATTTAAGGATTTTAACTTTATGCGAGGTCCTTCAGGAATAGGTTATAAACTTACACCTAATGGAGATTACGACATGGGAAGCAAAAGATTGTGCTATTTAGCAGAACCTCTTGAAGGAGACGATGCGACCACACGAAATTATGTTGATAATATCTTTGCTCAGTGTGTGCAAGATACGCAGAAAGCTTTACATGTCTCAACAATTGTTATTAAAGATATATTCAGAAACCAACTTGAAGGTTACGTACGCAAGAAATTAATTGAAACCGGTCAAGAACTTAGAGGATACATTGATGATACTGTTATTGCAATGTATGAACTTAGGCAAGACGAACTGCGTGATGAACTAACTCTAGAATGTTGAAAATTGAAAAGACTCTGGAGGATCTTGTCAACAAAACGGTTTCACATTAAACATTTGCTCGTAGACCTGTGCGTTTAATTTACTGTTAGACAAATTTTTCAACAATAACTTTTACAGTTTGTTATTTGTTGACACTTCATTATATTTATAATTTTAAAATAAAGGTTCAATAAAAAAGCAATCAAGTAATGAATATATGTTTTTCATTAAAAAAAAATTACAATACTATCGTTACATATTAATGTTGTATAGCTGTTCAATAGAAATAATAAAAACAATACAAATAATGAAATATGGATTTTCCAGATTACGTGCTGTCCTGACTTAGAAATGATTCCAACACGGTGACTAAATTTGCTAAGTTTTCTTCCGGGTCTGTTTTGTAAAAATCTATATCTGCATGCCCCCAAGGTAGAGTTTTAGTTGAATTGGGAATTATATAACGTTTATCATCGCTATGTGACAATGCTACTTTATTTATTATGTTGGTATAAATGTTATGTAATTCACTTCTAAATCTCTTCATCTTTCTTAATATCAAACCACCCCGTTCAACAATTCTTTGGTAGTCTTCCTGATGAAGGTCTTTCTCGATAACACATTTTTTGATACCTTTGGCTTTTTTTAATTCATTATTAATGGACTTTACATAATAAGCTTTCGTGCCGGTACCATAAAAACTTATTATCGGGTCACCAGTAAACTCATCTTTCATTCTACCAACTACAGAATTACTTTTAATTATGTTGAAATGATTAATTTCGGAGTAATTTGATGTATCAAATTTTTCGGCGTTTTCTGATATAGTTTGATAAAAGTTTTCCATATACACTTTTAATATAAGCGAGTCAGTATCGGTGTAAATTAACGAAGCATCATCGCCAAACTTGGATTTAATAAAATTATAATAAAAATCGTATATTACAGTCTTTGATATATCTAATATGGAAAATCCGATATAAATTGGTTTATTGTCCAATATTTTAACTTTATTCATATGTATAGTAACAAAGTTCTCGGTAAATATCGAGCCACTATTAAAATTGGGGCGGGATATTAGTGCTCTAGCTCCATTTCTGCCTACACTGTTGTCCCAATGTTTTACTCATTTTATATCCTTTCGATTTTCCACATTTTCCATAGTTTTACCAAAAATCGCGTTATTTTTTAATTTAAAAGTGTCCTTCGCAAATTTTGTGGTGGCCTTGTAACGTAAATTGGTATTAAAATCAATAAACGATTTTAGCCATTTTGATTACTTAAACTGTAATACTCGATGGGTTTGCATTACCACTAAGCCGTTGGCGATGGCTTGTTTTAAAGTTCTATAGTGTGCAATGTATTTTTTTTATCTTGTACATTAGGAATTAATTTCGGCAATTTGGCGTTTTCTGTTGGCGGTATGATATTTTCTACTAGAAATGGAAGATCAGAATGTGCATCATGCAACTCAGTCGGATAGTGCACATCCATTTCCAAAACGTAGCCATGTAAACTATCATCACCAACAGCTATAATATTTAAATCGAGAATTTCGCTCTCGGTTAACCATCGAAAACCACCGTATGGTAATGCTTGTGATATACTATGACAATATAGATTTGTAGCATCAAGGAATGTTATAAATGAAGACGGTTTTGTTGGGTCATAGTCTGGTAAAAAAATATTATTAGTGATGTGCTTCCTTTCTGTACACTGGCTTATGCCGCCGCGTATACCTTTCTTAAAAAAATGTATCATGTCTATATCAGTTAAGAGCTCTAACTCTACCTTAGTCATACGCAGCATACAATCAAATGATAAACTTGGAAGGGTATAGTAGTGTGCTGGATTCAGTTTATTGAATTTTAAACAATTATTCCGAAATTGCTCAAAAACATCACACAATAGCAACACATCTGATTTTAAATACACGTCCGAATAGTCCCCCAAAGTTTTACACCCAAACAAGCGCCATACTTCTTTTGCTCTTCTATTGATTTCATCGCTAATATGTTCTTCCCGTAAATTATCATAAAATTGATCTTTACTTGGAAGACATGTATTTTCTATTTTTTCTATAGAGTCAATAAAGCTATAGGGAAAAACACCCTTTTGACGCATCAAATTAAATTGGTTGATATTTGAAAAATGTTTCCGCTGCCCAAATTTTTCAAAGACGTTGAGAGAAATTTAAAACTGTCAATGAATCGCAACTTTAAATATTTCCTCTTGACTTTTCCACATTTACTATCAAAATAATCGGGCACATAAATGCTTTTTGTAAATGATATGTACTTTGCCTTACTTTGAGCCAAAACACCAATTTTATCCCCATATTTACATAACTCTTTTATAAATAAATGGCTGTCGTAGCCGCTTAAGTTATGAAATATGATAGGGATAAAAAAGGGTAATTTATAATTTAAATTACCAACGGAATGTGCAGCACCAAATCTTTTTGCACCAGTTATGTGACAGTGGTCTCGTACTTTAATCTTACCGTCTTCAAAAGGGCCTTCACATATACCACATATTTTTTTGCATCATTAAACTCCCTTTTTTCTTCAGGCGGTAACGGTTTCATAGGCTTAATGTCTTTTAAATATGTGTTATATAGAGCCCTTAAATCACACTCGATATGATCCACAAAGACTTGAGCTGCATTATTCCCTCGAAATAGCTCAAATTTCGAAAGTGAGTCGTCAAAAGAGCATTTAATTAAATAAGCAAAAGAATATGGTTCATGTTTAAAACTTTTTACAGTGTAAGAGTTTTGTGGGTTTGGTTGTACCGTTTCAACGGGTTTTAAAACAGATTCGAAATCTGCATAAACCACGAATGGAACGCGCATTTGCTTTTCTATACCCTCGAATTTTAAAATATTTTCCGGCACGCTCTTTCCAAATTTATCGATTTTTAAATCCACTGAGGGTGTTTGCGTGAAAATGTGGTTACAATCGTAGCTTTGATGTAAAGTTAAAGCTGACGGTGTAGTATAATAAATGAGACAACCATCACAGAAATATATTTTATGTTGTTGACAACTAATTTGACTTTAAACCAAACGTGATAAATCCCGAATCCAACAATAATGACTCTTTGAACAAGTCGTATCACAAAAATGTTCACCGCCATCTTTACTACTACAGTCTTTGTAATTAACAATAAATTTACATGTCTATCCAACTTTTTTGACGCATACCTCAGTAGACCAATAACTTCATGTATTACTTCATTATTTTCATATTTAGATTCCAGACCGTATACGTTAATTGATATGTTGTTCATTTCCTCAAATTTTTTAATGTCACGTAATTTTACTGGAAAATCCATACTTGTTGAATTTAGCACTCTAGAAAAATGGGGGTAGGATGTCTTCTGTGAAGGCGCTGCTGTTGGAGGAAACAGTGCTGATGTTACAGCCCACGCAAAGCAAAATTCGTCCTGGTTAATCACATTGACGACAGCTCCTTTCTTTTCAATAGAACACGGCAACTTGATGTATGATGAGCCACCCATAGGCATATACTTGTTGATACTAACTTCCAAGTATAAAATTCGCACAAGAGCCCATCCTATAACAAGAAAAATAATATATAAAAATCAGTTTAATATATCGGGTTTTGATTTTTCCATACCTGAATCTTTCTCCTGGAACTCTGTTGCCTGCGTTTTTATTAATTCGGTAAAAGAATGGTAAACGGCATCCAAATCACTTTCTACACTAATTATTTGATTAGCAGTGTTGAAGGATTTTTCACTGAATATTTCTTGTGATGTACTCGCCAACAGCTGTCATGTTAACTTTTAAAGCATAATGCACACGTAATAAATTATTAACGAGTTCCACCACCTTGGATTTAATGTCTGCAAAGAACATTACGTAATCGGAAAGCTCCATATCACTGCTAATCCGATAGGTTGCAATTCTCCTTTTGAAGGCACATTCAACGAGTTGCACACCATGACATACCGGCAAACATGAACTATTTTTATGTTGTTGTGTTCGTTTATGCGCTGATATATGATTTATTGGAACATCTACATTACATGTAGCGCAATTAATTACCGGAATCGGGGATGTATACTCTTCAATTCGGAGCCGTTTTCCTCCAGGCACTTCATTAAATCTCGCCGCACACGATTCTCTTTTATGACGTCTCATATTATAACTATTAGTAAACTTAGAACCGCAATTTTCACAAACATATGCCATGATTTGTCAAATATTAACACATGTACTACCTATACAAGTCAGAGCCAACTGATGAATGAAACTGCCCCATACCTTATATAAAACCATTCAAGGTCACCCCAAACCACGTAACATAACTCCAAGGTCACACACCCAAGATGACCTCCAACAAAGTCAAGGTCATCTCGACAAAGGTCAAGGTCAAGGTCGCACACGCAACCTGGAACACAAGGTCAAGGCCTAGTACAAAGCACATGTGCACTTTCAAGGTCAACCACAAGGACATGCGGGCGGGGTTAAAGAGGGGTGGGACATGGTCAAGGTCAAGGTCGAGGAGTGGGGGGATGATGAGTTTCGGGTTATGTTCACTACTCATAGTTGATAGGTGACTTAGGTATTTCAGAGCAAGAAGCGATTAAAGATAGTTTATTAGAGACAATAGCAATTAAGTCGTGCTTAAGACCATCAAGAGCAGCTCTAAGTGATTCAAGAGCCAATTGAACATAATCACTCACCAGTCGTTTAAGGTTATCCCGATCAACCGATACACATCTCTCAATACAAATGTTGCATTTCCAGGATAAACCACTAATTTCAGAAATCAAACCGGCAACATCGACGGTTTTGTAGATACAGCTCGTATGGCACGCATTTTTACATTCACAGCAATAAAGTGTTTTGCGAGATGTTATTGTCTCTCTACAAAAAACACACACTACAGTCATCTTAGGTTATTATTTTTAGCAACGTCACTTGGATTGTTTCTGATGCCATCATTGAAATAGAGAAACACCAATCACGAGGGGGTACCGAAAACTCACAACTCTGCAATTTTCAACAAAAATGGCCCACTTTTACTCGTTAAAAACTCGACACTTATCGGAGCCGACACATCCGACACACTCGAGTTCTCAAATTTATTCTATCTAATATAATCTAAACTTTACACTTCTACACACATTGGTGGACAATATGGTGAAGAAGACAACATATAGGATAATGAGGGAACCACTAAACAAAGATTCAATATATTATCCAGATATCAACATATCTGTGATATGCGGGGAGATGAAATGAAAAAGAAGATTTTATGAAAAGTTTCAACGCAAGGTTGAATTGCAAAAGGAAATGGGACAGAAGTACTTTTAAAAATCTAAACAGAAATTCAATTAAATAGTATAAAGATGGCTCCAAAACAATGGAAGGAACTGAAATAGGAGTGTATGAACCCAGCACCAAACATCACGAAAGCTTAGGTAAGTTAACTAAGCATTTTCCAAGCAGAAATACCCGACATCAGGAACGCATTCAATTTAACACAGACAAAAACTATCGCAGAAAATAAATTATTATATCGGGAATCAAGCAGCCATCAGTGCGATGATTTTCCATGTAATCAACTCCAAGATGGGAATGTCTAGAAAAACTAAACGAACTAAACAAAAATAATAATGTGACCTTCTTTTAGGTACCGGGACACACCGGGGTATAGGAAAACGGTAAACAAGCTCAAGAAAAAGGGGCTGAGATACTATTTTTGGTGCCCGAACCTTTCTGTGGAATCAGTAGCAATATAATGCTAGAAGAACTAAAAAGAGAAGAAGAGAGCAGGAGATCCAATTACTGTATGAAGTTGCAAGGAATGAGACTAGTAAAGATACTTCTAAGGAACTTCGACCAGAAGAGATTCAAAGAATGCATCAGCCTAAATAAAAACCAACTTAGAGTTCTGACAGGAATCCTGACCGAGTGTTGCCACCTTAAAAAACTTGGAATGGCAGAGAAAGATAGGAGTAGATTTTGCGAGGAAGGATACAAAACCTCTATCCACATCTTTTTAGAGTACAGGGCTTTAGAAAACCCTAGAACGCGATTCTTGGGAACACATGAAATAAAAGAGGGGAATCGACTCATTTTAGAGCCGTCCGACATTCTAAAGTTTCTAAAAGAAATAGGGCTGAAGAGCCTACTCCAGTCGGCAAGGTATCCCTAACGACTTGGCAAAAGAAGGGGAACACAACGGATTTCTTCTTGCAGTGTTTTAATCTTCATCCACACATACATACGTACATACAAGATATGTTATTAAATTTTAAATATCTAACAACTTTATGATTGTTTCAGGTACATCGTGTTTTTTGGCTGAGAGATGGCGAACGACTATTAAGTAACGCAACAGCAGGAGTTATCGTTAGTAACCAGACCTTGGTCTTACAGGTAAAATTTAAAAAATAATTATTATACGTTGAACTACTTATACTTTCCATTCGTTGATAATATACTAATAAAATGTTACTAGATGTTTTCCTTACCTTCAGTAAATATATACTAATCGAAAAGCTTCAATTTTTACTCTTTATGTAACAGTTCAAACATTCTACAACTCTAGCTTTTTTGAACATTTTAAAGTAAATTCGTCTAAAAAATGTTGTCCAGAATATTCGAGTTCCATTTTAGAGAATTTTTATTTCCTCAGCAAGTAAGGCTATAAGTGCCAGATAATCGCACATGTTCTTTAAGAAAGAAAATTACACTCTGTATAATATTTTGTTAAATATACATGTCGATATGACGCATGTTAGATAATTATTGGTATAATAATAAATTCTTATTTTTATTACATAGACCTTAATTGCAAAAAAAATATTGGAATAGTTTAATATGATATTGTGTTTTATCTGCATTATGGAAAAACAATCTTCATCTCCAAGTACTTCAGTATAGGACCCAAGATTGCTATTTTTCTTAAGCTATAAGTTATTAATTAAGCTATATCCATGACTTTTGAGTTAGTTATCGGCGATCAAAATGAAAGAAGTGAAAATAACCCTTACGGATTTTTTTTAACATACATTTAGTTGCCATTTAGTGAAAGTGATCATGATTAGATAAAAGTGATAAAATTGATAATGATCAAAACCAGATGTCTAATATCGCTGTTTTGAATTTAGGGTCATGTTAGTTACAAAGAAATATACGAATAAATCTTGGTTATTTTTGTTCTAAACTTGTCAATTTCCTTAAGTAATTTTTCCCTGTGAGTAGCTCCCACAATGTAACAAAAGTGAAAAAAATGTAAAGAAAGAGTTATGTTACTGGGTTATCAAAGTAAATCGCATTATATCGTCATTTCTGTTTAAAATAACACATTGAGACTAACGAAAGGGAAGCCAACGCAACATTGATAATAACTGGTATTTTTAAATTGTTATAATAAGACTAGGTTATTAAGCATCTATATATCACAGCTTTATAATTTCATCAGTTTTTAATCTGTTACAAGGGAATTTTGCAGACGCATGTTTTGAATTAATATGAAAACAGAGGTGAGATGGGAAAAAAGATTAAGTTACGTTCCACTCTTCAAAAAATAAGAGTGAAAATATTATTTTTTCATAAACCTCATCTTGTGGTACACCATTAGCAAAGTCTTTAAAAATCAGTTAAATATATCATATAGCATTCCAAATCTCTTTTAATAGTTCTCTCGCCTGTATTTATGCAACGGTTAATTTCAAATTTTAAAAAAATTCATCTTTGTCAGTACAATTTGAAGCGAAATTGCCAACAAAATTGTGATACCTCCTTGTATGTGGAAAGTCGGAGTGAAAAATTTTGTTTTCATTTATATTTTCGTATCGCTGATTAGGTCTTTAAAAATGCAGTTAAATATATTATATAATATTTCTTGGTTAGTCCCAATGGCTTGTAATTTTCATTCTGTTTTAGGGGA
Source organism: Diaprepes abbreviatus (assembly GCA_034092305.1). Classification (NCBI taxonomy): domain Eukaryota; kingdom Metazoa; phylum Arthropoda; class Insecta; order Coleoptera; family Curculionidae; genus Diaprepes; species Diaprepes abbreviatus. The sequence continues at coordinate 8,906,949 of JASJET010000032.1, read as the reverse complement.
GCGAGTATTTGGCAAAGATACCGGGTAAACAATAAGGCAGTTATATTGTGCAAATATATGGTTTTTGTTTTACCTAAATATCATATTTTCTAATATAAGTATTAATTTAATAATTTCAATAAGCAGTTTATAATATTTGAAAATTTTTGGTTATTTGAAAAAGAATTTACAGAACCATAAGACTTATAATGATTTGTAATTTATTATGATTTGGTTTCTTAGTTCGGTGCTTGGCATCTCTTGCGATTGAACAACTTTATAATACCAAACAAAATAATCTGACATTTTTTTATATTTCTAAAAATTTTCCTCCTGGATCTATTGTTAGCTATCTAAAATTTGGAAGAGGTGTCATAAGTGAAAACAGAAATATAACACTCTGAGTTTAAATCAAGTAAACAAACTTGATTTTTGCAAATTAAAGTTAATAGAACAACGAAAAGTTTTTGCATCTCAAGAACTACCCAAATACCTATTTAATAAATTAAGTTAATATTTCTATTACACACCCAAGCCCCCAATACACAAAATCGCTAATTGAAAAATTTTTGTCCTTTATATTGAATCCACCATGCATGCATGTGTATGAAGAAGATCTATTTTGTTCCCCTTTTGCTGCCAAGTCGTTAGGGATATTGTCGTATTAACGGATGACGAGTGTTTTTTATTTTTAATTTAATTTATATTTTGAATTTACCGAATTTTTGTTAATTTTTTTCAGGGGTCTCTTTTCAATTTTAACGAGACATCAATGCATCTCGCCATTATTCGGTATTTTTGTACCCATCTCCGAGAATATGGATCTATTTATCATTTACCGGATTTATTGGATAAATTTCATCCTTCAAGAGACGTGGAAGTTTGTTGCCGTCGGGATTAATTTATTTTAAGAATTTTTTTTGCATTATCAACTATTTGTATAAAACCTAAGTTTTAACACAAATCAGGGGTTGTTGGTGAAGTCCCGCCAAACCTCCCGACTAGAATGAAAATTCTAGCCCTCTCACCTTTCTTCTCGCCCACCGGGATAGAAGAGGAATGAGTGAAGCTCAAGAGTTAGCGAAAATTAATTAAATTTTATTTTATCAAGGGAACACTTCTCAGGAATGAGCCAATTAGGAAGAGGTTATCAAGTAACACTCGTCCTTAACTCTTAGTTAACTTTTCGTTTACTGTTCTTTTTTTTTAATCAGTACTGTTTTTTTTTGCAAGTCAAGTTCGGGATTATTTCACTCTCCTCTGTCACGTTCGGATTTATTTGTCATGATCGGTATTCATAAGTTTATAGCTAGTCGCAAAGTCAATATCAGGTTTTCTCCACTTTGTCACGTTCTGGTAATAATATTTAAAATCAGGACGCGTTTTTCGGGATTACTAAACCCTTCAGGACTGGCAAGAAATCTTTTGTTGTTTAGCTCTGCCGAGCATTAAACTTAACTCGTAGCTCTTCCTAAACCAAATCGATCGCTTTGATTTATTGGCAAGACCTTTACTAAACAAGATTTAGTCTCCAAATCCCGAATTATTTACCTCTCTCGTGCATGTAAAAATTCGTACGCGTCACTAACCTCGCCTTTTTTTTTCGACGGTCATTTTAACTTCTATTTTAGTAATGTAAGACACGTTCATGTTCTTTACTGTCAGAAGAATTTATGTTGTCGAAGACAACCTACTTTAAGAACCACGATTTGTCCTAATAAGGGAACAATCTCTTGACCCCCGAAAGATAAAATCAATCGGAAAAAGGACAAGTTGACTAAAAGAGTAACTCGTAAAGTCCTTAATTACACCGCTGTCTTTTCGCTTTTATAGCATTGGTGACGTCGCACTCTGAATTCGGGGAAGCACTGAATCAAAGCGCCGGTTATTTTCTGGGTTTCCCCGCAATCGAAGAATTGTAGTTTTACCACTATACCGTACTATTTAATTTATTTTATTTAGGGAGTTTTGGGGCAATATTAAATCTGAAATTTAATACTTTGACGTAAAATAAGCGTGTATTCACAACACCCCTCCCCTAAGACGTGATACTGCCTGAATTTTCTTTCAAAAAAGATTAATCAGGAAGATTGACCCTAAGTGATTTTCCATTAATCCTTTTGCTAGAAAGAACATGATGGAAGTATCACGTAAGAGCTTATTTTATTCAATCTTTTATGAAAAAGCTTTTACAACTTAATTCATAAATTTTGGCCTCTTTTTTAGATCCATATCTACAATGATTTTAGGGTTCAGTTCTTAGAAACAAGAACTTACGTCATCTGGGCAATTCTGTCCCGACTCTGCAATTTTATTTAATTTTGGGACCTTACCGAACTCCCCAATTCAGCAAAGTCTCTGCTCGGGTGCCATGTCGTATTTAGCAATGTCCCTGGTGTTAAAGACATATAAATACGCGATCTAATTTTCGACTACCGTCGATGTACGGATGTGTCGTCCCGATACCGGTGGTGGACTCATCAGTGGGATCCACCGGTATCTTTCCCAAACATCCTTGTACTTTCCACAAACTTGGACCTCTATTTAAGTCCAGTTTTGCCGGAAAGCAGTGGTAGGATGTTAAGTTCCACAACAATATCTTGCCGACTAAAGCAGATTCTCCAGTCCTAGTTCTTTTAGGGATTTTATAATGTTTGACGGCTTTTAAGTGGATAGCTCTGCTTTTTCTATTTGGTGTGATCCCAAGAACCGCTTCTAAGGTTTTCTAAATCGCTATACTCTGAAAAGATGTGGAGAGAGATAATTTGATCTCCTGCTCTCTTCCTCTCTTTTTAGTTGTTCCAGCATTACACTACGACTGATTCCACAGAAACGTTGGGGCCCCAGAAATAGTGACTCAGCTTCTTTTCTCGCGAGTTTGCAATTTCATTTTCTTCTACTCCGGTGTGTCCTGGTACCCATAAGAGGGTGACCCTAATATCTTTGCTTAATTCGTTTAGTTCCTCTAGGCAATCCCAGCCTCTCTTTTAGTTGATTATGTGAAAACTTAGCGCAATGATGTCTGCTTAACTATCCGACATGATAATAATTTCTTATCAATGAGAGTTTTTTTCTTTGCTAAATTGAATGCATTTTCTGATGGTGTTGATTTCCGCTTGGAAGATGCTTGATCATTTAACCAAGATTTTGTGGTGTCTGATACTGGATCCATACACTCCTATTCCAGTTTCCTGTGTTTTTTTGATCCATCCTTATACCATTTAGTGGAATTTCGGTTAAGATTTTCAATGGTATTTCCTTCTAATTCAATTTTGCAGCTCAGTATTGAAGTTTTTCACCATTGGGGCATATTCCAAATTTGTTGATTTTTTTATAAGAGATTGGGTTTTGATTTTGTGACTTCATCTCCCATCATCCTATATATTCTCTTCTTCGCCATACTCTGTAGTGGTGTAAGGTTTCCATGGCGGTCGTTGAACAGGTTTTTATTGCTCTAGTTCAGTCTATTAACTTTCGAAAGGCTAGCTTTTTTATTGGCAAGGATGATTTTTTACTCCAAATCACGGTCCTTTTTGTGATGGTTGGTCTTACTATTGCAGTGTACATCCTCTGCAAGATTTTTGGGTTTGTATCTTAGCTTTTTCCCGTGAAGTTTTTACAAACCATCAAGGCTTTTGTAGTATTGTTGATTACTTCTTTTGCATGTTTATTCCAGAAAAGTTTATTGTCTAGAATCATGCCTAAATATTTAACGTTTAACTTCCACTCAATAACGTTTCCATCCATTTTGATGGTTATCAGGTTAAGGTTTTTTTTTCTGTTTCGAAAATTACTAAGGTAGTTTTAGCGAGGTTCACATTTAGTCCTATCATCTAGTACCATTCTTTGGTGTTTTCAAGTCCTCTCTGGACTATGTCGCCGGGGGTATTCTGGAATTTGCCCCTTACGACTGTGCCCATGTCATCGGCATAGCTCTGACAACCTATGCCCAGGCCAGTCAGATGAAATAGAGGTCGATCTACAATTAGGCTACACATAAATGGAGAAGCTACTTTTCCCTAAATGCATCCTCTGGTGGCACAGAAGGCGATAGTGTCCTGTCCTATCTGTGTCTCTGTTATTCAGGACGTCGGTCCGTCTACTCCCCTGTCATTAAGTGCTCTTTTGACTGCCTCAGATATTGAGTGTTGTCGAGAGCTCCTTCTACATCAAGAAAGGCATATATTACGTTTCCCTTATTGTTCAGTGCAACTTGAATCTCATCTGTTAATTGTATCAATGCGGTTGTTGAGGGGGGTATAATGAAACTCGATCAAGAATTTCCGTTCTAATATAGTTACCAAGTGCTTTCTCTATCGTTTTTAAAACAAAAGATGTGAGGCCACCGCAGGGATTTAGAATGTGTAGTGTCCTTTTTCCCCGCTTTCGGAATGAAAGTGTCTCTGGCTCTTCTCTATGTTTCTGGTATAAAGCCCAATTCCAGGCTACTTCGATGAAGATGCACTATATACGTAGAATCTCTTTCTGCCTTCGTTGAAGAAGGGCCGGGATTATTCCATCAACTCCTGGGGTTTTAAATTGTTGGAAATTGTTCATTGCCCGTTTTAGAAGGCCGCTACTACATATGTGTCCAGCCATTACTATAGCTTCTCTCATAAGTCTTTTGTGGTGTTCTGTTGGGTCATTTGCTGTACTAGGCTTGCTCGCCAGAAAGTGAATGTTGAGTAATGTGATGGAACAAACACTAATTATTTTATATTGATTACCGTAAAGTATATTCCACTAAAAAGGAAATTAAGTAATAACCCTGTAGATGAATTTTATCCATGGGAAATAAGATATATTTTATATGACCATCCTGAATCTAAAACCATTAACAAACTTAGCCATTTTTATTATTTTTGGGTCGTCTAAATGTTTTCTTAAAAATACATAGACCCAGATAATTTATGACGACATAAACTAAAGAGATCATACCCGCTTTTAATATTTCTAAATAAATCTGTCGAAAAAATTATATCCTGGTTATGTAACTAAAACTGAAGAGATAAGTTTTAAAATATTGAACGATTGTCCCAATATTAGGAAACAAAAGAATGAACAAATAAAATCACTAGAATACCATATATTCGTTTGTATACATGTATAAAGAATTCATACAGTGACTGTTTTTTTCTATTCACAATAAAGAACGAGTTAAATATCTAAAAGAGTGGATAATTTTTTTTACTGCAATTATTATCGTTTTTTTTAGTTATAGAAAGACCTAAATTAGTTTTATTAACTTTTTGAATAAAAAATAAGATTAAGATGCTTCGATCTAGACCAATATCGGAATTACATAACTGGAATAAAATGGCTGACGCCCTCTATGAATGAGAAGACTGAGACTTTTGTGAATGGAATTCACTTTACAGGGTGTATGACTGAAATAGGTACTAACAGGAACAACCGCGGGGTGTCCAGAAGTAAAGTTCGAGGATGCTTTTATAGAAATAATAAGCTTTAGTTACGATTTAACATTCTTTAGAGGTTTTGGAAACAGTTTTTAGAAAATTACGTGACGCGATTAACCAGCGTTAAGGAGGTTCTTATTTTTGATTTTTCATTTATTTTGGGGAAAAATCCTGTTGCGTTTCACTTGAGAAGAGTGTCTTGTTATTTTCTTGATTAATATATTAGAAAACTATTTAAACGTATTGTTTTAAAATTGGGTTTGTTGCATTTTCTTTAATAATAGAATGGTCAACAGGAGCTGTAAAGCAAGAAGCGAGATCTGACCAGCTATAGGGAGGCTTTTCCTGTATCCTCAAGTTGAGTTTGCTGGTATTGGTAAGCCCTAAATAATCTATAGTTGTTTAGTACTAGAACTGCAAGAGCCAAGAGGAACGAGCAGAATTCCAGCGTGTCTTTGTTACTCTGATATGGATTTATAGGTTTTTAGAATAGCTACTAACTAATGCGAGGCAGCACTAAATCGTAGATAAAAGATCAAATGCCACAAAAATAAGCAGTTCTCCGAAGTCAACGATCAAATGTCAAATACAATTTGGTGGCCAGCTTAAGGGATGTTAACAAACAATAATGTTTGCTTTAAAAAGAAGTTGATAAATAAAATTTTCGTAGTTGCAAAATTAATATTTTAACAAAAAGGACCAGGGCGTAGTGGCTACTTTCTACAAATCAGTAATTTTGACTTGAATATTCTATTTTTCGTATTGAACCATAGATGCTGGCGAATCTATAGCTCCTATAATTTCATTTACTTGATTTTTTTTTTGTTTCAGTTTACTTAAAAAGTTAATATTTCAAGGAAGAATATATAAAATTTTGGTTAGAAAGTTGCTACGAAATTTAGGGTTTTCAGATTACATTGATAAAGGCACAAAACCACAACAAATTCAGGACATCAGTTGCACGTACCTGCATACTAATTATTTTTATCATTTGTTGTGAAATAATTAAATTATTATTATAATTTTTTTTAGTATAACTGTTGCTTATTTTGTTATATAATATTTGAACTAAAGCTAAACACTATTAGAAATTAAATATATATATATATATATATATATATATATATATATATATATATATATATATATATATATATATATATATATATATTGATGATTTTTTTGTCGCTTAAATATAAATATAGTTATTTCAAAGTTAAAACAAGGTTAAACAGTTGCTTTGAATTGGCGTTATTCATTTCAGGAGGAAATAACTACAACAAGTGTCAAGTTTTTAAGTAGTTTGAGACTAACAATATTTAAGATTGTAGCTCCCTGCAGAATCACGTTAATGTAGTATTGTAGTCGAAACAATTTATTTCTTCCACATTAGTAGTGGAAATAGGGGATTTCCAGTTGACCCCCCCACTTTTTTGATTGGTCAGCCAAGAATGAACTTGTTTCTGATTGGCTGCCCAAGTTCGCCCCCTATCTCAATTGGTTACGTAAACTCCACCTCTTTTTGCTCCACCTCCTACTTCCTTCCTAATCACCACAACAGTTGAAGGGGAGCAGGTATCTTAAATTACTGAATCTGAGCGAGTTACATTCATTCGCTACTGTCTTAAACTCACACAGATGATCCATTACCAATAACGAAAATTATTGTTAAATTAAAAATAAGTGGTAGTTATAAAGAGCGATTTGAAAAGTTAAGTTACTAAGTTAGGTAAACAGTTCACTAAGATTGAAAATTCTCAATTAAAGGATGCATTGCTAAGACAGAGGCAACCTGAGTGGGCACAGATTTAATATGAGACGGCCTTCCAATACCAATTAGCTGCAGAAGCCTGTTTAAACTATAGAAAAACACAAAATTTGCCGAAGTTCGTTCATGAAATAAAGGAAATAGGATTCAGTTACTTTTTAAGGACATTGAAGGATTATATAGAAGATCCTGATATATTAAAAGAAATCGTGGAGGAGGAAGAGAGAGATAAAAAGATATTGAAAAACAGGGAGGTTATAGTGTAGGATTTATTATAGAATTGTTAGTAAGAGAAATGTATGAAGAGTTTTTAATGTCCGCAGCCTATTCCGAGTTTTATGCATATGAAGGTCAAGAAAGTGAAGCGCAGAATATTATATTGTATTTAAATTATATGGAACATGCAGAATTATGTTTACTAGCAGGTAAATGTTGTAGCGAATATTTAAAAGATAAAAATATAAATATTTTAATACGTAAATTTCAGGAACTATGATTAAATAACAATATTTCATGTATTAGAACAATGTCAGAAAATAAAACCCATAATTTGTAATCACGTCTTTTAAAAAATTGTTGTAAAGGTAATAAACATTTGATAATGCACATACACAAGGTATTTTTTGATGATAAAAGCTGCAAGGATCCATTTTCTTTAGGGTGGGTTGTTCATCAATTTCGATAACTGGTTTCATGGAATACTTCTTAACGAAATCTGCCTTTTTCCCCTTTTACATAAACATAGTCCACCTTAGCGCTTAAATCTCTTATGATATCTCCACATTTGTATAATGGTGTAAATCCTTCACACCACTTAATGCAATGGTGATTTTTTTATTAAGCACAGAGCTTGTTCGTGTAAATAGGATGGTAAATGACCCATCGGAAATGGAGCCTTGAAAATAAAATGACTTGCCTTTTGCCCATCGTAAGCAGCTAATTTCTTTACAATAAATTTATTATTTTCCATTTTGATGCTTGAAGATCTAGAATAAGTTTAATATTTTTAATCCATTTTATTTAGGTTTAAAACCCAAACTTTGAAGAAATTGTCTATTAGAATGTATTAACCTTTGGAAGTTTAATTTCCTACTAATGGAAGTTGTTTTCTTTCTTGCCTTATTAATGTTTTTATTATTAAATTTTCTAGTAAAGTTTGCAGATTTATTGTTATATACCATCTTTCATTTACTTTTTTTAAGATGTAGTCTGATGGTTATGTTTTCTTCTCTAAAATTAAACAAATCACCTTCCTAATCTATTATTTTAATGGCTATTTTATCAATTACTTTAACGGTGACTGGGAAATATATGACATTTTGAGGTGACTAAACTATTTTGAACCCTGGAGCAACGCTCGGGAAAAATTGGTGTATTATATGAACAGGTTTCCCATTTAAATATGATCCCTCTGCAATACTGCAGCCTATATTTATTGAATTTACTTTAATTATTTCAGCGGAAAAATCTGATATATGTTTAATGTTAGCTTCCAGTCGCCCACTTTTAAACCCTAATAATTTACCAATAGTTCCTTCACGAAAAGTTATGGGGGCTGAGCATTTAAGATGTATACATAAAGACTAAAACTAATTTTATCCTCATCCAAGTGTTTTTTTTTTAAATCTGTTATGTCTTCTAATTCATAGCTACCTGGGGGTATGGCTATTTCTAAATTTTCATCATGAATTAATACATTATTCCCAACATCAATATTGGGAATTGCATTAAATGTTTCGAAATTTACAAGACCGATAACATATTCAACATCTTCATCTAGATATATTGGAGGATGTAACTCTGATCCTAAAATAGCGGAATTGCCGCTAAGAACAAAATTATATGACATTTTACTTTAAAAATGTGTTTAATAATAAAATAATATTAGGTGTTACATATGGTTATAAGGAAATTTTAGACACATATGACCACAATTTATTTTGTTATAGCTTTGATAACTGTTATAATTATAATTAACAATATTATTATTTTGGTCGCAATAAAAATATTTAATTAATTCAGGAGGGGGTCGCAAATTACCATAACTAACAAAATATATTATGTTTTTTCCCTTTTTATATATGCTATCCAGTGAGTACCATTACCACTATCATTATCTAGATTGAGAATTGCACTTTCAATTATCTTTATCTTTTTTGGTAATTTATCCCTCATAAAAATACCACGAAAGTTGGGAATTTCTAAATATTTAACGTATTTAAATAAATCGTAATTTATAAGTTCGAGTTTTTCGCTTGAACTCTCTTCTCGTTCGAAGTCCCATACCTAATTTTCTTTTAATTTTTATAGTACCAGGAATTCCTAGTGCAGCAGTTTATTCCCCAAAACTAGAATCTTTAGCTTTGAACCTTGATAAAGCTTTGTCAGATAATACTTTATCAGCTAAATGACATATTTTTATATCATTTGATTGTGAGTAAGCAATATCGTGTTCTTTACAAGCCTCATCCAATAAATTTATACCTTTATCACCTCTTGACAATCGTTTTTCCAATTTTGATCCAGGTCCACAAAAATTATAACCAGGAATATGCAATTCAAAGGGTAATTTATTTATTAATGAGTTTACTAACTACCTCCTTTCCTTTTGCTATTTGTCTTCTAAATGATTCGTTTATTATGTGATGGAAACATTATATCTAGTCGAAATCCTAGTGATAACCAAACAATTATATCACAATACTGAATATTAATAGTTTTTTTTTAATATATAAAATGAGAGTTGAGAAACAACCATACTCTATAACAATTAAGGATTATGAAAGTTCAGTGAGTGGTTTTGGAAAACATGGAAAACTGTTTGAGGGAAATAATAAAAGAGTGTTAATTATTGGCCCGTCAGGCTATGGTAAAACCAATGTTATTATTAGTTTGATTGAATATACGAATTTCTTGTGAAATGAAAATCTGTATGTTTATTCAAAATCCTTATATCAACCAAAGTACAAATATTTGAGAACACTTTTTAAACCTTTGAAAGAAATTGGATACTATGAATCTGAAAATAAAGAAACATTTGTTTCACCAAGACAAGTTAAACCAAACTCTATAATAATATTTGATGATATAGTGTGTTGTAATCAGAATGTTGTAAAAGACTATTTTTGTTTCGGAAGGCACAAAAATACTGATTGTTTTTATTTATGTCACACATATTCTTCTATTCCGAAACAATTAATTCGTGACAATGCAAATTTAATTGTTATATTTCAACAAGATGGAACAAATTTAAAACATGTTAATGTTGGTATATCATTCAACCAATTTAATGAGTTGTGCTTAATATGTTGGAAAGATAAATTTGGATTTTTGGTAATAGACAAAGACTCTAATGTGAAATCTGGCCGATATCGAAAAGGATTTGATTCATATATTTACTTATGAAAAAAAAAACGTTTAATGGTAAATTATACCCATCATGGATGAACGTTTAGCAAGAGAGCTAGTTAAATCAAGAAAAGCTGTTAAACAAAAATATCAGAGTTTAAAAAATGCGGAATTTGAGGCGCAAACTAAATTGGAGGAAACATATAAACCGATAAATCACCCCTTACAAGAATTAATTTCAACGATTGGTAAAATTGAACCGGTCGAAATAAAGAAAGAGCTACACACATCGAATAAAAACAAATTTATGAAATACCTCAAAAAAAATCAATTCAAATACCAACGCCAAGGAGAAAATTACAATATGGAACATCAACACCAGAAAAAAGAAAGACGGGAAAAACTCCTCTCCTTCCTACAGAAATACCATTGATTATTGACTGGGATGCGAGTCTAGCTGCAGCAAGTCAAATGCCATCTATACAACAAACAAGTATTATTGCAGAAACTACCCCTTCTTCAGGTTCACACTCCACAATAGGAAATCTTTCAGATATACTAGAACAAACACGGCAAACAATTCGAACATTTGTTGATACAGATGTATATAAAGAATATTTATCAGAATTTGAAGAATTACCTAGCTAATATATTGATGGCGGTGTAAAAGATGTCGAACATGAATTTGATCACCAATGTGGAAGAGTTCATGATTTGGAAACCGAGAAATTCTTTTTGGGTTTAACCCAAGAATCTGTCGAAATTATTGGTAAAAACATCAAAATTGAAGGAATAACCTATACAGGTACACCAGGTTTATATGAGTTATTATTTAAGAAAGAACCAATAGGGTATAAAAAACAAGATTTGGAAAATTGTATGGATATTTTAAAAACAACCAATGTATACCGTAGAAATACTGATCCAAATGAGCAGGTGCAGGGAAATGGATCACATAAATATATTTCTATAATAGGACCTTATTTGAAAAGCAAAAGAATTACAAAAACTAAAACTCTAAATCTCGAATCACAACAAGCAGTCCAGGGATTTTTTGAAACACGCAAATCTCCATATAGAAAAAGTTGAATATCTTGGAAAAAACCGGATTTGGTATAACTTTAAAAGTTAATAAATCTAATACAGATTACATATATTGGGATAATGTAAATGAATTTGTTGACAGACTTCGACTATTGGTAGCATCCATGCTTGCGGGACACACTGGTCATAACAATGAAATTATTTCCATTAATGAGGAACTAAGAGAAGCGAATAGTATTATATAAAAGAAAATAATAGATACTTTTAAACATTTCTAAAATGACCATCGATAAATTTGTTCGTCATACTTCAAAAAAATCTGCTCTAAACACATTATTACCTTTAGAAAATAAAATACTGTCAAATGTTGAAGAGAAAATAATAAAAAATTTTAAAAGCGATGTAAAATATATTTAAAACAAATTAATTCAAAATTTAGATCCCGGATTGAAAAATGATGTTAATAATTTAAATAAGAGAATAAATGAATATGATAACAATATACAAAATATTGCAAAAAAGATTAAGTTGGTTGAGGATAAAGTTATTCCTGAATATAATGACAAGATAATTAATTTGAAAAATACTGTTGATGGAAATGATGAGGTAGTAGAAAAATTTTCTCAGAAAGTTTCTAAATATGCAAATGACTTTGATGTAGTGAAGTTAAAATATAATAAAGTTGATGATTTTGAAAATGAAATAAAAAAAAACACAAAATAAAACAAAATATAATGAAAAAATCGAGGGTATACTAAAGCAATTAGACAATCTAAAAACCAAATCTTAAACTTCTTTTGACGAAGAAAATTTTACAAAGATAATGGATGAGAAATTACAAAAGAATTAAAATCCCTACTAGAAGTAGTGCAAGCTATAATGGATAAAGGATGTATTAATTAAAATTAAAAATAATAGTTCTAAAATCGAGGAGACATCATCACCCAAATAAATTCATCAATAAAAGAAATTAGAAATGAAAATAAAAAATTATTTGAAGCAATGGAAAATAAAATGGAAGAATTTACTAAAAAAAACTGAGATGACTTTTTTTTATATTTTACACCGTCAGCGATAAAGGGCTTTTATAAACGGTTTAGAAGGAGGTAAAGTTAACTATGGGATTTATTTTCGAGAGTTAGGTATAAATTAATAATGAGTAAAATTAAGCAAGACGTTGTAAAGGAATTACATAAACCAGCGAGAAGGCGATATAGAAGAAGACGCACAATTGTAAAAGGCTTAATGATCTATTTCAAGGTGATCTGATAGAAATGCAACCATATGCGAAATTTAATAGTAGTTTAAGATATATTTTAATGGTAATAAAGGTGTTTTCTAAGTTTGTATGGGCAGAATGTGTAAAATCCAAAACTGGTAAAAATGTAACAGCCGCAATGAAAAAAATTCTATTAACTTTATAAACTCCCGCAAAATATCTGAATACTGACCAGGGTAAAGAATTCTTTAAACAAGACTTGCAGAAACTTATGGAGCAGTTCAAAATTAATCATTACAGCACATTTTCTAATATGAAAGCTAGCATTGTAGAGAGAATAAATAGAACTATAAAAAACAAAATGTGGAAAAAGTTTAGTTTGCTAGGTAATTATAAATGGATCAATTTTCTTAAAGAAATAATTACAGAATACAATAATACTAAGCATTCAACAATCGGAAAAAACCAAACGAAGTTAACAAAAAGAATGAAATGGAAATTTTGAAATCAGCTTATACTCAAGGGAAAACTGTGGATTCGAGATCACCAAAATTTCGTGTCAATGATAGAGGACGAATAAGCAAGATTCGCGAACAATGTTCTAAAGGTTACACACCCAACTGTTCAAACGAAATTTTTCAAATAAAAAAAATCCAGCTCACTAATCCAACAACCTATTTGGTTCAAGATGGAAACGGGATAGATAATCAAGGGGTTTCCTATGACGAAGAACTTCAAAAAGTCAGACACCCATACGTATATCTGGTGGAAAAAGTGTTAAGAAAGAAAGGAAACAAAGTATTTGTAAAATGGTTAGGATTAGATAACTCTTATAACTCTTGGATCTTCAAGGGAGATGTGATGTAATAGTAATTAACATTGAAATAATAATTGATGTCTGTAATAAAAAAAAATGAATTTTTATATATATAATTGTTTTATTTAAAAAAAAGCTTATTACATAAACATTTTTTTAAATACAATATTCCTATAATCAGAGTCTAACATGGGATCAAAATTCCTTCAGTCACTTTAATCCTTTTTCTAAAATGTTTTTGACTTATAAATTCTTCAGATGTCATACGAGCTTTTCTGTAGGCGAAGTTCCAAGCAACCACCAGATGAATTTGGTTTCTTTATTCTTCAATAGAAAGTGTCTTCTTCATAATAGTGCTTAGACTTTAATTTTTGTTCTAGTTCTTCGGGATGATTAAAAAGCAGTTCCAACATGGAGCACACATTTTCACTATTTAGGTTTTGTTTTGGAGAAAGAACATTATATATTTTGTCAAAAGAATCCCCATCGTAGAAACTGTTATTTCTAAAAACGTTGAAATAACGTCGAAAGTTTTGTTTTTGTAAAACATTTAGTCTATATTCTATAAGCGAAATTTGTTCCCATAGTCTGCAGACAGTTTCATTTCCATAGTAAATAAATTCACAGCTTTTCGCAATCTTCATTATTGGTAATTCAACAATCTTTTCAAAATGAATAGATAAATTTTATAAATATATCGGTTCATTGAAAACATTAGGTGAAAACATACAATTTGTTATAAGTCCTTGATGTTGCAATAAGTTCTTCCAATCATCTTCAGTTAATATCACAGATTGACCATTTTTAGCACTAAGTTCAATGCTAGGTAAAAAATCCCTTTCCACCAACAAACTAATCGCAGCATATTTAAATTATATTTTGTAGAATTTATAATTGTTTTTTGTTTTAATTTCTTTTTTAATAGTGAAATTTCAAATATATTTTTACTCTGATTACTGAACATCTTGAATGATGTATTTCAAAAACTGACTAGCTATCTGTTTGCTCTCAAAAAACTAACTATCTATCCGTTTGCTCCTAAATTTTATACATTTTCCCTCTCCTCTCAAGTGGAGGAATAAACTTGTTTTCCCTCTCCATTTAAGGGGAGGGGATATACTTTAAATGTTTTTATACTAACGAGAACCAATGAAAAACAAAATTAATATTATTTTTTAAAATTTGTTAAATATTTGTATAGATATTTTTTCATGAAATACAGTAAAATTAATCATATACAAATAAATATTGCTGCTGCAAATATAATAACAAATATATAACAACAGACACAATGACAAAATTCTTCTTTTTTATTGTTGAAAGGAATCCAATCTGAATTGTAATGGATCGTTTGTCATAGAATATTTAATTTTTATAAATGTATTTTCACATAAAGCAGAATCAGTTACATTATAGGTAAAAAAGTATGAATTTCCAACAAGATATCTCATTTTTATCTGTTTGTAGCAATCGGTTTCATTTTCGAGGGCATTTATAGATATATCAGCCCTAACTGCATTAGGAATGTAATTTACATATAGCACATTTCCAACAAGGAAAACTAAAACTATTAAAAATGCAGCAGTCATTGTTGTAATATTACTAACAAATAATGGTATTTCTATACAATATATATGTTTTTGGATTCAGTTCCCCCTCCAACTTTTAAAGCTTCAAAAACGACTTACATAATTTATCATCATATAAAATGATGTCTTCATAAAGATGAAAAATTACTAGGAGTAATTAATTCTAATCGCGGTTTTTTATTTTTTTATATGCATTATCGTTTTCAGAACTTAGAAAGTTAGAGTATCATACAACATTTTCATATCTTTATCAAAAAATCTGTTTCCAAAATATCATTATGTCCCCATGCAAGAGTTTTTGTGGAATTTGGTATACAATATCTTTTATCATAATGAGTTGTTAATGCCAATTTATTTAACAAATTAGTGTATACATTATGCATATCTGACTTGAATACATACATGGAGCAGAATATTTTGTCACCTTTCTCAACAACATCTTTATAATCTGATAATGTTAATTGATTTTTGTACATGATTTACTAATACCTCATGCTTTTTTATCTACACCATTTTTGGATTTTATACATTATACTTTTGGCAGCAGTCCCATAAAAACTTTAAATGGGAATCCCTTTGTACACATCTTTAAATTTAGCAACAGCTGATGTTGTAATAGGCATGCAATAAATATTTTGTTCAGAAAAATTAGAAGTATCAAATTTATCCAGATTTAGCTTCATATCTTCATAAAAGTTTTAGGTCTGAACTTCAAGAATTAAGGAGTCAGTATCCATATATAATAAATTTAAATTATTACCATATTTTACTTTTAAATACCCTTAATAAAAATAATACATTACAGTTTTTGCAAAATCCAAGATTCTCATCTCAACAAAAGTTGGTTTATTGTATTCAATGCAAACTTGTTGAAGTTGGTGAGCAACTAAATTTTCAGAGAAAATTTTAAAATCCTTTAATTGAGGTTTAGAAATAAGTTTTTCGGCCCTAAGTTTATTACCCTGTCTTTCCCATTCAGATACTAACTTAATATCTGCTCGGCTATCAACATTTTCCATGGTTTTACCAAAAATTGTATTATTTGCAAATTTATAACAATTTTTATCAAATTTATTTTTAGATAAATTTCGTAAATTTGTATTTAAATCTATATATTCTGCTAACCATGGTGATTGTATAGATTTAATTGATCTGTGTATTTTTATGATTTTGAGTCCCAGTTGTAGACATTGTTTCAGATATCGGTACTGAATGATATAGTTATATTTATTATGTAAGTTTGGAATCAATTTGGAGTGGTTTGAAATTGGCGGTGTATATTCTTCAGGACAAAATGGAAAATCATTATGACTACCATGTAAATAATTTGGATATTCTAAATCAACGTTAAATATGTAGCCTATAGATGATGTATCTGAAAGTTCGGATATATTTAAAGTTTCTATTTCGAGCTTAGGTACCCAAGTAAAATTTTTTTAGGCAAGTATTGTTTCATAGCATAACCATACAAATTTGTGGCGTCTAAATAAGTGATATATGTTATAGGTCTTTCAGGATTAAAATTTTCTAAGAATGGATTATTTGCTTCAGATTTGCGTTTTGAACAAGTGCTAACGTCACCACGAACAACTTTTTTGAAAAAATTAATCATATCTGATTCCGTTAATAATTCTAATTCTACATTAGTTAATTTCATCATTGCATCCCAGCACATAGAAGGGCTAGTGACATAATTAATAAGATCTAACTTATAGGTTATACATGTTAATCTATAATTTTCAAATACATCGGCCAAAAGTAAAACATCAGATTTCAAGCAAATATCGGAATAAACCCCCAATGTAGAACACTTAAATAGATTCCACACTTCTACAGCACGATTGTAGTCTTGAGAAGAGATATTTTCATCGGTTAAATTATTATAAAATTTATCAATCGATGGTAGAGATTTCTCATTTAATTTTTCGTTGGAATCTATCTAAGAGTATGGAAATACCCCCTTTTGTCTAATGTATCGAAATTCATCAGAATTTGAGAAAAACTTTTTAATTTCGATACATTGTGCATCTTGAAGGGTTTCTGATAGCGACTCTAAAGGCTTTGGGAGATATTGAAAAGAATCTATAAAGCGTAGTCGCAAAGCAGCTGGTTTCCGCTTTTCTGACACATAACTGTCGACGAACATTTCCTTACTAAAAGAAATATACTTTTCTTTATTTTAAGCTAAATACTAATATTTTCTTTATTATAGCAAAGCGATTTAATAAATAGGTGAGAATCATAGTTTTTTAAATTATGCTGTACTATTGGTATATATTTTGGAGATTTAAATGCAAATTACAAATTGAGTGTGCAGCTCCCCGATATTTACCTGTAATATGACAATGATCTTTACACTTTATGAAATTTCCTTTTGAAAAAGGTTTTTCACATATGTAGCAAATGCTAGAATTTTCACACTCAATCTGTTCTACAGATGACAAATTTTTCAACCTGTACCACCATACCGGATATGGTTGGAACGAAGTTTGCATTTACTGTTCTCATTTTACTTCATTCATAGACGGAGCTGCATATAGTTGTACGTTTTGCTGAATGTGATTTCAGCACTACAACGGCATAATGTGGATATATCCACTGCTATTGCATCTTAGACGGAGGTATCCGTGAAAGCCGGATAAACATATATACGCCAATCGGCGGGAGGTCGGCGAAGCCACGTTCAGTATTTGCATGCTTCCTTCTGATATGTCCTTTGCTCAGCCAGGTGCATGTCGGTACCCTGATGAGTCTAGTAGAGACGAAACATGTACCTCTGCCGTATCACTGTGGCGGGGAGGGTAAGTTTTGACTTTCTTCTCGGTATGGTGGTACAGGTAGACCATCATCTCGATGGTGGTGGAATAGGATAAATTGTGTTCCTTAGCAATTTGTTCAAACTGTGCAACCTCTAACATGGAAAGGATATGGTTGGAACGAAGTTTGCATTTACTGTTCGCATTCTACTATATATATATATATATATATATATATATATATATATATATATATATATATATATATATTTATATATTTATGTATTTATCTATTTATCTATTTATGTATATATGTATATTTGTATTTTTTTGATTTAGGAATAATAAAAAATAACATCGTGGAGGAAAATATTTTATGTTTTTCTATTTCATCAATCACACCTAATAACCATGTTTCTTTAATTTGAAAGAATTATTATGAATAGGATGAATATAACTTTTTTTACAAGCATAGTAATGAAAACTAGGTTTTTTTTAACTTGACAGAATTATTCTACATGGAAGAATAAATCATGAGTTTTGTTTTCAGGGAATCTTATTTATTCAAACCTGATTGTACTTTATCTTATATATAAATTCTTATTTAAATGTCTTAGTTAACCTTTTTAAACTTAATATTAATAAAATTTTTATATAAAAATTGAACCAATTTCTAAAAGTGCGCTAACAAGGGAAAAATAACTAGAAATTTTTATATGAAATTGAAATTTTTGAAGTCGGCGCCAAATTAATACGTGACAAAATGTGAATCTCATAAACAGATTAAAAATAATTTATTTGTAATTGCTTTCTTACCATAATTTGTATATATTAGTAGTTATTTATTTCATTTAGAAATAATTTGGCGCCGACTTCAAAAATTTCCATTTCATACAAAAATTTCTAGGTATTTTTCCCTTTTTAGCGCACTTTTAGAAGTGGGTTCAATTTTTTTATAAAAATTTTATTTTTCGATTTTTAGTTTTGAATTCTTTATGATATTCATAAATTATTTGAACTACGTGCTAACCGAGATTAATGTACCTCGCAATGACTCCAAGGTGGCAAAAACGTATCCATATTATCCAGAATTATAAATTACCCTAAAATGAACAACTGAAAATTCTTTGATTCTTAAAGTTCTCTAAATACCAATGAAATTGTAGCAAGAAAATATTCAGTCTGTCATAGTAAATCCACAATCTTAAATTTCAAATTAATTTTAGATTGGTAATATAGGCCCCAAAACCTTCCAATATCGATATTTAAAGAATTTGAGACGATAAATTTTGATATTGCATATTGAGTTTGTACATGCCCCAACAACCCCGCAATATCAATTTTAGATAAAACCGGAAAATATAAAATTTTTAGTCCTTCATATTGTATCTTATCAACCTAATTGTTGTAAAAAATTAACTTCATATTCATTCACAACGCCCTAATACCAAATCTGAAAAAATGTGAATCAGGTAAAATTTTCAATCCACCATATTTGATCCGTCATATTGAATTTAGAAAAAATAATTTTAACACCTTAATCTAATCTAAGTCTTCAAAGCCCCTAGTATCAATTTTAGATGAAATCCAGAAATTTAAAATTTTTAAACGGTTATATTGCATCTGACGTA
The DNA here is from genome assembly GCA_034092305.1 of Diaprepes abbreviatus. NCBI lineage: Eukaryota > Metazoa > Arthropoda > Insecta > Coleoptera > Curculionidae > Diaprepes > Diaprepes abbreviatus. The sequence continues at coordinate 8,887,381 of JASJET010000032.1, read as the reverse complement.
TTAGATTTTCTTAAAATAATTTTATATTCGCTATTTACATCCTCAAAAACGATTCAGTTCCACATTTGAACAAAATCGAAAAATGTAAAATTTTTAGTCAGCTATATTGCATTCGCCATATTGAATCCTGAAAAATACTATTAAATTCATAATTTACACCCTCAAGAACCCTCTATATCAGTTTTGGAGAAAGTCGAAAAATGTAAAATTTTTAGAACACCATACTGAATCCGCCAGATTGAGTTTTTTAAAAAATATTTAAATTTCAAATTAATACTAACAAAAATCCCTCCATCCTGACAAATCGAGAGATGTAGAATTTTTAAGCCGCCATCGTAGATCCGACATATTTATTTATTTTTTAAATAATATCAGATTCATAATGTGCTATCTCAAAAACTCCCTCATATCAATTTTGAAAAAAATCGAACAAAATTAATTTTTTATCCTCCATATTGAATACGCCATATTTAATTTTTTAAAAATAATTTTAGATTCGTCGTGTGCGACGCCGAAAACTCCCCCGTTCCAATTTTGGTGAAAATCGGAAAAAATTGATTTTTTTGTCTGCCATATTAGATCCGCCATATTGAATTTATTAAAAACAATTTCAGATTCGTTATGTGAGACCCCAAAAACTTCTCCATACCAATTTTGGAGAAAATCGGACAAAATTGATTTTTTCATCCGCCATATTCGATCCGCCATATCGAATTTTTTTAAAATAATTTTAGATTCGTCATGTGCAACCCCGAAAACTCCCCCATACCAATTTTGGAAAAAATCGGACAAAATCGATTCTTTTGTCCGCCATATTGAATTTTTTTTAAATGTTTTGAATTCGTATTGTGCGACCTCGAAAACTCCCCCATATCAGTTTTGGAGAAAATCGGACAAAATTAATTTTTTTGGCCGCCATATTGTAAGTGCCATCTTGGATATTACTGCATCAATTTCGTTCAAAAAAATATGGGACCACCGCCGCAACTTCCTGAACATAAGGTAAAAAACTTCATTCAAATCGGTGCAGCCGTTCCGCAGTAACCGGTGTACATACATAAAAAAAAATACATACGCGACGAATTGAAAAGCTCCTTCTTTTATAAGTCGGTAAAAAACTACTAGGGTGCATGAATAAATTCAAGTGAAGTATCAAATTCATTTATTTAAAATTCAATTTATCGATAGGATTGATTGTGCATATTATGTAGAAAAAATTATTCTACACTGAAAGAACAAAATCATTAATTCTTCGAATCTTAATAGAGACAAATTTCTATTATTTACAAGGCACCGTTATATTTATTTAACTTAAACTTAATATATATATCTTATAACTTATATCTTACAACTGATATTTTATATAAAATCTTCTTTAAATTAGTTGGCATTTTAAACTTAATATTAAAAAACTACTAAGGTGCATGAATAAAGTCAAGTGGAGTATCAAATTCATTTATTTAAATTTGTGCATATTATTTGAAAAGAATTATTCTATACTGAAACAACAAAATTATAAATTCTTTCAATTGGAATAAATACAAATTCTTATTTATTCACATCATTCCCTTATATTTATTTACATAGTTTCTTATATTTATTTAACTTAGCAGAACAAAATCTAAATTCTTATGAAATATTTTAAACTTGAACGTCAAGTTAAACTTAATATTAAAAATGCCATAGTGCATGAATAAGTGCAAGTGAAATAAATTTATTTAAAATTTGGTTTTTCGATTAGATGATTTTGCATATTCTTTAATTCTGATTTGTTACATATTATACATGCTTGTGAAGGAGTTGTTATAAATAAATCGTTTTCACAAATGTTACATTGTAGATCTTTTTTGCAATATATAAGGGATCGTTTATAGGAACTATTTACAAAACTATGTTTCTCATTTGGGCAATTTAGAGCATGTACATAGTAACATTCCCAACATAAATTATATGCACCGCCAGAAGATGAAATAATTACAACACAATATTGGAAAACGCACACTTCTCGCGTAAGATAATGTGGTGCAAATACATCACTTGCACTTATTTTTGTCACTTTTACTAATCCCTCTTCTCCACAACCATTCGAAAGACCATTATCTTCAATTCCATCATCATCTTCATCTTCATCGTCGTCTTCGAAGTTATTTCAATCTACTCTTATTAAAGAATCCTGTCTTGCGTTGAACTTCCCCCTTCCAGCCAATTTAAAATGAGTTATTTCATCCTTATTTATTGACTGGATTGATTCATCGCAAGCGGAATCTAAATATACTTGTTGTGGATCCATTTCGAAGACTGATGAACTGAATATGCGAGATTTGATTCACTTGTTTATACAATTCGCAATTTTACAACACTTTTTTATCGGTAATGGTGGACCATCTATATGATTTTGGTGTAATGCTTAAAACAGGGTAAATTTAACTTCAATTACTCGTCACTTTGATAATCTTCTGGTAACCTAAACCAAATTTGTTGTAAACTAAGTGAATCAACGTATCTCTTCAAATAACTGATAGGAAATAATGCCAAGTTTTGATCTTCAAAGTCTGTAAAGTGTTTCTGGTTGGTTTGATATAAAATTATTACTTAACCGACACTTTCAATTATTTTTTGTCTTGTTAATTCGCTCTTGACATCACGACTGAATGAATGTAGCTCGCTCAGATTCGGTTGTTTAAAATACCAGCTCCCCTCCAACTGCTGTGATAGTTAGGAAGGAGGTAGGAGGTGGAGCAAAAAGAGGTGGAGTTTACGTAACCAATCGAGATAGGGGGAGAACTTGGGCAGCCAATCAGAAACAAGGTCATTCTTGGCTGACCAATCAAAAAAATGCCGGGGGGGGGGGTCAACTGGAAGCCCCCTATCTCCACTACTCATATCTGTGTTTATTTCGCTTAATATTGAAATTTACAAAAACAATACCGAATATTCCAAGTTAATGTAAGCAGTGAAAAATGCCAGTTTTTTAATCCCCTCTTCTGACCTTGACTTTGGCCACGCCAACAGAACAATGTATTTGACCTTGAAAGTGCATACGAGGTTAATTGTGCATTGTTGGGCATGGCCTTGACTTTGATTAAGATCACTTCCGGCGTGTGATCTTGAAATGGTTATTTGTGCATTGTTGAGTGAGAACTTGCATTCGATCAAGATCACCTTGGATATATGACTTTGAAGTTGTGTGTCAGAGTTTGAGACAACCTTGAACACCTTATATATGATGTTGAGGAGGGAGTTCCTTTCATTAGTTGTCCCTGACTTGCATTGGTAGTACTTGGTATCATTTTGACAAATCATGGCATATGTATGTGAAAATTGCGGTACCAAATTTACTAACAGTTATAAAATGAAGCGTCATAAAAAGAATTGTGACCGGAGAGATATAATGAAGTGCAAGGAGAAAAACAGCTCCGAAATGAGGATCGTGTAGCATTATCTGCGTTAATTAGTTGTGCTACGTATAATGTGGATATTCCAGCAAATCTTATGTTGGCACATCAACGAACACAACAACATAAAAATAATTAATGTTTGCCAGTATATCGTAATGTTCGACTCGTTGAATATGCTTTCAAAAGTAGATTTGCAACCTATTTTGTTGGAGTGATAAGGAGCATTCCAATTAATCAATGTTTTTAACACACATTAAATCAAAGGTGGTAGAACTTATTAATATTTTATTACGTGTGTATCGATCTTTTAAATTTAACATGACTGCTGTTAGAATGAACATTCTTTCATACCAAAAAATATGTAGTGAGAAAACATTCAACACAGTCAATTAAACAATTACTGCTGCAAGTGATTTGAATTTCGTTTACCATTCTTTCGCTGAATTAATTAAAATGCAAACAACTGAGTTTCAGGAGAAAGATTCAGGTATGTAAAAAAACCTAAAATGTTTAACAATTTTTTTTGTAAAAGAAATCAAAAACTAACGTATATAACAGATTTTTTTTTATTTATTTATTTTGTTATAGGATGGGTTCTTGAGAGGATTTTATACTTGGAAGTGAATATCAACAAGTATATGTCCATTGATGATTCATCATTCATTAAGCTGCCGTATTCCATTGAAGAGAAAGGAGCTGTTATCAATGTGATCAACCAGGACCAATGTTGCTTCGCGTGGGCAATAACATCAGCATTGTTACCGACAGCCACCGCGCCATCACAGATAACATCCTATCCTCATTCTCTATAGTACTGAATTTAACGGGTATGGATTTTCTAGTAAAATTACGTGATATTAAAAAATTTGAGGAAATGAAGAACATATCAGTTGATGTATACGGTTTAAAATCCAAATATGAGGATAAAAATTAAAATATTAAATTATTGGTCCACTGTGGTATACATTAAGAAAGTTGGATATCCATGTGAATTTATTGTTAATTACAAAAGATTGTGGTAGTAAAGAAGATGATTAACATAATTGTGATGCGACCTGTTTAAAAAGTCGTTACCGTTGGATTAAGAATTTATTACGCTTAGTATGCAATCAAGTTAGTTTTTAGGAACATAAATTATATTTTTGTGATGGTTGCCTCATTAATTTCAGTGTACCCTTAGCATTGACTTTACATCAGAAACACGACTGTAGCCACATTTAAAATTTGAAGATATAGAGAAGCAAATGTGCGTACATTTTATTGTTTACGTAGACTTTAAATCTGCTTTAAAACCTATTGAAACCGTACAAACAAACCCTCAAAATTCTTAGAAGGTAGAAAGCTGTTACAGAATTTGATCATAGACTCTTGCACGCGATATATTGTTGTAGCGTTATTCATTCTATCTATAATAATTTTGCTGCCCCATATTAATTGGTAGCTATTTTAATAACCTATAATTAAATTCTACAATAACAAAGACACTCTGGAAGTCTGGCCGTTCATCTTCTCTCTTGCAGCTTTAGTTCCAAATAACCACGGTTATTTTAGCTTACCTAAACCATAACTTAGAACTTCACGACTCAGGCAATGCTGCTAATTAGCTGGACAGATGACATCTATTGATTACAGCTCACACAGCAGTACGTCCGCGAGTTTAGTCGCGTGAAGGTTACGACGTACCGACTTTAACGATTTCCAGATTGGAGCTGAAGTTTTGTGCTCCTTAAAAGACCAAACTTGTACGCCCTGCACTTCGCGGGTACGCATTTCAACCCCATGTATCCCTATAACCGTAAATTTCATTCCTTAATAGTTCGAATAGTTTGTCCCAGAGAGCGTCAGCCATTTTACGCCGGATACTTCATTCCCGAATTGGCCTATGAGCATCTTAATCATAATTTTTATATAAGAGAATAGTACTCAAACTGATCTACGTCTTTCTATAACGAATAGAGTATACGAAAAATACTGTGAAAAAACTATTCACTTTTCTTGGCTGTTTTGGCAATAAATATCTTAACTCGTTATTTCTTGTGAATAGAAAAAACAGTTATTATACAAATTCTTTGTAGAAATTATCAAACGATATATTTCTATTATAGTGAGTTTATTTGATAATTTCTTAATAATGGGAAAATCGTTCATTATTTTAATACATTTTAACGGTATTTGCATATACCATATGTTAAAAACTACCCTCTTCGGTTTTATTTACATAACTAGGGTAGGATTACTTCGACAGATTTATAGGCAAATCTTAGAGAGGGTCTTTTACTTCATGCCTTCATAAATTGACAGAATTCATATATTTTTAAGAAAATATTTAAACAACAAATATAATAAAGGTTTAGCTAGATAACTGTTTTATTTTTCCTTTAGACTTTCTTGGATAGTAATAAAAAAATATACTACCCTGTTCTATTTACAAAGTGATTTTTTAATCACTCATTTTAACCGAATATAGTTCACATTGAACAGTGTAAATTAATTAATATTTGTTCAATTACATTTTACGCTCCCCCTTAGACTGAACATTTTCCCACAAAAGGAAAGTAAAAGAATACAAATCTCAACTACTCTGCAATATATCAATTTATAGATTGATACAATAAAACTTAATCTGATCTTCATCACTCTTCTTTCTTCATCAGAAAGTTCCTTTAAAACACGTCTGCCCAGTACAGTTTTTTATGTTCGAGTTTCACTTTTCCACGAACACGCACTCTTTTCTACTAGTCTGAAAACGTACCGTTTTCACGTTTCACTGTCACGTCCCTTTGAGTCTTTAACCAGTACCTGCATTGTCTCTCTCGTGTTCTGGACTCCTCTTAATGACCCGAACGTTGCAGAGAATGCTGCTACCTGATTGCCATGTTGTTAAATGTTCTCTGTGCCCATAATTGTGCAATGAAATCCACCATTATTGAATCGTTCCAAGCTTCCTCTGTTGTGACATGTGAAGTGAATGAACTCGATCTTTCAACCTTGAAAAACAGTTTCCTTGTATGAGGATCAACGTGGTTGATCCCCATAAATCTCCTTGCTGTCAATTGTTACTACTTCCTTGGCAATGAATTTATTGTTGACTCCACTTCTCCATCTCCTTCCAAGCAAACACATCCTTAGAGTTAACCAGTGAAATCGAATATTCTGTCGTGGAAAGTTCCCCATCTGCTTCTGCCTCCTCCAATGTCATTTGCGTCATAGAATGTTGTAATCCCAGACCAATTAGATCGGTTTGCCGTGTCGCTGGAGTTTCTGGATTCTGGTATGACTTCATAGGAGGGAGAACTTGTTCCTCAAACATCGCCTGCGCAGTTGGATGACTCAATTTCAGCGTTACCATCAGCTATCAATGTTAGAAAGAACTCCTTGCTCTAAAACTCCGAGACATTACTAATATTCTCGACAAGTATAAACACCTAAAAACTCCAGAAGAAAAAAAAAATAATAAATCACCCTTAAAACAAACAAAAAAATAATTCTGATGTATTACACAGCGTGACGTATCTTTAATTATGCATAACCTTTAATGACATCTCATTTCTTCCAATTTCTCGTCCTCTGTGTCATTCATCTTTGTACTTTGGAAACATTTCTTACTGCGATAAAGTGCTATGTATAATAATAACATTTGCTATAACATTTGTACTAATATTTATAATAATTGCTAACTGATCCCTTAATTAAAAATGCTAAACCCATTTATGTATGTATTTGCTTTCTTTAGAAACCCCCTTACGCGAATTTCTTTTACATTCGTACCATGTATCTCTGTAATATCTGTCATTGCACCACTTAATTCGACAATTCGGTATGGCCTTATACTTTTCTCGGCTGCTTTTGTATACTCCTATATTCCTGGAATGCGTGATACTTAGTGTCCTAACTTGAACTCTTACAATGTAGTTTTGTTAACGGTAATTTATTGCCCCAAAAGTAATTCTTAAACTGTATAATTACCTAAATGAAATACACACATTTGCGTTTCGAAGTGTAATATTTTTACTCTATATATATATATATATATATATATATATATATATATATATATATATATATATATATATATATATATATATATATATATATATATATATATATATATATATATATATATATATATATATATATATATAGTGTGAATTGTCTACTGGAGTCTTTGATAAGAACTCTTGACAATCGTAGATCTGATGTTAAAAAAAACGGTAATTGCCAAATTGGTCTCATTCACAGCCAGCTAAAACTGTCCATTTGGATTTAGGTATTCTAAAAGCGTTTCTCGGAGAAAGCTGTTCTTAGAATCTGTACATTATTCTTCACAGTCTTTATTCAATCTAAATTTGACGTTTACTTTGCCAAATTCGCAAGTATTATTGCATATTGTGAAAAAAACGATTTAAATCCTTTTGACTCCACACCACTAATTGTAGTAATGACCGAAGATCATATTTCTATAAAGGTGGCTGGTCTGGAGTACTATTTAAAAAATTCTACTTGTTTCGAACAGGGCCGGACTCCTTCTTTTAAAATAAAACAATTCAAATCATAGACTTTCATTTTCCTAAAAGTAGACCTTTCCGGATTGAGTTAAATGTTAGTCTTGCTTAGTGAATAGATTTTTTTAAAAAAACTGTGTGATTTTGTAATGTGTTACTTAATGTGGCTTTGATAAATACTTTTATGCCATCCAAATAAATATCTCAATATAAGCCTGCCAGTTAGTAAATTACACACACTATTAATCGCTGCTAGGTAAATGGAGAATTAGCTAGCCTAAAAGACATACGGTTACATTTCTAGTGACCCCAGGGATTGAATATACTGTTTATTCTTTATTCCTTGAGTCAAGTTTAACCTGCCAATAGCCTTTAGTCGTGTCTGGTGTAAAAAATACTTAAGCTTCTCCTATCGACCTATTCTGTCAAGTATACTAAGATTGGAGAACAAAAGTAAAGTATAATTTTACCAAGTTGGTAAAAATCGATGCAGCATCTAAATTTCTTGGTTCGGTTCTTATTTCTTCCTTATTAGGATCACTGGTACACTTCAGAAAGATAGAGAGGGTCTATTAATATATTTCGTCTATTTCATTCTTAATTTGTTTTCTCGAAACCCACACGAACCTCGATCAGGCGCTCCTTCGGTCGGCGAATGATCACCTGTGTCGATTTTATAGATCACGGACTCCGTAGTTCCTAATGGTTTATCTTCCACCTTAAAGATATGGCCATAATTCTTTGAAACTGTAACATCATAATACTTTCTCTTATCTTCCTCCTTGAAGATATCCAGTAACTCTAAAAAACGTAACATTTTACACCTTTCGGCATCTTTTTCGTGAAGATGTCTCGTAATTCCCCAAGAATTGTAACATTCCATTATTATGGCATCTTGCAAACGGTCATATACATTTTCATAATGCACTCTATGCTGGCAAGGCATAGACTCAACTCAAAACTAAAAAAAAACAGCCTTAGTGAGAGACCGCTGTAAACTCCAAACTAACTAGACTAACTACTTCTACCAAATTTTAAAATGCAAGTGGAATTATTAATGGTCTGGGTATTGAAAAAAAAAAGAATGAGGAAAACACTATACTTTGAATTATTTGATTGTGAATAAATGATATTTACCTTGATAGTCGTGCAAATGACGACAATTATATGATTTGATGGCTTATAATTATAAAGATCACGCGTCCGCGAACGCCATAATCACAGCCCTGAAATGAGTGAAACTTTCAAGTATTCAAACAGTCCTGCAAGAGTCGGTTGCCTCGAGTTACTATCTATCTTTCTACTCTGATGGCCAGTCAGAAATATTTGACTGCTGAATTATTTTACTATTCTTAAACCAAGGGTTTACCTCAAACTTTTCCAAACTACTGAATATCAGGTTAATATCTAGTCAACTTCAGGGTTTTCTCTAACTCTGAACATTTTTCTAGAAATATGTCACGGATGGTAGACCTGAGAACTAGACTTGTATGCCCCACTCTTACCACTTTTAACTAGTATTAAAAAAAAACTCCACGATCAGTCTCTCTTAGACCATCTAGCTAGCAACAGCATTTCTGCCCGTCATACTAAAACTGCAACAAAGTACAAAACTCAGAGGCGCCTAGTTCACCAGCATTACGTCCTTGAACGACAGTATGGTAGGGTCGTACTAAATAGACATTGAGCAAGATTAATATATATATATATATATATATATATATATATATATATATATATATGTATATATGTATATATATATATATATATATATATATATATATATATATATATGTATATATGTATATATATATATATATATATATATATATATATATATATATATATATATCCGCAGCTCCGTTTTCCTTAGACTGAAAATAATTACAGGCTTAAATTGTCTCTTGTCTCTCTTAGACCATCTATCTAGCTAGCAACAGCATTTCTGCCCGTCATACTAAAACTGCAACAAAGTACAAAACTCAGAGGCGCCTAGTTCACCAGCATTACGTCCTTGAACGACAGTATGGTAGGGTCGTACTAAATAGACATTGAGCAAGATTAATATATATATATATATATATATATATATATATATATATATATATATATATATATATATATATATATATATAAATATGTAGATAAGTTTTTGTCCGTGTAATTTAAAATAAAATAGAATAAAATATTGGCGAAGCGGACGTGAAAATTTGTCAATCTACATGATTATCGTATTGAAAAGTGCGGATCACTCCAAAGTATGGAATAACTCCGGGTCCGACAGATGGCGACAGCGCTGTTTCGTCCTAATATGGGACTCGTCAGGCCACCGCAGTCGGTACAAACCATCATCTCGCCTTTGCATCGTATAAGCCATACTTATAATCAAAATACGGCAAATAAGACGACAAAGGCGACATCTCGATGGTCCACTTGATAATACAAGAACAATACAGATTAACAAAGTTTGTAAGAGAACCGTCATATGGTGGCGCGACGGTGAATTAAAACAGAAATATGTAAAATCGAGTACACGAAACGCGCTGCCCAAAAGATAGGGGTCGCATTTTTCGGTACTGGCAAGCAAGCATACCGCTATTTAAGCAGCCAAAGCCACGTGCCGCACCAAACGACCCCACCATGAGAGCATCGTTTAGCGTGTTTCAAAGCCAAACAAGTAAATAAATATGTAGATAAGTTTTTGTCCGTGTAATTTAAAATAAAATAGAATAAAATATTGGCGAAGCGGACGTGAAAATTTGTCAATCTACATGATTCTCGTATTAAAAAGTGCGGAGCACTCCAAAGTATGGAATAACTCCGGGTCCGACAGATGGCGACAGCGCTGTTTCGTCCTAATATGGGACTCGTCAGGCCACCGCAGTCGGTACAAACCATCATCTCGCCTTTGCATCGTATAAGCCATACTTATAATCAAAATACGGCAAATAAGACGACAAAGGCGACATCTCGATGGTCCACTTGATAATACAAGAACCATACAGATTAACAAAGTTTGTAAGAGAACCGTCATATGGTGGCGCGACGGTGAATTAAAACAGAAATATGTAAAATCGAGTACACGAAACGCGCTGCCCACTTGTTTGGCTTTGAAACACGCTAAACGATGCTCTCATGGTGGGGTCGTTTGGTGCGGCACGTGGCTTTGGCTGCTTAAATAGCGGTATGCTTGCTTGCCAGTACCGAAAAATGCGACCCCTATCTTTTGGGCAGCGCGTTTCGTGTACTCGATTTTACATATTTCTGTTTTAATTCACCGTCGCGCCACCATATGACGGTTCTCTAACAAACTTTGTTAATCTGTATTGTTCTTGTATTATCAAGTGGACCATCGAGATGTCGCCTTTGTCGTCTTATTTGCCGTATTTTGATTATAAGTATGGCTTATACGATGCAAAGGCGAGATGATGGTTTGTACCGACTGCGGTGGCCTGACGAGTCCCATATTAGGACGAAACAGCGCTGTCGCCATCTGTCGGACCCGGAGTTATTCCATACTTTGGAGTGATCCGCACTTTTCAATACGATAATCATGTAGATTGACAAATTTTCACGTCCGCTTCGCCAATATTTTATTCTATTTTATTTTAAATTACACGGACAAAAACTTATCTACATATTTATTTACTTGTTTGGCTTTGAAACACGCTAAACGATGCTCTCATGGTGGGGTCGTTTGGTGCGGCACGTGGCTTTGGCTGCTTAAATAGCGGTATGCTTGCTTGCCAGTACCGAAAAATGCGACCCCTATCTTTTGGGCAGCGCGTTTCGTGTACTCGATTTTACATATTTCTGTTTTAATTCACCGTCGCGCCACCATATGACGGTTCTCTTACAAACTTTGTTAATCTGTATTGTTCTTGTATTATCAAGTGGACCATCGAGATGTCGCCTTTGTCGTCTTATTTGCCGTATTTTGATTATAAGTATGGCATATACGATGCAAAGGCGAGATGATGGTTTGTACCGACTGCGGTGGCCTGACGAGTCCCATATTAGGACGAAACAGCGCTGTCGCCATCTGTCGGACCCGGAGTTATTCCATACTTTGGAGTGCTCCGCACTTTTTAATACGAGAATCATGTAGATTGACAAATTTTCACGTCCGCTTCGCCAATATTTTATTCTATTTTATTATATATATATATATATATATATATATATATATATATATATATATATATATATATATATATATATATATATATCCGCAGCTCCGTTTTCCTTAGACTGAAAATAATTACAGGCTTAAATTTTTCCAAAAATCCATTCTAAATTTGGAAAATTTACGTTGTTATTATAGGTAATAAATAAGTACTCTATATTCTTTCCAGAAGGAAACATCCACGACGTAAATCAAACTTCAGTTTAACCAGAATTAATTATTCTTTATGGATACGTTCGTAGCATTAAAAACTAAAATAAAAATGCTACGGTTAAGCATTTTCTTTAACAAATAAGATAATGACTCAGTTGTGACGCAATTTGCTAGAAAACTTACCGACTCACCAAGTTTAATCTTAAGTAAGATAAACCCAAAGTACTCTCCCTTGATGGCGAGTACTATGTTAGGTTTTCTACAAAATGATGGGAAATGAGTCTAGTTAGGAGGTTTCTTTGATATTGTCTTGCCTTTTAAAGAACATTGTTTAAAGAAATGCCCTTTCTTTTTGCAGTTAAAAGAAGTAAACGGCGAGGGACAGTTATTCGCCATAGGACCTACTTGTTGACAATTAAAATATATTCTTTCTGAGATAGTAGTGGATATATGAGAGAAGGAAAGAGGAGGAGGAGGAGGAGGAGAAGTAAGAAAAGTAAATCATCAAAACGTTTCATCCTCCTCCTCTTTTCTTCTCTCATTATACTTTTCAAATCTCTCATTATACTTATTAAAAAACCTCGTATCATCAACACTTTTCATCCTCCTCCTCTTTTGTTCTCTCATTATCTTTTCAAAAAGCCTCGTATATATCACCTTGAGTTTAATCTTAAAGTTAACAACATGGTTAACCTTTCATCGAATCCGATCATAGTAGGAGATCTAACCTTATGTTTGACCTTGAGGTGGATAACCTTATTTGACCATGAAGTCGATATAAAGTCCTACCACCAATGAATTTTCACTTCAGTAAATTTATAAAATAGATACGTGGAGCAACAAAAGATGATAAATTAAATACCAACAAATAATAAGTAAATAATAATTAAATAATTTTATATTTAATAGTAAATATTACAAAGTAAATATTAAAAAAATTCATTCAAAAATTTATGGATAATAATATTGAAGAAGAAGATCCAGATTTAAATGAATTAATAGGAGTATTGGATTACAATACATATCTTAACGAAAAAAAATTTCAGAAGAACTTCAGAAATTGTTTGGACTACGATATAAATAATTTCGAACAAATTGAAGCTGAATCTGGTGACTCCAATATTGAAGAAGATAATGAAGAAGAAAGTGCTAGTGCTAAATTTTGTTTAGTGAAACATAAGTACACTGATCCCAAAGAAGTTGTGTTCTGTATTACTCAGAGTTATATCGTTGTGTTTGTAGTGACGGAAAATCAAGAAAAAACTCTTTGTCACGCATGCTATCAAATTATACAATATTATCAAAGGGCAGGGGCTCATAGACATGTAAATACTCATAATAAGAGAAAATTAAAACGCTTAAGTGATGATTTACATTGCGATATATGTTCAAGAGAGTTGTATCAAATTATTACCCCCAAAGTTTGTTTAATTTGCAATAGTAGTGTTAAAAATATTGATTTAGATTGGGACACAAATGTTCCAGTGGTGCCAATATAATGCCTGGTAAAAAACCAATATATAAAAACGGTAGGAAGTCGCGAAAGGTAAAAAAAAAAGTTGTTAACGAAATAATTGAAAATAAAACCGAAGAATGTCCTATATGTCTTGAAGATATATTATCTAATAAAATGATGTCACCAGAACCTTGTAATCACAGATTTTGCATCCCTTGTTTAGGAGTGTGGATGTTAATTAATAAAACATGTCCAATCTGTCGCAATGAACTATGCGTAATTAAATGTGAAAATGAAGAAACTGTAGTCCTAGAATATTTAGTTTAGAATATATTATTTAATATTTATGTGTTGCAAACCACTTCATACATGTAAAAATGAAGAAATTATAATCCTAGAATATTTATTTTAAAATGTATTATTATTTAATTTTTATTATTTTAAAATTATTATTGTTTGTATTTAATTTATCCATTTATTCTTATCTTATTGGAATAAAGAATTGAACAATTTCGAAAAAAATGTTTTATTTATAAGAATAACGAACAAACATAACAACTCAATACAAAAGTTTTGATTAGTCATAATAGATTGAAAAAATATTTTAAATTAACCACCCTGTTCAAAAATTCTTAATCCTTTCTTATTTTAGAGAGTTTTAAATCTAAAAGTAATAAGTTTATAAATATGAAAGAAAAAATATTATAGGAGATTTAGGTACAGTTATCTTCATACTCCTTTATAATTAGATCAATTAAATAAAATTTACATTTCCTTAAATCGTCTCCGTTACTATTCGTTATAACTTAAACACTTTAACAACCTAAAAATAGTTTCACTTAACTTGTTTGATAAAGCTATCGAAAATATAATAAATTTATAAATATATCTTCCTTCATTCTCGTTTAACTAGAATAAATAAATTTTACCTTAAATTCTTTCAGCTACTAGCCACTATAACTAAAACTTCACTAATTGTTTAACTTAACATTAAAAAAGTCTCACTTAACACTGTCCCTATATTGTCTTTTTCTGTTTTCAATTTCAACTGGAAAAAATAAAAAATCAATTAGTATTTTAGTTATAACGAAGATTAACTATGATTTAAAAAAATATTTAGTATTTATTTAGTAATTACTTACTTCGTAGTAGAATCCACTTCCAAAGATTGTAGGGGACCTGGAACTCCATTTTCTCGACCCCCAACCTCATTTTCTTCAGGGTGTGTTGTTGAAGAAATTATACTGCTTTGAATGGGTTGAGGGTCTTGTGGGGGCTCCTGGTCCCTTCTAATGAGGATTCTATTATTATCAACTACAACTACTCTGAAATTTCGTAACATTTTTTTTTTTATAAAAATTAAAAATTTGTTTTGGTTTGATTGAATGTTCAGAATCTTTGACCGCAAATGACAAAAATTGGCCTCGTTAAATAAGCGTTTCTATAAAAGTAGGTCATGGGTACTTTCGCCACACTTTGGGTGCGGCGGCCTTCGGCCGGTTGTTATAGGCGTCATAGGGGGCGGAGGCGGCCTTCGGCCGGGTGTTAGAGGAGTTATAGGGGGCGGGGACGGCGGAGCGGCGGGGGCGGCGGCCGCGCGTGTCTTCGGCCGCAGAGGAGTCAATGACCTTTATTGAGGTCAATGACCTTTATTGAGGTCATCTTATTTTCAAGGAGAAAGCATGACCTACTTTCATATAAAAGCGGTTGAAAGATCAGTTCAGCCTAAGCTTAAGTCCAGTTCAATACGTTTTCGGTCCGTCTTATTTAAGTGAAGAGTTCAGTTTAAAATTTATCCATTTTTAATTGTTTTTGTGTTTAGTTTAACTTTTTAAAGGTATGTCTTCTTTTGTTTCCACTTTTCCTGAAGAGTTAAGAATGAAAAAAATTAATATCATTTCAAATATAGTAATTCAACCTGCCATTTTGGAAAATGCTAATCAAAATTTAAGTCAGAGGACGCAAAATTTTAATTGTATGGTTAAAGAAATGCAAGAAAGCAATTTAGAAAAGAAATTACTTCAAAATTCTATAGAACCTGATATTAATTATTTGAATAAATTTGACGATTTTCCGGATTTAGATATTATTTCACAAACAGATTTTGAGATGGAAAATTTAATTTTAGATCAAAATATTGATATAAATAATATTTTAACTTCGGAAACAGCAAGTATTTTAACCCCAGAATCTCCAAACATAAATTCAGAGACTACAGACAAAACAGACGCAACTCCTGACATTTCAACTCAGGACTTAGAAAACTTAGACAATTTTAAAAAACTAATGGGAATTCCAAAAAACGTAACTAATGATAGTGATAGCGATTCAGGTTCTAATATTTCGCAAAATTTCTTTGGAATTATTAAGAATACAAATTTAAATTTTGAAGTAATTCCTAACACAACTGCTATTTATCCTTCAACGTCATGCCAAATTTCTAACGATCCAAAAAATTTTAAAATTTTTAATTCGTCCGAAAATGCTAGTAGTAGTAATAGGGAGGTTCCTGGGAGGGTTTCTGGGGAGGAGGATGGATCGCAAGAAAATTATAAAATTTCGAATTCTAGTGAAGATTTGGGACGGTTTTTTAAGGGGAATGATGTTTTAAGTGAACATCCCAACAAAAATTCACCTATCCTTTTCGAAGAATAGACTCAAAATTCCTTTGATATACCATGTGCCCAAAAAAGTTTTAGGGAACCATTTCACCCATTTCCAAATTCACCAAAAATTTTTGAAAGTTCTCCACCTGATTTTGATGAAATCCTAAATTCGGTTTCTACCCAAACGGATGTAGTGGGTGAAACAATTCTACCAAATAAATATCCAAAGCTTTGTTTTAGCTCTAAAACAAATTTTAAAATTAAAAACAAACATTTGTCTAATGTAAAATCTTTGGGATTTGTTTTAGACACAATTTTAAATCAAGGTGGTGGTAAAACCGAGGAGGAGAAATGGCAATTGTGGAAAAGAGCACATGAAATGTATAAAAACATTCTTAACATTTTTAAACCCACTCCTTAACTTTCTTTGGTTCACATAAAAGCTCCTCCCCCAAGTTTTCCACCATCATTTAAATTCATACCTCAACACATTCAGTTTACTTTGCTGAAATTGACTTAAGCTTCACAATAAGAGATTGTTTTAGAAAAGATGGCCTTTAAATGCAAAGACTGTGCCAAGACTTTTACTAGACAAGATAATTTAAATCGTCACGTGAATACCTTACACAACAACATTCCCAAGTTAGAAGATAAAAAGAAGAAGAAGTGTAAGTTTAACTTTAAGTAGATGTGTCAGTTTTACAAAATAAGTATTAACTTGGGTTATATAGATATATTTAATAAAGATGTATTTTTAATTTTAGGTGAAAGAAAATATTGTCAATCTTGTAAAATATTTATTAGCAAATCATTATGGTTCCGCCATTTGCGAACAAACAAACACAAGACAAATTCTTTAGTAATCACAGATGATAACGTTTCTGTTATTAAATCAGCATTTAAACAACGAATCATTTCATATAAAATTTCAGCTACTATATATCACATAAGTATTAATGAATTTTTCACGGAAATTTTGCAAAAAATAATGGACACAATTAATTATGAAGTTCAAAGAAACACCTGTGTTAAACTCAACATGGAACTTTTTGGCCTCTACCTGAATCCTTCAAATGATAATCATGATGTAAAGTCTTTTAATACGCCATTCCGTATTTTATGTAGTACCACTGACTTAGCTACAGAATTGGATGAAATGATTGCAATTATGGATCGAAAAGCCGATGAGCTGGCAGAAAAAGATTCAGGTACACGACTTTTCTTAAATATAAATTTAAATTTCAAAAATCAAATTGCTTATAATATATTTTTTGATTTAATTTTAGGATGGATTTTACTGAAAATTTTACATGTGGAAATCAATATAAACAAATTCAACCCACTTAAAGCTTCGTCTTATATTCCTCTGCCAACGGAAATAAGACAGAAAAACGCAGTGATAAATATTCAAAACGACGACGAATGTTGCTTTGCATGGGCAGTAGTTGCAGCTCTGCATTCACCTACATGACCAATAGACAGAGTGGAATCATATCCTCATTATACAACACTTTTAAACTTTCAAGGTATTCAATTTCCTATGACTTTAAACGAAATAATTAAATTTGAAAATCTTAATAATATTTCTATTAATGTTTATGGTTTAGAAAAAATAAAAAGGAATTTTAAAACCGAAATCGAAATTATAGGACCTTTACATTATACTAAAAATAAGCGAGATCGTCACATTAATTTATTATTAATAGGAGATGATAATGGGAATTTTCATTACTGTTATATTTCAAATTTAGCAAGATTAATTTCTCGACAAATATCTAAACATAATGGGAAAAAATTTTTATGTGATGGTTGTTTGCAATATTTCACTACTGAACAGCAGTTGGTTAGACATAATGCGGTGGATTGCGATTTTGTAAGGATAAACCTTCCTTCTATTGAAAGCAAAATTAATAAATTTGGGAATATTATGCCTGGAAATATTTTAAAATTTCAGAACATACAAAAACAAATTGAAGTTCCGTTCGTTATTTATGCTGATTTCGAATGTATTCTTAAACCTCTGGAAAACAATAATTTTATTAATTTAGATCCTACTTCTCCATATACTAAAAAAAAATTTGAACACATTCCATATTCATTTGCATATTATATAAAATGCTCTTTTGATGATTCATTTTCAAAATTTCAAATTTATACGGGTCACAATTGTGATCAAATTTTTATACCTTATCTAGAAAGAGATGTCTTTGAGATCTATAATAAATATTTAAAACATTCAAAACCAATGAAAAAATTAAATACTTTAGAACAACTGCATTATAAATATACCAACAATTGCCATATATGTAATAAAACTATAATTTCTGAATAGGTTGCGGACCATTGCCACTTAACGGGTTCATTCAGGGGTCCTGCCCATTCAATATGTAATTTAAATTATAACCTATCAAATTTTATTCCTGTAATATTACATAATTTGCGTAATTATGATTGTCATCTATTTATAAAAAATTTATGTCCTAATAAAGAACAATTATCTGTCATTGCCCAAAATAAAGAAAAATATATATCATTTGAAAAATCCATTGAAGTAGATCAATATTTAGATAAGAAAACAGGTCACAAAAAATCAAAATTTTTACATCTTAGGTTCATTGACTCATTTCAGTTCCTACCGAATTCTTTGTCAAATTTAGCTTCCATTCTTAATGACGATCAATGTAAAGAAGTATTTAAATATTTTAATGATAAAGAAAAATTTAATTATATTCGTCAAAAAGGAGTTCTCCCTTATAAATATATTGATGACATTTCAAAATTAAATGAAACCCAATTACCAGATAAAAAACAATTTTATAACGATTTAACGGATGAACATATCACCGATGAGGAATATGAGAGAGCTAAAAATGTTTGGAAACTATTTAATTGTGATACAATTGGGCAATACTCTGAGATTTATCTAAAATCAGATGTATTACTGTTGGCGGATATTTTTCAAAATTTCAGAAAAACTTGTATAGAGACTTATAAATTAGATCCGGGTCATTATTACACTTTTCCAGGTTTAAGTTTTGACGCTTGTATGAGATACACTGGGGTAAAATTAGAACTATTAACAGACCCAGATATGTTACATTTTTTTAAAAGTAATGTAAGAGGAGGAATCAGTACCTGTGTATGTAGGAAATCTATAGCAAACAATTTATTTCTTTCAAATTACGATCCATCACAACCAACTAAATATATTATGTACTTTGACGCAACTAATCTTTACGGATATGCTATGTCTCAATATCTTCCACAAAAAGATTTTATTTGGCTAACAAGTCAACAAATTCAAAATTTAGACATAATGAATATTTCTGACACTAATGAAAAAGGGTATGTTTTAGAAGTTGATTTAGAATATCCAGAAATTTTACATAATTTTCATAATGAATTTCCGTTTTGTCCTGAAAATTATAAGCCTCAAAATTCTAAAACTTTCAAATTAATTCTCAATTTAAGAAATAAGGAGAAATATGTAATTCACTATACTTTATTAAAAGAGTGTATTAAATATGGAATGAAATTAACTAAAATACATAGAGTAATACAGTTTACACAGTCTCCATGGTTAAAAAAATATATTGATCTTAATACAAAATTAAGAAATGAATCCACAAATAAATTTCATAAAAATTTATATAAATTGGCAAATAACAGTGTCTACGGTAAAACAATGGAAAACGTTGACAAAAGAACCGATATACGCTTAGTTACTCAATGGTCAAAGAACCACAGAAAAGATGGTGCGGAAAATTTAATTGCCAAACCTTCATTTAAAGACGTCACTGTATTTTCTGAAAATTTAGTAGCAATTCAAATGCGAAAAGTACTAGTTCAATATGATAAACCTGTCTATGTAGGCTTTAGTATTTTAGATATATCAAAAACGGTGATGTATGACTTTTTTTATGGGTTTTTAAAACCTTTATATAAGAATAATATTAAACTTCTGTACACAGATACAGATTCCTTTATTTTGGAAATTAAGACAAGTAATGTTTATGAAGACATTAGGGTTAATATTGATAAATTCGATACTTCAAATTATGATGTTAATAATATTCATGAAATACCAATAACTAAATCTGTTGTTGGAAAGTTTAAGGATGAATATGCTGGTGAACCAATAGAAAGCTTTTATGGCACAGGGGCCAAAGCTTATTGTGTTAAGTCAGAAAATGGGTTGTTTAAAAAAGCTAAGGGGATAAAGAAAAGTAGCATTAAAAAACAATTAGAATTAACACATTATAAAGATGTTGTAGAACAAAATTCAAAAGCTTTCTGTACAATGTATTTGTTTAGATCTCGACTTCACAATATTTATATAGAATTAGTTAACAAATTAGCTCTCACTTCTAATGATGATAAAAGATTTAAAATTCCCAATAGTTATGATACATTAGCATGGGGTCACCAAGATATTCCATTTTTTCAGTGGTTAATAGACCATGAAAATGAATTATAAAAAATTCTTTTAAGATTAAAAGTTTTACCCTTCAAGGCTAAATTTGAAGTATTTAAGAACATGGTAAATTTTAAAATTATATCAGTATAAAATATACCACCGTCTAGAATAAATATGTGTTTAGAATCTTTTGAAAAAGAAATTGATAACAAATTATATAGAACATATGAAAAAAGACTTTCCTCATTTAAATTCTGGAATGGAAAATTAAATCCTAAAGTGTTAGCCCAATCAGGGTTTTATTATTTAGCTATTCATGATGTTTGTAAATGTTTTTACTGTGGTGCAGAAATATTTGCCTGGAAAATTGATGATTGTCCAATTGAGGAACATTATCGTCACTGGAAGAACTGTGACTTAATCGAGTGTTTGTGGTTAGGTGAAAAAAATAAAAAATGTGAACCTGTTGTCCTTAAAGTGAAAGAAAATATGTCAACATCTTTCATTTTTATATTAGTTTTAATAACTATGTTTGTATCTCTAATTTGTAAACAAATTATTTAATGTCCTTAAAGTGAAAGAAAATATATCAACATCTTTCATTTTTTAATAGTTTTAATAACCATGTTTGTGTCTCTAATTTGTAAACAAATTATTTAATATTTTGAAAAAATTGTCTATATATTGTAGAAAATTAATTAAAACTGTTCAGTCTTATTTCAATCTCTTATTGTTTTGTTAATAGACAATTAAAATTGAAAAGTGTTTTAATGGCATCCCTTATCAACTACATTGTTTTGCATTCAATTTTAAATAATACTTTATATGTACTTTATCCTCCAAGGGTTTTACATGGAATGGTGTGTTTTGAAAACGATACCTCTACTATTAAACCTGAAATATGTAATTATATGAAAGCTATGAATATTAATAATTATTCAACTGCTTTCGCATATAATATGAATAATAGTCAATCTAATAGTAATTTTTTCAAAATTTACTTTCATTATCCAAATAATACAATTTTTGACACTAACTGGATTGAAAAAAATAAAAAACCATTTACGATTTCTAGCTGTGCTCATATTAAAAATGATGAGGAAGGTAAAAACTGTTTAATTCTATTTATCTTCAATATAATTTTATCAATAGGTAGTTTTTCACTTTTGTCGTTCTTGACAATTTTGTTTTATCAAGATAGGTCATAAAAATTGAATAAACTTGCCTGACCTTGAAATTTATAGAGGAGTGGGGTTGGTAAGATATATTCAGACCCAGTATTTTAGTTTTCAGTTAGCATCAAGACATCATGTTTAATAGTAGCAATTTTAATGGATATAAATCCAGTTCTAGTGAAACTAATGATAAAATTAGTCAGTGTAGTGAAAAATTATTAAATTCAAAAATCTACTATCTTAACAATTCCTTATCAAAATTTGTTTGTGTTGGAATTGGTATAAATGATTTTACACCAAAAGTTCTAATTGGAGGTCGAAATGGATTTCACATTTACTTGAATGAAGAAGAATGGAAAGAACTTCAAAAAAATCAAGGAGTGTTGATGAATTATTTTTATTCTTCTCAAGCATATGCATACCCACTAAAAATTGAAAAAATCACAGTGTTTTTTGAAAAAATAAATCATTCTCCTGTTATCAGAATTCAAAAGGATGAACATTATGTGATTCTGGGAAAAGAATCAATAGATAAATTAGTTGAAATCGACGAACTTGTTGACTACAGAATTCATATAATTAAAAAGCAAGAATTTTCCAAATATTTTAATTTGTTTCATCACTATAATTATCAGTCAGGAGATGTGTTGTCTCATATTTATAATGTTTTGGATCCATGTCAGAATTTAAACAGTGAGAATGTCGGAACTGTTTTAGAAATGTTATCTCTACATAAACAGGAATTAGAAAACAAGTTAAGAAAATCCGGTGCATTACAATAGAAATATGAAGAAATCAGTGACAATCAGTGAGAACAATAATAAAGTTTATATATTAGTGACATGGGACTTTGCATTTAGACAAGCTCGAAAAAGTGAATATCAGAAATTTTATCTTGACAGACTAAGATTTGAAAAACGAGTTGAACAATGTGAAAGTATTCTTAAAAGCATTTTTGATGTAGATCATAGAAAAAAAATATATATTGAAAGATTTAATGTAAAAATATAAATTTATATTGTTAATCTCAGTTGTAAACATCTTAAAAATTATATTGTTAGTATTTGTTGTAAAAAAGGATTATCATAAATAAAAAAATATGTTATATAAATAGGTCTTTTATTTAAAAATTTGATATACAATATTACTTAAAATTAATTACAATACATCTTTTTTAAGAATCCATGAATTATGTGATTTATCGAATCCTAACCATTTAACAAAAACTTGGTTCCCTTTCTTCCTTAAAATTTTTTCAACCAAAAACACATCTGGATGTTTAACTTTTTGTAACTCTTCTTGGTAGAAACCTCCTTCAATATATTCATTTTTACTATCTTTTAATAAATAGGTGGGTGGATTTGTTAACTGAACCTTTCTAATTTGAAAAATTTCAGTTGACCAATTTGGAGTATATCCTTTTTCAAAAGCTTCTCTTTGTTTGGAAATTCTAACAAAATCATTTTCTTTAAATTTAGTGCGCTTTAAATCAAATATTTTTTTAAAAGTAAAAGAATTTTGCAGTATAGTTTTCTCATTTTTTTTATTAACCTCAACAGGTCTATATCCGGTAGTTCTATGAATACTATTATTATATTTTTCAATAATAGTGGGTAAAATAGAGTACCATTGGTAATTCCCTCTATTACTAAAATATTTCCACATTATATTTTTTAAAGTTCGATTTACGCGTTCTACAATACTCGCTTTGAGATTAGAGTAAGTATTATAATGATTAATTTTGTAATAATTCATAAGATCTTTAAAATCTTTATTGAAAAATTCTTTTCCCAAATCTGTCTGCAAATTTTGCGGTTTATTTGTTTTTTCTAAAATTTTTTTCATAGCTTCAGTTACATCTTTTCCTTTTTTACTTTTAAGTGGTTGAGTCCAAACATACTTAGAGAATGCATTTATCACCACCAGAATATATCTATAACCTTTATTAAATTTGGAATAGGGTTGCATCTCTACCAAATCAGCTTGCCATAAGTCATTTAGGCTTTTAACAATAGTTCGTCTTCTTCTATATCTTCTTCTTGCCGGTTTATGTAATTCATCTACAACTGTTTCTTTAATATTTTTACTCATAGTACTAGAATAAAATTTCTTAATACCTTCTTTAAATAACTTATTTTATTTGTTTGTTATCTTTTTTTAGTAAATCTTCGATTTTATATTCCAAAGTTTTAAAAGATGCATTATTCGAATCTTTGACTTTTTTGATTTCACCTTCGATTTTATATTCCAAATTTTTAAAAGATGCATTATTCGAATCTTTGACTTTTTTGATTTCATCTTCAATGTTGCTAATTCTTACATTAATTTTAGTTTCAAAAAGAACAAGTGATTTTATGCTTTCGTTTCTCATTTCTCTTACTGTTGCGTTTAATTCTTCTCTAGCATGCCATTGTGTCATTAAACTCTTTTCTAGAAACTTCGGCTGCTCTTTGAACTAATTCGTTTAATGATTTTATTTCTTTTACCAATTTATCTTCTAGATTTTTTATATCTTTTCCTAATTGAAATTCTACATTTGTTAAATTTAATTTTATTTCTACCATTTTTTTTTCTATTTTCTTTATATCTAAAATCGCTTTTTCAATTTCAATTCTTACATCGTTCAAAGATTTTTCATAATCATTTAACTTTGTTGAAATTTCTTCAATTTTTGAACTGTGTTGTGCAAGTCCTTTTTTTAAATCATGGATAGAGGTGTTAATCATAGCTTGTATTAGTTCTGCTAAAGATTCTAATTCTTTTTCTAATCTTTTATTCAACATCTTTTGAAAATATTCATCTTCAACAGTGGTTTTTAATTCTGTTTTTAGATTGTTTAATTGTGAGATTATCTCCTTGATTTGTTCACTATTTTTTAAAATTTCATTTTTAAATTTATTTTCAATTTTTTCATCTACATTTTGTAAATCTGTGTTTAATTTCTTTTCCAAATTTTTCAAGTTTAATAGAATTATTTCAGCATTATTTTCAATTAAATTAATTTTCTGATTTATTTCATTAATATTATCGCTATCTTTTTTATGGATTATAAAGTGTGTATTCATAGCTCTCTCTATTTGTTGTGTGTTTTTATTCATACCATCATGAATGTTTTGAAAATTACCTATTTCTTCTGAAACCCTATTATTAAGTTTGTTCGTAAATTCTTGGAACTTTGATACCATATCTTTTATAATAATTTGTTTAACATTTTCTATTGCAGACGTATCATTTATTTTTGATTTAACCAATGTTATTTCATTTTTTATGTTATTTTCAAAACTCTTTACTTCATCATATTTCTGTTTTATTGTTTTAAAATCATCTTCACACTTCGATGTTTTTTGAGAAAAACTTTTTAATAGTTCATCATTGTCTTTGACAATATTTTTTATATTTAATATCCTGTTATCATAGTTTGACACAACATTTTCTTCAAATAACTTATTTTTTTTTGAAATAGATTCCACATTTTCATCATTTTCACTAACTCTCTTTTTTAAATTTACAATATCATTTTTTAACACAGGTTCAAATCTTTGAACAATTTTATTTTCTATATATTTATCATTAAAATTTTTTAATATTTCATTTTCAACATTGGCTAGTATTTTATTTTCTATTGTAGGTATATCTACTGTATACTTTTTAGAAATATGACGTCCAAATTTATCAATGGTCATTTTAACAATGTTATGTAACAATGTTTACTACATTCTTTTATACAATTATATTGGCTTCTTTCAATTCTTCTATAATAGAAATAATTTCGTTGTTATGTCCTGTATTCCCAGCCATCATAGATGCTACCAACAGTCGAAGTCTATCAACAAGTTCATTTACGTTATCCCAATATACGTAATCGGTATAAGGCTTATTAACTTTTAAAGTTATACCGGATCCTGTTCTTTTCGAAGATATTCGAGTTTCTCTGTATGGAGATTTTCGTCTGTCAAAAAATCCTTGAACTATATTATGCGTTTCAGGATTTATGGTTTTAGTTTTTGTAATTCCTTTATTTTGTAAATAAGGCCCTATTATAGAAATATATTTTTGTGATCTATTTCCCTGTACCTGCTCATTTGGATCATAATTTCTACGGTATGCATTGGTTCTCTTTAAAATATCCATATAATTTTCCAAATCTTGTTTTTTATAACCTACTGGTTCCTTTTTAAATAATAATTCATATAAACCTGGTGTACCTGTATAAGTTATACCTTCAACTTTTATGTTTTTACCGATAATTTCTATAGGTCTTTGTGTTAAGCCCAAAAAGAATTTCTCAGTTTCAAAATCATGTACTATTCCATAGAGGTGATCAAACTTATGTTCCACATCTTTTACACCTCCGTCAATATATTGACGAGGTAATTCATGAAATCCTGATAAATATTCTTGATATAAAGGTGTACTGACAAATGTTTGAATTGTTTGGCGTGTTTGTTCTAATATATCCGAAAGATTTCCTACCGTAGATTGTGAAATTGAAGAAGGGGTGGTTTCTGCTATGACACTTGTTTGTTGTAAAGATGGCATCTGACTATGTGAGGCTATACTGGTTTCCCAATCAATAATTGTTGGTATTTCTGTAGGAAGAATTGGAGTTTTCCCCGTCTTTCTTTTTTCTGGTGTTGATGTTCCATATTGTAGTTTTTTTCTTGGTGTTAGTGTTGGAAACAATCTTTTTTCTGGTGTTTCATAATTTTTTTTAATGGGTGTTTGTAGCTCTTCTTTTACCTCAGCCGATTCAATTTTACCAATTGTTGAAATTAATTGTTGTAGGGGTTGAGTTATTGGTTTATAGGTTTCCTCCAATTTGGATTGTACTTCAAATTCAGCATTTTTTAAACTTTGATATTTTTGTTTAACAGCTTTCCTTGACTTAACAAGCTCTCTTGCTAAGCGTTCATTCATGATTAGTTAAATTTTTCACAAAACTTTTATTTTTATAAGAAAATATATGAATCAAATCCTTTTCGATATCGACCGGATTTTAAATTCGAATCCTTGTCTATTACCAAAAATCCAAATTTATCTTTCCAACACATCAAACATAACTCATTAAATTGATTAAATGACATATCAACATTAACATGATCATCATAAATATGTTTTAGGTTCGTTTTGTCTTGTTGAAATATAACAATCAAATTCGCATTGTCACGAATTAATTGCTTTGGAATCGAAGAATACGTTTGACACAAATAAAAACAATCAATATTTTTATGTCTTCCGAAACAAAAATAATCTTTTACAACATTCTGATTGCAACACACTATATCATCAAATATTATTATGGAATTTGGTTTTATTTCTTGTGGAGAAACAATATTTTCTTCATTTTCGGATTCATAATATCCAATTTCTCTCAGTGGTTTAAAAAGTAATCTCAAATATTCATATTTTGGTTGATATAGAGACTTTGAATAAATATATAAATTTTCAAACCGTAAACCATTAGGATCTTCAATTAAACTTATAATGATATTAGTTTTACCACACCCTGATGGACCTATAATTAACCCCCTTTTACTAGAGCCTTCAAACAATTTTCCATGTTTTCTAAAATTATTTCTTGAAGTCTCATGGTCTTTAATAATAATTGAATAAGGTTGTTTGACAATTTTCATATATAAGAGGATGTATAAAGGGTAAGTTCTAATTTAAAACTAGTCAGTTTGTTCCAAGATTTCAATTATATAATGCCAATCTCATATAAGCAACAATCCATTTATAAAAGAAGAGTCAGAAAAAGAGGTAGTGGTTTAATTAATACTCTAATAAATAAGTTACCTTTTGAATTACATCTACCTGGGTATAATTTTTGTGGACCTGGAACCAAACTAGAAAAGAGACTAGCTAGAGGCGATAAAGGCATAAACTTATTGGATGAAGCTTGTAAAGAGCATGATATTGCCTATGCACAATCAAATGATATAAAAAGCCGACACGCTGCTGATAAATTATTAGGTGACAAAGCTGCCGAAAGGTTCAGAGCAAAAGACGCTACTTTTGGAGAAAAAACTGCTGCACTTGGAATAAGAGGTACAATGAAAATTAAAAGAAAATTTGGTATGGGATTAAAAAAAAAAGGAAAAACAGAAGTCGAAAAACTCGTCTAGGACGAGGAATAACTTTATCTCAAGCTATTTCAAAAGCAAGACAAGCACTAAACGGAAAACAATTTAAAAGTTTGACTGATATTATTCAAACCGCACTTAGATCTATAGGAGATAGTAGAATATTATCACCAAAAAATAGAATCATACCAATTCCAAAAACTGGTGGATTTCTACCTCTTATTCCTTTATTTGCTGGTTTGTCCGCTTTAGGTGCTCTTGGAGGAGGAGCAGCAGGTATTGCGAAAGCTGTCAACGATGCAAAAGCTGCTAAAGAAAAATTAGAAGAGTCCAAAAGACATAATAAAACGATGGAATCTATAGCAGTAGGAAAACAAGGAAGTGGTCTTTATTTAAAACCATATAAAACTGGATGTGGATTATATCTGAAACCTTATTCAAAAAACTGTTAAAACAAATACCTCGAAAACCACTTACAAATTATGATTTAAGTAAATATATTAATCTACTTAAAATTCCCAACTTGCGAGGTATATTCATGAGAGATAAATTACCAAAAAAAAATTAATAAAAATGAAAGTGGTATTGTTAATCTCGATAAGAATAGTGGTGATGGAACTCATTGGACTGCATACATAAAAAAAGGAAAAAATATTTTATATTTTGATAGTTATGGCAATTTGCGACCATCTACCGAATTAACAAAATATTTTTTCAGCGATGAAAAGAAAAATATCGTGAAATATAACTACGACCATTATCAATCAATTAACAAAACAAATTGTGGTGAGCTCTGTCTTAAATTTCTTTATAATAATGGTTGAAAAACAATATTAATTCATTTTGTTAAAAATTTTTAAAGAGATATGTCGTATAGTTTTGTCATTAGTGGTAATTCCCCCACGCTTTCTGTTAATATCCATCCTCCAATATATTTAGATGAAAATTTTGAATATTCCATTGGACTTGTAAATTTTGAAACTTTTAATGCTATTCCAAATATTGATGAGACTAATAATCTTTTCATTTATGACTCAAATAAAGAAATAAGAATACCACCAACTAGTTATGAAATAGATGATGTAAATAATTTTATTCAAAAATTTTTGGACAATCGTACTTTTCTTCATATTTATGATAATAATACTTTACGAACACATATTAAAACAGATATTCCTATCTCGTTTCGTGATGGAACTATAGGAAAAATATTAGGTTTTAAAAATAAGGAATTAGAAGGTCTTAAGGAGCACATTTCAGATTTTCCAGCGGAAATTATTAAAGTAAACGCCATAAACATCGATTGTAATATTGCCGAAGGATCATATTTAAATGGAAAACCTGTTCATATAATACATCAATTTTTTCCTAGTGTAGCTCCTGGTTTTAAAATAATAGAATCACCACAAAATCTCCTTTACTTTCCTGTTACTGTAAAGGTAATAGACAATATAAACATTAAAATAGTAGATCAAGACGGTGATCTCATCAATTTCAGAGGAGAAACGGTAACAGTAAGACTACATCTTAAAAAATAGATGAATAATGGTTATCTTATATAATAAAAAAGTCTCAAATTATAATTTTTCAAAAAAATTTTACTCTAAAAACATTAATAAGAAAGATACTAAACGACATTTAACTAGTAATAAATTAAACTCTCAAAGGTTAACACCTTCTAATAAAAAATTTCTGATAAATTTAGGTTTCAAACTAAAATAAAATGGAATATTTAAATGTAAAAGAAAATATTCTTGTAGATGAATCAATATTAAGCTGGGAAATACTATCATTTGAACCTTTCAATCCTACAAAACTTGGATTAAATGATGAAATTAGAATTGGTCTACAACAAACAGGAAAATATCCTTTACCTTGCAAAAGTGAATTATATTTAGAATTTCAAGTTACCAAAGAAGATGATACTCCATTGGCTAATACGGTATTAATCAACAATGCTCCAGCATTCTTGTTTAAAGAATTACGTTATATTTTAAATGGTGTTACAATTGATTCAGTTCGAGATGTAGGAATTACTTCAACTCTTAAAGGATACATATCATTTAGTCAAAACGAAAGTGCTAAATTGGAAAATGCTGGATGGTATCCAAAAACGAAACCTAAAGAAAAAATTAAGACTGATGAAAAAGGAAACGTTTCCCTATGCGTCCCATTAAAAATGTACTCGGGATTTTTTGAAGATTATAACAAAATAATTTTAAATTCACAACAAGAACTAATACTAATAAGAAGCAATGATGACACTAATGCTTTAGTAACCACAAGTGATGATGAAAAACCGAAAATTAAAATAACCAAACTTTGTTGGAGAGTTCCACATCTTACTGTGGCCATTCCCCAAGAATTGGCACTAACGAAAATTATTGATAAAAACAATGATATTCTTCTTACTTTCCGAAGTTGGGAATTAATTGAATATCCAGAGTTATTAGAAAATACAAGACATAATTGGCCTGTCAAAACCTCCACAAAAATTGAAACATCAAGACATGTACTAATTGCTTTTCAAAAGGATAGACGTGGTAATTTAAAATCAGATATGAGTAAATTTGATCATTGTGACCTAAGGAATATAAATGTGTTTTTAAATTCAGAAAGATATCCTTACCAGGATCTTCAGCTTGATTTTAAAAATAATAAGTTTGCTACCCTGTATGAAATGTTTTCTGAATTTCGTCAAGTATATTATAACTTTCCAATAGAACCAATATTTAATCCCAAAGAATTTAAAGATAATGCACCTATTGCTTACATTAATTGCTCTCATCAGAGAGATTTATTACAATCCGGCCCAGTAACCATGAGAATTGAATTTGAGACAAAAGAAAAAATATCGGGAAAAACAGCTGCGTATTGTGTTATAATACATGATAAAGTATTTAGCTATAATCCATTAACAAAAATGGTTAAACAACTTTAACTTCTCCCACCACATCAAATATCATTATTAAAATGAAAATATATCGAATAAGATCAGTTGTTTCTATACCATAGTCTGTTGCACAACAAATGGAATGTACAAAATACAAAAAGAAAAAATCGAACTATTTTTAAAAAAAATTAAACTTCTAAAAAATCTTATTGAAGACTATTCGAAAAAACAATTTGTAATAAAAAAATTTAGTACTTTAAAAATTTGCTAAATAAAAATGAGAATAGTTATGGATGTTCAAAGATTTAAGGATGAACACAACAAGTTTATTCCTAAAGAACTTGCAATGTTTGATGGACATAAAATGAGTTATTATATTTTTAAACCACCGTATCCACTACAAATGCTTCCACCAGAAACATACAAGCAAGCAGAATGGTTAATGAAATTTCATCACTGCATCAATTGGAATACAGGATATATTCCTCTTCATAATTTTTCATCTATAGTAAAAAACTTAACAGAAAAAGGAGAATTCATTTATATTAAAGGAGAAGAGAAAGCTAATTTTATTAGAAAATATTGTACTAAGCCAATAATTGAATTGGACGAACAACCTGTTTTAAATAAATCATCTCCTAAATGTTTTTATCATTCTCAATCACCTTCAATGTGTGCCCTTTCTAATGTATTCTTTATGTATAAAAATTTTTTTATGAATGAATAAATTAACAATGAATGTAATAATATTTTTTTTATTTATCCACATCCCCACATTACTAACAGAAAATTATATTTTCCTATCTTTACATAATCAAATATTTAAACATAACAGCCGTTACACAATAATAAAACAACTATACAAATTTAAATAGTTTATTTCACACCAACTTTAATTAACCAATAAATCAATACATAAATTTATTTCTTTATTGAGTCCAATTTTTTTAAGTTCATCAAAGAATTTTAACACATTTTTAGTCTTCAAAAATTCACTACACAATTCTGCTGCTTTTTTACAACAATTTGCATGATCAACATATTTTATATATAACAATAAATCTTGACCCTCACTTTCTTCTTCAACTAAACAAGATAAATATCTGGAACATGCTTCGTTCATAATGAACTCTTCATAAGGGTCCCTCACAAAATTTTCAATTTTAGGCATCATCTTCACCATGCGATTTGATTAGTTCTTGTAATACAATAGGATCTCTAATATATTGGTTTAAATGACGAACTTCATGATGAAACCAACTTAACTTCACTAATTCACGTATAAACTGTACAATATCTTTGTTTTGAAAATAACGTTCGCACAATTTCACAGCCTCTATATGGTTTTTGGATATATCCAAATAATATTGAAACCAAGATGGACCACTATCAATTGCATAATGTTCGAACTCAAAAGCAGAACTTTTACATTTTTTATAAAATTTTTGAATTAATAAATATAATTCACTTTCGTTAGAAGCAGAAGACATATTTCATTTTAGTATGTTTTAAGCTGGTAAAGTGTTACTTTTATAATCAAAATTTAAAGAAGGGATACAAGGTCATGTTAACATGTATACGAAGTAACGCGAATGTATACGAAGTAACTCGAATGTATACGAGATAATTCGAATGAGAAAACAAAAGAGGAGGAGGATGAAAAATGTTGATGATATGAGGTTTTTTAATAAGTATAATGAGAGATTTGAAAAGTATAATGAGAGAAGAAAAGAGGAGGAGGATGAAAAGAGGAGGAGGATGAAAAGTGTTGATGATTTACTCTTCTTACTCCTCCTCCTCTTTCCTTCTCTCATATATATACTACTTGAGATGTTTGCTAATTTCTTATGATTTTGATTGTTATTTCTGGGCATTGCTCCTCTACGGTGTTTACGAGAAGTTGCATTTTTCTGACCTTTCTTTGTTGTCTCTCCATTTCTTTTCAATCTTCCATTACCTTCGATGGATTGTTGATTATTTGGCAATAACTGCTTAGGTATAATACCTAAGGTTCCATCTACATATCTCACAGATGATGAGTGCCGGTCCTGATATAAATTACTAAGTAGCTGCCTGGAAATAGTTGTTTTTTCTATTTCTCTGCTACTTCTAGGACTTCATCCAAAGTATAAAACTCGCCATTCTCAATTATTTTGTTGACCAGAAGTAGTGGATATATGAGAGAAGGAAAGAGGAGGAGGAGGAGTAAGAAGAGTAAATCATCAACACTCTTCATCCTCCTCCTCCTCTTTTCTTCTCTCATTATACTTTTCAAATCTCTCATTATACTTATTAAAAAACCTCGTATCATCAACACTTTTCATCCTCCTCCTCTTTTGTTCTCTCATTATACTTTTCAAAAAGCCTCGTATACATCACCTTGAGTTTAATCTTAAAGTTAACAACATGGCTAACCTTTCATCGAATCCGATCATAGTAGGAGATCTAACCTTATGTTTGACCTTGATGTGGATAACCTTATTTGACCACGAAGTCGATATAAAGTCCTACCACCAATGAATTTTCACTTCAGTAAATGTATAAAATAGATACGTGGAGCAACAAAAGATGATAAATTAAATACCAACAAATAATAAGTAAATAATAAGTAAATAATTTTATATTTAATAGTAAATATTACAAAGTAAATATTAAAAAAAATCATTCAAAAATTTATGGATAATAATATTGAAGAAGAAGATCCAGATCTAGATGAATTAATTGGAGTATTGGATTACAATACACATCTTAACGAAAAAAAATTTCAGAAGAACTTCAGAAATTGTTTGAACTACGATATAAATAATTTCGAACAAATTGAAGCTGACTCTGGTGACTCCGATATTGAAGAAGATAATGAAGAAGACAGTGCTAGTGCTAAATTTTGTTTAGTGAAACATAAGTACACTGATCCCAAAGAAGTTGTGTTCTGTATTACTCAGAGTTATATCGTAGTGTTGTAGTGACGGAAAATCAAGAAAAAACTCTTTGTCACGCATGCTATCAAATTATACAATATTATCAAAGGGCAGGGGCTCATAGACATGTAAATACTCATAATAAGAGAAAATTAAAACGCTTAAGTAATGATTTACATTGCGATATGTATTCAAGACAGTTGTATCAAATTATTACCCCCAAAGTTTGTTTAATTTGCAATAGTAGTGTTAAAAATATTGATTTAGATTGGGACGCAAATGTTCCAGTGGTGCCAATATAATGCCTGGTAAAAAAAAAATATATAAAAACGGTAGGAAGTCGCGAAGGGTAAAAAAAAAAGTTGTTAATGAAATAATTGAAAATAAAATCGAAGAATGTCCTATATGTCTTGAAGATATATTATCTAATAAAATGATGTCACCAGAACCTTGTAATCACAGATTTTGCATCCCTTGTTTAGGAATGTGGATGTTAATTAATAAAACATGTCCAATCTGTCGCAATGAACTATGCGTAATTAAATGTGAAAATGAAGAAACTGTGGTCCTAGAATATTTAGATTAGAATGTATTATTTAATATTTATGTATTGCAAACCACTTCATAAATGTGAAAATGAAGAAATTATAATCCTAGAATATTTATTCTAAAATGTATTATTATTTAATTTTTATTATTTTAAAATTATTATTGTTTGTATTTAATTTATCCATTTATTCTTATCTTATTGGAATAAAGAATTGAACAATTTCGAAAAAAAATGTTTTATTTATAAGAATAACGAACAAACATAACAACTAAATACAAGAGTTTTGATTATTCATAATAGATTGAAAAAATATTTTAAATTAACCACCCTGTTCAAAAATTCTTAATCCTTTCTTATTTTAGAGAGTTTTAAATCTAAAATTAATAAGTTTATAAATATGAAAGAAAAAATATTATAGGAAATTTAGGTACAGTTATCTTCATACTCCTTTATAATTAGATCAATTAAATAAAATTTACATTACCTTAAATCGTCTCCGTTACTATTCACATCACTTAAACACTTTAACTTAACCTAAAAATAGTTTCACTTAACACTGTCCCTAAACTTGGTCTATTGTTTGTATCTGTCAACTGAAAAAAAAATCAATTAGTATTTTGATATTAGGAAGACTAATAATAAATTTAATATAAGCTTAATATAAGCTACTTACTTTGTAGTGGAATCGACTCGTCACACTGGACTTGTTCCTCCGGATTTATTTGAGGTTCCACTTGAGGATCCTCATTTTCCTCTGGATTTGTCGATGAAGTTCTAGATGGTACTTGTACCGGAGGAGGAACGTTTACTCTTCTTCTTATTACAAGTCTATTCCCATCCATAACCTGAATTTCAAAATTTCTATTCCTGAACATATTGATAATAAAATGAAATAATAAAAATTAAAATTTATGCGGACAGCAATGGTGATGAACCAAAAATGAAAAAGTCACCTCGCAAAACAGTCATTTTATGAAAGTAGGTCAAGGTAAAATTTCGATTTTTAAATCGCGGAGAGGGCCCCTCATACCGCCCCCTATACTCCTCCTATACCCCCCCCCCCGAGGGGAGGATCAGTTTATAGCAAGCTTAAGTCGAGTTTACCACGCTTTAAATTTAAAGTCTCCAATTTTAATTTGTTTTAGTTTGTTTTAGTTTGTTTTAGTGTGTTTTAGTTTGTTGCTGTCAAGTGTACTCAAATTTTAAAGGTATGTCTTTTCCTTTTGCCTCAACTTCCACTGAACAGTTAGGAGTGGTGAACAAAATTAATATAATTTCAAATATAATAATTCAGCCTGCTTTTTTGAAAAATGAAAATGAAAGTGACAACCAAAATTTAAGTCAGAGAACCCAAAATTTTAACGCGATGATTAATACGATGCAAGAAAAAAATTTAGAAAACAAATTACTCCAAAGTTGTTCAGAAACGAACATAAAATTTTTAGAAAATTTGGAATATTTGCCTGAACTAGAGAATATTTCGGAGACAGATTTTGACTTTCAAAATTCAATTTTATCACAAAATTTAGATTTTAATAATATTTTAACGCCGGAAACACCAAATTTTTTAACTCAAGATTTAGATGTAACAACGGACACTCCCATTACAAATACTCCCGACATATTAACTCAAGATTTAGATAATATGGACAATTTTAAAAAGCTAATGGGGATTCCCAAAATTAATAAAAATTTAACAAATTATCAGAGTAACAGTGACAATGACAGTGACAATGATTCGAGTTCAAATAAATCACAAAATTTTTTTGAAATGTTGAAAACTAGAAATTTTGAAAGTGAAAATAATTCTGGAGGAATACCGGGTAATTCTTCATTTTCTCCTCTATCTCTGTTCAAAATTTCAACCAATCAAAAAAAAAAATAAAATTTCGGAATCGACTAGTAGTGGAAATATGGGGGTTGATGTTTTGGGGGAGGAGGATGGTTCACGGGATAGTTACAAAATTTCAGATTGTAGTGAAGATTTGGGAGCATCGTTTACTAGTGGTGGTGGTTCCCAAGAAATTCTTCGAATAATAAGTGAACCATCTAAAAATGAAAATTTTAGTCAAAATTCAATTCCGTGCGGCCAAAATACCTACTGTGAATTAAATTTTCCAAATTCTCCAATAATTTTTGAAAACTCGCCACCAGATTTCGATGAAATTTTAAATTCTGTTTCTACACAAACAGAGACAGTTCAAAATTCTGTTTTAACACAAACGGAAGTGTCAATCCCCTTCGAAAACGATTATCCGAAACTAAGCTTTCATTCAAAATCAAATTTCAAAATTAAAAATAAACATTTGTCTTATCAAAGATCATTAGGATTTGTTTTGGATTCTATTTTAAATTGTGATCCTAATAAAACAGCTGAGGAGAAAAGGAAGATGTGGGAAAGGGCGATAGAACTTTATAAAGCTACTCTTAGCTTTTTCCATCCCATTCCTTAACTCCCCTCCCACTTCTTTTCCACCATTTAAATTCATACCTGACCGTGTTACCTTCAGTGTGTTAAAATCGACTTGGGCTTCACAATAAGAGATTCGTTTTAGAAAAATGGATTTTAAATGTGAAGAGTGCTTCAAAATTTTTACTCGAAAAGACAATTTGAATCGCCACAAGAAGATAATTCACTCTAACAATGGCCCCCAGTTAGAACAGAAGAAGAAAAGCTGTAAGTTTAATTTTAAATAGAAATTTTGTTTCAATTTAATAATTAGTTATTAATTTGATGAATTAGAGGCAAATTTAATAAAGAAGTTATTAAATTTTAGGTGAAAGAAGATATTGTCAATTCTGCAAAATATTTATAAAAAAGTCATTATGGTTCTGTCATTTGAGAACAAATAAACACAAAACCAATTCAATGGTGGTTAGGGATGAAAATGTGTCTGTAATAAAATCGGCATTTAAGGAAAGAATCATTTCATATAAAATATCATCGACTCAATACCAAATCAACATTTATGATTTTTTCTCCGAAATACAACAAAAAATAATTGAGGTAATCAGTTATGAAATCCAAAGACACACCTGCATCAAACTCAACATGGAGTTATTTGGTCTTTACTTAAATCCTTCCAATGAAAGTCATGAAGTTAAGTCTTTCAATACCCCATTTCGGATTTTATGTAATAGTTCAGAATTAACGCAAGAACTAGAAGATATTATTAAAATTATTGACCGGAAAGCTGATGAACTGGCAGAAAAAGATTCGGGTAAATTATTTTTTATTAAATATTTAGTAACTAAACTTAAACCAAAAATAAATTTGTTGTTAATAATTCTTCTTTAATTTCAGGATGGATTTTAATAAAAATATTACACGTTGAGCTTAACATCAACAAGTACAACCCTTTAAAAGCTTCTTCATATATACCGCTACCGTCAGAGATCAAGTTGAAAAATGCTGTAGTCAACGTTCAAAACAATGATGAATGTTGTTTCGCCTGGTCTGTGGTTGCAGCTCTTCATTCACCTAACGGACCAATTGAAAAGGTGGAGTCGTATCCACATTTCACCACTATTTTAAACTTTAAAGGTATCAATTTTCCTTTAACTTTAAAAGACATAAGTAAATTTGAAAATTTAAACAATATTTCGGTTAATGTTTATGGATTAGAAAAAATCAAGAATAATTTTAAAACTCAATTCGAAATTATAGGACCTTTACATTATACAAAAAATAAGCGAGAACGTCACCTTAATTTATTATTAATTGGAGATGATAATGGAAATTTCCATTACTGTTATATTTCGGATTTATCTAGATTAATTTCAAAACAATTATCTAAACATCATGGGAAAAAATTTTTATGCGACGGTTGTTTACAATATTTTACTACTGAAGAATTATTAGTCAGGCATAACACATATGATTGTGATTTTGTAAGAATAAATCTACCTTCAACTGAAACCAAAATAGATAGATTTGGAAATATTATTCCCGAAAATATTTTAAAATTTCAGAACATACAAAAACAAATTGAAGTTCCATTTGTTATATATGCAGATTTTGAATGCATTCTTAAGCCTTTAAATAATGAAATTAATGATGTAGATCCAAGTTCTCCATATACTGAAAAAAAATGTCAACATATTCCATATTCGTTTGCTTATTATATAAAGTGTTCATTTGATGATTCAATTTCCAAATTTCAAAATTATATGGGTCCCAATTGTACACAAATTTTTATAACTTACTTAGAAAGAGACGTTCTTAATATTTACAATAAATATATGAAAAAGTTAATACCAATGAAAAAATTAAATGTGTTGGAACAATTACATTTTGAATATACGAATGATTGTCATATATGTGATAAACCTATAATTTCGGATAAGGTTGCTGATCATTGTCATTTAACAAGTTCCTGTAGAGGTCCGTCACACTCTATATGCAACTTAAATTATAAATTATCTAATTCCATTCCAGTAGTTTTACACAATTTGCGTAATTATGATTCTCATCTGTTTATAAAAAATTTATGTCCAAATCATGAACAATTATTTGTCATAGCCCAGAATAAGGAGAAATACATTTCATTTCAAAAATCTATTGAAGTAGATCAATATTTAGATAAAAAAAACTGGTTTCACCAAGTCAAAATTTCTATATCTTAAGTTTATTGATTCATTTCAATTCCTACCATATTCTTTGTCAAATTTAGCTTCCATCCTTAATGATGAATAATGCAAAGAAGTGTTCAAATATTTTAATGAAAAGGAAAAATTTAAGTATATCCGTCAAAAAGGCGTTTTCCCTTATAAATATATTGATAATATCGCCAAATTAAATGAAACGGAGTTACCAGATAAAAAAATTTTTTATAATGACCTCACGGATGAACACATTACTGATGAAGAATATGAGAGGGCAAAAATGTTTGGAATTTATTTGAATGTAAAACAATCGGTGAATATTCCGATTTATATCTTAAATCTATTACTATTACTTTTGGCAGATGTTTTTCAAAATTTTAGAAAAACGTGTATGGAAACTTACAAACTTGATCCTGCACATTATTATACTTTTCCAGGTTTAAGTTTTGACGCTTGTTTAAGATATACTGGAGTCGAATTGGAGTTAATAACAGACCCAGATATGTTACATTTTTTTAAAGGTAGTGTAAGAGGAGGAATCAGTACTTGTGTATGTAGGAAATCTATAGCAAACAATTTATTTCTTTCAAATTATGATCCATTACAACTATCTAAATATATTATGTATTTTGATGCAACTAAGCTTTACGGATATGCGATGTCTCAATATCTGCCCGAAAAAGATTTTGTTTGGTTATCATATCAACAAATTCAAAATTTAGATATAATGAATATATCTGAGACTAATGACAAGGGTTATGTGCTAGAGGTTGATTTAGAATATCCTGAAAATTTACACAATTTACATAATGAATTTCCATTCTGTCCAGAAAATTATAAGCCTCAAAATTCTAAAACTTTTAAATTAATTCCAAATTTAAAAAATAAAGAAAAACATGTAATTCACTATACTTTATTAAAACAATGTATTCAATATGGAATTAAACTAACTAAAATTCATAGGGTTGTAGAGTTTACACAATCTCAATGGTTAAAAAAATTTATTGATCTAAATACAAATTTAAGAAATCAATCTAAAAATCAATTTCAGAAAAATTCTTATAAATTGGCAAATAATAGCATCTACGGTAAAACAATGGAAAATGTGGATAAAAGGACAGATATACGATTGGTTACACAATGGGCAAAAAATCATAGAAAAGATGGGGCAGAAAATTTAATTGCTAAACCATCCTTTAAAGATGTAACAATATTTTCAGAGAATTTAGTAGCTGTGCAAATGCGTAAAGTGTTAGTGCAATATGATAAACCTGTCTATGTAGGCTTTAGTATTTTAGATATATCAAAAACGGTGATGTATGACTTTTTTTATGGGTTTTTAAAACCTTTATATAAGAATAATATTAAACTTCTGTACACAGATACAGATTCCTTTATTTTGGAAATTGAGACAAGTAATGTTTATGAAGACATTAGGGTTAATATTGATAAATTCGATACTTCAAATTATGATGTTAATAATATTCATGAAATACCAATAACTAAATCTGTTGTTGGAAAGTTTAAGGATGAATATGCTGGTGAACCAATAGAAAGCTTTTATGGCACAGGGGCCAAAGCTTATTGTGTTAAGTCAGAAAATGGGTTGCTTAAAAAAGCTAAGGGGATAAAGAAAAGTAGCATTAAAAAACAATTAGAATTAACACATTATAAAGATGTTGTAGAACAAAATTCAAAAGCTTTCTGTACAATGTATTTGTTTAGATCTCGACTTCACAATATTTATATAGAATTAGTTAACAAATTAGCTCTCACTTCTAATGATGATAAAAGATTTAAAATTCCCAATAGTTATCATACATTAGCATGGGGTCACCAAGATATTCCATTTTTTCAGTGGTTAATAGACCATGAAAATGAATTATAAAAAATTCTTTTAAGATTAAAAGTTTTACTCTTCAAGGCTAAATTTGAAGTATTTAAGAACATGGTAAATTTTAAAATTATATCAGTATAAAATATACCACCGTCTAGAATAAATATGTGTTTAGAATCTTTTGAAAAAGAAATTGATAACAAATTATATAGAACATATGAAAAAAGACTTTCCTCATTTAAATTCTGGAATGGAAAATTAAATCCTAAAGTGTTAGCCCAATCAGGGTTTTATTATTTAGCTATTCATGATGTTTGTAAATGTTTTTACTGTGGTGCAGAAATATTTGCCTGGAAAATTGATGATTGTCCAATTGAGGAACATTATCGTCACTGGAAGAACTGTGACTTAATCGAGTGTTTGTGGTTAGGTGAAAAAAATAAAAAATGTGAACCTGTTGTCCTTAAAGTGAAAGAAAATATGTCAACATCTTTCATTTTTATATTAGTTTTAATAACTATGTTTGGATCTCTAATTTGTAAACAAATTATTTAATGTCCTTAAAATGAAAGAAAATATGTCAACATCTTTCATTTTTTAATAGTTTTAATAACCATGTTTGTATCTCTAATTTGTAAACAAATTATTTAATATTTTGAAAAAAAAATGTCTATATATTGTAGAAAATTAATTAAAACTGTTCAGTCTTATTTCAATCTCTTATTGTTTTGTTAATAGACATTTAAAATTGAAAAGTGTTTTAATGGCATCCCTTATCAACTACATTGTTTTACATTCAATTTTAAATAATACTTTATATGTAATTTATCCTCCAAGGGTTTTACATGGAATGGTGTGTTTTGAAAACGAAACCTCTACTATTAAACCTGAAATATGTAATTATATGAAAGCTATGAATATTAATAATTATTCAACTGCTTTCGCATATAATATGAATAATAGTCAATCTAATAGTAATTTTTTCAAAATTTACTTTCATTATCCAAATAATACAATTTTTGACACTAACTGGATTGAAAAAAATAAAAAACCATTTACGATTTCTAGCTGTGCTCATATTAAAAATGATGAGGAAGGTAAAAACTGTTTAATTCTATTTATCTTCAATATAATTTTATCAATAGGTAGTTTTTCACTTTTGTCGTTCTTGACAATTTTGTTTTATCAAGATAGGTCATAAAAATTTAATAAACTTGCTTGACCTTGAAATTTATAGAGGAGTGGGGTGGATAAGATATATTCAGACTCAGTATTTTAGTTTTCAGTTAGCATCAAGACATCATGTTTAATAGTAGCAATTTTAATGGATATAAATCCAGTTCTAGTGAAACCAATGATAAAATTAGTCAGTGTAATGAAAAATAATTAAATTCAAAAATCTACTATCTTAACAATTCCTTATCAAAATTTGTTTGTGTTGGAATTGGTATAAGTGATTTTACACCAAAAGTTCTAATTGGAGGTCGAAATGGATTTCACATTTACTTGAATGAAGAAGAATGGAAAGGACTTCAAAAAAATCAAGGAGTGTTGGTGAATTATTTTTATTCTTCTCAAGCATATGCATACCCACTAAAAATTGAAAAAATCACAGTGTTTTTTGAAAAAATAAATCATTCTCCTGTTATCAGAATTCAAAAGGATGAACATTATGTGATTCTGGGAAAAGAATCAATAGATAAATTAGTTGAAA
This sequence comes from Diaprepes abbreviatus, assembly GCA_034092305.1. NCBI lineage: Eukaryota > Metazoa > Arthropoda > Insecta > Coleoptera > Curculionidae > Diaprepes > Diaprepes abbreviatus. The sequence goes on along the minus strand of JASJET010000032.1, from coordinate 8,844,888 downwards.
TCGACGAACTTGTTGACTACAGAATTCATATAATTAAAAAGCAAGAATTTTCCAAATATTTTAATTTGTTTCATCACTATAATTATCAGTCAGGAGATGTGTTGTCTCATATTTATAGTGTTTTGGATCCATGTCAGAATTTAAACAGTGAGAATGTCGGAACTGTTTTAGAAATGTTATCTCTACATAAACAGGAATTAGAAAACAAGTTAAGAAAATCCGGTGCATTACAATAGAAATATGAAGAAATCGGTGACAATCAGTTAGAACAATAATAAAGTTTATATATTAGTGACATGGGACTTTGCATTTAGACAAGCTCGAAAAAGTGAATATCAGAAATTTTATCTTGACAGACTAAGATTTGAAAAACGAGTTGAACAATGTGAAAGTATTCTTAAAAGTATTTTTGATGTAGATCATAGAAAAAAAAATATATATTGAAAGATTTAATGTAAAAATATAAATTTATATTGTTAATCTCAGTTGTAAACATCTTAAAAATTATATTGTTAGTATTTGTTGTAAAAAGGATTATCGTAAATAAAAAATATGTTATATAAATAGGTCTTTTATTTAAAAATTTGATATACAATATTACTTAAAATTAATTACAATACATCTTTTTTAAGAATCCATGAATTATGTGATCTATCGAATCCTAACCATTTAACAAAAACTTGGTTCCCTTTCTTCCTTAAAAAAAAACATCTGGATGTTTAACTTTTTGTAACTCTTCTTGGTAGAAACCTCCTTCAATATATTCATTTTTACTATCTTTTAATAAATAGGTGGGTGGATTTGTTAACTGAACCTTTCTAATTTGAAAAATTTCAGTTGATCAATTTGGAGTATATCCTTTTTCAAAAGCTTCTCTTTGTTTGGAAATTCTAACAAAATCATTTTCTTTAAATTTAGTGTGCTTTAAATCAAATGTTTTTTTAAAAGTAAAAGAATTTTGCAGTATAGTTTTCTCATTTTTTTTATTAACCTCAACAGGTCTATATCCGGTAGTTCTATGAATACTATTATTATATTTTTCAATAATAGTGGGTAAAATAGAGTACAATTGGTAATTCCCTCTATTACTAAAATATTTCCACATTATATTTTTTAAAGTTCGATTTACGCGTTCTACAATACTCGCTTTGAGATTAGAGTAAGTATTATAATGATTAATTTTGTAATAATTCATAAGATCTTTAAAATCTTTATTGAAAAATTCTTTTCCCAAATCTGTCTGCAAATTTTGCGGTTTACTTGTTTTTTCTAAAAATTTTTTTCATAGCTTCAGTTACATCTTTTCCTTTTTTACTTTTAAGTGGTTGAGTCCAAACATACTTTGAGAATGCATTTATCACCACCAAAATATATCTATAACCTTTATTAAATTTGGAATAGGGTTGCATCTCTACCAAATCAGCTTGCCATAGGTCATTTAGGCTTTTAACAATAGTTCGTCTTCTTCTATATCTTCTTCTTGCCGGTTTATGTAATTCATCTACAACTGTTTCTTTAATATTTTTACTCATAGTACTAGAATAAAATTTCTTAATATCTTCTTTAAATAACTTATTTTATTTGTTTGTTAACTTTTTTTAGCAAATCTTCGATTTTATATTCCAAAGTTTTAAAAGATGCATTATTCGAATCTTTGACTTTTTTGATTTCATCTTCGATTTTATATTCCAACTTTTTAAAAGATGCATTATTCGAATCTTTGACTTTTTTGATTTCATCTTCAATGTTGCTAATTCTTACATTAATTTTAGTTTCAATAACAAGTGATTTTATACTTTCGTTTCTCATTTCTCTTACTGTTGCGTTTAATTCTTCTCTATTATATGCCATTGTGTCATTAAACTCTTTTCTAGAAACTTCGGCTGCTCTTTGAACTAATTCGTTTAATGATTTTATTTCTTTTACCAATTTATTTTCTAGATTTTTTATATCTTTTCCTAATTGAAATTCTACATTTGTTAAATTTAATTTTATTTCTACCAATTTTTTTTCTATTTTCTTTATATCTAAAATCGCTTTTTCAATTTCAATTCTTACATCGTTCAAAGATTTTTCATAATCATTTTACTTTGTTGAAATTTCTTCAATTTTTGAACTGTGTTGTGCAAGTCCTTTTTTTAAATCATGGATAGAGGTGTTAATCATATCTTGTATTAGTTCTAATTCTTTTTCTAATCTTTTATTCAACATCTTTTGAAAATATTCATCGTCAACAGTGGTTTTTAATTCTGTTTTTAGATTGTTTAATTGTGAGATTATCTCCTTGATTTGTTCACTATTTTTTAAAATTTCATTTTTAAATTTATTTTCAATTTTTTCATCTACATTTTGTAAATCTGTGTTTAATTTCTTTTCCAAATTTTTCAAGTTTAATAGAATTATTTCAGCATTATTTTCAATTGAATTAATTTTCTGATTTATTTCATTAATATTATCGCTATCTTTTTTATGGATTATAAAGTGTGTATTCATAGCTCTCTCTATTTGTTGTGTGTTTTTATTCATACCATCATGAATGTTTTGAAAATTACCTATTTCTTCTGAAACCCTATTATTAAGTTTGTTCGTAAATTCTTGGAACTTTGATATCATATCTTTTATAATAATTTGTTTAACATTTTCTATTGCAGAAGTATCATTTATTTTTGATTTAACCAATGCTATTTCATTTTTTATGTTATTTTCAAAACTCTTTACTTCATCATATTTCTGTTTTATTGTTTTAAAATCATCTTCACACTTCGATGTTTTTTGAGAAAAACTTTTTAATAGTTCATCATTGTCTTTGACAATATTTTTTATATTTAATATCCTGTTATCATAGTTTGACACAACATTTTCTTCAAATAACTTAATTTTTTTTTAAATAGATTCCACATTTTCATCATTTTCACTAATTCTCTTTTTTAAATTTACAATATCATTTTTTAACACAGGTTCAAATCTTTGAACAATTTTATTTTCTATATATTTATCATCACTTTTAAAATTTCTCAATATTTCATTTTCAACATTGGCTAGTATTTTATTTTCTATTGTAGGCATATCTACTGTATACTTTTTAGAAATATGACGTCCAAATTTATCAATGGTCATTTTAACAATGTTATGTAATAATATTTACTACATTCTTTTATACAATTATATTGGCTTCTTTCAATTCTTCAATAATAGAAATAATTTCGTTGTTATGTCCTGTATTCCCAGCCATCATAGATGCTACCAACAGTCGAAGTCTATCAACAAGTTCATTTACGTTATCCCAATATACGTAATCGGTATAAGGTTTATTAACTTTTAAAGTTATACCGGATCCTGTTCTTTTCGAAGATATTCGAGTTTCTCTGTATGGAGCTTTTCGTCTGTCAAAAAATCCTTGAACTATATTATGCGTTTCGGGATTTATGGTTTTAGTTTTTGTAATTCCTTTATTTTGTAAATAAGGCCCTATTATAGAAATATATTTTTGTGATCCATTTCCCTGTACCTGCTCATTTGGATCATAATTTCTACGGTATGCATTGGTTCTCTTTAAAATATCCATATAATTTTCCAAATCTTGTTTTTTATAACCTACTGGTTCCTTTTTAAATAATAATTCATATAAACCTGGTGTACCTGTATAAGTTATACCTTCAACTTTTATGTTTTTACCGATAATTTCTATAGGTCTTTGTGTTAAACCCAAAAAGAATTTCTCAGTTTCAAAATCATGTACTATTCCATAGAGGTGATCAAACTTATGTTCCACATCTTTTACCCCTCCGTCAATATACTGACGAGGTAATTCATGAAATCCTGATAAATATTCTTGATATAAAGGTGTACTGACAAATGTTTGAATTGTTTGGCGTGTTTGTTCTAATATATCCGAAAGATTTCCTACCGTAGATTGTGAAATTGAAGAAGGGGTGGTTTCTGCTATGACACTTGTTTGTTGTAAAGATGGCATCTGACTATGTGAAGCTATACTGGTTTCCCAATCAATAATTGTTGGTATTTCTGTAGGAAGAATTGGAGTTTTCCCTGTCTTTCTTTTTTCTGGTGTTGATGTTCCATACTGTAGTTTTTTTCTTGGTGTTAGTGTTGGAAACAATCTTTTTTCTGGTGTTTCATAATTTTTTTTAATGGGTGTTTGTAGCTCTTCCTTTACCTCAGCCGATTCAATTTTACCAATTGTTGAAATTAATTGTTGTAGGGGTTGAGTTATTGGTTTACAGGTTTCCTCCAATTTGGATTGTGCTTCAAATTCAGCATTTTTTAAACTTTGATATTTTTGTTTAACAGCTTTCCTTGACTTAACAAGCTCTCTTGCTAAGCGTTCATTCATGATTAGTTAAATTTTTCACAAAACTTTCATTTTTATAAGAAAATATATGAATCAAATCCTTTTCGATATCGACCGGATTTTAAATTCGAATCCTTGTCTATTACCAAAAATCCAAATTTATCTTTCCAACACATCAAACATAACTCATTAAATTGATTAAATGACATATCAACATTAACATGATCATCAAAAATATGTTTTAAGTTCGTTTTGTCTTGTTGAAATATAACAATCAAATTCGCATTGTCACGAATTAATTGCTTTGGAATCGAAGAATACGTTTGACACAAATAAAAACAATCAGTATTTTTATGTCTTCCGAAACAAAAATAATCTTTTACAACATTCTGATTGCAACACACTATATCATCAAATATTATTATGGAATTTGGTTTTATTTCTTGTGGAGAAACAATATTTTCTTCATTTTCGGATTCGTAATATCCAATTTCTCTCAATGGTTTAAAAAGTAATCTCAAATATTCATATTTTGGTTGATATAGAGACTTTGAATAAATATATAAATTTTCAAACCGTAAACCATTGGGATCTTCAATTAAACTTATAATGATATTTGTTTTACCACACCCTGATGGACCTATAATTAACCCCCTTTTACTAGAGCCTTCAAACAATTTTCCATGTTTTCTAAAATTATTTCTTGAAGTCTCATGATCTTTAATAATAATTGAATAAGGTTGTTTGACAATTTTCATATATAAGAGGATGTATAAAGAGTAAGTTCTAATTTAAAACTAGTCAGTTTGTTCCAAGATTTCAATTATATAATGCCAATCTCATATAAGCAACAATCCATTTATAAAGAAGAGTCAGAAAAAGAGGTAGTGGTTTAATTAATACTCTAATAAATAAGTTACCTTTTGAATTACATCTACCTGGGTATAATTTTTGTGGACCTGGAACCAAACTAGAAAAGAGACTAGCTAGAGGCGATAAAGGCATAAACTAATTGGATGAAGCTTGTAAAGAGCATGATATTGCCTATGCAAAATCAAATGATATAAAAAGCCGACATGCTGCTGATAAATTATTAGGTGACAAAGCTGCCGAAAGGTTCAGAGCAAAAGACGCCACTTTTGGAGAAAAAACTGCTGCACTTGGAATAAGAGGTGCAATGAAAATTAAAAGAAAATTTGGTATGGGATTAAAAAAAAGAAGGAAAAACAGAAGTCGAAAAACTCGTCTAGGACGAGGAATAACTTTATCTCAAGCTATTTCAAAAGCAAGACAAGCACTAAACGGAAAACAATTTAAAAGTTTGACTGATATTATTCAAACCGCACTTAGATCTATCGGAGATAGTAAAATATTATCACCAAAAAATAGAATCATACCAATTCCAAAAACTGGTGGATTTCTACCTCTTATTCCTTTATTTGCTGGTTTGTCCGCTTTAGGTGCTCTTGGAGGAGGAGCAGCAGGTATTGCGAAAGCTGTCAACGATGCAAAAGCTGCTAAAGAAAAATTAGAAGAGTCCAAAAGACATAATAAAATGATGGAATCTATAGCAGTAGGAAAACAAGGAAGTGGTCTTTATTTAAAACCATATAAAACTGGATGTGGATTATATCTGAAACCTTATTCAAAAAACTGTTAAAACAAATACCTCGAAAACCACTTACAAATTATGATTTAAGTAAATATATTAATCTACTTAAAATTCCCAACTTGCGAGGTATATTCATGAGAGATAAATTACCAAAAAAAAATTAATAAAAATGAAAGTGGTATTGTTAATCTCGATAAGAATAGTGGTGATGGAACTCATTGGACTGCATACATAAAAAAAGGGAAAAATATTTTATATTTTGATAGTTATGGCAATTTGCGACCATCTACCGAATTAACAAAATATTTTTTCAGCGATAATAAGAAAAATATTGTGAAATATAACTACGATCATTATCAATCAATTAACAAAACAAATTGTGGTGAGCTCTGTCTTAAATTTCTTTATAATAATGGTTGAAAAACAATATTAATTCATTTTGTTAAAAATTTTTAAAGAGATATGTCGTACAGTTTTGTCATTAGTGATAATTCCCCCACGCTTTCTGTTAATATTCATCCTCCAATATATTTAGATGAAAATTTTGAATATTCCATTGGACTTGTAAATTTTGAAACTTTTAATGCTATTCCAAATATTGATGAGACTAATAATCTTTTCATTTATGACTCAAATAAAGAAATAAGAATACCACCAAGTAGTTATGAAATAGATGATGTAAATAATTTTATTCAAAAATTTTTGGACAATCGTACTTTTCTTCATATTTATGATAATAATACTTTACGAACACATATTAAAACAGATATTCCTATCTCGTTTCGTGATGGAACTATAGGAAAAATATTAGGTTTTAAAAATAAGGAATTAGAAGGTCTTAAGGAGCACATTTCAAATTTTCCAACGGAAATTATTAAAGTAAACGCCATAAACATCGATTGTAATATTGCCGAAGGATCATATTTAAATGGAAAACCTGTTCATATAATACATCAATTTTTTCCTAGTGTAGCTCCTGGTTTTAAAATAATAGAATCACCACAAAATCTCCTTTACTTTCCTGTTACTGTAAAGGTAATAGACAATATAAACATTAAAATAGTAGATCAAGATGGTGATCTCATCAATTTCAGAGGAGAAACGGTAACAGTAAGACTACATCTTAAAAAAATAGATGAATAATGGTTATTTTATATAATAAAAAAGTCTCAAATTAAAATTTTTCAAAAAAATTTTACTCTAAAAACATTAATAAGAAAGATACTAAACGACATTTAACTAGTAATAAATTAAACTCTCAAAGGTTAACACCTTCTAATAAAAAATTTCTGATAAGTTTAGGTTTCAAACTAAAATAAAATGGAATATTTAAATGTAAAAGAAAATATTCTTGTAGATGAATCAATATTAAGCTGGGAAATACTATCATTTGAACCTTTCAATCCTACAAAACTTGGATTAAATGATGAAATTAGAATTGCTCTACAACAAACAGGAAAATATCCTTTACCTTGCAAAAGTGTATTATATTTAGAATTTCAAGTTACCAAAGAAGATGATACTACATTGGCTAATACGGTATTAATCAACAATGCTACAGCATTCTTGTTTAAAGAATTACGTTATATTTTAAATGGTGTTACAATTGATTCAGTTCGAGATGTAGGAATTACTTCAACTCTTAAAGGATACATATCATTTAGTCAAAACGAAAGTACTAAATTGGAAAATGCTGGATGGTATCCAAAAACGAAACCTAAAGAAAAAATTAAGACTGATGAAAAAGGAAACGTTTCCCTATGCGTCCCATTAAAAATGTACTCGGGATTTTTTGAAGATTATAACAAAATAATTTTAAATTCACAACAAGAACTAATACTAATAAGAAGCAATGATGACACTAATGCTTTAGTAACCACAAGTGATGATGAAAAACCGAAAATTAAAATAACCAAACTTTGTTGGAGAGTTCCACATCTTACTGTGGCCATTCCCCAAGAATTGGCACTAACGAAAATTATTGATAAAAACAATGATATTCTTCTTACTTTCCGAAGTTGGGAATTAATTGAATATCCAGAGTTATTAGAAAATACAAGACATAATTGGCCTGTCAAAACCTCCACAAAAATTGAAACACCAAGACATGTACTAATTGCTTTTCAAAAGGATAGACGTGGTAATTTAAAATCAGATATGAGTAAATTTGATCATTGTGACCTAAGGAATATAAATGTGTTTTTAAATTCAGAAAGATATCCTTACCAGGATCTTCAGCTTGATTTTAAAAATAATAAGTTTGCTACTCTGTATGAAATGTTTTCTGAATTTCGTCAAGTATATTATAAATTTCCAATAAAACCAATATTTAATCCCAAAGAATTTAAAGATAATGCACCTATTGCTTACATTAATTGCTCTCATCAGAGAGATTTATTATAATCCGGCCCAGTAACCATGAGAATTGAATTTGAGACAAAAGAAAAAATATCGGGAAAAACAGTTGCGTATTGTGTTATAATACATGATAAAGTATTTAGCTATAATCCATTAACAAAAATTGTTAAACAACTTTAACTTCTCCCACCACATCAAATATCATTATTAAAATGAAAATATATCGAATAAGATCAGTTGTTTCTATACCATAGTTTGTTGCACATCAAATGGAATGTACAAAATACAAAAAGAAAAAATAGAACAATTTTTAAAAAAAATTAAACATCTAAAAAATCTTATTGAAGACTATTCGAAAAAACAATTTGTAATAAAAAAATTTAGTACTTTAAAAATTTGCTAAATAAAAAATGAGAATAGTTATGGATGTTCAAGGATTTAAGGATGAACACAACAAGTTTATTCCTAAAGAACTTGCAATGTTTGATGGACATAAAATGAGTCATTATATTTTTAAACCACCGTATCCACTACAAATGCTTCCACCAGAAACATACAAGCAAGCAGAATGGTTATTGAAATTTCATCACTGCATCAATTGGAATACAGGATATATTCCTCTTCATAATTTTTCATCTATAGTAAAAAACTTAACAGAAAAAGGAGAATTCATTTATATTAAAGGAGAAGAGAAAGCTAATTTTATTAGAAAATATTGTACTAAGCCAATAATTGAATTGGACGAACAACCTGTTTTAATTAAATCATCTCCTAAATGTTTTTATCATTCTCAATCACCTTCAATGTGTGCCCTTTCTAATGTATTCTTTATGTATAAATTTTTTTTTTATGAATGAATAAATTAACAATGAATGTAATAATATTTTTTTTATTTATCCACATCCCCACATTACTAACAGAAATTTATATTTTCCTATCTTTACATAATCAAATATTTAAACATAACAGCCGTTACACAATAATAAAACAACTATAAAAATTTAAATATTTTATTTCACACTAACTTTAATTAACCAATAAATCAATACATAAATTTATTTCTTTATTGAGTCCAATTTTTTTAAGTTCATCAAAGAATTTTAACACATTTTTAGTCTTCAAAAATTCACTACACAATTCTGCTGCTTTTTTACAACAATTTGCATGATCAACGTATTTTATATATAACAATAAATCTTGACCATCACTTTCTTCTTCAACTAAACAAGATAAATATCTGGAACATGCTTCGTTCATAATGAACCCTTCATAAAGGTCCCTCACAAAATTTTCAATTTTAGGCATCATCTTCACCACGCGATTTGATTACTTCTTGTAATACAACAGGATCTCTAATATATTGGTTTAAATGACGAACTTCATGATGAAACCAACTTAACTTCACTAATTCACGTATAAACTGTACAATATCTTTGTTTTGAAAATAACGTTCGCACAATTTCACAGCCTCTATATGGTTTTTGGATATATCCAAATAATATTGAAACCAAGATGGACCACTATCAACTGCATAATGTTCGAACTCAAAAGCAGAACTTTTACATTTTTTATAAAATTTTTGAATTAATAAATTTAATTCACTTTCGTTAGAAGCAGAAGACATATTTCATTTTAGTATGTTTTAAGCTGGTAAAGTGTTGCTTTTATAATCAAAATTTAAAGAAGGGATACAAGGTCATGTTAACATGTATACGAAGTAACTCGAATGTATACGAAGTAACTCGAATGTATACGAGATAATTCGAATGAGAAAACAAAAGAGGAGGAGGATGAAAAATGTTGATGATATGAGGTTTTTTAATAAGTATAATGAGAGATTTGCAAAGTATAATGAGAGAAGAAAAGAGGAGGAGGATGAAAAGTGTTGATGATTTACTCTTACTCTTACTCCTCCTCCTCCTCCTCTTTCCTTCTCTCATATATCCACTACTGCCAGATGAATGTCAATACCCTGTATAAACTGTTCTACTAAAACTTTGTTCCTGTACGTCACCTGAGTGGTATTAACATTTTCTTCGGGAAATGCCATTAACGAAAGTTTTTGTAATCGTTGAGTGTAAGCACCCAAAGTTTCATCTGGTTTTTTGACGCAACTTACTAGCTATTTCCTCTCTTCAAATTGAGATACGTGGGTATCAAACACTCTTCTTATCCAAATTATTATTTTATCAACTGTCTTGGGCCTATCCATCCGTCCCAGAACAGAGAACTCCTCTTTTGCCATGTCTTTCAATTTCTTAATGAAAAATTTTAGGGTTGCGGCTTCCGTCCAACTTTGTTGACTGGAAGTCAAAATCAGGGCTTCTATAAAAGCCTCATAATCCTTTCCTCCAGTATAAGGATCAATAGGATCCTAATCATCTATTTCGGTTAGTAACTGTTTTATCGTTTTCAGATTATCTAAGTAGAAAGATCTAGTGCTTCTACACTTCTATACTCTTACTGACCCTCCTGGCCGCCCTTACAGTCCTAAGTTGCCTTTTCTATGTTGTTATATTCGTGAACTGTTTTTCCCGGATATAGCTTCGTTTAACCGCTGTTACGTTTTTACACCGCTATATCCCCAAAATATAATTTTTAACACCCGGATATAGTTTCGTTTAAACACCGTTACGTACTTACACCGCTATATCACCACCAGATATTTTTGATATCTAGATATAGCACACAAACTACCCCGTCTTCTTCACTCTAAATTCAAAAGAAGACAAATCGACACAGAGCCGCCTTAAAATTCCCTTAATAAACGTTATTTGACCCCTTATTTATTTATTTTACTATCTCTCCACAAAATAAAATAAATTAACGCGATATTAACCGCCGCTCTAACCCAAATCTCATATTATAAACAAACTTCACATAAAAAAATAATTAACGCGTTATAAATCGACAAATACTCTAACCCTTATTTAATGTTATTCACGCCCAAACCATAAAAAAGAATGTTTAGCTATTATATCGATCGCAGTTAGCAAAATATTACTCGGTCACAGTATCCGATTAGCGAGTGCGTCACTTCGGACTTCTGACAGCGCTTCTAAAATTCCACACCACACTAAGTTCTGTTGAAACAAAAAAAAAATAAAAAAATTTCTTTACGATAAAAACGATGTTAATTGTGTAAGTGAAATGCTAGACAGAATTATGTATGTAAATTCAAAATTCGACATACTCTCAACGAATAGAATTTATTACACAAATAGTAATCACTCCGGATTCGCTAACTAACTCTATCCTTTATAAATTTACCGCAAAACTCAAAATAAATGCTGTAAAATATAACAGTAACTTATTACGGCAATAAAACCCAAAAATAAAGTGTCCCTTCCGTCTAGCTTACAACACAGGTAAAATATTAAAGTTTTTGCGTAGAAAATATATAGGATATTGTTACGAATCTACTAAATTTTATAAAATACAAATGCAAATAAATACTAGCATACAACCTACTTTTGTTGCCAAAAAAAAACATAATATAACACCTTGAAATAAACTGTAAAAATATCACAAAAATATTCTGCTATAAACAGATAAAAATTGCCTATAACACGTACCCAATTATATGCAACTAAGAAAATATAGATTTATGACGCCCTGTTAAATTCTCAAATAACACCTGAAAGATATTCAAAACAACTGCATAAAATATGCATCTCCGTACGATTTTCTCTTACTTAGGCTACACCAACACCGCTCCTGTAAAGAAACAAACACTCCGACATGTAAACTTTCTTGTCGGTCCTGAAAGAAAAAATAAATAAAACTAAAAAAAACTGATCGTCAGTCTCTGAATCAGGAAACAAACTAAAAATCCGAGTCAATAAATTTCATTGTCCTCCTACAATTGCTCCTAAAAACCGCTAACCATATAAAATAAAATTAATAATCAAACTCTAACACAAAACTTTGCCGAATGCAAATGCTGCCACCTCTTATTATAATAGAGTGATCTGTAAAAATGCCTGAAAAAAAAAAGTTTTAACGTAATACGTTACATTTCAAAAACTGAAAATAAAAAGTTTAGTTATAAATCAGTATAATCATTCAATTAAAAAAAAATTTCATAGTTTAAGCGGGTGTAAGTTTAAACCTCTCATCATATGTTTCTAAAATAAATCAAAAATTAAATTATCTAACTTCGTAAGAATTCTATATATGTAAACTACTAGTCAGAACCATTTTTCTTCCATCTCTTTTCACATTTTAACAGTAAGAATAACTAATCCTTGTCCTTTAAGACAAACATTTATTGAAATATAGGATTTTATCTAAGACCTCTCGCTAAAATAAACAATATAAGTACAACGATTTTAAAGGTAACTTGCACTTCTCAGTACCGACTGTAAATCTTAACATTACACAAAGTAAACACAAATTTGGAAAAAATAAATTGTTGCGACTACAATACTAAATTAACGTGGCTCTACACTAATCACGGAGTACAAACTGCAATATCATTAGTGTCCAAAACTACTTGAAAGTTGACACATGTTGTAGTTATTTCTCCATAGAATTAATAACAACAAATCGAAACTACTTTTTAACCCTTTTAACTTTAAAATAAATTGATATTTTATCTGCAAAGTTATTAGATATTTCTTATATTCTCAATAAAAATAATTACACGTCAAAATAATCACCAAAATAAATGTATTTTATTTCTAATAATATCTAGCTTTAGCCCGAATATTTTTAAATAAAATAAGCAACATACTTCAAAATAATAATTATAATAATAATAAGCTTCAGCTTTCCGACTGGACCCGGCAACGAATCGATCCAGGGTTTCCCTCAACCAATCGTAGGAGGCGATTAAATGGGGAGAACTTTTAAATTTCAAATAATGAAATGTCGACTGCAAAACATAAAGTACCCCAGGTGAGTAGTACCCATGGTCCACAATCCCACACCGCGAAGCGGTCTACTCCATGGATTCTGGGGGAGCAACACTTCGACATCGCAAACTTTAAGTGGCAGGGTATTGAGGAGGCGAACCCCTGTCGCACCAGAAGTTCCAGTCCAACAACAACATGGGAGCCAAACAACAACGAGAGCTCCACCCTACGAAGGTGCTGCGCCGGAACCTCAGTCAGCGCTCACTCAGGCGTAACTTCCAAGACAGCACATGAAATGGACAACATCCATGAATGAAACAAAAATACGTATTTTTTATAGGATGACTGAACTAGGACGAGAAACGATCGGCTATAGACAACAGTTTCATGCCGAATTTTGTAGGGAATATCCACACCTACAAGTGTCACAATAGAGAATAGCACCAATACAGAACTATTCTCCGAAATAAACTAATCTCAGAAGCGCGACTCAACATCATCAAAGCGGAAATAGAACGAGAGATAAGAAGCAGGGACGATAAAAATGAACAAACCGCAGAACCTGTGCCACAGCTCAGAGACTCAAGAACAGCCAAACAACGGCATGAGAGTTGACATCACTGTGGACCGGCAGCAACAACAACTACATCAATACGAGGGTCAGATAACTAAGAGCTCCACCCACCGAAGATGCTGTGCGGAAACCCCAACCAACTCTTACTCAAGCGGAACAACCAAGACAGCGCATGAAATGGACTATATCCATGAATGAGACAATAATTCGCCTTTTTTATAGGGTGACTCAACTAGGACGAGAGATGATCGGCTACAGACAACAACTACATGCAGGGAGTACCACACATGCAAGTGTCCCAGCAGAGAGTAGCTGACCAATATAGAGTTATTCTCCGAAACAGCCTAATTCCTGAAGCTCGGCTTAATAGCATCAAAGCAGAAATTGAACGTGAGATCTGCGGCACTGACAATAACAATCCGATTGCGAAACCTGAGCCACAACCGGAACCTGATGCCCAACAGGACAATACTGAACTCTTTTATCAGAAATTGTCAACTGAAATTAATGCTGTGGTGCTGGAGTATGATGGAAGCAATCCGTTTAGAAGACCGACACTACCAAAACTACATTCATTCAAAAAACTGGGTGCCATGTTGGACATCATGAACAATCGAATTTTACCAGCTTATGTTTCAGATGCTTACACTCTGGAGTCCTAACATATGACCATCTACTGTGACGCGACTGCTGTAGCTAAAGCTTTAAAAATTAAAGTTACAACAGAACGCTGATCAGCAAGAACAGAACCCAACACACCACCATGGGAAGAATGTCTAAATAAGAAAATTGAAAATCTTCGAATAGATATAGGACAGCTGACGGAGTATATCAGGGGCACAAGATCAAGTAGACTGCAAAGGCGAGTTGGAGAAATCGTGAATGGTGTCCGATGTCATTCGCAACAAGACCCAGTGAATGTTACCTCTCAGCAATGCCTTGATACGCTCAAACAGAAGCTCTCTGTTATTGCAGAACGGCTAAAGAGATACAAGATCAGCAATAATCGAAAACGCGACAATGCGCTCTTCCAACGATCAGAAAAGACTTTCTACCGTAAGCTAAGCTCTCTACCTAATATGGCAAATAATAGATATCCCAATATAGAGCAGGTAGAAGAGTTCTGGGGAAACCAACTTTCCACACCAGCCAATTGTAACATCACAGCAGGCTGGATCAATAAAGAACACCAAATCTGCCAAGACTACAGCCAGATGCGCTTTGAGCCATTTACCACCAAAGAAATTTCAAGAATAATCAAGTAATCCCATAACTGGAAAGTCCCAGGTCTCGACGGGATCCAGAACTACTGGCTCAAAAAGTTCTGGTGTACGTACCGTAGGCTGGCTGATCTTATTAATGATGTTTGTCTTAACCCAGCAAAAATGCCATTGTTCTTGACCGAAGGTATTATGTACCTCCTACCAAAGGACCAACACAACACACATGACCCAGCTAAGTATAGGCCAATCACCTGCCTTTCCACACTATATAAGGTGATCACCTCCTGCTTGACTCAACACATCTATGCACATTGTGAGCAAAATAACATCATTGCAACTCAACAGAAAGGATGCACGAGGGGAGCAATAAGATGCAAGGAACAATTGATTGTTGACTCTGTCATATGTAACCAAGCTTGTAGCAACCGAAAGAAACCTCTTTGCTGTCTACGTGGATTATAAGAAGGCCTTCGACTCAGTGCCACATGAGTAGCTCAAAACTATATTGAGAATGTACAGAGTCAATAATAATTTTGTTTCCTTTTTAGAATCATATTAACCTGGAGAACTAGGATCCAATTGCAAGTGCCATCCGGCGATACCATCGAAACTAACACCATTCCGATACGAAGAGGAATATTTCAAGGCAATTCACTTAGTCCATTGTGGTTCTGCCTTGCAATGAACCCACTATCACGCCGTTTGAACTCCACCAGATACGGCTTCAGTATTAGAAATAACAACGAAGAGGTAGTCAGAGTGAATCATCTTCTATACATGGCTGCTACCAGAAACCAGCTAGAACAAATGCTTAAAATTGTGAAGGAGTTCTCCGGAGATATCGGAATGCAATTTAGACTTGACAAGTACCGTATTTTGAACATCGTTAAAGGGAAGATATAACCGGGGGCTTTTGAAATGCAGAACGGTGAAACTATAGCTGCATTGGAAGCAGACCAAACATACAAATATCTAGGTATGAAACAGGCTAAAAAAATTGACCATGGCACTATGAAGGCCGAATTGACAACCGAATTTGTCAAGAGGGCAAGGCGGGTATTACGAATTATTTAAATAGTAGAAATTTGTTTAAGGAGCTCAACACGTATGCTTGCTCTGCGCTGAGCTACTCTTTTGGAATTGTAAAATTGAACAGGACGGACATCCAACACCTGCAAAGAAAAATAAGGACACTCCTAAGGAAAGCACGAAAACATCATCCTCGGAGTGCCATTGAACGTACAATGCTTCCAAGACACCAAGGAGGACGAGGATTGGTGGATATTGGTAAGCAGCTCGACCAACAAACAATAAACTTACGTTCATATTTCCACAGGTTAGCGGACTCTTCCACACTACATCGAGCAATATGCGAGGCAGACGATTCAACGCCGCTACAGTTGAGGGAACAAGATATTACTTCTCACCACCAAACAGACCAAGAGAAGCTACAAACCTGGCTACAGAAGCCACTTCATGGACGGCATCCAAATGAGGTCAATCAGTACAATGTCGACAACTCAGTGTCGAACTACTGGTTGATTTCAGGACAGATGATTCCGAAAACGGAGAGCTTCTTGTTAGCTATCCAAGACCAGGTTATTCCGACGAAGAACTATCGGAGGTTCATCATTAGAGATCCCTCAATAGAAAATGACCAATGTAGATATGGCTGTCAAACATCGGAGACAATTCTGCACATATCTGGAGGATGCCAAGCGTTTGCTGCAACCGAGTATAAGGAAAGACACGACTCAGCCGCTAAGATACTCCACCAAGAGTTAGCAGAAAAGTTAAACTTATTACAGGTAGGAAAAGTGCATTATTACAAGTACAATCCGGAGCCTATGCTTGAGAACAACCAGTTCAAATTATATTGGGACCGAACGGTTCTGATGGATAAGACAGTAGCTCATAATAGACCAGACATTATATTAATAGATAAAATTTCTAGGCGAACTACACTCATCGATATTGCTGTACTTATCAACAACAACCTAGGGCTAAAATACAACGAGAAAATCGCCAAATACAGAGATCTGGGGGTCCAAATCTGAAGACAAAGGGCAATGAACAGCGTCCAAACGATTCCCATAACAGTGTCAACAACTGGAGTGATACCAAGGAACCTCCTGTAGAACATCAAGGGACTGGGCCTTAATGAGCATCTGTATAAGCCGATGCAGAAAGCAGTTCTCCTTGCAACCGCGAGAATCGTCCGAAAGTTCATAGGAAGTACAGCAGACAACGTCACCTAGGACCCGATAACATGGCACAGTAGATGGTCATATGCAAGGACTCCAGAGTGTAAGCATCTGAAACATAAGCTGGTAAAATCCGATTGTTCATGATGTCCAACATGGCACCCAGTTTTTTGGATGAATTAATTTTTGGCAGTGCTGGTCTTCTTAATGGATTGCCTGCATCATACTCCAGCACCGCAACACTCATTTCCGTCGATAGTTTCTGATAAAAGAGTTCAGTGTGGTCCTGTTGTGAATCGTCATTCAGCTGTTCCCGTTGTTCTTGGACCTCAGGCTCCGGTTTTGACTCAGCTTCAGCAATCGTATTGTTGTTATTGTCAGTGCCTGTGATCTCACGTTCAATTTCCGCTTTGATGCTAGTAAGTCGATCTTCAGGAATTAGGCTGTTTCGGAGAATAACTCTATATTGGTCAGCTATTCTCGGCTGGGACACTTGCATGTGTGGGTACTCCCTGCAAAATTCGGCATGTAGTTGTTGTCTGTAGCCGATCATCTCTCATCCTAGTTGAGTCACCCTATAAAAAATGCGCATTATTGTCTCGTTCATAGACACAGACACGCTTGAGTAAGAGCTGACTGGGGCCCGCACACAGCACCCTCGGCGGGCAGAGCTCCCGGAGTCATCCGACCCTCGCACCGATGCAGTTGTTGCTGTTGTTGTTATGAAAAATTGAATTTTTAGGTGGTAGTGAAATCTTAAGAATTTACGATGCCATGTAATATATTATCACAAACTATAAACTCCTTACCAAATTCTGGCTACACCCTGTAAGGTACTTCAATTCAGACTTACCTAATGTTTGTCCTAATGCTGACTGGAGTCTACCTATACGCTAGCTCATCTCAGGGTATATTCGTTATTTTTATATTTTTCCACTATTTTTAATATATTACCTGTGTAAGTTTTATAAATGTCTAATTCAGGAAAAAGGCGCCACCAAATTTTACTTTAAAATTTGCCCTAATGATTATACTACAAAGTCTAAGTACTTAAAAGTATCCTAATTTAAGATTATCGGAAATAAAACCAATTAAATAGAGGCCAATATATTTATTCCTCACGGTATACCCCTTCCCAGAAAATAAGGACAACCCCTGGAAAAAGTTATCACCAGTGTGAATTCTTGCAAGCCCCTCTAATGGGGCTATCTGATAGAATTGCGTTTACAAATGGTAAATTTGCAATCAATAAAAAAAAACTCTGTTAACGACTTAGTCGAAAGTTATTGACTTTCTATGACGTAGAAAAAATGAAAATTAAAACAAAAGACAGCAAGGTAAACTTGACATTGTCCTGCACAGCGAACGGCAAACCGATCCAAAAAAGTAAACAAATCAACCACTATACTTGGAAGGTTTACGTCGACATAGCCTAGTCATAGAAGATAAAAAAGCTCTCTATTTTAAGCTAGACTATGAAGTTCCATAAGCCCAACAATGCAGGAGACTATCAACTTTGCAGTAATAAAAAAAAGCAATATCAAAAACTATAAAAAAGGTCTGCAAAGAGAAAGAATTAGAAAATTGATAACGTGAGAGATGATGAGTGTTTAAGTGATATTTAACAGAATATAAGCAACAGATAATTATACAAAAAAGTGATAAATAATTACAAGAATTAGATCATAGAAATCAACTTATAACTGTCGCTCATGTGGTTAAAATCTTAATAAAATTTTGCTGAAAAGTATGAGTAGTGGAGATAGGGGGCTCTGAGTTGACCTCCCCAACAATTTTTTGATTGGTCAGCCAAGAATGACCTTGTTCTTGATTGGCTGCCCAAGTTCGCCCCCTATCTCGATTGGTTACGTAAACTCCACCTCTTTTTGCTCCACCTCCTACCTCCTTCCTAACCACCACAGCAGTTGGAGGGGAGCTAGTATTTTAAAGGACTGAATCTGAGCGAGCTACATTCATTCACAATTAGTCTTAAGCTTACATAGAAGATTCACCACTAATAACGAAAAGTGTTAAATTAAAATAAGTGGTAGTTATGAACAGTGATTTGCAAAATGAAATAATCAAATTAGGTAAACAGTTTACTAAAATTCAAAATTCCGAATTAAAGAATGCAATGCTAAGGAAAACGCACCCCGAGTGGGCACAGATATATTATGAGACTGCCTTCCAATACCAATTAGCTGCAGAAGCCTGTTTAAATTATAGAAAAACACAAAATTTGCTGAAGTTCGTTCATGAAATAAAGGAAATAGGATTCAGTTACTTTTTAAGGATATTGAAGGATTATATAAAAGATCCTGATATATTAAAAGAAATCGTGGAAGAGGAAGAGAGAGATAAAGAGATATTGAGAAACAGGGAGGTTTTAGTGTAGGATTTATTATGGAATTATTAATAAGAGAAATGTATGAAGAGTTTTTGATGTCCGCAGCCTGTTCCGAGTTTTATGCATATGAAAGTCAAGAAAGTGAAGCGCAGAATATTATATTGTTTTTAAATTATATGGAACATGCAGAATTATGTTTACTAGCAGCTAAATGTTGTAGCGAATATTTAAAAAATAAAAATATAGATATTTTAATATGTAAACTTCAAGAACTAGGATTAAATAATAATATTTCATGTATTAGAACAATGTTAGAAAATAAAACACATAATTTGTAATCAAGTCTTTTATTACATAAAAAAATTGTTGTAAAGGTAATAAACATTTGATAATGCACATACACATGGTATTTTTTGATGATAAAAGCAGCAAGGATCCATTTTCTTTAGGGTGGGTTGTTCATCAATCTCGATAACTGGTTTCATGGAATACTTCTTTACGAAATCTGCCTTTTCTTCCCCTTTTACATAAACATAATCCACCTTAGCGCTTAAATCTCTTATGATATCTCCACATTTGTGTAATGGCGTAAATCCTTCACACCACTCAATGCAATGGTAATTTTTTATTAACCACAGAGCTTGTTTGTGTAAATAGGATGGTAAATGACCCATCGGAAATGGAGCTTTGAAAATAAAATGACTTGCCTTATGCCCATCGTAAGCTGCTAATTCCTTTACAATAAATTTATTATTTTCAATTTTGAATCCTTGAAGATCTAGAATAAGTTTCATATTTTCAAATATTTGAATTTCTTGATCATTTCTACTTTTAATTGATATTCACTTATTTGTTTTTTTAATTTCTGCAACTTAAGTTGAAAATCTAATACTCGAACTGAAATCTCGTAAGACATTATATAAATGAAGAATTCTGGTTTGGCTACGTTAATAAATATCAAAATTGACGCATGCGCTCTTAAGCATAAGTAGGGGTTTGTTTAAAAGGAGTATTTTATCTTAAGGAAATTGTATTACAGCTGTTTCACAATTTTTGTTAATGGATTGTAACTGAAAACTTTATCATGAATTATAACACAATATGCCGCTGTTTTAGCGGGAATTTTTTCCTTGGTTTCAAATTCAATTCTCATGGTTACTGGACCTGTTTGTAGTAAATTTCTTTGATGTGAACAATTAATGTAAACTATAGGAGCATTTTCTTTAAATTCTTTTGGATTAAAAATTGGTTCCACTGGAGAGTTATAATACCCTTGACGAAAGTCTGTAAACATTTCATACAGAGTAGCAAATTTATTATTTTCAAAATCAAGTTGAAGATCATTGTAAGGATATCTTTCTGAATTTAAAAAGACATCCATATTTCTTAAATTACAATGATCAAATTTACTCATATCCATTTTTAGATTACCACGTCTATTTTTCTGAAAAGCAATTAGAACATGACGTGGCGTTTCGACTTTTGTAGATGTTTTTACGGGCCAGTTGTGCCTCGTAGTTTCCAATAACTCTGGATATTCAACTAATTCCCAGCTTCGGAAGGTTATTAGTATATCACTATTTTTGTCAATAATTTTAGTAAGTGCTAATTCTTGCGGAATCGCTACAGTAAGATGAGGAACTCTCCAACACAACTTTGTAATTTTAATTTTGGGTTTTTCATCTTCATTACTGGATAATAATGCATTTGTATCATCATTACTTCTTATTAGAATAAGTTCTTGTTGTGAATTAAGAATAATCTTATTATAATCTTCAAAAAATCCTGAATACATCTTTAATGGTATACATAATGAAACATTACCTTTGTCATCAGTCATAATTTTTTCTTTAGATTTTGTTTTCGGATACCAACCGGCATTTTCCAATTTAGCACTTTCATTTTGATTAAATGAAATATATCCCTTAAGAGTACAGGATTAGCTAAAGGGGAATCATCTTCTTTAGTTACTTGCAATTCCACATAAATTTCACTTTTGCAAGGTAAAGGATATTTTCTTGTTTGTTGCAAAGCAATTCTGATTTCATCATTTGGTCCGAGTTTTGTAGGATTAAAAGGATCGAAAGAAAGAATTTCCCAGCTTAATATTGATTCATCAACCAATACATTTTCTCTTACATTTAAATAATCCATTTTTATTTAAGTTTAAAACCCAAACTTTGAAGAAATTTTCTATTAGAAGGTGTTAACCTTTGGAAGTTTGATTTCCTACTAAAGGAAGTTGGTTTCTTTCTTGTCTTATTAATGTTTTTATTATTAAATTTTCTAGTAAAGTTTGCAGATTTATTGTTATATAATATTATCGTCTTTCATCTACTTTTTTAAGATGTAGTCTGATGGTTATGGTTTCTTCTCTAAAATTAACCAAATCACCTTCCTGATCTATTATTTTAATGGCTATTTTATCAATTACTTTAACGGTGACTAGGAAATATATGACGTTTTGAGGTGACTCAATTATTTTGAACCCTGGAGCAACGCTCGGGAAAAATTGGTGTATTATATGAACAGGTTTCCCGTTTAAATATGATCCCTCTGCAATACTGCAGTCTATATTTATTGAATTTACTTTAATTATTTCTGCGGGAAAATTTGATATATGTTCAATGTTGGCTTCCAATCGCCCATTTTTAAACCCTAATAATTTACCAATAGTTCCTTCACGAAAAGTTATGGGGCTTGAACATTTAAGATGTGTACGCAAAGTATTATTATTCGCATAAAGACTAAAACTAATTTTATCCTCATCCAAGTGTTTTTTTAAAAAATCTGTTATGTCTTCTAATTCGTAGCTACCTGGGGGTATGGCTATTTCTAAATTTTCATCATGAATTAATACATTATTCCCAACATCAATATTGGGAATTGCATTAAATGTTTCGAAATTTACAAGACCGATAACATATTCAACATCTTCATCTAAATATATTGGAGGATGTAACTCTGATGTTAAAATAGCGGAATTGCCGCTAAGAACAAAACTATATGACATTTTACTTTAAAAATGTGTTTAATAATAAACTAAAATTACGTGTTACATATGGTTATAAAGAAATTTTAGACAAAATTGACCACAATTTGTTTTGTTAAAGTTTTGATAACTGTTATATTTATAATTAACAATATTATTATTTTGGTCGCTATAAAAATATTTAATTAATTCGTAAGGGGGTCGCAAATTACCATAACTATCAAAATATATTATGTTTTTTCCTTTTTTTTTATATGCTATCCAGTGAGTACCAGCACCACTATGATTATCTAGATTGACAATTGCACTTTCAATTATCTTTATCTTTTTTGGTAATTTATCCCTCATAAAAATACCACGAAAGTTGGGAATTTGTAAATATTTAACGTATTTAAGTCAATCATAATTTGTAAGTGCTTTCCGAGGTATATGTTTTAGCAGTTTTTTGAATAAGGCTTCAAGTATAATCCACATCCTGTTTTATAGGGTTTTAAATAAAGTCCACTTCCTTTTTTTCCTACCGCAATGGACTCCATCATTTGATTGTGTCGTTTAGATTCTTCTAATTTCGCTTTGGCTGCTTTTGCATCATTTACTGCTTTAGCAATACCTGCAGCCCCTCCTCCAAGAGCACCAAGAGCAGACAAACCAGCAAATAAAGGTATAAGTGGAAGAAATCCGCCAGTCTTTGGGATTGGAATTACCCTTTTCTTTGGAGGTAACACTTTACCTGTTTTTTAATAGCTTTTAAAGCAGTTTGAATACTTTCATTTAGGTCTTTAAAACGTTTCCCCTTAATTCCTTTTCTAGCTTTTGAAATTACCTGAGATAATGATAGTCCTCGTCCTTTTCGGGTTTTTCGCTTGAACTTTCTTCTCGTTCGAAGTCCCATACCTAATTTTCTTTTAATTTTCATAGCACCAGTAATTCCTAGTGCAGCAGTTTTTTCCCCAAAACTCGAATCTTTAGCTTTTAACCTTGATAAAGCTTTGTCAGCTAATATTTTATCAGCTAAATGCCTTCTTTTTATATCATTTGATTGTGAGTAAGCAATATCGTGTTCTTTACAAGCCTCATCCAATAAATTTATACCTTTATCACCTCTTGACAATCGTTTTTCCAATTTTGTTCCAGGTCCACAAAAATTATAACCAGGAATATGCAATTCAAAGGGTAATTTATTGATTAATGAGTTTACTAAGCCACTTCCTTTCCTTTTGCTGTTTGTCTTGTAAATGATTCGTTTATTATGTGATGGAAACATTATATATAGTCACAATCCTAGTGATAACTAACCAGTTACATCACAATACCGAATATTAATAGTTTGTTTTATATATAAAATGAGAGTTGAGAAACAACCATACTCTATAACAATTAAGGATCATGAAAGTTCAGTGAATGGTTTTAGAAAACATGGAAAACTGTTTGAGGGAAATAGTAAAAGGTTAATTATTGGCCAGTCAGGCTGTGGCAAAACCAATGTTATTATTAGTTTAATTGAAGATCCGAATGGGTTGCGATTTGAAAATCTGTATGTTTATTCAAAATCCTTATATCAACCAAAGTACAAATATTTGAGAACACTTTTTAAACCTTTGAAAAAAATTGGATACTATAAATCTGAAAATGAAGAAACAATTGTTTCACCAAAACAAGTTAAACCAAACTCTATAATAATATTTGATGATATAGTGTGTTGTAATCAGAATGTTGTAAAAGATTATTTTTGTTTCGGAAGACACAAAAATACTGATTGTTTTTATTTATGTCAAACATATTCTTCTATTCCGAAACAATTAATTCGTGACAATGCAAATTTAATTGTTATATTTCAACAAGATCGAACAAACTTAAAACATATTTATGATGATCATGTTAATGTTGATATGTCATTCAACCAATTTAATGAGTTGTGCTTAATATGTTGGAAAGATAAATTTGGATTTTTAGTAATAGACAAAGACTCTAATGTGAAATCTGGCCGATATCGAAAAGGATTTGATTCATATATTTACTTATAAAAATAAACGTTTGATGGTAAATTATACCAATCATGGATGAACGTTTAGCAAGAGAGCTAGTTAAATCAAGAAAAGCTGTTAAACAAAAATATCAGAGTTTAAAAAATGCGGAATTTGAGGCGCAAACTAAATTGGAGGAAACATATAAACCGATAACTCAACCCTTACAAGAATTAATTTCAACGATTGGTAAAATTGAACCTGTTGAAATAAAGGAAGAGCTACACACACCAATTAAAAAAATTTATGAAACACCACAAAAAAGATCAATTCAAACACTAACACCAAAGAGAAAATTACAATATGGAACATCAACACCAGAAAAAAGAAAGACGGGAAAAACTCCACTCCTTCCTACAGAAATACCATCGATTATTGACTGGGACGCGAGTTTAGCTTCAGCAAGTCAATTGCCATCTATACAGCAAACAAGTATTATTGCAGAAACTACCCCTTCTTCAGGTTCACATTCCACAATAGGGAATCTTTCAGATATACTAGAACAAACACGGCAAACAGTTCGAACATTTGTTGATACAGATTTATATAAAGAATATTTATCAGGATTTGATGAATTACCTCGCCAATATATTGATGACGGTGTAAAAGATGTTGAACATGAGTTTGATCACCAATATGGAATAGTTCATGATTTGGAAACCGAGAAATTCTTTTTGGGTTTAACTCAAAAACCTGTCGAAATTATTGGTAGAAACATCAAAATTGAAGGAATAACCTATACAGGTACACCAGGTTTATATGAGTTATTATTTAAAAAAGAACCAATAGAGTATAAAAAACAAGATTTCGAAAATTATATGGATATTTTAAAAAGAACCAATGCATACCGTAGAAATAATGATCCAAATGAGCAGGTGCAGGGAAATGGATCACATAAATATATTTCTATAATAGGACCTTATTTGCAAAGCAAAGGAATTACAAAAACTAAAACTCTAAATCCCGAATCACAACAAGCAATCCAGGGATTTTTTAAAAGACGTAAAGCTCCATATAGAGAAAGTCGAATGTCTTCAAAAAAAAAACGGATTTTTTATAACTTTAAAAGTTAATAAACCTAATACAGGTTACATATATTGGGATCATGTAAACGAACTTGTTGAGAGACTTCAACTATTGGTAGCATCCATGCTTGCGGGACACACTGGTCATAACAATGAAATTATTTCCATTATTGAAGAACTAAGAGAAGCGAATATTATTATATAAAAGAACATAATAGATACTTTTAAACATTTCTAAAATGACCATCGATAAATTTGGTCGCCATATTTCAAAATATCTGCTCTAAACACATTATTATCATTAGAAAATAAAATATTATCAAATGTTGAAGAGAAAATAATAAAAAATTTTGAAAGCGATGTAAAATATATTGAAAACAAATTAATTCAAAATTTAGATCCCGGGTTGAAAAGTGACGTTAATAATTTAAATAAGAGAATAAATGAATATGATAACAACATACAAAATATTGCAAAAAAGATTAAGTTATTTGAGGATAAAGTTATTCCTGAATATAATGACAAGATAATTAATTTGAAAAATACTGTTGATGGAAATGATGAGGTAGTAGAAAAATTTTCTCAGAAAGTTTCTAAACGTAGTGAAGTTAAAATATGATAAAGTTGATGATTTTGAAAATGAAATAAAAAATGAAATTACATCAATTAAATCAATAATTAAGGATACTTCAGCAATTGACAACACCAAGGAAATTACATCAAAGTTTCAAAATTTTACTAATATGCTTAATGATAGAGTAGCAGAAGAAGTAGGGAATTTTAAGAAAATACATGACGTTATGGATAAAAATACACAAAATCTTGAAAAATCAATGAACACTCATTTTCTAATTCACAAAAAAGATACCGACAAAGTTAATGAATTTAAAGAACAAATTAAAGAATTTGAAATTAAAATCAATGCATATAAATCAAATTTACAATATTTAGAAGACAAATTGAAGGAGGATTTTCAAAACGAAAATGAAAAAATTGAAACAGAATTCAAAGATCAAATTACAAAAAATAATGAAAAAATCGAGGATATACTAAAGCAATTAAACCATCTAAAAACCAAATCTGAAACTTCTTTTGATGAGGGAAATTTTACAAAGGTAATTGATGAAAAATTACAAAAAGAATTAGAATCCTTACTACAAGTAGTGCAAGCTATAATGGAAGTTTCTAAAAAGGATATATTAATTAAAATTAAAAATAATAGTTCAAAAATCGAGGAGATTTCTTTACTGATAAAAGAACTTGAAATATCTTATACAGATATATTACACAAAGCTGAAAAGACAGCGTCAGATATAAAAAATATAGAAAAAAAAATTGTAAAAATGACATTAGATATAACAAATGCAGAATTTCAATTAGGAAAAGATATAAAAAATCTAGAAGATAAATTAGTAAAAGAAATAAAATCATTAAATGAATTAGTTCAAAGAGCTGCTGAAGTTTCTAGAAAAGAATTTAATGATACAATGAATTATGCAAGAGAAGAAATGAATTCAACAATAGGTGGTTTCAAAAAAAATTATACGTTATCAAATGTTGTTTTGGAAACTAAATTTAATGTGAAAATGTCTGATCTTAATAACAACATCACCCAAATAAATTCGTCAATAAAAGAAATTAGAAATGAAAATAACAAATTATTTGAAACAATGGAAAATAAATTTAATGTAAAAATTTCTGGTCTTACTAACAACATCACCCAAATAAATTCATCAATAAAAGAAATTAGAAATGAAAATAAAAAGTCATTTGAAGCAGTGGAAAATAAAATTAAAGAATTTACTAAAAAAAACTGAGATGACTTTTTCATATTTTACACAGTCAGCGATAAAGGGTTTTTATAAACGGTTTAGAAGGAGGTGAAGTTATTTATGGGATTTATTTTCGAGAGTAAGGTATAAATTAATAATGAGTAAAATTAAGCAAGACGTTGTAAATGAATTACATAAACCAGCGAGAAGGCGATATAGAAGGAGACGAACAATTGTAAAAGGGCTTAATGATCTATTTCAAGCTGATCTGATAGAAATGCAGCCATATGCGAAATTTAATAGGGGTTTAAGATATATTTTAATGGTAATAAATGTGTTTTCTAAATTTGTATGGGCAGAACCTGTAAAATCCAAAACTGGTAAAGATGTAACAGCTGCAATGAAAAAAATTCTATTAACTTTAAAAACTCCCCCAAAAAATCTGAATACTAACCAGGGTAAAGAATTCTTTAATCAAGAATTTCAGAAACTTATGGAGCAGTTCAAAATTAATCATTACAACACATTTTCTAATATGAAAGCTAGTATTGTAGAGAGAGTAAATAGAACTATAAAAAACAAAATGTGGAAAAAGTTTAGTTTACTAGGTAATTATAAATGGATCAGCTTTCTTAAAGAAATAATTACAGAATACAATAATACTAAGCATTCAACAATCGGAAAAAAACCAAACGAAGTTAACAAAAAGAATGAAATGGAAATCTTGAAATCAGCTTATACCCATAGGAAAACTGTGGATCCCAGATCACCAAAATTTCGTGTCAGTGATAGAGTACGAATAAGCAAGATTCGTGGACAATTTTCTAAAGGTTACACACCCAACTGGTCAAACGAAATTTTTCAAATAAAAAAAATCCAGCTGACTAATCCAACAACGTATTTGATTCAAGATGGAAACGGGATAGATATTCAAGGAGGTTTCTATGAGGAAGAACTTCAAAAAGTAAGACACCCAAATGTATATCTGGTGGAAAAAGTGTTAAGAAAGAAAGGAAACAAAGTATTTGTAAAATGGTTAGGATTAGATAAATCTTATAACTCTTGGATCTTCAAGGGAGATGTGATGTAATAGTAATTAATGCTGTAATAATAATTGATGTTTGTAATAAAAAAATGAATTTTTATATATATATTTGTTTTATTTAAAAATAAGCTTATACATAAACATTTTTTTAAATACAATATTCCTATAATCAGAGTCTAATACGGGATTTAAAATTTATTCAGTCAATTTAATCCTTCTTCTAAAATGTTTTTGATTTATAAATTCTTCAGAAGTCATACGAGCTTTTCTGTAGGCAAAGTTCCAAGCAACCATCAGATGAATTTGGTTTCTTGATTCATCAATAGATACTGTCTTCTCATAATAGTGCTTAGACTTTAATTTTTGTTCTAGTTCTTCGGGATGATTCAAAAGCAGTTCCAGCATGGAGCATACATTTTCACTATTTAGATTTTGTTTTGGAGAAAGGACATTATATATTTTGTCAAAGGAATCTCCATCGTAAAAGTTGTTATTTCTAAAAACGTTGAAATAACGTCGAAAGTTTTGTTTTTGTAAAACGTTTAGTCTATATTCTATAAGTGGAATTTGTTCCCATAGTCTGCAGACAGTTTCATTTCCATAGTAAATAAATTCACAGCTTTTCGCAATCTTCACTATTGGTAATTCACCAATCTTTTCAAAATGAATAGATAAATTTTGCAAATATATCGGTTCATTGAAAACATTAGTTGAAAACATATAATTTGTTATAACTCCTTGATATTGCAATAAGTTCTTCCAATCATCTTCATTTAATATCACAGATTGACCATTTTTAGCACCAAGTTCAATGCATGGTAGAAAATCACTTTCCACCCACAAACCAATCGCAGCATATTTAGAGTTAGAATTATTTAAATTATATTTTGTAGAATTTATAATTGTTTTTTTTATTTTCTTTTTTAATGGTGAATTTTCAAATATATTTTTTACTCTGATTACTGAACATCTTGAATGATGTATTTCAAAAACTAACTAGCTATCTGTTTACTCTCAAAAAACTAACTATCTATCCGTTTGCTCCTAAATTTTATACATTTTCCCTCTCCTCTCAAGTGGAGGGGTAAACTTATTTTCCTTCTCCATTTAAGAGGAGGGGATAAACTTTAAATGTCTTTATACTAACAAGAATCAATAAAAAACAAAGTTTATATTATTTTTAAACATTTATTAAATAATTTTATAGATATTTTTTTAGGATTGATGTGCATATTATGTAGAAAAAATTATTCTACACTGAAAGAACAAAATCATTAATTCTTGGAATCTAAATATGGACAAATAATTTGAACTGCTCCATAAGTTTCTGAAAGCTCATGATTAAAGAATTCTTTACCCTGGTCAGTATTCAGATTTTTTGGGGAGTTTTTAAAGTTAATAGAATTTTTTTCATTGCAACTGTTACATCTTTACCAGTTTTGGATTTTACAGGTTCTGCCCATACAAATTTAGAAAACACATTTATTACCATTAAAATATATCTTAAACCCCTATTAAATTTCGCATATGGCTGCATTTCTATCAGATCAGCTTGAAATAGATCATTAAGCCCTTTTACAATTGTTCGTCTCCTTCTATATCGCCTTCTCGCTGGTTTATGTAATTCATTTACAACGTCTTGCTTAATTTTACTCATTATTAATTTATACCTTACTCTCGAAAATAAATCCCATAAATAACTTTACCTCCTTCTAAATCGTTTATAAAAACCCTTTATCGCTGACTGTGTAAAATATGAAAAAGTCATCTCAGTTTTTTTAGTAAGTTCTTTAATTTTATTTTCCACTGCTTCAAATGATTTTTTATTTTCATTTCTAATTTCTTTTATTGATGAATTTATTTGGGTGATGTTGTTAGTAAGATCAGAAATTTTTACATTAAATTTATTTTCCATTGTTTCAAATAATTTGTTATTTTCATTTCTAATTTCTTTTATTGACGAATTTATTTGGGTGATGTTGTTATTAAGATCAGACATTTTCACATTAAATTTAGTTTCCAAAACAACATTTGATAACGTATAATTTTTTTTGAAACCACCTATTGTTGAATTCATTTCTTCTCTTGCATAATTCATTGTATCATTAAATTCTTTTCTAGAAACTTCAGCAGCTCTTTGAACTAATTCATTTAATGATTTTATTTCTTTTACTAATTTATCTTCTAGATTTTTTATATCTTTTCCTAATTGAAATTCTGCATTTGTTATATCTAATGTCATTTTTACAATTTTTTTTTCTATATTTTTTATATCTGACGCTGTCTTTTCAGCTTTGTGTAATATATCTGTATAAGATATTTCAAGTTCTTTTATCAGTAAAGAAATCTCCTCGATTTTTGAACTATTATTTTTAATTTTAATTAATATATCCTTTTTAGAAACTTCCATTATAGCTTGCACTACTTGTAGTAAGGATTCTAATTCTTTTTGTAATTTTTCATCAATTACCTTTGTAAAATTTCCCTCATCAAAAGAAGTTTCAGATTTGGTTTTTAGATGGTTTAATTGCTTTAGTATATCCTCGATTTTTTCATTATTTTTTGTAATTTGATCTTTGAATTCTGTTTCAATTTTTTCATTTTCGTTTTGAAAATCCTCCTTCAATTTGTCTTCTAAATATTGTAAATTTGATTTATATGCATTGATTTTAATTTCAAATTCTTTAATTTGTTCTTTAAATTCATTAACTTTGTCGGTATCTTTTTTGTGAATTAGAAAATGAGTGTTCATTGATTTTTCAAGATTTTGTGTATTTTTATCCATAACGTCATGTATTTTCTTAAAATTCCCTACTTCTTCTGCTACTCTATCATTAAGCATATTAGTAAAATTTTGAAACTTTGATGTAATTTCCTTGGTGTTGTCAATTGCTGAAGTATCCTTAATTATTGATTTAATTGATGTAATTTCATTTTTTATTTCATTTTCAAAATCATCAACTTTATCATATTTTAACTTCACTACGTTTAGAAACTTTCTGAGAAAATTTTTCTACTACCTCATCATTTCCATCAACAGTATTTTTCAAATTAATTATCTTGTCATTATATTCAGGAATAACTTTATCCTCAAATAACTTAATCTTTTTTGCAATATTTTGTATGTTGTTATCATATTCATTTATTCTCTTATTTAAATTATTAACGTCACTTTTCAACCCGGGATCTAAATTTTGAATTAATTTGTTTTCAATATATTTTACATCGCTTTCAAATTTTTTATTATTTTCTCTTCAACATTTGATAATATTTTATTTTCTAATGATAATAATGTGTTTAGAGCAGATATTTTGAAATATGGCGACCAATTTATCGATGGTCATTTTAGAAATGTTAAAAAGTATCTATTATGTTCTTTTATATAATAATATTCGCTTCTCTTAGTTCTTCAATAATGGAAATAATTTCATTGTTATGACCAGTGTGTCCCGCAAGCATGGATGCTACCAATAGTTGAAGTCTCTCAACAAGTTCGTTTACATGATCCCAATATATGTAATCTGTATTAGGTTTATTAACTTTTAAAGTTATACCAAATCCGTTTTTTTTTTTGAAGACATTCGACTTTCTCTATATGGAGCTTTACGTCTTTAAAAAATCCCTGGATTGCTTGTTGTGATTCGGGATTTAGAGTTTTAGTTTTTGTAATTCCTTTGCTTTGCAAATAAGGTCCTATTATAGAAATATATTTATGTGATCCATTTCCCTGTACCTGCTCATTTGGATCATTATTTCTACGGTATGCATTGGTTCTTTTTAAAATATCCATATAATTTTCGAAATCTTGTTTTTTATACTCTATTGGTTCTTTTTTAAATAATAACTCATATAAACCTGGTGTACCTGTATAGGTTATTCCTTCAATTTTGATGTTTCTACCAATAATTTCGACAGGTTTTTGAGTTAAACCCAAAAAGAATTTCTCGGTTTCCAAATCATGAACTATTCCATATTGGTGATCAAACTCATGTTCAACATCTTTTACACCGTCATCAATATATTGGCGAGGTAATTCATCAAATCCTGATAAATATTCTTTATATAAATCTGTATCAACAAATGTTCGAACTGTTTGCCGTGTTTGTTCTAGTATATCTGAAAGATTCCCTATTGTGGAATGTGAACCTGAAGAAGGGGTAGTTTCTGCAATAATACTTGTTTGTTGTATAGATGGCAATTGACTTGCTGAAGCTAAACTCGCGTCCCAGTCAATAATCGATGGTATTTCTGTAGGAAGGAGTGGAGTTTTTCCCGTCTTTCTTTTTCTGGTGTTGATGTTCCATATTGTAATTTTCTCTTTGGTATTAGTGTTTGAATTGATCTTTTTTGTGGTGTTTCATAAATTTTTTTAATTGGTGTGTGTAGCTCTTCCTTTATTTCAACAGGTTCAATTTTACCAATCGTTGAAATTAATTCTTGTAAGGGTTGAGTTATCGGTTTATATGTTTCCTCCAATTTAGTTTGCGCCTCAAATTCCGCATTTTTTAAACTCTGATATTTTTGTTTAACAGCTTTTCTTGATTTAACTAGCTCTCTTGCTAAACGTTCATCCATGATTGGTATAATTTACCATCAAACGTTTATTTTTATAAGTAAATATATGAATCAAATCCTTTTCGATATCGGCCAGATTTCACATTAGAGTCTTTGTCTATTACTAAAAATCCAAATTTATCTTTCCAACATATTAAGCACAACTCATTAAATTGGTTGAATGACATATCAACATTAACATGATCATCATAAATATGTTTTAAGTTTGTTCGATCTTGTTGAAATATAACAATTAAATTTGCATTGTCACGAATTAATTGTTTCGGAATAGAAGAATATGTTTGACATAAATAAAAACAATCAGTATTTTTGTGTCTTCCGAAACAAAAATAATCTTTTACAACATTCTGATTACAACACACTATATCATCAAATATTATTATAGAGTTTGGTTTAACTTGTTTTGGTGAAACAATTGTTTCTTCATTTTCAGATTTATAGTATCCAATTTTTTTCAAAGGTTTAAAAAGTGTTCTCAAATATTTGTACTTTGGTTGATATAAGGATTTTGAATAAACATACAGATTTTCAAATCGCAACCCATTCGGATCTTCAATTAAACTAATAATAACATTGGTTTTGCCACAGCCTGACTGGCCAATAATTAACCCTCTTTTACTATTTCCCTCAAACAGTTTTCCATGTTTTCTAAAACCATTCACTGAACTTTCATGATCCTTAATTGTTATAGAGTATGGTTGTTTCTCAACTCTCATTTTATATATAAAACAAACTATTAATATTCGGTATTGTGATGTAACTGGTTAGTTATCACTAGGATTGTGACTATATATAATGTTTCCATCACATAATAAACGAATCATTTACAAGACAAACAGCAAAAGGAAAGGAAGTGGTTTAGTAAACTCATTAATCAATAAATTACCCTTTGAATTGCATATTCCTGGTTATAATTTTTGTGGACCTGGAACAAAATTGGAAAAACGATTGTCAAGAGGTGATAAAGGTATAAATTTATTGGATGAGGCTTGTAAAGAACACGATATTGCTTACTCACAATCAAATGATATAAAAAGAAGGCATTTAGCTGATAAAATATTAGCTGACAAAGCTTTATCAAGGTTTAAAGCTAAAGATTCGAGTTTTGGGGAAAAAAACTGCTGCACTAGGAATTACTGGTGCTATGAAAATTAAAAGAAAATTAGGTATGGGACTTCGAACGAGAAGAAAGTTCAAGCGAAAAACCCGAAAAGGACGAGGACTATCATTATCTCAGGTAATTTCAAAAGCTAGAAAAGGAATTAAGGGGAAACGTTTTAAAGACCTAAATGAAAGTATTCAAACTGCTTTAAAAGCTATTAAAAAAACAGGTAAAGTGTTACCTCCAAAGAAAAGGGTAATTCCAATCCCAAAGACTGGCGGATTTCTTCCACTTATACCTTTATTTGCTGGTTTGTCTGCTCTTGGTGCTCTTGGAGGAGGGGCTGCAGATATTGTTAAAGCAGTAAATGATGCAAAAGCAGCCAAAGCGAAATTAGAAGAATCTAAACGACACAATCAAATGATGGAGTCCATTGCGGTAGGAAAAAAAGGAAGTGGACTTTATTTAAAACCCTATAAAACAGGATGTGGATTATACTTGAAGCCTTATTCAAAAAACTGCTAAAACATATACCTCGAAAAGCACTTACAAATTATGATTTACTTAAATACGTTAAATATTTACAAATTCCCAACTTTCGTGGTATTTTTATGAGGGATAAATTACCAAAAAAGATAAAGATAATTGAAAGTGCAATTGTCAATCTAGATAATCATAGTGGTGCTGGTACTCACTGGATAGCATATAAAAAAAAAGGAAAAAACATAATATATTTTGATAGTTATGGTAATTTGCGACCCCCTTATGAATTAATTAAATATTTTTATAGCGACCAAAATAATAATATTGTTAATTATAATTATAACAGTTATCAAAACTTTAACAAAACAAATTGTGGTCAATTGTGTCTAAAATTTCTTTATAACCATATATAACACGTAATTTTAGTTTATTATTAAACACATTTTTAAAGTAAAATGTCATATAATTTTGTTCTTAGCGGCAATTCCGCTATTTTAACATCAGAGTTACATCCTCCAATATATTTAGATGAAGATGTTGAATATGTTATCGGTCTTGTAAATTTCGAAACATTTAATGCAATTCCCAATATTGATGTTGGGAATAATGTATTAATTCATGATGAAAATTTAGAAATAGCCATACCCCCAGGTAGCTACGAATTAGAAGACATAACAGATTTTTTAAAAAAACACTTGGATGAGGATAAAATTAGTTTTAGTCTTTATGCAAATAATAATACTTTGCGTACACATCTTAAATGTTCAAGCCCCATAACTTTTCGTGAAGGAACTATTGGTAAAT
The DNA here is from genome assembly GCA_034092305.1 of Diaprepes abbreviatus. Classification (NCBI taxonomy): domain Eukaryota; kingdom Metazoa; phylum Arthropoda; class Insecta; order Coleoptera; family Curculionidae; genus Diaprepes; species Diaprepes abbreviatus. Next base: position 8,809,583 of record JASJET010000032.1, on the reverse strand, counting down.
TATTAGGGTTTAAAAATGGGCGATTGGAAGCCAACATTGAACATATATCAGATTTTCCCGCAGAAATAATTAAAGTAAATTCAATAAATATAGACTGCAGTATTGCAGAGGGATCATATTTAAACGGGAAACCTGTTCATATAATACACCAATTTTTCCCGAGCGTTGCTCCAGGGTTCAAAATAATTGAGTCACCTCAAAACGTCATATATTTCCCAGTCACCGTTAAAGTAATTGATAAAATAGCCATTAAAATAATAGATCAGGAAGGTGATTTGGTTAATTTTAGAGAAGAAACCATAACCATCAGACTACATCTTAAAAAAGTAGATGAAAGACGATAATATTATATAACAATAAATCTGCAAACTTTACTAGAAAATTTAATAATAAAAACATTAATAAGACAAGAAAGAAACCAACTTCCTTTAGTAGGAAATCAAACTTCCAAAGGTTAACACCTTCTAATAGAAAATTTCTTCAAAGTTTGGGTTTTAAACTTAAATAAAAATGGATTATTTAAATGTAAGAGAAAATGTATTGGTTGATGAATCAATATTAAGCTGGGAAATTCTTTCTTTCGATCCTTTTAATCCTACAAAACTCGGACCAAATGATGAAATCAGAATTGCTTTGCAACAAACAAGAAAATATCCTTTACCTTGCAAAAGTGAAATTTATGTGGAATTGCAAGTAACTAAAGAAGATGATTCCCCTTTAGCTAATCCTGTACTCTTAAGGGATATATTTCATTTAATCAAAATGAAAGTGCTAAATTGGAAAATGCCGGTTGGTATCCGAAAACAAAATCTAAAGAAAAAATTATGACTGATGACAAAGGTAATGTTTCATTATGTATACCATTAAAGATGTATTCAGGATTTTTTGAAGATTATAATAAGATTATTCTTAATTCACAACAAGAACTTATTCTAATAAGAAGTAATGATGATACAAATGCATTATTATCCAGTAATGAAGATGAAAAACCCAAAATTAAAATTACAAAGTTGTGTTGGAGAGTTCCTCATCTTACTGTAGCGATTCCGCAAGAATTAGCACTTACTAAAATTATTGACAAAAATAGTGATATACTAATAACCTTCCGAAGCTGGGAATTAGTTGAATATCCAGAGTTATTGGAAACTACGAGGCACAACTGGCCCGTAAAAACATCTACAAAAGTCGAAACGCCACGTCATGTTCTAATTGCTTTTCAGAAAAATAGACGTGGTAATCTAAAAATGGATATGAGTAAATTTGATCATTGTAATTTAAGAAATATGAATGTCTTTTTAAATTCAGAAAGATATCCTTACAATGATCTTCAACTTGATTTTGAAAATAATAAATTTGCTACTCTGTATGAAATGTTTACAGACTTTCGTCAAGGGTATTATAACTCTCCAGTGGAACCAATTTTTAATCCAAAAGAATTTAAAGAAAATGCTCCTATAGTTTACATTAATTGTTCACATCAAAGAAATTTACTACAAACAGGTCCAGTAACCATGAGAATTGAATTTGAAACCAAGGAAAAAATTCCCGCTAAAACAGCGGCATATTGTGTTATAATTCATGATAAAGTTTTCAGTTACAATCCATTAACAAAAATTGTGAAACAGCTGTAATACAATTTCCTTAAGATAAAATACTCCTTTTAAACAAACCCCTACTTATGCTTAAGAGCGCATGCGTCAATTTTGATATTTATTAACGTAGCCAAACCAGAATTCTTCATTTATATAATGTCTTACGAGATTTCAGTTCGAGTATTAGATTTTCAACTTAAGTTGCAGAAATTAAAAAAACAAATAAGTGAATATCAATTAAAAGTAGAAATGATCAAGAAATTCAAATATTTGAAAATATGAAACTTATTCTAGATCTTCAAGGATTCAAAATTGAAAATAATAAATTTATTGTAAAGGAATTAGCAGCTTACGATGGGCATAAGGCAAGTCATTTTATTTTCAAAGCTCCATTTCCGATGGGTCATTTACCATCCTATTTACACAAACAAGCTCTGTGGTTAATAAAAAATTACCATTGCATTGAGTGGTGTGAAGGATTTACGCCATTACACAAATGTTGAGATATCATAAGAGATTTAAGCGCTAAGGTGGATTATGTTTATGTAAAAGGGGAAGAAAAGGCAGATTTCGTAAAGAAGTATTCCATGAAACCAGTTATCGAGATTGATGAACAACCCACCCTAAAGAAAATGGATCCTTGCTGCTTTTATCATCAAAAAATACCATGTGTATACATAATTCTGCATGTTCCATATAATTTAAAAACAATATAATATTCTGCGCTTCACTTTCTTGACCTTCATATGCATAAAACTCGGAACAGGCTGCGGACATCAAAAACTCTTCATACATTTCTCTTATTAATAATTCCATAATAAATCCTACACTAAAACCTCCCTGTTTCTCAATATCTCTTTATCTCTCTCTTCCTCTTCCACGATTTCTTTTAATATATCAGGATCTTTTATATAATCCTTCAATATCCTTAAAAAGTAACTGAATCCTATTTCCTTTATTTCATGAACGAACTTCAGCAAATTTTGTGTTTTTCTATAATTTGAACAGGCTTCTGCAGCTAATTGGTATTGGAAGGCAGTCTCATAATATACCTGTGCCCACTCGGGGTACGTTTTCCTTAGCATTGCATTCTTTAATTCGAAATTTTGAATTTTAGTAAACTGTTTACCTAATTTGATTATTTCATTTTGCAAATCACTGTTCATAACTACCACTTATTTTTAATTTAACACTTTTCGTTATTAGTGGTGAATCTTCTATGTAAGCTTAAGACTAATTGTGAATGAATGTAGCTCGCTCAGATTCAGTCCTTTAAAATACTAGCTCCCCTCCAACTGCTGTGGTGGTTAGGAAGGAGGTAGGAGGTGGAGCAAAAAGAGGTGGAGTTTACGTAACCAATCGAGATAGGGGGCGAACTTGGGCAGCCAATCAGAAACAAGGTCATTCTTGGCTGACCAATCAAAAAAGTGGTGGGGGGTCAACTCAGAGCCCCCTATCTCCACTACTAGTATGTTACAGTTTTGTACAAAATAACTAGTTTCTAAAATATTGAATTGTTAAACGATTAAAATTTCAATAAATGTGTCATTATAATATTCATTACTTTAAACAATTATTAAATGGTTAAATGGGCACTCTGAGAACCACAATAAAAAAACCTCAAATACAGTAGGGTATCGCAAAATAAAACATTTACATTTGAGGTTATAGCGCCAGGAAGTCGACTTCGTTTCACTTTACAACATTTACTGGTTCACCGCAAAGATTAAGTGATACGTTCAATTTAGCAAAAGATAAATATAATTAGAAAATATTAAAGTCCAGATATTTAAAGTCTATTAATAAAAAAAAATTCAAAATCATGTACAGAAGAATTCCTTATCTGTTAACCCTCTAGGTAATCGAAAAAGGAAACTTTACTAGATAACTAAGCGATTACAAATACAGGTTTAATACCCATTAGGCTTAACAATCAGAAACTCTCGTGTACATACTTTGGCTAAAATTGGGCACTTAGCTGAATCACTTTCAAACAGGTGGTTAAACAAGGCCTGTGACATAGACGGCTTCACCAGAAAGGACGTTGACTTGGCTCAATATGGAGATTGTCCCATTCAGAGGCTCACAATCCCAGAAGTGCAGCACGTTAATCCAAACTGCATATTACTTCCCAAAATGTACATTATTAAAAATCATCCAAAAGAAACAAATACTGAAGAAATCCTAAGACATACTGAAATTGTCCTAAGATGTACTAAAGTTATCCCAAAGACGTATTGTAGTTATCCCAAAGACGTATTGTAATTATACCAAAGACGCTAAAATAAAGAAATAAAAATTCCTACTCAATCAGTCGTACAAAAGGCCTACGCAAAGCCTATCTAAATTTTGCTTAAACACAAAAACTGATTGTTTCAAAAGAAATATGTACATACCTCGAACTCAAGAAAATGATGGCACCTGATAAAAGTTAAGCCGTTGTTTCTGGGCTGGCTGAAGAAAAAATAATCGCCAAACTGGCTGTAGGGTGAAACGACCAAATCACCAAAAAAAAAAAAAAAAAAAACGTTTGCACCCCGGCTTGGTTTTGTTACTTTAATCGGCCATTTATGACCAAATCCCTTAACTTGGGAAAATAGTAAAACTAGACCACTTCTTCTCGCTCTTGGGTCAAATAAACAAAAGAGAACGACTTTTCTCAAATCACTCGCACATTCCTTCCAATGGAAGTTACCAAAAAAACTTAATAAAAAAAGTCCATCAAAAATCTATCCAAAAAAAATAACCTTAATCTCGTAGCAATAATCTCGAACCCTTTAAATTTATCATGCAATTTGAACTACTTCCGGAAAATATATACAAAAATTCTTCTATTTCAATTTTAAACTGGCCAGTACTCAAATCAAACAGAGACAACCAATATCTTAATAATCTAAACTGCCTCGTCCTACAAAATGAATATCCTACGAACAAAGTACTTTACGGATTCAAAATATTCAAAAATGAAACCCAATTAGTTCGAAATAGTTCGAGGGCCTAATTTCAATTATTTTAATTACCAAAAATTCTAATTAGTAAAGTAAAGGGAAATATTCAACTAATAAACTAAAAACAACATAATGAAAATCGATACTATCTTATTTCGAATTTAACATTTCGATATATTTAACAGAGGTGCCGTCATATAGGCAACCATAAAAACTTTCCGTACTTCGAGTGGACCTGACTATTTATCTGAGACAGCTTATATGTGAGAATAAATAAACATTTTCTGAAAAAGGAAAATCAAAAAGAAAACCAATAAACATTGTTTATATTTATCTAATCATTAAGAAAACCCTTTTCCCAATCTGTGATACACTGTATCGAGGTACCTGACGAAATTTACAAATTACAGAAATATGTTAAGTTTCGATGTCAACCAAAATTTCAAAATGTAAACAAAAGAAATGATCTGAATGTAGATGAAACCAATATGAATGAAAAACAAAAGGTAATCATTAGTTTTATAGTAGAAAACATCATTTACTGTAAATTTACGTTTCAAGTTATGCATGTCATTGACAACCTGTAAAGAAAAACATACAAATCAAAAATCTATTTATTACTTTAGTAATCTGAACCTGTAATTTAATGTAGAAAAATGTAAACGAAAATATTTATTACTTAAGATCAATTTTTAACCGTAACAGTTGCTGCCGGTCCACAGGGATGTCAACTATTATGTCGTTGTTTGGTTGTTCCTGAGTCTCTGGGTCTGGCTGTAGCGCAGGTTCTGCGGTTTGTTCATTGTTATCGTCGGTGCTTTTTATCTCTCATTCTATTTCCGCTTTGATGATATTGAGCCACACTTCTGAGACTAGTTCACCCCGGAGAACAGCTCTGCATCGGTTCGTTATTCTCTGTTGCGACACTTGTAGGTGTGGATATTCCTTACAAAATTCGGGATGAAGCTGCTATCCATAGCTGACCGTTCCTCGTCCCAGCCGAGTACCATATAAAAAATGCGCATTATTGTTTCATTCATGGATGTTGTCCATTTCATGCGCTGTCCGGGAAGCCCCGCCCGAATGAGCGCTGGTCGAGGCTCCTGCGCAGCACCCTCGGAGGATGGAGTTCTTGTTGTTGTTTGGCTCTCATGTTGTTGTTGGACTGTAGCTTTTGTGCGACAGGGGTTCGCCTCCTCAATACCCTGCCACTTAAGATTTGCGATGTCGAAATGTTGCTCCCCCTAGAATCCGTGGAGCAGACCGCTTCTGCGGTGTGGGATTGTGGACCAAGAGTCCTACCCACCTGGGATACTTTATGTTTTACAGTCGACATTTCATTATTTAAAATTTGAAAGTTCTCCCCATTTAATCGTCTTCTACGATTGGTTGAGGGAAACCCTGGATATATTCGTTGCCGGGTGGAGTCGGAAAGCTGAAAGAAAGTGATTCCTAAGGAATTATGTAGGAATTGAGGCTAAGTGGATCAGGGCAAAAGGATGTTTAAAAGGTTAAGAAAGGATATGGTTAAAGGTCAGTGGATAGCTGGCATTGCTGGCTGTACTGTCTACGCATTATAGTAGCGACAAGTATACTGCTGGCTGCAGCACACTGCCGGCCAGACAGGCATAAAAATAAATAGCAACAACAATCTAAAATATCCCTATCGTTGAACCTTCCGAGAACAGCGAATTTATACACATACACCCTTTATGGTAGGGTGATGTTACTCACTGTTCCTTGGGTCGCGAATCTAATTTTTTTTTACTTCACTTCACTTCTTAAAAATAATAATAACAAAAAGAAAAACTTACTTTTGGTTCTATTTGGTCTTCGTTATTATAGTCTGCTTCTGATTTGTTTTCTTTTGACTATTGATGTTGTACTATATGCTCGACTAGGCAAATCGAGCGCTTTTATATGTTTCATGGTGACAGAGAATCATGCACAAGATAAGTTAAAATTAATGCGAAACCTGTGAGTGATAGCTAGCTTTTATCAATAGAAAAATGCAATCAAACATATAACACATGATCTAAATTTTGCAACTATAAGAAAATTTTCAAAGATACATGTGTGTAACTTTTATCAGGTTTAGGAAATTTTCTGCTGTATCAAATGTAACATTGATTAATTTTTTCAAAAATGTGTGTAAATACCGCTGGGAATTGTTAGAGAAGCATAGTCAATCGACAACAACATCAATAATAATAACCAAGTACCAAAACTTCGAGAAAAAAAATGGCAACCAACCCACTGATAATGTCATCTACAATTGTGGTCCTAAGCGAAGACTCTGTAAATTAGCCTATAAAATGGTTGGCAGTAGTTGTGAAGCAATTATTCCCGTAAGTTTATTTTTTAACTTTTTTTTAATAACTTTTATTCTGCTTTTGTTTCTAAAGAACGTTTTCCAAATTTCCAATTAACTCTGAACAAACGTCAAAAATATTAAATTTTTTAATCTAACTAGTAATAATAATAATAACAATTAGTTTGTTTTTCTTGAAAGATCGTTATCACCTGGAATGACGTAGTAATTTTTTTGCTATTTGCGCACATTTAACTCTTTTGTTTTCATCAGAAAACGCCTTTTTGTCAACTGCTCACTTGGGAATTTTTTTTTTGCTGTTTTCGTAAAATTTAGGTCTATAAAATTCGAAATAGATTATTTTTAAGTGATGTTGTGTCTTAGGTAAACTATGTACATAGTGTAAAATGGGAACTATTGTTTTAAATGTAATTTTTTAGCAGTTATGAAGAAAACATAGTCTTTTAACTTTAACAAACAAAATTTAAGATAAAGTATTTATATATTTATTTATTTGGCTTTTAGATGGGGCCTTAAAAAAATGAAAATATAAAAAGATAAAATCTTCATCCCCTAAATTACACGCCGGCAGCAAAAACTTGAAAACAAAAATATCTTGAATCTCCCTCATCATCATCATCAATTACTCTTGATGGTGATAGTGACGATGATAATGAGGATAGTAGAGGCAAAGAACAACCTAGGAAATGCGAAAATCGTGTCATCAACCTCCACTACCACTACCACTTTTTTGATTGGTCAGCCAAGACTGACCTTGTTTCTGATTGGCTGCCCACCTCTTTTTGCTCCACCTCCTACCTCCTTCCTAATCACCACAGCAGTTGGAGGGGAGCAGGTATCTTAAATTACTGAATCTGAGCAAGTTACATTCATTCGCTACTAGTCTTAAACTCATATAGATGATCCACCACCAATAACGAAAAGTGTTGTTAAATTAAAAATAAGTGGTAGTTAGAACAGTGATTTGAAAAATGAAATTACCAAATTAGGTAAACAGTTTACTAAAATTCAAAATTCCCAATTAAAGGATGCAATGCTAAGACAAAGGCTACCTGAGTGGGCACAGGTATATTATGAGACTGCCTTCCAATACCAATTAGCTGCAGAAGCCTGTTTAAACTATAGAAAAACACAAAATATGCCGAAGTTCGTTTCAAGAGATATTGAAAAACAGGGAGGTTTTAGTGTAGGATTTATTATGGAATTGTTAGTAAGAGAAATGTACGAAGAGCTTTTGATGTCCGCAGCCTGTTCCGAGTTTTATGCTTATGAAGGTCAAGAAAGTAAAGTGCAGAATATTATATTGTATTTAAATTATATGGAACATGCAGAGTTATGTTTAATAGCAGCTAAATGTTGCAGCGAATATTTAAAAGATAAAAATATAGTTATTTTAATATGTAAACTTCAGGAACTAGGATTAAATATTAATATTTAATGTATTAAAACAATGCCAGAAAATAAAACACATAACTTGTAATCATGTCTTTTATTAAATAAAAAAATTATTGTAAAGGTAATAAACATTTGATAACGCACATACACATGGTATTTTTTGATGATAAGAGCAGCGAGGATCCATTTTTTTTAGGGTGGGTTGTTCATCAATCTCGATAACTGGTTTCATGGAATATTTCTTTACGAAGTTTGCCTTTTCTTCCCCCTTTACATAAACATAGTTCACCTTAGCGCTTAAATCTCTTATGATATCTCCACATTTGTGTAATGGTGTAAATCCTTCACACCACTTATTGCAATAGTAAGTTTTTATGAACCACAGAGCTTGTATTTGTGTAAATAGGATGGTAAATAACCCATCGGAAATGGAGCTTTGAAAATAAAATGACCTGCCTTTTGCCCATCGTAAGCAGCTAATTCTTTTACAATAAACTTATTATTTTCAATTTTGAATTCTTGAAGATCTAGAATAAGTTTCATATTTTCAAATATTTGAATTCCTTGATCATTTCTACTTTTAATAAATATTTACTTATTTGTTTTTTTTTCTGCAACTTAAGTTGAAAATCTAGTACTCGAAATGAAATCTCGTAAGACATTATATAAATGAAGAATTATGGATTGGGTTTGTTAATAAATATCAAAATTGACACATGCGCTCTTAAGCATAAGTAACGGTTTGTTTAAAAGGAATATTTTATCTTGAGGAAATGGTATTATAGTTGTTTCACAATTTTTGTTAATGGGTCGTAATTAAAAACTATCATGAATTATAACACAATATGCCGCTGTTTTAAGGGGTATTTTTTTCTTGGTTTCAAATTCAATTCTCATGGTTACTGGACCGGTTTGTAGTAAATCTCTTTGATGTGAACAATTAATGTAAACTATAGCAGCATTTTCTTTAAACTCTTTCGGATTAAAAATTGGTTCCACTGGAAAGTTATAGTACCCTTGATGGAAGTAAACATTTCATACAGAGTAGCAAATTTATTATTTTCAAAATCAAGTTGAAGATCATTGTAAGGATATCTTTCTGAATTTAAAAAGACAAAACAATGATCAAATTTACTCATATCCATTTTTAGATTACCACGTCTATTTTTCTGAAAAGCAATTAGAAAATGACGTGGTGTTTCGAGGTTTGTAGATGTTACGGGCTAGTTGTGCTTTGTAGTTTCCAATAATTCTGGATATTCAACTAATTCTTAGCTTCGGAAGGTTATTAGTATAACAATATTTTTGTCTTTAATTTTAGTAAGTGCTAATTCTTGCGGAATCGCTACAGTAAGATGAGGAACTCTCCAACACAACTTTGTAATTTTAATTCTGGGTTTTTCATCTCCATTAATGGGTAATAATGCATTTGTACCATCATTGTTCTTATCAGAATAAGTTCTTGTTGTGAATTAAGAATAATCTTATTATAATCTTCAAAAAATCCTGAATACATCTTTAATGGTATACATAATGAAACATTACCTTTATCATCAATCATAATTTTTTCTTTAGATTTTGTTTTCGGATACCAACCAGCATTTTCTGATTTAGCACTTTCATTTTGATTAAATTAAATATATCCCTTAAGATTTGAAGTTACACCAATATCCCGAACGGAGTCAATAATAACACCATTTAAAATATAGCGTAATTCTCTAAATAAAAATGCCGGAGCATTATTAATTAAAACAGTATTAGCTAAAGGGGAATCAACTTCTTTAGTTACTTGCAATTCCATATAAATTTCACTTTTGCAAGGTAAAGGATATTTTCCTGTTTGTTGCAAAGCAATTCTGATTTCATCATTTGGTCTGAGTTTTGTAGGATTAAAAGGATCGAAAGAAAGAATTTCCCAGCTTAATATTAATTCATCAACCAATACATTTTCTCTTACATTTAAATAATCCATTTTATTTAAGCTTAAAACCAAAACTTTGAATAAATTGTCTATTAAAAGGTGTTAACCTTTGGAAGTTTGATTTCCTATTAAAGAAAGTGGGTTTCTTTCTTGTCTTATTAATGTTTTTATTATTTCTAGTAAAGTTTGCAGATTTATTGTTATATTACATTACCATCTTCCATCTACTTTTTTAAGATGTAGTCTGATCGTTATGGTTTCTTCTCTAAAATTAACCAAACCACCTTCCTGATCTATTATTTGAATGAATATTTTATCAATTACTTTAACGGTCACTGGGAAATATATCACGTTTTGAGGTGACTCTATTATTTTGAACCCTGGAGCAACGCTCGGGAAAAATTGGTGTATATACGAACGGGTTTCCCATTTAAATATGATCCCTCTGCAATACAGCAGTCAATATTTATTGAATTTACTTTAATTATTTCTGCGGGAAAATCTGATATATGTTCAATATTAGCTTCCAATCGCCCATTTTTAAACCCTAATAATTTATATTGGTAAATTATTAGGGTTTAAAAATTATTATATATATACTATTGAGTTCCTTCACGAAAAGTTATGGAGGCTGAGCATTTAAGATATGTAAGTAAAGTATTATTATTTACATAAAGACTAAAACTAATTTTATTCTCATCCCAGTGTTTTTTTTTTAAATCTGTTATTTCATAGCTACTTGGGGGTATGGCTATTTCTAAATTTTCATCATAAGTTAATCCACTATTCCCTACATCAATATTGGGAATTGCATCAAATGTTTCGAAATTTACAAGACCGATAACATATTCAACATTTTCATCTAGATATATTGGAGGATGAAACTGTGATGTTAAAATGGCGGAATTGCCGCTAAGAACAAAATTACATGACATTTTACTTTAAAAATGTGTTTAATAATAAACTAAAATTGGGTGTTACTTATGGTTATAAAGAAATTTTAGACACAATTGATCACAATTTGTTTTGTTGAAGTTTTGATAACTGTTATAATTATAATTAACAATATTATTATTTTGCACGCTATAAAAATATTTAATTAATTCAGAAGGGGGGTCGAAAATTACCATAATTATCAAAATATATTATGTTTTTTTCCTTTCTTTTATATGTGCTATCCAGTGAGTACCATCACCACTATGATTATCTAGATTGATAATTGCTCTTTCAATTATCTTTATCTTTTTTGGTAATTTATCCCTCATAAAAATACCACGAAAGTTGGGAATTTGTAAATATTTAAAGTATTTAAATAAATCGTAATTTGTAAGTGCTTTTCGAGGTATATGTTTTAGCAGTTTCTTCAATAAGGTTTCAAGTATAATCCACATCCTGTTTTATAGGGTTTTAAATAAAATCTGCTTCCTTTTTTTCCTACCGCAATAGATTCCATCATTTGATTGTGTCGTTTAGATTTTTCTAATTTCGCTTTGGCTGCTTTTGCATCATTTACTGCTTTAGCAATACCTGCAGCCCCTCCTCCAAGAGCACCAAGAAATCCGTCAGTCTTTGGAATTGGAATTATCCTTTTCTTTGGAGGTAACACTTTACCTGTTTTTTTAATAGCTTTTAAAGCAGTTTGAATAATTTCATTTAGGTCTTTAAAACGTTTCCCCTTAATTACTTTTCTAGCTTTTGAAATTACCTGAGATAATGATAGTCCTCGTCCTTTTCGAGTTTTTCGCTTGAACTTTTTTCCCGTTCGAAATCTCATACTTAATTTTCTTTTAATTTTCATAGCACAAGTAATTCCTAGTGCAGCATTTTTCCCCAAAACTAGAATATTTAGCTTTGTTAAAGCTTATTCAGCTAATACTTTATCAGTTTAATGTCTTCTTTTTATATCTTTTGCTTGTGGGTAAGCAATATCGTGATCTTCACAAGACTCATCCAATAAATGTATACCTTTATCACCTCTTGACCATCGTTTTTTCAATTTTTTTCTAGGTCCACAAAAATTATAACCAGGAATATGCAATTCAAAGGATAATTTATTTATTACTGATTTTACTAAACCACTTCCTTTCCTTTTGCTGTTTGTTTTGTAAATGATTCATTTATTATGTGATTGAAATATTATGTATAGTCACAATTCTAGTGATAACTAACCAGTTATATCACAATATTGAATATTAATAGTTTGTTTTATATATAAAATGAGAGTTACGATACTCTATAACAATTAAGAATAACGAAAGTTCAGTGAATGGTTTTAAAAAACATGAAAAACTGTTTGAGGGAAATAGTAAAAGAGGGTTAATTATTGGCCCGTCAGGCTGTAGCAAAACCAATGTTATTATTAGTTTGATTGAATATCCTAGTAGTTTGCGATTTGAAAATGTCCAGGAACTATCTGGACATACATTTACCAGAACTAAGTTAATATTTAAAAATAATTAAATTTTCGACCTACCGTCACTTCCTACTACTCCGCAAATTGCTAATCTTGGACGTAAATTAAAAACCAGGACAAAGGTTTTAAAAATATGTAATCTAAAAAATGAAGGTTTTGTATTTATATTTTAAAATATATTTCATTTTCTTAGGCTGTATTCCCAAATTGGTACGTTTGTTTTATATGTAGCATTTACCTTTAAAATTAAACTACTTATTTGTTTTTTTTTTATTTAATTATTATAAATTAAGCTAGATGCCAAAATATCGTGGTCTTAACCAATACAGAATTGTACTCTCTACAAAGGTGCAGTAAACGAAACTGTTCAATTTAAAAATTTAGATAAAATGCTCAAATGTAAAAAATACCAATCAAAATAAACATATTTGAAGAGAAAGGAATATTTTTACAGAAATGATTTTATAACATTATTCTTTGCTGTTTAATATTTTACATGGCGTAAAAACGGCAACACTGGCGGGTCTGAATCACTGATAAAATGATACAAATTTGATATACTGGGCTTTAGTTCGAGATAATTTGCAATTGGTTCATGAACGTGGCTAATATAATACAATTTTTTTTTTAAATTTGCTTACCCCTCTCAATATTAATTGGTTTCATGAATAAAAATAATCATACAACGCATATTAATTTGCTTCTAATATATTTTTTTCTGGGTGGTCTATGATGGTCTATATATATATATATATATATATATATATATATATATATATATATATATATATATATATATATATATATATTTAGTTGGTTATTTTCTTGGGAATATGGTTCATTTTTATATTGAAACTACATATATACAGTAGTCATACTTATTGTATATATATATTTTTATTTCTCAGGACGTTTCGATTCTTTCGAATCTTTTTCAACTGATGCGGATGCATTAAGAACAGAGATTTTTGTTTTAAACAATAGTTAGTTACATCACAAACCAATTGTAGTCACTCACTCTTTGGTATATTCACTTTTTAAAAGTATTTTTAAAAGGCCAGTTAGAAGAATGGACACTACATTTTTAACCCTATAACTGTCTTGACTTGACTTGACTCATATTTGAACAATATTCCCAAGAAAAAAATATATTTAATGGTTCAAGAAAAATTAATTCCTATATATATATATATATATATATATATATATATATATATATATATATATATATATATATATATATATATATATATATATCTTGTGGATTCAGTTCCCCCTCCAACTTGTAAAGCTTCAAAAACGACTTACATAATTTATCATCATGTAAAATGATGCCTTTATAAAAATGAAAAATTATTAGGAGTAGTTAATTCTAATCGCGGATTTTTATTTTTTGAGATGCATTTTCGTTTTCTGAACCTAAAGAAGTTAGAGTATCATACATCATTTTCATATCTTTACCAAAAAAATCTGTTTCCAAAATATCCTTATGCCCCATGCAAAAGTTTTTTTGGGATTTGGTATCCAATATCTTTTATCATCATGAGTTGTTACAATTTATTTAACAAATTAGTGTATATGTTATGCATATCTGACTTAAATACATACATGGTGCAGAATATTTTGTCACCTTTCTCAACAACATCTTAATGATCTGATGATGTTAATTGATTTTTTGTACATGATTTACTAACACCTTTTGCTTTTTTATCTACACTATTTTTGGATTTTATATGATATGCTTTAGCACCAGTTCCATAAAAACTTTCAATGGGAATCCCTTTGTACTCATCTTTAAATTTACCAGCAACTGATGTTGTAATAGACATGCAAGTTATATTTCAGGCCGAAGGAATGATGTTTTTAATTTTTTTTTTCAGTAAAATCTATATTTTCTACTTCGTGAACACAACGAATTTTATTTGAGAGAGCTTAACAAGTTGACAGAACTGTTATAACAATAGAAGTATCCAACAAAACTATTTGACATATATTTATAATATTTCTTATTTTAATATTACAGGAGTTGTAGTAAGTGCTGTTGTCAGCAGTATACCGGGATGTAACTCCTCCACCCTTAGAAGGGCTTAGAAACTTTTTTTTTTAAGTTTCTATGACCTAAATGATAATTTCATTATCGGCAAGTTTTTTATCTTTCTTAGATTTCAAATAGATAGGCCATAGATACCTTTTAATTGCCACTAATAATACAATACAAATAATTAAATATAGTTAAACTGTCCAAAAACTTGTTTTGTTATAATAAATGGGTGTATTTAGTAACTGAGAGTTTTTCCTCTTTTGTAAGTTAATTTCTTCTTATAATTTATTTAATTTATTAAAATTAATATTATTTAAATTGATCAGTTTTACTTTTTTATGTAAAACTTTTGGGGTTATATTAACATTAATATTTGGTAAAGGAACATTTTGAAAAGTATATTTGCTATTTTTATAAGCTTTAATAATTTCTGTCCCGATTATATCGGTATTTGTTACTAAAATCAATTTATTGTCATCTATATCTTGAAGCGGCATATTTTCAATATCAACGAATAGTGTATTATAATTATTGATTTCGTGTTTGTATCTTAATAATTGTACTTCACAAGGAACCTTTTTATAAAAGTTTTCAGAGTGTATATGGGCACACAAATATTCATTAAAAGTTACTCGTTTATAGGGTTGATTAGAATATCCAAAATTTCTTTCATTAATCAATAAATATTCAAAATTAGGTACAATTATTTTATAATAATTTTCGTACTTGTTAGGTAAAGGAAATAAATCATAATTTTCTTTTTCGACAAGTGTAACTTTTATTAAAAAAGTTATTTCTTTGTTGTTAACATAGCTTTTTATTTCAAGGGTGTTTGCGATTTTTAGGATATTTTCCATTATTGGTTCGAAGGGTAATTTTTTGAACGTTAATTTATTATTTAGAGCTTGTAATTCTTTTAAAAATTCATTAGTATTGCTTATAGTATTATGAAATGTATTAAGTTTCGCAAAAGTAATTGCAGTTTCTATATTTTCTGAAATGTCGTAAATATTTTGATAGTACACCGTTATTTGGTTAACCGCTATATGAATTCGAAAAAATTGAAACAGGTTTGTTTCTTCAATTTTAACTTCATTCATGATTTTTGTCAATTGATTTACTCGTAACTGTAAAGTAGCCTGATTGTGTGAGACATTTTCTATAATTTCTTGGAAATTATTTATCGAATGACTAAGTAGTGTCATTTGTTTATCCATTGCGGATTTTAGGTTATTTTGGTTCTGTTTAAGAATATTAATATTATTATCGATTCTTTCGGCGTCGTCTTGATCCAAATTACCTCTAATAGTTTATACTCCCTAAGGCATTTACTAGAGCACGTCCTTTGCATGTTTTAGCAGGGATCATTTGATTAAATCGAGTAATTATTCTTTCTTTTAGGTTGTCAGTAATAATATAAGAATTTTGGAATTCTATTTTATAGTTTGTACAATTATTAACAGTTTCTCTAAGAAATTCGTATTTAGTATTTATTTCTGAAAATTCGTTAATCAGGTTTGTCATGTCAAAAATTTGTATAAATGTCCAGTGGTTAGTCGTTTTTTGGGCAGTGCCTATTTTATAAGAAAAATTCCTGGATTGTTATTTAAGTTGTGGTATTTGGGGTGGTGTCTTCGGACGAAGGACAATCTGTAACAAGGGGCTTTTTTAATTCTTTAAATGTATAATTTCGCTTTTATTAGGGTTTTTTATATTTTTATTTTGGCCTTATTATGTTCTAACATTTCGATTATTATTCATTCATTATTTTGGCCTTATTATGTTCTAACATTTCGATTATTATATAGGGACCGACAAAGTTAGGTTTATTTTCATTTCTTTGTATAGTTTTCTTGTCTAATTTTGGATTTAATTTAAAATCAAATCATTCATTTCCTTTAACGTTAGTTTTTGCTAAAACTCTTTCTTTACTGGCATTTATTTTAGATACAACATTTTCATAGACGCAGTCTCGGATTTAATGCAAACGTTATAGCCATATTATTTGCTATTTTTACTAAACATTCAGGTATTTCAATATGGTTTAATTTTTGGTAAGAAAGATTATCCTTTGGTTAAATTTCCAGGAATTTGTATTTTTTTAATACACCTGGGTTCAGTTATATAACTATAGTTTTTTTTATAATTGCTGAATTTGTTCATTATTTTCCTCATGACGTATAGGGATTTTTCTATTAGGTAGTTTTAGCATAGAATTATTAATATCTAAATTAGCGTTTAGCTGTTCAATTAAATCTAATCTTATTAATCCATCAAACTTATCAGAAAAATTAAATAAGTAAAATTTATGCATACCACGGGTATTAAAAGTAGGGTAAATGGGTAAAGTAGCAATTTCATTATGAAAGGATGTCGCATAAGCTGTTTGAACTTGGGAAATTTCTTCTTTAATTAAATTTAGAAAATATTTATAAGCGATGTTTGGATTAATAAAGCTTTTTGTACTTCCCGTATCTAACAAAAATTTAGAATTTAATTCCGGTATATTTATATTTGGTAATTGAATATTTTTATTATTAAGAAAAATTATGTCTTGTCCGTTTTCTGGCTCTTTGGAGTAAGATTTTGGTTTTCCATTTTATAGTCAGTACTGTTACAGTATTCATAGTTATTTAGGTTAGCAGAATAACTTATGTTTAAATCAAAATCGTATATATTATTAAGATTTTGAAAATTATTGTCATCGTAGTCATTATATTCAATTGGGTATTGACTTTCAGTGTATTCGGTTTCAAAGTTCGTATAATAATTTTCAGGAAACCTCTTATTATATAGTTTTTGAGAAATAAAATTTTTCTTTGGAGCATTATTTATAAATGTATTCCCCAAACTAGTATCCATTGGTTCTATTTTTGTTCTTCGCGACATTTGGCCAAAATTCGATTTATAGAAATTAGGTTTGGAATATTAATAAAATTTGGTAATCTTGGTGAACCAAAGTTTTGAGGTCTTATAAAATGTGTTTGGTTGTTTATAAAATTAGGTCTTTGTTGAGGAAAATTATTACTGTGTTGTTGAAAATTTGTGAAAGGTCTAGGGAAACTGTTATTTTGTGATAATGGAGGTCCAAACGGATTGTAAAATGGTCTGTCCGGTATATAATTTTGTATAGGTTAGTAATAGTTTGATTTATACATTGGTGTATTAGAATTTGAGTTTGGTTTTTGATTTTTAATGGGTTCCTTTTACTTATGCCATTGCTTTTTCTAAAGAATCTGGTACCTTTAATCGCGTAATTAGTTGTAAATTATAAGCAAGTCTATTTAAAAATATTTTTAAGGCAAATTCGTCATAATGTTGAATTTTAATTGTTCTTGTTGCTATCGGGTCATTGGTAAAACTTAATTTTGAAAATAATAAACTTCGAGAATCTTGTATTCTCATACCAAATGAAATTGGATGGAGATATCTTTAATTAGTGCCCAAGAATTTAATTCTGATCTAGAGACTATTAATTCAGCTGCACTTCCAGTTAGTTTACTTAAAATAGTGTCAAAAAGACAAATATTTATTGGATTTTGATTATTTACTTTATCCTGAAAAGCTCTCAATAAACTTTCTACTGAGCTGATAAATCTATTTAATAGTTTTAGGATGCCGTCAAAAAGTGGTATATTGTCAGATTGGTACCTCAATAGTTGATAATTTATTTCTGGCATTTTTTTAGGTGATCCAATCGATAAAGAACTTAATGAATCGATTAAATCGTCTAGATTGTATTCACTTACTAAATCTATGGTGATTAGGTTATATGTAAAATATAAGAAAATGCACTAATACTAAAAATACGCTTAAAATAGTATCTTTACAAAAGCAACTATTTTGTTTAAAGTTTAACAGTAATTGCTTGTGTAAAAATATTAAAATTGAAATGGGTTCGACTTACAGAGCTAAGGTTGTGATAAGTTTCATTGATGCCTTCTTTTGATGACTCCTTAACCTAAGCTGGTTCGGCGATGTTTGTCCTCCTAAGTCGTTCACACGATAAGCAATGTTTCTCTTGTTTTGCGGACTTGGAAAACTTCGGCGATATTCCCACGGGAAGTTGACCAATGACTTGCTATGGTTATGTTGCTGCAACTTGTTGTCGTCCTGTGGATGTCCAGTTGTCACCTTAGATTGGTATTTTTCACTTCTGGATCACACCATTTTTTGGACTTGCTCGTAGATTTTTCCAGTAAATTCTTGAAAGAAATCGTGCACAATATGCCCTTGTAACGTCTCAAAAATCCGCAAGACTGCGTCAGCTATATTTCAGGTTGAAGGAATAATGTTTTTAAAAATTTTCTTTTTTTTTCAGAAAAATCCTTATTTTCTTGTTCGTGAATACAATGAATTTTATTTGAGAGAGCTTAACAAGTTTACAGAACTGTTATAATAATAGAAGTATCTAAAAAAGCTATTCGACATATATTTATAAAATTTCTTGTCTTAATATTACAGGAGTGGTAATAAGTGTTGTTGTCAGCAGTATACAGGGATGTAACTTGCAATGAATATTTTGTTCAGAAAAATTAGAAGTATCAAATTTATCCAGATTTAGCTTCATATCTTCATAAAATTTTGGGTCAGAACTTCAAGAATTAAGGAACCAGTATCCGTATATATTAAATTTAAATTATTACCATATTTAACTTTTAAATACCCGTAATAAAAATTAACATTACAGTTTTTGCAATATCCAAGATACTCATCCCAACATAAATTGGCTTATTGTATTCAATGCAAACCTGCTGAAGTTGAAAAGCAACTAAATTTCCAGAGAAAATTTTAAAATCCTTTAATTGAGGTCGCCACTCAGTTTATTATTCTGTTTTTCCTATTGAGATACTAACTTAATATATGCTCATCTATCAACATTTTCCAAGGTTTTACCAAAAATTGAATTATTTGCCACTTTTATAACAATTTTTATCAAGTTTATTTTTAGAGGAATTTCGTAAATTTTTATTTAAATCTATATATTTTGCTAACCATGGTGACTGTGTAAATTTAACTGCTCTGTGTATTTTTATGATTTTTAATCCAAATTGTAGACATTGTTTCAGATATCGGTAATGAATGATATAGTTATATGTATTATGTAAATTTGGAATCAGTTTAGAGTGGTTTGAAATTGACGGTTTATATTGTTCAGGACAAAATGGGAAATCATTATGACTATCATGTAAATAATTTGGATATCCTAAATCAACTTCAAATATGTAGCCTATAGATGATGTATCTAAAAGTACGGATATATTTAAAGTTTCTGTTTCGAGCTTAGGTACCCAGCAAAATTTTTTTCAGGCAAGTATTGTTTCGTAGCATAACCATACAAATTTGTGGCGTCTAAATAAGTGATATATGTTGTAGAACATTCAGGATTAAAATTTTCTAAATTATTATTTGCTTGAGATTTGCGTTTTGAACAAATGCTAACGCCACCACGACCACCTTTTTTAAAAAAATGAAGCATATTTGGTTCCGTTAGTAATTCTAATTCTACATTAGTTAATTTCATCATTGTATCCCAGCATATAGAAGAGCTAGTGACATTAGTAACAGGATCTAACTTATAGGTTTTAATACAAGTGGATCTATAATTTTCAAAAACATTCGTCAAATGTAAAACTTCAGATTTTAAGTAAATATAGGAATAAGCCCCTATTGTAGAACACTTAAATAGATTCCACACTTCTACAGCACGATTGCAGTCTTGAGGAGAGATATTTTCATCGGTTAATTTATTATAAAATTTATCAATCTATGGTAGAGATTTCTCATTTAATTTTTCGTTGGAATCTATGTAAGAGTATGGAAATACCCCTTGTCTAATATGTCGAACTTCAGCAGCATTTAAGAAAAATTTTTTAATTTCAAAAGATTGTGCATCTTGTAGAGTTTCTGATAACGACTCTAAAGACCCTGGGAGAAATTGAAAAGAATCTATAAAGCGTAGTCGCAAAGCAACTAGTTTCCGCTTTTCTGAGATATAACTGTCAACGAAAATTTCCTTACTAAAAGAAATATAGTTTTCTTTATTTTCAACTATAACACTAATATTTTCTTTAATATAGCAAAGTGATTTAATAAATAGCTGAGAATCATAGTTCTTTAAATTATGCAATACTACTGGTATATATTTTGGAGGTTTAAAATGCAAATTGCAAATTGAGTGGGCAGATCCTAGATTTTTACCTGTAATATGACAATGATCTGTACACTTTATGAAATTTCTTTTTGAAAAAGGTTTTTCACATATGTAGCAAATGCTAGAATTTTCATACTCAATCTGTTCTACAGATGACAAATCTTTCAAAGGTACTTGATATTTTAAATATTTTTTATAAATTTCTTTTACATCATTTTCAATGTATTCAATAAATTTTAAAGCGAAATCTATACCTCTACAACATTTAAGACAAACAACATTCTCATCAAATGATGATTTAATATAATAAACAAATGAATGAGGTATACGTTCAGCAGTTTAAATAATATATAAAGTTGTCGAATCAGGTGTAGATTGTTGGCACTCAATGTTTTTCAAATAACATTCAAAAACGGCATAGATAACAAAAGGGGCTTTATACTGTTTCCGAATATTTTGAAACTTTAATATATTTGCAGGAATATAACTTCCAAATTTATCCAAAATCAAATTATCTGAAGGAAGCTCAATTCGAACAAAACCACAATCACGTTCTCAATGCGCGTTAAATTTTTCATATGTTCCAAAATATTTAAGGCACCCATCATACAAATATTTTTTTACTTTCTTTTTTGATAATTGTTTGGATACCAAGCAACCTAAATCCTTTATCCAACAGTAATGATTATTACCGTCATCAGAACTTATTAAAAGCAAGCTAATATGTAATTTTTTCTTTCTATTATTGTAATGTAAACGACCAACAATCTCATACACATATTTATTATCTCTCAAAAATTTTTCAATTCCATATACATTTAAGGACAAATTATTTTTTTCTTCAAACGTTTTTAGATCTAATAATTTTACTGGAAATTAAGTACTTGTAAAATCGAAAGCGTTTCTGAAGTCTGGATATGATGAGGTCTTTCGAGGATTACCGATTGGCTAGTATGCTCCTGAAAAGACTGCCCTGGCGAAACAGCAATTGTCCTCATTCATCACATTTACTATTGATTTAGAAAATTTTGGCATCTTAATGTAAGGGGAGGCATTCAATGGGTTGTACTTATTGATGTTTACTTCCAAATGCAGAATTTTTTGTAGAGGCCACCCTGTAATAGGAATTAAAAAATTAGTTCTGAATAATATTTGTTAGAGATGTTCAAGTGATATTAAGAAAACTTAGCTCTTGAGATTAAATAATAATTACCCGAGTCTCGTTCCGGCAAATCATCTGTTTTGGTTTCAATAATCTTGAATAAATTATCATAAAGCTGTTGTAGATGAGTCGTATGGGTTACAATGAAGAACGGTGTATTAATTATCGAAAATCGAAAATCGAAAGTCGAAAGTCGAAAGTCGAAAGTCGAAAGTCGAAAGTCGAAAGTCGAAAGTCGAAAGTCGAAAGTCGAAAGTCGAAAGTCGAAAGTCGAAAGTCGAAAGTCGAAGGTCGAAAGTCGAAAGTCGAAAGTCGAAAGTCGAAAGTCGAAAGTCGAAAGTCGAAAGTCGAAAGTCGAGACTCGAAACTCGAAACTCGAAACTCGAAACTCGAAACTCGAAAGTCGAAAGTCGAAAGTCGAAAGTCGAAAGTCGAAAGTCGAAAGTCGAAAGTCGAAAGTCGAAAGTCGAAATTCGAAATTCGAAGTTCGAAATTGGTAATTTGTAATTTGTAATTTGTAATTTGTAATTTGTAATTTGTAATTTGTAATTTGTAATTTGTAATTTGTAATTTGTAATTTGTAATTTGTAATTTGTAATTTGTAATTTGTAATTTGTAATTTGTAATTTGTAATTTGTAATTTGTAATTTGTAATTTGTAATTTGTAATTTGTAATTTGTAATTTTTAATTTGTAATTTGTAATTTGTAATTTTTAATTTGTAATTTGTAATTTGTAATTTGTAATTTTTAATTTGTAATTTGTAATTTGTAATTTTTAATTTTTAATTTTTAATTTTTAATTTTTAATTTTTAATTTTTAATTTTTAATTTTTAATTTTTAATTTTTAATTTTTAATTTTTAATTTTTAATTTTTAATTTTTAATTTTTAATTTTTAATTTTTAATTTTTAATTTTTAATTTTTAATTTTTAATTTTTAATTTTTAATTTTTAATTTTTAATTTTTAATTTTTAATTTTTAATTTTTAATTTTTAATTTTTAATTTTTAATTTTTAATTTTTAATTTTTAATTTTTAATTTTTAATTTTTAATTTTTAATTTTTAATTTTTAATTTTTAATTTTTAATTTTTAATTTTTAATTTTTAATTTTTAATTTTTAATTTTTAATTTTTAATTTTTAATTTTTAATTTTTAATTTTTAATTTTTAATTTTTAATTTTTAATTTTTAATTTTTAATTTTTAATTTTTAATTTTTAATTTTTAATTTTTAATTTTTAATTTTTAATTTTTAATTTTTAATTTTTAATTTTTAATTTTTAATTTTTAATTTTTAATTTTTAATTTTTAATTTTTAATTTTTAATTTTTAATTTTTAATTTTTAATTTTTAATTTTTAATTTTTAATTTTTAATTTTTAATTTTTAATTTTTAATTTTTAATTTTTAATTTTTAATTTTTAATTTTTAATTTTTAATTTTTAATTTTTAATTTTTAATTTTTAATTTTTAATTTTTAATTTTTAATTTTTAATTTTTAATTTTTAATTTTTAATTTTTAATTTTTAATTTTTAATTTTTAATTTTTAATTTTTAATTTTTAATTTTTAATTTTTAATTTTTAATTTTTAATTTTTAATTTTTAATTTTTAATTTTTAATTTTTAATTTTTAATTTTTAATTTTTAATTTTTAATTTTTAATTTTTAATTTTTAATTTTTAATTTTTAATTTTTAATTTTTAATTTTTAATTTTTAATTTTTAATTTTTAATTTTTAATTTTTAATTTTTAATTTTTAATTTTTAATTTTTAATTTTTAATTTTTAATTTTTAATTTTTAATTTTTAATTTTTAATTTTTAATTTTTAATTTTTAATTTTTAATTTTTAATTTTTAATTTTTAATTTTTAATTTTTAATTTTTAATTTTTAATTTTTAATTTTTAATTTTTAATTTTTAATTTTTAATTTTTAATTTTTAATTTTTAATTTTTAATTTTTAATTTTTAATTTTTAATTTTTAATTTTTAATTTTTAATTTTTAATTTTTAATTTTTAATTTTTAATTTTTAATTTTTAATTTTTAATTTTTAATTTTTAATTTTTAATTTTTAATTTTTAATTTTTAATTTTTAATTTTTAATTTTTAATTTTTAATTTTTAATTTTTAATTTTTAATTTTTAATTTTTAATTTTTAATTTTTAATTTTTAATTTTTAATTTTTAATTTTTAATTTTTAATTTTTAATTTTTAATTTTTAATTTTTAATTTTTAATTTTTAATTTTTAATTTTTAATTTTTAATTTTTAATTTTTAATTTTTAATTTTTAATTTTTAATTTTTAATTTTTAATTTTTAATTTTTAATTTTTAATTTTTAATTTTTAATTTTTAATTTTTAATTTTTAATTTTTAATTTTTAATTTTTAATTTTTAATTTTTAATTTTTAATTTTTAATTTTTAATTTTTAATTTTTAATTTTTAATTTTTAATTTTTAATTTTTAATTTTTAATTTTTAATTTTTAATTTTTAATTTTTAATTTTTAATTTTTAATTTTTAATTTTTAATTTTTAATTTTTAATTTTTAATTTTTAATTTTTAATTTTTAATTTTTAATTTTTAATTTTTAATTTTTAATTTTTAATTTTTAATTTTTAATTTTTAATTTTTAATTTTTAATTTTTAATTTTTAATTTTTAATTTTTAATTTTTAATTTTTAATTTTTAATTTTTAATTTTTAATTTTTAATTTTTAATTTTTAATTTTTAATTTTTAATTTTTAATTTTTAATTTTTAATTTTTAATTTTTAATTTTTAATTTTTAATTTTTAATTTTTAATTTTTAATTTTTAATTTTTAATTTTTAATTTTTAATTTTTAATTTTTAATTTTTAATTTTTAATTTTTAATTTTTAATTTTTAATTTTTAATTTTTAATTTTTAATTTTTAATTTTTAATTTTTAATTTTTAATTTTTAATTTTTAATTTTTAATTTTTAATTTTTAATTTTTAATTTTTAATTTTTAATTTTTAATTTTTAATTTTTAATTTTTAATTTTTAATTTTTAATTTTTAATTTTTAATTTTTAATTTTTAATTTTTAATTTTTAATTTTTAATTTTTAATTTTTAATTTTTAATTTTTAATTTTTAATTTTTAATTTTTAATTTTTAATTTTTAATTTTTAATTTTTAATTTTTAATTTTTAATTTTTAATTTTTAATTTTTAATTTTTAATTTTTAATTTTTAATTTTTAATTTTTAATTTTTAATTTTTAATTTTTAATTTTTAATTTTTAATTTTTAATTTTTAATTTTTAATTTTTAATTTTTAATTTTTAATTTTTAATTTTTAATTTTTAATTTTTAATTTTTAATTTTTAATTTTTAATTTTTAATTTTTAATTTTTAATTTTTAATTTTTAATTTTTAATTTTTAATTTTTAATTTTTAATTTTTAATTTTTAATTTTTAATTTTTAATTTTTAATTTTTAATTTTTAATTTTTAATTTTTAATTTTTAATTTTTAATTTTTAATTTTTAATTTTTAATTTTTAATTTTTAATTTTTAATTTTTAATTTTTAATTTTTAATTTTTAATTTTTAATTTTTAATTTTTAATTTTTAATTTTTAATTTTTAATTTTTAATTTTTAATTTTTAATTTTTAATTTTTAATTTTTAATTTTTAATTTTTAATTTTTAATTTTTAATTTTTAATTTTTAATTTTTAATTTTTAATTTTTAATTTTTAATTTTTAATTTTAATTTTTAATTTTTAATTTTTAATTTTTAATTTTTAATTTTTAATTTTTAATTTTTAATTTTTAATTTTTAATTTTTAATTTTTAATTTTTAATTTTTAATTTTTAATTTTTAATTTTTAATTTTTAATTTTAATTTTAATTTTTAATTTTTAATTTTTAATTTTTAATTTTTAATTTTTAATTTTTAATTTTTAATTTTTAATTTTTAATTTTTAATTTTTAATTTTTAATTTTTAATTTTTAATTTTTAATTTTTAATTTTTAATTTTTAATTTTTAATTTTTAATTTTTAATTTTTAATTTTTAATTTTTAATTTTTAATTTTTAATTTTTAATTTTTAATTTTTAATTTTTAATTTTTAATTTTTAATTTTTAATTTTTAATTTTTAATTTTTAATTTTTAATTTTTAATTTTTAATTTTTAATTTTTAATTTTTAATTTTTAATTTTTAATTTTTAATTTTTAATTTTTAATTTTTAATTTTTAATTTTTAATTTTTAATTTTTAATTTTTAATTTTTAATTTTTAATTTTTAATTTTTAATTTTTAATTTTTAATTTTTAATTTTTAATTTTTAATTTTTAATTTTTAATTTTTAATTTTTAATTTTTAATTTTTAATTTTTAATTTTTAATTTTTAATTTTTAATTTTTAATTTTTAATTTTTAATTTTTAATTTTTAATTTTTAATTTTTAATTTTTAATTTTTAATTTTTAATTTTTAATTTTTAATTTTTAATTTTTAATTTTTAATTTTTAATTTTTAATTTTTAATTTTTAATTTTTAATTTTTAATTTTTAATTTTTAATTTTTAATTTTTAATTTTTAATTTTTAATTTTTAATTTTTAATTTTTAATTTTTAATTTTTAATTTTTAATTTTTAATTTTTAATTTTTAATTTTTAATTTTTAATTTTTAATTTTTAATTTTTAATTTTTAATTTTTAATTTTTAATTTTTAATTTTTAATTTTTAATTTTTAATTTTTAATTTTTAATTTTTAATTTTAATTTTTAATTTTTAATTTTTAATTTTTAATTTTTAATTTTTAATTTTTAATTTTTAATTTTTAATTTTTAATTTTTAATTTTTAATTTTTAATTTTTAATTTTTAATTTTTAATTTTTAATTTTTAATTTTTAATTTTTAATTTTTAATTTTTAATTTTTAATTTTTAATTTTTAATTTTTAATTTTTAATTTTTAATTTTTAATTTTTAATTTTTAATTTTTAATTTTTAATTTTTAATTTTTAATTTTTAATTTTTAATTTTTAATTTTTAATTTTTAATTTTTAATTTTTAATTTTTAATTTTTAATTTTTAATTTTTAATTTTTAATTTTTAATTTTTAATTTTTAATTTTTAATTTTTAATTTTTAATTTTAATTTTTAATTTTTAATTTTTAATTTTTAATTTTTAATTTTTAATTTTTAATTTTTAATTTTTAATTTTTAATTTTTAATTTTTAATTTTTAATTTTTAATTTTTAATTTTTAATTTTTAATTTTTAATTTTTAATTTTTAATTTTTAATTTTTAATTTTTAATTTTTAATTTTTAATTTTTAATTTTTAATTTTTAATTTTTAATTTTTAATTTTTAATTTTTAATTTTTAATTTTTAATTTTTAATTTTTAATTTTTAATTTTTAATTTTTAATTTTTAATTTTTAATTTTTAATTTTTAATTTTTAATTTTTAATTTTTAATTTTAATTTTTAATTTTTAATTTTTAATTTTTAATTTTTAATTTTTAATTTTTAATTTTTAATTTTTAATTTTTAATTTTTAATTTTTAATTTTTAATTTTTAATTTTTAATTTTTAATTTTTAATTTTTAATTTTTAATTTTTAATTTTTAATTTTTAATTTTTAATTTTTAATTTTTAATTTTTAATTTTTAATTTTTAATTTTTAATTTTTAATTTTTAATTTTTAATTTTTAATTTTTAATTTTAATTTTTAATTTTTAATTTTTAATTTTTAATTTTTAATTTTTAATTTTTAATTTTTAATTTTTAATTTTTAATTTTTAATTTTTAATTTTTAATTTTTAATTTTTAATTTTTAATTTTTAATTTTTAATTTTTAATTTTTAATTTTTAATTTTTAATTTTTAATTTTTAATTTTTAATTTTTAATTTTTAATTTTTAATTTTTAATTTTTAATTTTTAATTTTTAATTTTTAATTTTTAATTTTTAATTTTTAATTTTTAATTTTTAATTTTTAATTTTTAATTTTTAATTTTTAATTTTTAATTTTTAATTTTTAATTTTTAATTTTTAATTTTTAATTTTTAATTTTTAATTTTTAATTTTTAATTTTTAATTTTTAATTTTTAATTTTTAATTTTTAATTTTTAATTTTAATTTTTAATTTTTAATTTTTAATTTTTAATTTTTAATTTTTAATTTTTAATTTTTAATTTTTAATTTTTAATTTTTAATTTTTAATTTTTAATTTTTAATTTTTAATTTTTAATTTTTAATTTTTAATTTTTAATTTTTAATTTTTAATTTTTAATTTTTAATTTTTAATTTTTAATTTTTAATTTTTAATTTTTAATTTTTAATTTTTAATTTTTAATTTTTAATTTTTAATTTTTAATTTTTAATTTTTAATTTTTAATTTTTAATTTTTAATTTTTAATTTTTAATTTTTAATTTTTAATTTTTAATTTTTAATTTTTAATTTTTAATTTTTAATTTTTAATTTTTAATTTTAATTTTTAATTTTTAATTTTTAATTTTTAATTTTTAATTTTTAATTTTTAATTTTTAATTTTTAATTTTTAATTTTTAATTTTTAATTTTTAATTTTTAATTTTTAATTTTTAATTTTTAATTTTAATTTTTAATTTTTAATTTTAATTTTTAATTTTTAATTTTTAATTTTTAATTTTTAATTTTTAATTTTTAATTTTTAATTTTTAATTTTTAATTTTTAATTTTTAATTTTTAATTTTTAATTTTTAATTTTTAATTTTTAATTTTTAATTTTTAATTTTTAATTTTTAATTTTTAATTTTTAATTTTTAATTTTTAATTTTTAATTTTTAATTTTTAATTTTTAATTTTTAATTTTTAATTTTTAATTTTTAATTTTTAATTTTTAATTTTTAATTTTTAATTTTTAATTTTTAATTTTTAATTTTTAATTTTTAATTTTTAATTTTTAATTTTTAATTTTTAATTTTTAATTTTTAATTTTTAATTTTTAATTTTTAATTTTTAATTTTT
Organism: Diaprepes abbreviatus; assembly: GCA_034092305.1. Classification (NCBI taxonomy): domain Eukaryota; kingdom Metazoa; phylum Arthropoda; class Insecta; order Coleoptera; family Curculionidae; genus Diaprepes; species Diaprepes abbreviatus. The sequence goes on along the minus strand of JASJET010000032.1, from coordinate 8,780,649 downwards.
AATTTTTAATTTTTAATTTTTAATTTTTAATTTTTAATTTTTAATTTTTAATTTTTAATTTTTAATTTTTAATTTTTAATTTTTAATTTTTAATTTTTAATTTTTAATTTTTAATTTTAATTTTTAATTTTTAATTTTTAATTTTTAATTTTTAATTTTTAATTTTTAATTTTTAATTTTTAATTTTTAATTTTTAATTTTTAATTTTTAATTTTTAATTTTTAATTTTTAATTTTTAATTTTTAATTTTTAATTTTTAATTTTTAATTTTTAATTTTTAATTTTTAATTTTTAATTTTTAATTTTTAATTTTTAATTTTTAATTTTTAATTTTTAATTTTTAATTTTTAATTTTTAATTTTTAATTTTTAATTTTTAATTTTTAATTTTTAATTTTTAATTTTTAATTTTTAATTTTTAATTTTTAATTTTTAATTTTTAATTTTTAATTTTTAATTTTTAATTTTTAATTTTTAATTTTTAATTTTTAATTTTTAATTTTTAATTTTTAATTTTTAATTTTTAATTTTTAATTTTTAATTTTTAATTTTTAATTTTTAATTTTTAATTTTTAATTTTTAATTTTTAATTTTTAATTTTTAATTTTTAATTTTTAATTTTTAATTTTTAATTTTTAATTTTTAATTTTTAATTTTTAATTTTTAATTTTTAATTTTTAATTTTTATTTTTAATTTTTAATTTTTAATTTTTAATTTTTAATTTTTAATTTTTAATTTTTAATTTTTAATTTTTAATTTTTAATTTTTAATTTTTAATTTTTAATTTTTAATTTTTAATTTTTAATTTTTAATTTTTAATTTTTAATTTTTAATTTTTAATTTTTAATTTTTAATTTTTAATTTTTAATTTTTAATTTTTAATTTTTAATTTTTAATTTTTAATTTTTAATTTTTAATTTTTAATTTTAATTTTTAATTTTTAATTTTTAATTTTTAATTTTTAATTTTTAATTTTTAATTTTTAATTTTTAATTTTTAATTTTTAATTTTTAATTTTTAATTTTTAATTTTTAATTTTAATTTTTAATTTTTAATTTTTAATTTTTAATTTTTAATTTTTAATTTTTAATTTTTAATTTTTAATTTTTAATTTTTAATTTTTAATTTTTAATTTTTAATTTTTAATTTTTAATTTTTAATTTTTAATTTTTAATTTTTAATTTTTAATTTTTAATTTTTAATTTTTAATTTTTAATTTTTAATTTTTAATTTTTAATTTTTAATTTTTAATTTTTAATTTTTAATTTTTAATTTTTAATTTTTAATTTTTAATTTTTAATTTTAATTTTTAATTTTTAATTTTTAATTTTTAATTTTTAATTTTTAATTTTTAATTTTTAATTTTTAATTTTTAATTTTTAATTTTTAATTTTTAATTTTTAATTTTTAATTTTTAATTTTTAATTTTTAATTTTTAATTTTTAATTTTTAATTTTTAATTTTTAATTTTTAATTTTTAATTTTTAATTTTTAATTTTTAATTTTTAATTTTTAATTTTTAATTTTTAATTTTTAATTTTTAATTTTTAATTTTTAATTTTAATTTTTAATTTTTAATTTTTAATTTTTAATTTTTAATTTTTAATTTTTAATTTTTAATTTTTAATTTTTAATTTTTAATTTATAATTTATAATTTATAATTTATAATTTATAATTTATAATTTATAATTTATAATTTATAATTTATAATTTATAATTTATAATTTATAATTTATAATTTATAATTTATAATTTATAATTTATAATTTATAATTTATAATTTATAATTTATAATTTATAATTTATAATTTATAATTTATAATTTATAATTTATAATTTATAATTTATAATTTATAATTTATAATTTATAATTTATAATTTATAATTTATAATTTATAATTTATAATTTATAATTTATAATTTATAATTTATAATTTATAATTTATAATTTATAATTTATAATTTATAATTTATAATTTATAATTTATAATTTATAATTTATAATTTATAATTTATAATTTATAATTTATAATTTATAATTTATAATTTATAATTTATAATTTATAATTTATAATTTATAATTTATAATTTATAATTTATAATTTATAATTTATAATTTATAATTTATAATTTATAATTTATAATTTATAATTTATAATTTATAATTTATAATTTATAATTTATAATTATTTATAATTTATTGGCCTCTTCCATTTTCGATCGTATCTCTCCCTTCGCTGCATTGCCAGAGGTTGCTGCGGCTCTGCCATATCTTGCTGCAGCTCTGCCATAACTTGCTGCTGCTCTGCCATAGGTTGTTGCTGATCCTCTGCCATAGGTTGATGTTGCTGCTGTATTGCTAGAGGTTGCTGCCGCTCTATCAAAGCTTGCTGCGGCTTTGCCATAGCTTGCTGCGGCCCTGCCATAGCTTGCTACGGCTCTGCCATAGTAGTGGGAATAGGGGGCTTCTAGTTGACCCCCCCACCACTTTTTTGATTGGTCAGCCAAGAATGACCTTGTTTCTGATTGGCTGCCCAAGTTCGCCCCCTATTCCGATTGGTTTCATAAACTCCGCCTCTTTTTGCTCCACCTCCTACCTCCTTCCTAACCACCACAGTAGTTGGAAAGGAGCTGGTATTTTAAAGGACTGAATCTGAGCGAGCTAGATTCATTTACAACTAGTCTTAAGCTTATATAGAAGATTCACCACTAATAAAGAACAGTGTTAAATTAAAAATAAGTGGTAGTTATGAACAGTGATTTGCAAAATGAAATAATCAAATTAGGTAAACAGTTTACTAAACTTCAAAATTCCGAATTAAAGAATGCAATGCTAAGGAAAACACACCCCGAGTGGGCACAGGTATATTATGAGACTGCCTTCCAATACCAATTAGCTGCAGAAGCCTGTTTAAATTGTAGAAAAACCCAAAATTTGCCGAAGTTCTTTCATGAAATAAAGAAAATAGGATTCAGTTACTTTTTAAGGATATTGAAGGATTATATAAAAGATCCTGATATATTAAAAGAAATCGTGGAAGAGGAAGAGAGAGATAAAGGGATATTGAGAAACAGGGGGTTTTAGTGTAGGATTTATTATGGAATTATTAATAAGAGAAATGTATGAAGAGTTTTTGATGTCCGCAGCCTGTTCCGAGTTTTATGCATATGAAAGTCAAGAAAGTGAAGCGCAGAATATTATATAGTTTTTAAATTATATGGAACATGCGGAATTATGTTTACTAGCAGCTAAATGTTGTAGCGAATATTTAAAAAATAAAAATATAGATATTTTAATATGTAAACTTCAAGAACTAGGATTAAATAATAATATTTCATGTATTAAAACAATGTTAGAAAATAAAACACATAATTTGTAATCAAGTCTTTTATTACATAAAAAAATTGTTGTAAAGGTAATAAACATTTGATAATGCACATACACATGGTATTTTTTGATGATAAAAGCAGCAAGGATCCATTTTCTTTAGGGTGGGTTGTTCATCAATCTCGATAACTGGTTTCATGGAATACTTCTTTACGAAATCTGCCTTTTCTTCCCCTTTTACATAAACATAGTCCACCTTAGCGCTTAAATCTCTTATGATATCTCCACATTTGTGTAATGGTGTAAATCCTTCACACCATTCAATGCAATGGTAATTTTTTATTAACCACAGAGCTTGTTTGTGTAAATAGGATGGTAAATGACCCATCGGAAATGGAGCTTTGAAAATAAAATGACTTGTCTTTTGCCCATCGTACGCTGCTAATTCCTTTACAATAAATTTATTATTTTCAATTTTGAATCCTTGAAGATCTAGAATAAGTTTCATATTTTCAAATATTTGAATTTCTTGATCATTTCTACTTTTAATTGATATTCACTTATTTGTTTTTTTAATTTCTGCAACTGAAGTTGAAAATCTAATACTCGAACTGAAATCTCGTAAGACATTATATAAATGAAGAATTCTGGTTTGGCTACGTTAATAAATATCAAAATTGACGCGTGCGCTCTTAAGCGTAAGTAGCGGTTTGTTTAAAAAGAGTATTTTATCTTAAGGAAATTGTATTACAACTGTTTCACAATTTTTGTTAATGGATTGTAACTGAAAACTTTATCATGAATTATAACACATTATGCCGCTGTTTTAGGGGGAATTTTTTCCTTGGTTTCAAATTCAATTCTCATGGTTACTGGATCTGTTTGTAGTAAATCTCTTTGATGTGAACAATTAATGTAAACTATAGGAGCATTTTCTTTAAATTCTTTCGGATTAAAAATTGGTTCCACTGGAGAGTTATAATACCCTTGACGAAAGTCTGTAAACATTTCATACAGAGTAGCAAATTTATTATTTTCAAAGTCAAGTTGAAGATCATTGTAAGGATATCTTTCTGAATTTAAAAAGACATTCATATTTCTTAAATTACAATGATCAAATTTACTCATATCCATTTTTAGATTACCACGTCTATTTTTCTGAAAAGCAATTAGAACATGACGTGGCGTTTCGACTTTTGTAGATGTTTTTACGGGCCAGTTGTGCCTCGTAGTTTCCAATAACTCTGGATATTCAACTAATTCCCAGCTTCGGAAGGTTATTAGTATATCACTATTTTTGTCACTAATTTTGGTAAGTGCTAATTCTTGCGGAATCGCTACAGTAAGATGAGGAACTCTCCAACACAACTTGGTAATTTTAACTTTGGGTTTTTCATCTTCATTACTGGATAATAATGCATTTGTATCATCATTACTTCTTATTAGAATAAGTTCTTGTTGTGAATTAAGAATAATCTTATTATAATCTTCAAAAAATCCTGAATACATCTTTAATGGTATACATAATGAAACATTACCTTTGTCATCAGTCATAATTTTTTCTTTAGATTTTGTTTTCGGATACCAACCGGCATTTTCCAATTTAGCACTTTCATTTTGATTAAATGAAATATATCCCTTAAGAGTTGAAGTTATACCAATATCCCGAACGGAGTCAATAGTAACACCATTTAAAATATAGCGTAATTCTTTAAATAAAAATGCTGGAGCATTATTAATTAAAACAGTATTAGCTAAAGGGGAATCATCTTCTTTAGTTACTTGCAATTCCACATAAATTTCACTTTTGCAAGGTAAAGGATATTTTCCTGTTTGTTGCAAAGCAATTCTGATTTCATCATTTGGTCCGAGTTTTGTAGGATTAAAAGGATCGAAAGAAAGAATTTCCCAGCTTAATATTGATTCATCAACCAATACATTTTCTCTTACATTTAAATAATCCATTTTTATTTAAGTTTAAAACCCAAACTTTGAAGAAATTTTCTATTAGAAGGTGTTAACCTTTGGAAGTTTGATTTCCTACTAAAGGAAGTTGGTTTCTTTCTTGTCTTATTAATGTTTTTATTATTAAATTTTCTAGTAAAGTTTGCAGATTTATTGTTATATAATATTACCATCTTTAATCTACTTTTTTAAGATGTAGTCTGATGGTTATGGTTTCTTCTCTAAAATTAACCAAATCACCTTCCTGATCTATTATTTTAATGGCTATTTTATCAATTACTTTAACGGTGACTGGGAAATATATGACGTTTTGAGGTGACTCAATTATTTTGAATCCTGGAGCAACGCTCGGGAAAAATTGGTGTATTATATGAACAGGTTTCCCGTTTAAATATGATCCCTCTGCAATACTGCAGTCTATATTTATTGAATTTACTTTAATTATTTCTGCGGGGAAATCTGATATATGTTCAATGTTGGCTTCCAATCGCCCATTTTTAAACCCTAATAATTTACCAATAGTTCCTTCACGAAAAGTTATGGGGCTTGAACATTTAAGATGTGTACGCAAAGTATTATTATTTGCATAAAGACTAAAACTAATTTTATCCTCATCCAAGTGTTTTTTTAAAAAATCTGTTATGTCTTCTAATTCGTAGCTACCTGGGGGTATGGCTATTTCTAAATTTTCATCATGAATTAATACATTATTCCCAACATCAATATTGGGAATTGCATTAAATGTTTCGAAATTTACAAGACCGATAACATATTCAACATCTTCATCTAGATATATTGAAGGATGTAACTCTGATGTTAAAATAGCGGAATTGCCGCTAAGAACAAAACTATATGACATTTTACTTTAAAAATATGTTTAATAATAAAATAAAATTAGGTGTTACATATGGTTATAAAGAAATTTTAGACACAATTGACCACAATTTGTTTTGTTAAAGTTTTGATAACTGTTATAATTATAATTAACATTATTATTATTTTGGTCGCTATAAAAATATTTAATTAATTCAGAAGGGGGTCGCAAATTACCATAACTATCAAAATATATTATGTTTTTTCCTTTTTTTGTATATGCTATCCAGTGAGTACCAGCACCACTGTGATTATCTAGATTGACAATTGCACTTTCAATTAACTTTATCTTTTTTGGTAATTTATCCCTCATAAAAATACCACGAAAGTTGGGAATTTGTAAATATTTAGCGTATTTAAGTAGATCGTATTTGTAAGTGCTTTTCGAGGTATATGTTTTAACAGTTTTTTGAATAAGGTTTCAAGTATAATCCACATCCTGTTTTATAGGGTTTTAAATAAAGTCCACTTCCTTTTTTTCCTACCGAAATGGACTCCATCATTTGATTGTGTCGTTTAGATTCTTCTAATTTCGCTTTGGCTGCTTTTGCATCATTTACTGCTTTAGCAATACCTGCAGCCCCTCCTCCAAGAGCACCAAGAGCAGACAAACCAGCAAATAAAGTATAAGTGGAAGAAATCCACCAGTCTTTGGGATTGGAATTACCCTTTTCTTTGGAGGTAACACTTTACCAGTTTTTTTAATAGCTTTTAAAGCAGTTTGAATACTTTCATTTAGGTCTTTAAAACGTTTCCCCTTAATTCCTTTTCTAGCTTTTGAAATTACCTGAGATAATGATAGTCCCCGTCCTTTTCGAGTTTTTCGCTTGAACTTTCTTCTCGTTCGAAGTCCCATACCTAATTTTCTTTTAATTTTCATAGCACCAGTAATTCCTAGTGCAGCAGTTTTTTCCCCAAAACTAGAATCTTTAGCTTTGAACCTTGATAAAGCTTTGTCAGCTAATACTTTATCAGCTAAATGCCTTCTTTTTATATCATTTGATTGTGAGTAAGCAATATCGTGTTCTTTACAAGACTCATCCAATAAATTTATACCTTTATCACCTCTTGACAATCGTTTTTCCAATTTTGTTCCAGGTCCACAAAAATTATAACCAGGAATATGCAATTCAAAGGGTAATTTATTTATTAATGAGTTTACTAAACCACTTCCTTTCCTTTTGCTGTTTGTCTTGTAAATGATTCGTTTATTATGTGATGGAAACATTATATATAGTTGCAATCCTAGTGATAACTAACCAGTTACATCACAATACCGAATATTAATAGTTTGTTTTATATATAAAATGAGAGTTGAGAAACAACCATACTCTATAACAATTAAGGATCATGAAAGTTCAGTGAATGGTTTTAGAAAACATGGAAAACTGTTTGAGGGAAATAGTAAAAGAGGGTTAATTATTGGCCAGTCAGGCTGTGGCAAAACCAATGTTATTATTAGTTTGATTGAAGATCCGAATGGTTTGCGATTTGAAAATCTGTATGTTTATTCAAAATCCTTATATCAACCAAAGTATAAATATTTGAGAACACTTTTTAAACCTTTGAAAAAAATTGGATACTATGAATCTGAAAATGAAGAAACAATTGTTTCACCAAAACAAGTTAAACCAAACTCTATAATAATATTTGATGATATAGTGTGTTGTAATCAGAATGTTGTAAAGGACTATTTTTGTTTCGGAAGACACAAAAATACTGATTGTTTTTATTTATGTCAAACATATTCTTCTATTCCGAAACAATTAATTCGTGACAATGCAAATTTAATTGTTATATTTCAACAAGTTCGAACAAACTTAAAACATATTTATGATGATCATGTTAATGTTGATATGTCATTAAACCAATTTAATGAGTTGTGCTTAATATGTTGGAAAGATAAATTTGGATTTTTAGTAATAGACAAAGACTCTAATGTGAAATCTGGCCGATATCGAAAAGGATTTGATTCATATATTTACTTATAAAAATAAACGTTTGATGGTAAATTATACCAATCATGGATGAACGTTTAGCCAGAGAGCTAGTTAAATCAAGAAAAGCTGTTAAACAAAAATATCAGAGTTTAAAAAATGCGGAATTTGAGGCGCAAACTAAATTGGAGGAAACATATAAACCGATAACTCAACCCTTACAAGAATTAATTTCAACGATTGGTAAAATTGAACCTGTTGAAATAAAGGAAGAGCTACACACACCAATTAAAAAAATTTATGAAACACCACAGAAAAGATCAATTCAAACACTGACACCAAAGAGAAAATTACAATATGGAACATCAACACCAGAAAAAAGAAAGACGGGAAAAACTCCACTCCTTCCTACAGAAATACCATCGATTATTGACTGGGACGCGAGTTTAGCTTCAGCAAGTCAAATGCCATCTATACAACAAACAAGTATTATTGCAGAAACAAACCCTTCTTCAGGTTCACACTCCACAATAGGAAATCTTTCAGATATACTGAAACAAACACGGCAAACAGTTAGAACATTTGTTGATACAGATTTATATAAAGAATATTTATTAGGATTTGATGAATTACCTCGCCAATATATTGATAGCGGTGTAAAAGATGTTGAACATGAGTTTGATCACCAATATGGAATAGTTCATGATTTGGAAACCGAGAAATTCTTTTTCGGTTTAACTCAAAAACCTGTCGAAATTATTGGTAAAAACATCAAAATTGAAGGAATAACCTATACAGGTACACCAGGTTTATATGAGTTATTATTTAAAAAAGAACCAATAGAGTATAAAAAACAAGATTTCGAAAATTATATGGATATTTTAAAAAGAACCAATGCATACCGTAGAAATAATGATCCAAATGAGCAGGTGCAGGGGAATGGATCACATAAATATATTTCTATAATAGGACCTTATTTGCAAAGCAAAGGAATTACAAAAACTAAAACTCTAAATCCTGAATCTCAACAAGCAGTCCAGGGATTTTTTGAAAGACGCAAAGCTCCATATAGAGAAAGTCGAGTGTCTTCAAAAAAAACCGGATTTGGTATAACTTTAAAAGTTAATAAACCTAATACAGATTACATATATTGGGATAATGTAAACGAACTTGTTGAGAGACTTCGACTATTGGTAGCATCCATGCTTGCGGGACACACTGGTCATAACAATGAAATTATTTCCATTATTGAAGAACTAAGAGAAGCGAATATTATTATATAAAAGGACATAATAGATACTTTTAAACATTTCTAAAATGACCATCGATAAATTTGGTCGTCATATTTCAAAAAAATCTGCTCTAAACACATTATTATCACTAGAAAATAAAATATTATCAAATGTTGAAGAGAAAATATTAAAAATTTTTAAATATATTAAAAACAAATTAATTCAAAATTTAGATCCCGGGTTGAAAAGCGATGTTAATAATTTAAATAAGAGAATAAATGAATATGATAACAATATACAAAATATTTCAAAAAAGATTAAGTTATTTGAGGATAAAGTTATTCCTGAATATAATGACAAGATAATTAATTTGAAAAATACTGTTGATGGAAATGATGATGTAGTAGAAAAATTTTCTCAGAAAGTTTCTAAATATGCAAATGACTTTGACGTAGTGAAGTTAAAATATGATAAAGTTGATGATTTTGAAAATGAAATAAAAAATGAAATTACATCAATTAAATCAATAATTAAGGATATTTCAGCAATTGACAATGTCAAGAACAGTATTTCCAAGGAAATTACATCAAAGTTTCAAAATTTTACTAATTTGCTTAATGATAGAGTAGCAGAAGAAGTAAGGAATTTTAAGAAAATACATGACGTTATGGATAAAAATACACAAAATCTTGAAAAATCAATGAACACTCATTTCCTAATTCACAAAAAAGATACCGACAAAGTTAATGAATTTAAAGAACAAATTAAAGAATTTGAAATTAAAATCAATGCATATAAATCAAATTTACAATATTTAGAAGACAAATTGAAAGAGGATTTTCAAAACGAAAATGAAAAAATTGAAACAAAATTCAAAGATCAAATTACAAAAGATAATGAAAAAATCGAGGATATACTAAAGCAATTAAACAATCTGAAAACCAAATCTGAAACGTCTTTTGACGAGGGAAATTTTACAAAGGCAATCGATGAGAAATTACAAAAAGAATTAGAATCCTTACTAGAAGTAGTGCAAGCTATAATGGAAGTTTCTAAAAAGGATGTATTAATTAAAATTAAAAATAATAGTTCAAAAATCGAGGAGACTTCTTTACTCATAAAAGAACTTGAAACATCTTATACAGATATACTACACAAAGCTGAAAAGACAGCGTCAGACATAAAAAATATAGAAAAAAAAATTGTGAAAATGACATTAGATATTACAAATGCAGAATTTCAATTAGGAAAAGATATAAAAAATCTAGAAGATAAATTAATAAAAGAAATAAAATCTTTAAACGAATTAGTTCAAAGAGCTGCTGAAGTTTCTAGAAAAGAATTTAATGATACAATGAATTATGCAAGAGAAGAAATGAATTCAACATTAGGTGGTTTCAAAAAAGATTATACGTTATCAAATGTTCTTTTGGAAACTAAATTTAATGTAAAAATGTCTGATCTTAATAACAACATCACCCAAATAAATTCGTCAATAAAAGAAATTAGAAATGAAAATAACAAATCATTTGAAACAATGGAAAATAAATTTAATGTAAAAATTTCTGATCTTACTAACAACATCACCCAAATAAATTCGTCAATAAAAGAAATTATAAATGAAAATAAAAAATCATTTGAAGCAATGGAAAATAAAATTAAAGAACTTACTAAAAAAAACTGAGATGATTTTTTTTATATTTTACAACATCAGCGATAAAGGGCTTTTATAAACGGTTTAGAAGGAGGTAAAGTTATTTGTGGGATTTATTTTCGAGAGTAAGGTATAAATTAATAATGAGTAAAATTAAGCAAGACGTTGTAAATGAATTACATAAACCGGCGAGAAGGCGATATAGAAGGAGACGAACAATTGTAAAAGGACTTAATGATCTATTTCAAGCTGATCTGATAGAAATGCAGCCATATGCGAAATTTAATAGGGGTTTAAGATATATTTTAATGGTAATAAATGTGTTTTCTAAATTTGTATGGGCAGAACCTGTAAAATCCAAAACTGGTAAAGATGTAGCAGCTGCAATGAAAAAAATTCTATTAACTTTAAAAACTCCCCCAACAAATCTGAATACTGATCAGGGTAAAGAATTCTTTAATCAAGACTTTCAGAAACTTATGGAGCAGTTCAAAATTAATCATTACAACACATTTTCTAATATGAAAGCTAGTATTGTAGAGAGAGTAAATAGAACGATAAAAAACAAAATGTGGAAAAAGTTTAGTTTACTAGGTAATTATAAATGGATCAGCTTTCTTAAAGAAATAATTACAGAATACAATAATACTAAGCATTCAACAATCGGAAAAAAACCAAACGAAGTTAACAAAAAGAATGAAATCGAAATCTTGAAATCAGCTTATACTCATAGGAAAACTGTGGATCCCAAATCACCAAAATTTCGTGTCAGTGATAGAGTACGAATAAGCAAGATTCGCGAACAATTTTCTAAAGGTTACACGCCCAACTGGTCAAACGAAATTTTTCAAATAAAAAAAATCCAGCTTACTAATCCAACAACGTATTTGATTCAAGATGGAAATGGGATAGATATTCAAGGAGGTTTCTATGAAGAAGAACTTCAAAAAGTAAGACACCCAAATGTATATCTGGTGGAAAAAGTGTTAAGAAAGAAAGGAAACAAAGTATTTGTAAAATGGTTAGGATTAGATAAATCTTATAACTCTTGGATCTTCAAGAGAGATGTGATGTAATAGTAATTAATGCTGTAATAATAATTGATGTTTGTAATAAAAAAAAATGATTTTTTATATATATTTGTTTTATTTAAAAATAAGCTTATTACATAAACATTTTTTTAAATACAATATTCCTATAATCAGAGTCTAATATGGGATTTAAAACTTCTTCAGTCAATTTAATCCTTCTTCTAAAATGTTTTTGATTTATAAACTCTTCAGAAGTCATACGAGCTTTTCTGTAGGCGAAGTTCCAAGCAACCATCAGATGAATTTGGTTTCTTGATTCATCAATAGATACTGTCTTCTTCATAATAGTGCTTAGACTTTAATTTTTGTTCTAGTTCTTCGGGATGATTCAACAGCAGTTCCAGCATGGAGCACACATTTTCACTATTTAGATTTTGTTTTGGAGAAAGGACATTATATATTTTGTCAAAAGAATCTCCGTCGTAAAAATTGTTATTTCTAAAAACGTTGAAATAACGTCGAAAGTTTTGTTTTTGTAAAACATTTAGTCTATATTCTATAAGTGGAATTTGTTCCCATAGTCTGCAGACAGTTTCATTTCCATAGTAAATAAAATCACAGCTTTTCACAATCTTCACTATTGGTAATTCACCAATCTTTTCAAAATGAATAGATAAATTTTGCAAATATATCGGTTCATTGAAAACATTTGGTGAAAACATATAATTTGTTATAACTCCTTGATATTGCAATAAGTTCTTCCAATCATCTTCATTTAATATCACAGACTGACCATTTTTACCACCAAGTTCAATGCATGGTAGAAAATCACTTTCCACCCACAAACCAATCACAGCATATTTAGAGTTAGAATTATTTAAATTATATTTTGTAGAATTTATAATTGTTTTTTTTATTTTCTTTTTTAATGGTGAATTTTCAAATATATTTTTACTCTGATTACTGAACATTTTAAATGATGTATTTCAAAAACTAACTAGCTATCTGTTTACTCTCAAAAAACTAACTATCAATCCGTTTGCTCCTAAATTTTATACATTTTCCCTCTCCTCTCAAGTGGAGGGGTAAACTTATTTTCCCTCTCCATTTAAGAGGAGGGGATAAACTTTAAATGTCTTTATACTAACGAGAATCAATAAAAAACAAAATTTATATTATTTTTTTAACATTTATTAAATATTTTTATAGATATTTTTTCATGAAATACAATAAAATTAAACATGTACAAATAAATATTGCTGCTGTAAATATAATAACAAATATATAACAACAGACACAATGACAAGATTCTTCTTTTTTATTATTGAAAGGAATCCAATCTGAATATTGTAATGGTTTGTTTGTCATGGAATATTTAATTTTTATGTATGTATTTTCACACAAAGCAGAATCAGTTACATTATATGTAAAAAAGTGTGAATTTCCAACAAGATATGTCATTTTCATCTGCTTGTAGCAGTCGGTTTCATTTTTGAGGGCATTTATACATATATCAGCCCTAACTGTATTAGGAATGTAATTTACATATATCACATTTCCAACAAGGGAAACTAAAACTATTAAAGATGCAGCAGTCATTGTTGTAATATTACTAACAAATAATGGTATTTCTATACAATATATATGTTTTTGGATTCAGTTCCCCCTCCAACTTTTAAAGCTTCAAAAACGACTTACATAATTTATCATCATATAAAATGATGTCTTTATAAAGATGAAAAATTACTAGGAGTAGTTAATTCTAATCGCGGTTTTTTATTTTTAGATCCATTTTCGTTTCCAGAACTTAAAAAAGTTAGAGTATCATACATCATTTTCATATCTTTATCAAAAAAATCTGTTTCCAAAATATCCTTATGTCCCCATGCAAGAGTTTTTGTGGAATTTGGTATACAATATCTTTTATCATCATGAGTTGTTAATGCCAATTTATTTAACAAATTAGTGTATATATTATGCATATCTGACTTGAATACATACATGGTGCAGAATATTTTGTCACCTTTCTCAACAACATCTTTATAATCTGATAATGTTAATTGATTTTTTATACATGATCTACTAACGCCTTTTGCTTTTTTATCTACACTATTTTTGGATTTTATACAATATGCTTTAGCACCAGTTCCATAAAAACTTTCAATGGGAATCCCTTTGTACTCATCTTTAAATTTACCAACAACTGATGTTGTAATAGACATGCAATGAATATTTTGTTCAGAAAAATTAGAAGTATCAAATTTATCCAGATTTAGCTTCATATCTTCATAAAAGTTTTGGGTCTGAACTTCAAGAATTAAGGAATCAGTATCCGTATATAATAAATTTAAATTATTACCATATTTTACTTTTAAATACTCATAATAAAAATTATACATTACAGTTTTTGCAATATCCAGAATACTCATCCCAACATAAATTGGTTTATTGTATTCAATGCAAACCTGTTGAAGTTGAAGAGCAACTAGATTTTCAGAGAAAATTTTAAAATCCTTTAATTGAGGTTTAGAAATAAGTTTTTCGGCACTAAATTTATTACCCTGTCTTTCCCATTGAGATACTAATTTAATATCTGCTCGCCTATCAACATTTTCCATGGTTTTACCGAAAATTGAATTATTTGCCAATTTATAACAATTTTTATCAAATTTATTTTTAGATAAATTTCGTAAATTTGTATTTAAATCTATATATTCCGCTAACCATGGTGATTGTGTAAACTTAACTGCTCTGTGTATTTTTATGATTTTGAGTCCAAATTGTAGACATTGTTTCAGATATCGGTAGTGAATGATATAGTTATATTTATTATGTAAGTTTGGAATTAATTTGGAGTGGTTTGAAATTGGTGGTGTATATTGTTCAGGACAAAATGGGAAATCATTATGACTATCATGTAAATAATTTGGATATTCTAAATCAACTTCAAATATGTATCCTATAGATGATGTATCTGAAAGTTCGGATATATTTAAAGTTTCTATTTCGAGCTTAGGTACCCAAGCAAAATTTTTTTCAGGCAAATATTGTTTCATAGCATAACCATACAAATTTGTGGCGTCTAAGTAAGTGATATATGTTGTAGGTCTTTCAGGATTAAAATTTTCTAAGAATGGATTATTTGCTTCAGATTTGCGTTTGGAACAAGTGCTAACCCCACCACGAACACCTTTTTTGAAAAAATGAAGCATATCTGGTTCCGTTAATAATTCTAATTCTACATTAGTTAATTTCATCATTGCATCCCAACACATAGAAGGGCTAGTGACATAATTAACAGGATCTAACTTATAGGTTTTAATACATGTGGATCTATAATTTTCAAAAACATCAGCCAAAAGTAAAACATCAGATTTTAAGTAAATATCGGAATAAGCCCCTATTGTAGAACACTTAAATAGATTCCACACTTCTACAGCACGATTGTAGTCTTGAGGAGAGATATTTTCATCGGTTAAGTTATTATAAAATTTATCAATCGATGGTAGAGATTTCTCATTTAATTTTTCGTTGGAATCTATGTAAGAGTATGGAAATACCCCTTTTTGTCTAATGTATCGAAATTCATCAGCATTTGAGAAAAACTTTTTAATTTCAAAACATTGTGAATCTTGTAGAGTTTGTGATAGTGACTCTAAAGACTCTGGGAGAAATTGAAAAGAATCTATAAAGCGTAGTCGCAAAGCAACTGGTTTCCGCTTTTCTGACACATCAACGAAAATTTCCTTACTAAAAGAAATATACTTTTCTTTATTTTGAGCTATAACACTAATATTTTCTTTATTATAGCAAAGCGATTTAATAAATAGGTGAGAATCATAGTTTTTTAAATTATGCAATACTATTGGTATATATTTTGGAGGTTTAAAATGCAAATTACATATTGAGTGGGCGGCTCCTCGATATTTACCTGTAATATGACAATGATCCCTACACTTTATGAAATTTTCTTTTGAAAAAGGTTTTTCACATACATAACAAATGCTAGAATTTTCATATTCAATCTGTTCCACAGATGATAAATCTTTCAATGGTACTTGATATTTTAAATAATTTTTATAAATTTCTTTTACATCATTTTCAATGTTTTCAATAAATTTTATAGCACAATCTGTACCTCTATAAAGTTTAAGACACACAACATTCTCATCAAATGATGATTTAATATAATAAGCAAATGAATAGGGTATATGTTCAGCAGTTTTAATAATATATGAGGTTGTCGAATCAGGTGTAGATTGTTGGCACTCAATGTTTTTCAAATAACATTCAAAATCGGCATAAATAACAAAAGGAGCTTTATACTGTTTCTGAATATTTTGAAACTTTAATATATTTGCAGGAATATAATTGCCAAATTTATCCAAAATCAAATTATCTGAAGGAAGCTCAATTCGAACAAAACTACAATCACGTTCTAAATGTGTGTTAAGTTTTTCATATGTTCCAAAATATTGAAGGCATCCATCACATAAGTATTTTTTTATTTTCTTTTTTGATAATTGTTTGTATACCAAGCAACCTAAATCCTTTATCCAACAGTAGTGGTTATTTCCATCATCAGAACTTATTAAAAGCAAATTAATATGTAATTTTTTCTTTTCATTATTATAATGTAAAGGACCGACAATCTCATATACCTTTTTATTATCCCTTAAAAATTTTTCAACTCCATATACATTTATGGACAAATTATTTTTTTCCTCAAACTTTTTTATATCTAATAATTTTACTGGAAATTCAATACCTGTAAAATCGAAAGCGTCTCTGAAGTCTGGATATGATGAGGTCTTTCGAGGATTACCGGTTGGCTGGTATGCTGCTGAAACCACTGCCCAGGCGAAACAGCAATTGTCCTCATTCATCACATTCACTATTGATTTAGAAAAGTGATGCATCTTAATGTAGGAGGAGGCATTCAATGGGTTGTACTTATTGATGTTGACTTCCAAATGCAGAATTCTTTGTAGAGCCCACCCTGTAATAGGAATTAAAAAATTAGTTCTGAATAATATTTGTTAGAGATGTACAAGTGATATTAAGAAAACTTAGCTCTTGAGATTAAGAAAACTTAGCTCTTGAGATTAAATAATAATTACCTGAGTCTCTTTCCGGCAATTTATCTGCTTTGGTTTCAATAATCTTGAATAAATCATCGTAAAGCTGTTGTAGATCAGTTGTATGGGTTACAATGAAGAACGGTGTATTAAATGACTTAATTGAAGTAGAGGTTAAAGTTGGGGAATAATATATTCCAAATAATTCCAAATTTACTTTAGCACATGTAAATTCTTGTTGACGCTGGCGTATTAATGTTTGCACTTTATTACCAACATCTTGCTGAAACTTTTTGATGTCTATGTGATAATTCTGCGAATATATTCTGTAGGAAGCTATTCGACATTTAAATGCACTCCTGATAATGTCAATTCCATTTCCATATTTTATGCAGCTCCTGTTTTTATGAATATTTGTCCTCAAGTGTGTGCTCCAGGAATTAGATTTGACATTTACTTCACAATCTTGGCAAAATCGCATTGGAGGTCTTGAAAGTAGTTCATCAACTGAAACAATTATTATTTTTTAATTCCTCTGTAAACCTTTATTACTTAATAATAAAAAGAAAAATTAAAAGGAAAATTATAGCTAAATATGTTATAAAAAAAAATACTTACGATTAATTATATAATCTTCCAAGTTAAAGGTGTTTTCGTTATTGACAAAATTTTCTCGAAGGTGGCGTACAATATGTGATTTTCTTTTAAATTCTCTTAAGCAGTGTGTGCAAAGGAGAGTCATTTTAAAATGGAATCGGTTAGGGCTGTGTCGCTTTTAAATAAATACAATTTTGATCTATCAAGACCCAATGACATAGAATAATTAGCAATTTTTTCAGCTCGCGCAATTTAGAAAACTTTTGGATTTACTTTTGAATTAACTTTTGAATTCACTTTTCAATTTGAAGGAAAACATGGATTTTTAAAAAAAAATATATTTCCCAAATTTAAAAGAAGATCGCCTTGTCTTTGTATACAATTTTTAACGTCTTTTAAAGTTGAATTAGATAAATTATTACATATATTATCTAAGTTTAAATAGGAATAAAC
The DNA here is from genome assembly GCA_034092305.1 of Diaprepes abbreviatus. Lineage (NCBI taxonomy): Eukaryota > Metazoa > Arthropoda > Insecta > Coleoptera > Curculionidae > Diaprepes > Diaprepes abbreviatus. The sequence continues at coordinate 8,762,500 of JASJET010000032.1, read as the reverse complement.
CATTGACTTAAATCTAGATGTGGCACACCTTGTTTCATTCCTATTTAAGCTCGGCTTAGTTTTCTTATGTAGAAACTTATCTAATTCTCCAATAGCGACTTTATTTGTTGGATTGATCTTCGGAGCTGTTGTTACAGCGACTGGTAAAGAATAATTTTTTGAAGTTTGTGCCCCTAAAGTTTTGGAACTAGAAATATCACCGTCCAATTTTGACTTTTTTAAATCTGAACAATCATTTGTTTCTGATAAAGAACGTTTTTTAGAAAAATTTTTTTCAATTAAATTTTCAGAACTTTGTTCTTTTAAATTTTCAGAACTTTGTTCTAAATTTAGGCCAGAAGGATTTTCCGAAAATTGATTTTGATTAGAGGAAGAAATTAAGGGACATTGAGGCTGCTCATCTTCAAAATTTTCAGTATAAGTATATACCTCAATGTCCCCCACAATTTCGCCACAACTCAAATCAAAAACATCTACCGAATTTACTGAATTTCTGGTATAGCCAAATTTGGATGGTTGTTCAAACCCCTGAATAAAATTTTGATCCAACCCTTCAATTAAATTTTGATCCAACACTTCAATAAAATTATGCTGAGCTTTGGCTGAGACGTTTATAACAGTCTCAACGCTGTCGTTGGAATCCTCTGATGAATCTGATGATGCATCTGAAATTGGCGAATAGTGGGGGCGATAAACCTCTTCCATATTATTTTTCGAAAAACCCCCAATGCCAATCCTCTTATCATTATTTAAAGCTCCCTCATTACCAACCCCGTTATTATTATTGTTTAAAACCCCCTTATTATTTTGTTCCTCACAGCTCTCAAAAGTCTCCTGATATTCCACATCACCCTTAATTAAATTTTGCCCAGAGCTATTTTCACAAATTTCACCCCCTTCTAATATATCTAAAAGTTGTTCCAAATTATATCCCTCATTTATTTCAGAATTGTTAATTAAATTTTTCCTTAATATATCATTATTTAAATCATCGAAATTAATTGTTTCAAGAGGTTCTTGAGGAATATCAGGGATAATAGATTCATCCAAAACTTTTAAGAGCTGTGTCAAAATATCGCTTTCACCAATTTCGGAAGAATCGCCAGATTCAGATGAATTGTTAAATGTATTAATATCAATTTCCCTAAATTTAATATCTAGCTCCTCGTCGCTTAGCCCACAAAATGAGCAATCCATCAAATCATGCACAAGGCAAGCTTCGTTTAAATCGAAGGCTGTTAAGTCGATGTTTTCAATTTGTACATTTAAAAATGACATTTTAAATTATAAATTAAAAAATAAAAAAATTATGAATCAATAAAAAAATCAAAAAATCAATAAAAAATCAAAAAAAATCCACAAAAATGAAAAATCAACAAAAATCAAAAATTGGCTTTTAGAAGATTAAGTAAAAATGAATGAAAATCCAAAGTATTAAGTCAAAAATATTAAATCAAAAATATTAAATCAAAAATATCAAATCAAAAATATGAAATCAACAATACAAACCAAATAAAAATTAATATGTCACTACGTCACACAATTCGAAATAAATCGGACTATCTAGATATATTCACAACAGATTCGATAATTTTACAAGCGTACGCTAATAGCGAGATGTAAACTGAAAAGACGCTTCGTACCCAGCCGCCTTTTAAAGCAGCCAAGAGCCTGGTACCGGCTGGTACGGCGTGGCACTGCATGGTACGACGGGAACCGTGAGACCGTGAACTCGAGAGAGGTCGTTCAACGGTCGTAAGTTGTTTTGTTCTTAAGAAAATGACGAGTAAAGAGGAGAAGAAGAAAAAAAAAGTTGTTTTTTGGAATAATATAAAAAACAGTTTTTTTTTTTTTTTTTTTTTTATATTATTCCAAAAAACAACTTTTTTTTTTTTTTCTTCTTCTCCTCTTTACTCGTCTTTTTCTTAAGAACAAAACAACTTACGACCGTTGAACAACCTCTCTCGAGTTCACGCTATCTTTGCCTTCTTCTTCTTCTCATTCTTCGGAGGTAGGAAAAGTGGTATTTCAGTATTATATATAAGGATTTACAGCGTCTTGACTTAGCATTCATTGAATTTAAAATATAACATGAGTACCTTCATCGTTTTGACTCTGGAAGATTTTATAGGCTCCTTAGAGCATCAGGCGAACCTGATGGATGATAGCCTAAGAAGCCTTTCACCGAACTCAGAAGACACTGTGATGTGGCCGCCGCCGTCAGAGGCTGAATTTTTGGAAGAGGAATTTAACGATGAATTCCTCATGGATGATTTGCCAAGTGAGGAATTCCTCAATGTGTTTGAGCCCTCCTTAGATCTAGAGCCCGTCGAATTTGACCGAGCTCTGGATGAAATAATGAGAATGCAGCCTCTGCCGGTTTATCAGCAACAGCCACAGCAGCAGGAGCAGCAACAACAGCAGCAGGAGCAGCAGCGGGAGCAGCAGCGGGAGCAGCCACAACAACAGCAGCAACAACAGCAGCAGCAGCAGGAGCAGCCACAACCACAGCAACAACAGCAGCAGCGAAAGCAGAGTTACCCTCGAAAGTGCAAGAGGCCACAGCAGCAACAGCAACATCAACAGCAACATCAACAGCATCAGGAGCAGCCACAACAACAGCAACAACAACAGCAGCAGCAGCGAAGGCAGAGTTACCCTCGAAAATGCAAGAGGCCAATAAATTATAAATTATAAATTGGCCTCTTGCAGAGCAGCAACCTCTGGCAGACAACAACAACCGATGGCAAAGCAGCAACCTATGGCAGACAACAGCAACCTGTGGCATGCAGCAGCAACCTCTGGCATGCAGCAGCAACCTCTGGCATGCAGCAGCAACCTCTGGCAGACAGCAGCAACAATCTATGGCATCCCAAAATGGTATAAATTATAAATATGTATTTATGTATATATGTATATTTGTATTTTGGATATAGGAATAATAAAAAACAAAGTCGTTGAAGAAAATATTTTATTTTTTTCTATTTCTTATACAGAATCACACCTAATAACCAAGTTTCTTTAACTTGAAAGAATTATTATGAATAGGATGAATATAATTTTTTTTACAAGCATAGTAATGAAAATTAGGTTTTTTTTTAACTTGGAAGAATTATTCTACATGGAAGAATAAATCATAGTCTGTTGTCAGGGAATTAAACCTAATTGTTCTTTATCTTATATATAAAATCTTATTTAAATGTCTTAGTTGACATTTTAAACTTAATATTAAAAAATACTAGGGTGAATGAATAAATTCAAGTGCAGTATCAAATTCATTTATTTAAAATTCAATTTATCGATAGGATTGATTGTGCATATTATATAGAAAAAATTATTCTACACTGAAAGAACAAAATCATTAGTTCTTCGAATCTTAATATAAACAAATTTCTATTTATTTAGATGGCACCCTTATATTTATTTAACTTAAACTTAATATATATCTTATAACTTATATCTTATAACTTATATCTTACAACTTATATTTTATATGAAATCCTATTTAAATTAGTTGACATTTTAAACTTAATATTCAAAAACTACTAGGGTGCATGAATAAATTCAAGTGGAGTATCAAATTCATTTATTTAAATTTGATTTATCGGTAGGGTTGTTGTGCATATTATTTGAAAAGAATTATTCTACACTGAAAGAACAAAATTATAATTTCTTTCAATGGGAATAAATACAAATTCTTATTTATTCACATCATTGCCTTATATTTATTTACATAGTTTCTTATATTTATTTAACAGAACAAAATCTAAATTCTTATAAAATATTTTAAACTTAAACTTAATATTAAAAACGCCATAGTGCATGAATAAGTGCAAGTGAAATAAATTTATTTAAAATTTGATTTTTCGATTAGATGGTTTTGCATATTCTTTAGTTCTGGTTTGTTACATATTATACATGCTTGTGAAGGAGTTGTTATGAATAAATCGTTTTCACACGTGTTGCATTGCAGATCTTTTTCGCAACATATAAAGGATCGTTTATAGTGGCTATTAACAAAATTATTTTTCCCATTTGGGCAATTTAGAGCATGTATATAGTAACATTCACAACATAAATTATATGCACCGCCAGAAGATGAAATAATTACGACATAAGATTGAAAAACGCACACTTCTCGCGTAAGGTAATTTGGTGTCAATGTATCACTTGCATTTATTTTTGCCACTTTCACGAGCCCCTCTTCTCCACACCCGTTTGGAACGCCATTATCCTCTATCCCATCATCTTCTTCATCTTCATCGTCGTCTTCGAAATTATTTCGATCAATAGTGATCAGAGAATCCTGTCTTGCGTGAAACTTTCCTCTTCCAGCCAAGTTAAAATGAGTTGTTTCATCTTTGTACATTGACTGGATCGTTTCATCGCAAGCAGAATCTAAATATACATGTGTCTGATCCATTTCGAAGACTGTCCGATGAAACTCGATTCACTTGTTCACACTATTTTTTAATTTTACAACACTTTTTTATTGGTAATGGCGGGCCGTCTATGTGGTGTTGATATAGTGGATAGTGTTTAAAACACGGCAAATTTAGCTGCAATTCTTCGTCACTTCTATAATTTTCCGGCAACCTGTTCCAAATTTGTTGTAAACTAAGTGAATCGACGAATGTTTTCAAGTAGTTGATGGGAAAGAAGGCCAAGTCTTGATCTTCAAAATCGGTAAGATTTTTTCCGTTATTTTGGTAGGAAATTATTACTTGGCCTACACGTTCAATGAGTTGCTGTTGTTGTTGTTGTTGGTCGCTATTTGACATCGCGCACGAATGACTGAAGTTCGCTCAGATTCGATCGTTTAAAATACCAGCTCCCCTCCAACTGCTATCAGCTCCCCTCCAACTACTGTGGTGGTTAGGAAGGAGGTAGGAGGTGGAGCAAAAAGAGGCGGAGTTTATGAAACCAATCGGAATAGGGGGCGAACTTGGGCAGCCAATCAGAAACAAGGTCATTCTTGGCTGACCAATCAAAAAAGTGGTGGGGGGGTCAACCAGAAGCCCCCTATTCCCACTACTTGCCATAGCTTGTTGCTCCATAAGCAAAGGCTGCTGAACCATTACTTAGTCTGGATCCCACTCAAATGCTACAGGCTCGGAATCCAGGTTTGGCTCGAACATGTTGATGAATTCTTCACTCAGTAAATCCTCATCCATGAGGAATTCATCAGCAAATTCTTCATCTAAAAATTCAGCCTCTAATGGTGGCGGCCATATCACCGTGTCTTCTGAATTCGGTGTAATACTTCTTAGACTGTCCATCAGGTTCACCTGATGTTATTAGAAGCCTATAAAATCTTTTAGGGTGCGAATTATATAAGTACTCATTTTACAAACATTAAACTCATTGAATGATAAGTCAAAATGCTCTAAATCCTTATATTCAATACTGAAATACCACCGTTCCGCACCTTCAGAGGCGAAACCGGCCCGAAGAACGAGAAGAAGAAGGCAAAGATAGCGTGAACTCGGGAGAGGTCGTTGAACGGTCGTAATTTGTTTTGATCTTAAGAAAAAGACGAGTAAAGAGAAGAAGAAGAAAAGAAAAAGTTGTTTTTTGGAATTATATAAAAAACAGTTTTTTTTTATTTTTATTTTTTTTTCTTTTTTGGGGATTTTAATGACACGAACACGATTAAAACTTGATTGTTTGAAATTTTTTTTATTTGTTTTGCTGCATTCAAAGCTATTAAAATAGTATTTGCCAAATTATGGGGTTTAGTTTTTAAAATATGTTGTTTAATTTGTTTTAACACTTTTTCAAATTTAACTTTTTTTCTACCAACACTTTTTCGTTGTCTTTTTTGCTGTTGTTTATTTTTTCTCAATTTTCGTTGCTTTAGTTTTTGCTTCCGTTCAGTTCTGGCCATTTTGACAATTTGAAAGCTACTAAACCAATCGTTGTCTTTTTTCTATATTTATAGTATCAACATCAATATCATTATCATCATCATCATCATCCATCTTACGTTTCTTATTGTTCTCGTTCTTTGACAATGATAATGATGATGATGATAATGGATAATGTATGTGTACAATTAAATTTAATTTTAACGTTTTGTTTTGACCATTTTTATCGTCATCATCAACATTTCTAATATCAAGTCTTCTTTTTGCTTTAAGTCTATTTGGTTTTGATAATGGCAAACTTGTACTTTCGGTATGAATTTCCATTGGTTCTTCTTCTTCTTTTTGTTTTTTCACATTTTTTTTTTCTTTTTTGTGGAATGATTACGAGCTTTAGAGATTTTTTCTTGGTATTTTTGGTACTGTTTTTAGTGTTGTTTTTAGTTTTTACCAACGATAATGATTGATTTCTTTTCAATTCTTCAATAATTTTTCGAATGTCATTTAAAAAGTTCTGTGAAGTACGTTTTTAATATACTTTGTTGTTGTTGTTACTGTTGTACGCCCATTCCAAGTTTGACTTTTGCCTTCGTTATAGCAGCTACTCCTAATGCATTTAATTTTTCACCTGTAGACGCGACTTTCGATCTGAACCGTTTCATTGCATTTCTAGCTAATATATTATCAGCTTGATGAGGGATGTTAAATTTTTATTTTGAGAATATGCAATGTCATGAGCACAACTCTCATCCAATTGATTCACTCCATGATCACCGCGTAATAAACGAGTCTGAAGTTTTGTAATCGGTCCACAAAAATTATAACCAGGCAAATGCATTTCAAAGGGTAATTTATTTATCATATTATTTACAAATCCTGAACCTGAGTAAAATTTCATGTCGACAATTAATCAACAACTGACTATAAATGATATGTAACACGCAAGTTTCAATCATTTTCATATATATATATATATATATATATATATATATATATATATATATATATATATATATATATATATATATATATATATATATGAAAATTCTAAAACAAAAAACTAGTTTATCTTTTGAGAACGCTGATGAGTTCAAACCACAAAATTCGTACAGAGAACATAGAATTTTATTTCCTTTTACAATACGATGGATCATTGTTGGTCCATCAAACTGTAGAAAAACTAATGTTATGATCCTGCTGATAGAACATGAAAATGGATCGAATTTTGAAAATGTTTATGTGTATTCACGGTCACTAAATCAACCAAAATATTTATATTTAAATGAATTACTGACTCCCATCAAAGGAATAAATTATTACGCATTTAGTGCTGGTGAGAATATTGTGCATCCATCTGAGGCAAAACCCAATCCCATATTTATTTTTGATAATGTGGATGTGATAATCAAGATATTATTCGAGAGTATTTTAATATGGGCAGACGCAACAATATTGACTCGTTTTATTTGTGTCAAACGTACGCAAAGATTCCCAAACATTTAATACGAGATAATGCTATCTTCAAACAAGATGATTTAAATTTAGAACATATTTATAATGATCATGTTGGTTCTAATATGTCATTCAATAACTTTAAAAATATGTGTTCGTATTGTTGGAGGAAACCCTATAGATTTTTAACTATTGTTAAAAATTATGATATCAATAATGGACGTTATCAACTAGGATTTGATCATTTTATAATAGCAGGATATCTCTAAAAATAGTTTAGTCAAGATCTGTACCCTATTACAAGCAGACAGCAAATCCTGTTTTCAACCGGATCAAACTTATTTGCAATCAATCAATCAGATAAAACCTGTTCAAAGCGGATCGAAACCTAATCAAATCTGTTCAAACCGGATCAAAATCGGATCAAAGCGGATCAAAAACGAATCAAAGCGGATCAAAAATGGATCAAATAGCGGTTTAATAACTGATTAAACACTGATCAAAAATATGAAATCTAAAGAAAAATAAAAAAAAAATTTCAATCTTAAACGAAAAAATGTTAAAAATAAACTAAACTTATTGAAACAAAATGAAATTGCACAGGAACAAGTTTTTTCCACCCATAACCAAACATTTACAAAATATTCAAAGTGAATTAAGTACAAAAGCTACAGTTGTAGCTGCACAGCAATAACCAAAAATTGGAAAACAACCTGATGAAATAATTGAAACACCTAAACGATTCTAGAGTAAAAGAAAATAAATTTTCTAAGATTATGATGATGATGATGAAGGGGATGATAAAGATAATGTAAACGATATTAATAGTGAAAATAAAGACGTAGACAAAACATTGGATTCAACTAAGGAAAGTGATAGTGAAAACGAAACTGAAAAAGATGAAAATAAAGAAGAAGAAAATAATTCATCTTTCTTACAACATGTGGAAGATTTAGAACAATATTGCATCGAAAATACATGTACGATTTGCATAACGATTTGCACAACAAGTTTGATCACAAATATGGTATTCCATTTTATGCTAATAGTGAAAAATTTTCCAATGGTGATTCTAATCTAAATATTGATGGTAAAGATATTATAATGAAAAACAAACATTACAAGGAGACTTCAGGTCTTTATGAACTACTTTTTAAAAAACAACCTGTAAATGTCTCCAAAGACGATGAAAAAATCTACAGAGAAATTATATTTAAAACAAATGCACTTCGTCATTACTATCAGTCCAATCAACAAATTGATAAAAGTAAATTACCAAAATACAAAAAAATTATAGCTCCATATGTAACAGGTGATGGTCTATACATGAATGTTAAAGATCATGCAATAGATTATGTACACTGGGAGAATCCTAATGGACTATTCGATAGATTATGTTTACTGTTGGCCTCTCAACAAGCTGGACACACTTATCACAATAACGAAATCAATTCAATTGTAGAAGGACTGCGAGAAGATATAATTATTGAGTAAAAAAACAAAAAAAATGAATACATTTGTTACAGATACAAAGCAAAAACTTGTCGAAGCAACTCATAAAACAAGCAAGAATCAATTTTAAAAGACGACAAGTAATTATCAAATCTCTAAATGATCTATTTCAAGCAGATTTAGTTGAAATGATTCCCTATGCTAAAATAAACAATGGTTACAAATACATTCTTATGGTTATTAATTGTTTTTCAAAGTTTGTATGTGCTTTCCAGTTAAAAAACAAATCAGCTGTGGAAGTGTGCAAAAATATGGAAAAAAAATTCAAAATAGAAATTCCGCACAACATTCAAACAGACATAGGTAAAGAATTTTTCAATAAAGGATTTAAGAATCTTACAAAAAAAAAAAATACAATATTAACGACTATAGTGTATTTAGTGGAAAAAGGCATCCATAGTGAAGAGAGTTAATAGAACCTTAAAAAACTGGATGTGGAAGGAATTTAATATACAGGGAAACAATAAATGTTTTACCACCTAATTTTCTATAAATATAATCACCCAAAACATAGGACAATTAAAATGAAACCAGTAGAGGTAACTAATAAAAATGAACAACTTTTACTTCAAACAGTCTACAACAAAATAAAAATAAGTGATTTAAACGTTAAACTTAAAGTTGGTGACATATTGGTACATATTTCTAAATTAATAGGTGTTTTCCATAAAAAAAAATACAATTCAAATTGGTCTCCTGAAATATTCATTATACCTAAAGTTCAACTAACAAATCCAACCACTTATCTCTTGAAGGATAGGCAAAATGAAAACGTACTTGGAGCGTTCTACAAAGAACAATTACAAAAAACCAACAATCATGATGTATATTTAGTTGAGAAATTCTAAAAAAATATAAAGATCTAGTACTTGTCAAATGGTTTGAATTCACCGATAAACACAACAGTTGGATTAATAAGGCAAATATTATATAAAATACCTTTTATACATAATTAACATATTTAATTATTTTTGTAATTTAATTTACCCAATATACCACTCTCATATATAAAATTTTGTTTTATTTTACCCAATATTCCACTCTAATTTATTTTTTTTTACCAACTACTTTACGAAACAATATCATTTTCTTACGATTCAAAGTTATTTCAACAGCTTCTGGTAAATGACGTCATTGTCGATACTTCTTCAGCAATAAGACCTTTTTGGCTAAGAACTCTTTTGGTCTTTCTTAAGCTACCGTGGCACTTCTTTGGCAATAAGGCCTTTTTGGATAGAGTGTCAGGAGGATTTCAGGCACTTCTTAATCTATTAAGTCACGTTCTACGGCTCTTTGGTTTGGGTTTCAGCGGAATTTCAGCACTTTTTCGGATGATAAAGGGCTGAAAAGGGACAGATGCCATGGAGTTGTCACAGAACCCCGCCCTCATAACTACTGAAGGAACTTGTGTGAACATTATTTTTAAATTTGCGTTCCCTCTAAATTATTAATAGTAAAACTCAGTGGGATCCAATCTAAATTTAGTAAATGTATGATTAGAAAGAAACAGTGTATGTGCATAATGAAAATCGGGAAGAACAATAAACAATTTATTAACAATAGTTACCAAATACACAAAAAATATAAAAATTATTATACCCAAAAAAAATTTTAAATGATATACCTTACTGAAAACTATAAGACAATATATGCCTTCAAAAATAATAATTAAATCCGTTGACATTTTAAAATTTCTGAATATTAATAATGTATTTAGAAATTAACGTTCACCATATTGACACGATACTATGAGGAATTTATATAGTTATAAACGAGATAATATGAGGAAATTACAACACTATGCAATACAACACGAGATGAAAATGACAAAAGTAATACAAGACAAGAGAGACTCGTCACACATTAGCTAAAGATCACGATATGTATAATAGACACATGTTAATAAAAAATATGGTAACTTAAAGCCTGTTGTTCTAAGGTACTCTGTATTAAGGTTTTTTAAGAGAATGTGTCTTCTGTAAAGACAAGATATGAAATGAAGAGAATTTGTCATCTGCAAAGACACGATAAGATAAGAAGAGAACTTGTCTGCAGCAAATGCACGATAAGATAAGAAAAGATAGTGGAGCTCCTTGGACTTGGAACAGACTAGCAGGTGAAATGAAAAATTTTACAGGTAGGCTTAATTTAGCCAATGATTAAAAATGGATACACTTTCCTGCAATCCTCATGATGAAGTAGGTTGGAACTCGAGTATCCTTCTTCCTATATTTTAATCCAAGTGTGCTTCGTGGAATATTGCTGTGCAAAGTTCTCTCAGATCAGCATTCTGCCAGCTCAGAAGTCTTAGATGGCACAATGGCAAGTACGCTCTAGGTACATCTTTTTTGGTGATAGTGATGAAAACCTCAAACTAGGCAATAATACTGTTATCAAAATATTAGGTTCTCAAAAGACTGTAGCAACAGATATTTATATAAAGAAAATAGGAAATTTAAACCAACAACATGTTTTTAAGATAGCTTCATGCATTCGTGTTAAAATGGATGGCCATGAATTAAGAAAATCTGCCGTGAAACGAATATTATCGGTACTTGCCAAATAAATGTATGCTCTACAGATACATTGAAACATGCTTATGCAAAAACAAAAGATAATATGTATCTCAGGCAAAGACCTCTAATTTATGATTTCTTTTCCCCATCACATGGAAAAAATTTCTAATCAAAAACGTTTGACAGATCTTTTTTTTTTTTAATTTGGCAGAACAAACTAACAGAATCAAGAATGGTTCCAAAGTAACAAAAATAATTCGAAACTCTTTAAAACTAAATAAGTGATAAAAAATAATCACCCTTAATCTTTTCACTAAAATACCCTTTTGAAAACACTGTCAATTGTGAAAAATGGTTAAAATAAACTACGTCTACTTGCGATTGATAATTATCATGTGACTTATCAGCTTAGAATTTTAGGAAAATAGAAGGATGGAATTATAAAAAGTTCATAGCATTTGATTCTGGTTTGTTTGGTGGAGGTATATCTGCCTTTTCCCGCTTACGTTTTAATTTATTCTTTTGGTCTGCGGTACCTTTATGTTCTGCGGTACCTTTATGTTCTACCGCCTTAATAATATAGCTAACGTGGAACTATTCCTCCGGATGACCTGTGTCATTTGAAAAGACCAAAGATTTTAGTTATCTGACAATGAAGTTGTGGCGTCTCCCTTTTTACAGGGTACGGCAACGGATGCGTACGGCAGCTCAATATGTCGGAGGCTAGGTTCGTATCTCTTTTAGAGATAGTTGTGCTCTGCTTTGATTACCGAATAGGCGCCACCTGTTTTACATTATCTGTGTTACTTACCTAGTGATTAAACAGGAAAACACTTAGGTATGAGGAATGATTTTAATTTATTGACTGTTAGTGTACAGCTCCATAATGAATCGACTTAATTAAAACAAAATAACAATTCCATTTTATTGCAAAAAAAAATATTATATACATAAATTAGAATGGTACCTACAATGTTTTTATACTCTTTCTTGATAACTATTGTTGTTATCTCGTTTTTAAAAGGTTATATAAAATTTGGCCGCAAACGTTCTAGAACCTTTATTGCCAATAACGTAAGTTTTATAGAGTTATCAAAAAGTCCTTACATGTTATTATATCACATTAAAATATATTTATATTGTTTTGTTTGTATTTAAAAAAATTTATGTACAGCTCCAATTCTTTAACTTAAAGTTTTCTCCTACCTGGTCTATGCTATGGTACCTCTCACTTCTATTATTTGATCCAGCGCTGTTGCTAGGATTCCTGTTGTTGTTGTGGATGAATGGAGGCTTCACAGGACCACTTCCCACTCACCAACCAAACGCAGGGTAAGGATTAAAATAGTCGTGGTCACACGGACAGAAAAACTAGGGCCGGAACCATCAGAAAGCCTTGACAGCAATATTAAAATGAAAAGAGTGAGATGAAGCCAAAGATGAAAAAGACTGGCTTCAGATAGCCCTGAAATAAAATGTTTTTTTTTACCACATGTTCGTAAAGATAAGGGGCAAAATCTTACCTCATTGATTAGTGGACTTTTAAAAAAAACACTTGACCGTCTGCCCTTTCAAAGCTGATGGCAGGATTGGTCTACTGCCTTCGACGGTTCAACAGTAAATGGAACGAAAATAAAAATCTCTCTTGCAACCAGACGTGACAAATCTTAGGGATATTTGTATTTACTTTTGCCAACCTTATTCTCAACCTGGAGCACTCTAACGTAGTTCCGAAGTTACACTGATTACTAGGTAATACATCAAATATTGGCAAGCCATGGAAAATTATCGAAAAGAAAATTATGATCAAACAGTCCAAAGTTACTAATCATGATTAAAACAAAGTCCAAAAAAAATTGCCACAAATTCCATTCTGCATACTCAACCTTAAATGATCGGTCTAAACATGCCGTGCTCGTGTCAACGAATCGGGTCTACATCCACAACATTACCGACTATAACCTTATACTTTTAATACTGAAATGGAATGTAAACAAATGAAAATGTATTAAAAATAAAATATTTTATGACTTTTAAATTCAAACCAAATAATGTGATATATAAACCACAGCAATCCACAAACTCTGTTAAGAAGAAAGAGTGATAAGTTACAAGACCAAAAGAGTTGTGAACCAAAAAAAAAACAACAAATTCCATGTTTACTATTTTAAATTACAGGATAAATTATTAAATTTAACCAGGTAAAAATATACAAATTATGTCATATTACTAAAAACATGTAGCATTGATGCTAACTGGTAAATTTAAATGCCACAAAGTGCTGAAAAAGACGAAGAATTGCTGAAATTTTTGCTTAAAATTTTAAAAAATTCTCGCATAAATGGTTATTGTATCCGAAGAAGGACAAGAAGTAATCGTCAATGACATCACAAGTCCAGTAGTTGTTAAACGAAATTCCAAGAACATGATGAGCTAAGTTAATAAAGTAGATGTAAAATGTAAAAAAAATCTAAAATTTGTAAAATTGAGCTTGTCCGCAGTGTATTTATGAACGCCATAGTAAATGTTTTTGCCAAAAAAGTGGCGTAATAGGTTCAGTAGTTGTTGAAGCACGAGTGAAAATAAAAGAAATGAGTGAATCTATATATATATATATATATATATATATATATATATATATATATACTTGTTTCACTCGTATATATGGATTGTATGTATGTTAGAGAGATATAAGTTCAAATGGGATATTGTATATATATTTTTCTCACTCGTACATGCTTGCAAATAGATTTATTATTTGTCTGTGAGAGAGATCAAATAGGATGTGTATATATAATTCTCCAACTCGTATATATTTATAATAAATGTATGTGTTACATCATTCAAGATCTTAAAATTAATTTATTTAACTAATAAACAAAAAATACATTATGAGGTCACATTGTTTTATGACGAGAAAAGACAAATTAGTAGATAGGACTTAATGGTATTTACCATGTAAAATGTTAGCAAATGATTTTAAAATTATTAATATTATTAATATTTTAATATAAACGGTTTTTTCTTGTTTATACGTGGACAGGTACCCACCTATGAATAGGTGGGGTAGTGGACAGGTAAAAAGCTACCGAACTTAAATAATTAAAACTATTATTTAAATGCTCATTTATTTGTTTATTTACAAGAATAGTAATTATTACAATGTGTAAAATACTATGATAACTCTTCAAGGTATAGTTTCCTAAAACATAATTTTTCTTTTGATGAAATTCTGGGTGAATAGTTCTTACAAAAGGAAACCACAATTCTTTGTCACATGGTTTTTAATAATAAAGATGACACTGATTTCTTTTTATACTCTCCGATACTATACGGGCTGTTTTTTCCATAAATTGTTGTAGAGGGGAGAGTAGTAAAAACTGACATTTTGAAATTAATATTTATAACCATTGACGCCTTTTCATATATATTATATCTTCTCAAAATAAGATGATTGCGTTATATCTTGTTTATTTAAATTAAATCTAATAAGTAATTAATGAAAGTTTAAATATTTCTTTTTTACAATCGAGAAGATTCACAGCCCTTATTATTAGGTTTTGCTTTCTCCTTCTTCAATTGTTGGATAAAAACTTCACAGGTGGTTTGTGCTATTCGATCCCTAGATTTAACGTAGAAATCTTTATCAGAATCACTGAATAGGACCACTTTAATTTTTCCAGTATAGTCTGTATCGATAACTTCAGCTGTTAAAAAACATTTTATTGCATTTGGTGTAAATTAACAACAATTTTTCAAGTTCACCTCCTACATCGATGTAGTGATTTAGAGTCAAACCAGATCTTGGAGCGATACGATCATAACAATCAATGGGTAGTTAAAATTTAAGTCCAGTTGCGATTCTTGCTCTTTCTCTAGCAGAAACAATACAATCATTTAGACTTTTTATATCATATCTAGCAGCTTTTTTACAACCTTTTGTTGGTGTATACGCACGAGAATCGGTTTTAATATATTTGACATTAAATAGTTAATAAATAGCTAATTAAAACAAAAATGTATTTTAAGTGGATAAAAAATATTAAATTACTTGATAATCCCAAGGTAACGTATCTGTAAATAAATAATTCGCAACCTTTTTATCCTCTTGTGATATAGTTGTAATTTTTCTCTGGTTTCCTCTATGTACAAATTTTCTTCGGCATGAAATCTAGTTTTATTAAACAAACAGTCATAGTCATCCTCAAACTGAATTTATCCTGTAGAACTTTTTCATTTATACTTTCTTCAGATTAGTTAATTTCCTGTTGAATTTCTTTTAATTTTATAATTTCTTCCGAATTTATGTAAATAATTTTATAGCGTACATTTTCGATTTTAAAACAAGAAATTCACACATGATTCTATCATTATTTTCATCTTTCATTAATTCTAATACTTTTTTATTTTTTAAAAATTTTATTATTTAAAGGGATATTATAAATATTATCAGGAGAGTAGTATATATGTATATATACATATATATATATATATATATATATATATATATATATATATATATATATATATATATATATATATATACATATATATATATATATATATATATATATATATATATACATATATATATATATATATATATATATATATATATATATATATATATATATATATATATATATACAGGGTGATTCAAAAATCGATCACGAAACTTAAGGGGGTGATTCTACCTGACAAAATAAGGGTAGAGCTTCATATAATTTTTTTTCAAAATGTCATTCGTTTTCGAGTTACAAGCCGTCCAAGTTCAAGTTTTTATTTTTTGTTTTTTGAATTACTCGCTTACAGGAAAACCGATTTGACTAATATTTGAAAGATAGGCTAAGTCTTCTGCGCTTCATCATTTTAGTAACAATTCACATTGATTGTTTGCCGCTAGAGGGCACTTTACCTACATTGAAAATTGTTTTTTGTCATAATTTTTTAGTGTTGACAGCTACAGTAGTTTTTGGCACAATTTCTGAAAGACTGATGCCAGGCCTTTAAAAAAGGTGCTCTTTATTTACATCGCTAAACCCAACGGTTTAGACGTAAATCACCCTTAAAAATTAAGTGGTAAATTTACTTTTCTCATTTCATTACCACCAGCTACCAGGTAAATAGCTATCAAAGTATACTAGAGCTGTCAGTTTAACATCAAATAAATTCGCTTTTTAAACTATTTAATTTATAATCTTAAAATAACTAATAATGGCTAATCAGTAAATATTCATATTATGGATTATTGCGATATACATTTAATTGATAAAAATTAATAAAACAGTACTAAACAAACTAAAAAAGATTCTCAAAATGTCCCCCATTTTCTTCCATACATTTCCTAACACTCTTCAAAAAATGTCGCCTAACTCGATGAAAAATTCCTGGTGTTTCTTTAATAATTTGGCACTTTTCGATTATCCTGAAGCGAAGATCCTCGACGTTGATTACTGGAATATCGTACACCAATTGTTTCAAATGACCCCAAAAGAAAAAATCCATAGGATTAAGGTCTGGTGACCTCGCTGCCCATGCCAATGGTCCACTTCGTCCTATCCATCGCTCAGGATACGTTGCATTCAAATACTGTCGGACACGTATACTAAAGTGGGGCGGAGCTCCGTCTTGGAGGATCCACATGTTGGCCCTTACTTCCAATGGCACATCTTCCAGATACAATGGGAGACGATTTTGGATAAAATCTAAGTATACGTCACCAGTTAATGGGCCATCAAAGAAATGAGGACCAATAAGGTAATCTCCTATTATCCCTGCCCACACATTTAGTGAAAATCTACGCTGATGTTTCGTTTCTACCACATTGTTTGGGTTCTCGTAAGCATATGTGTGGATTTTGTGTAGATTTGTTATGCCATCACGAGTGAAACCAGCTTCGTCAGTGAATAATATGACGCCAATTAATCGATTATCGTGTTCATACTTAGCTAGGATCTGATTGCACATTTCCAACCGTCTCGGCCGATCATCGTCATAAAGAGCCTGCACCTTTTTTGAATGAAACGGGTAGAGTTGTTCTTCTCTTAGTATCCTCCATGAACTAGCCTGACAGAGCCGTACTTCATTCCCAATTTTTCTAGTACTAATACCTGGATTATCTTCAATAATTTCAAGCACTCTTTCTTCTTGTTGCACGTTTCTAGCAGTTCTAGGTCTTCCCCTATTTCCATTATAACTTTTAAAGGAACCACATTCCGCAAGCCTCCTGTGCACACTGGAAAATGTTTGAGCATGAGGGATATTTCTTTCCGGATAACTCTCCATATAATATCTTCTTGCCAACTCTGCATTACCATTTGCTTTTCCATAACAAAAATGGATATCACAATATTCGATATTTGAATATTGGTGATTAGCCATTATTAGTTATTTTAAGATTATAAATTAAATAGTTTAAAAAGCGAATTTATTTGATGTTAAACTGACAGCTCTAGTATACTTTGATAGCTATTTACCTGGTAGCTGGTGGTAATGAAATGAGAAAAGTAAATTTACCACTTAATTTTTAAGGGTGATTTACGTCTAAACCGTTGGGTTTAGCGATGTAAATAAAGAGCACCTTTTTTAAAGGCCTGGCATCAGTCTTCAGAAATTATGCCAAAAACTACTGTAGCTGTCAACACTAAAAAATTATGACAAAAAAACAATTTTCAATGTAGGTAAAGTGCCCTCTAGCGGCAAACAATCAATGTGAATTGTTACTAAAATGATGAAGCGCAGAAGACTTAGCCTATCTTTCAAATATTAGTCAAATCGGTTTTCCTGTAAGCGAGTAATTCAAAAAAAAAAAATAAAAACTTGAACTTGGACGGCTTGTAACTCGAAAACGAATGACATTTTGAAAAAAAATTATATGAAGCTCTACCCTTATTTTGTCAAGTAGAATCACCCCCTTAAGTTTCGTGATCGATTTTTGAATCACCCTGTATATATATATATATATATATATATATATATATATATATATATATATATATATATATATATATATATATATATGAGAGAAGGAAAGAGGAGGAGGAGTAAGAAGAGTAAATCATCAACACTTTTCATCCTCCTCCTCTTTTCTTCTCTCATTATACTTTTCAAATCTCTCATTATACTTTTCAAAAAACCTCGTATCATCAACACGTTTCATCCTCCTCCTCTTTTGTTCTCTCATTATACTTTTCAAAAAGCCTCGTATACATCACCTTGAGTTTTATCTTAAAGTTAACAACCTGGCTAACCTTCCATCGAATCCGATCATAGTAGGAGATTTAACCTTATGTTTGACCTTGAGGTGGATAACCTTATATTTGTTCATGAAGTCGATATAAAGTCCTATCACCAATGACTTTTCACTTTAGCAAATTTATAAAATAGATACGTGGAGCAACAAAAGATGATAAATTAAATACCAACAAATAAGAAGTAAATAATAAGTAAATAATTTTATATTTAATAGTAAATATTGCAAAGTAAATATTAAAAAAATTCATTCAAAAATTTATGGATAATAATATTGAAGAAGGTCCAGATCTAGGGTGCGTTTAGCCCCTCTTGGTCAGGGGGCTCAGCGGGGGGCTCTAGGGGGCTCAGCGGGAGGTGATATGCGGAATAAGATTGTGGTTTTAAAATTTTCACTGACTTGGGGGGTCATTGACCTTTATTGAGGTCATTGACCTTTATTAAGGTCACTTTACTTACAAGGACAAACCGTGGTCCGTTTTCATATAAAGTGGTTGAAGATAAGTTTATATCAAGTTTAAGTCGAGTTTACAACAATTTAAATTTAAATTCACCAATTTTAGTTTGTTTTAGTTTGTTGCTGTCAAAGTGTATTAAAATTTAAAAGGTATGTATTTTCCTTTTACCTCAACTTTCACTGAACAGTTAGGAGTGAACAAAATTAATATAATTTCAGATATAATAATTCAGCCTGCTCTTTTGAAAAATGAAAATCAAAATCAAAATCAAAATTTAAGTCAGAGAACCCAAAATTTTAACATGACGATTAATATGATGCAAGAAAAAAATTTAGAAAACAAATTACTCCAAACTTGTTCAGAAACGAACATAAAATTTTTAGAAAATTTGGAATATTTGCCTGAACTAGAGAATATTTCGGAGACAGATTTTGACTTTTAAAATTCAATTTTATCACAGAATTTAGATTTACATAATATTTCAACGCCGGAAACCCCAATTTTTTTTAACTCAAGACTTAGATTTAACAACAGACACTCCCTTTACAAATACTCCCGACATATTAACTCAAGATTTAGACAATATCGACAGTTTTAAAAAGCTAATGGGGATTCCCAAAAAATTAATAAAAATTTAACCAATTATGACAGTAACAGTGACAGTGACAATGATTCGGGTTCAAATACATCACAAAATTTTTTTGGAATATCGAAAACTAGAAATTTAGAACCCCAATTAGGAACTTTTGAAAGTGAAAACAATTTTGGAGCAATACCGGTTAATTCTTCATTTTCTCCTTTATCTCTTTCAAAATTTCAAGTGATCAAAAAAAAATGAAATTTCGGAATCGAGTAGTAATGGAAATATGAGGGTTGATGTTTTGGGGGGGGGGGAGGATGGTTCACAACATAATTACAAAATTTCACATTGTAGTGAAGATTTGGGAGCATCGTTTGGTAGTGGTGGTGGTTCCCAAGAAATTCGTACGATAATAAGTGAACCACTTAACAAAATTGATAATTGCAGTCAAAATTCAATTCCGTGCGGCCAAAATACATGCTGTCAATTTAATATTACAAATTCTTCAATCATTTTTGAAAACTTGCCACCAAATTTCGATGAAATTTTAAATTCTGTTTCCACACAAACAGATGAGACAGTTCAAAATTCTGTTTTAATACAAACGGAAATGTCAATCTCCTTCGAAAACGATTATCCAAAACTAAGTTTTCATTCTAAATCAAATTTCAAAATTAAAAATAAAAATTTATCTTATCAAAAATCGTTAGGATTTGTTTTAGATTCTATTTTAAATTGTGATCCTAATAAAACAGCTCAGGAGAAAAGGAAGATGTGGGAAAGGGCGATAGAACTTTATATAGCTACTCTTAGATTTTTCCATCCCATTACTTAACTTTATTTCAATAAAATCCCCTACCACTTCTTTTCTACCATTTAAATTCATACCTCACCAAGTTACCTTCAGTTTGTTAAAATCGACTTAGGCTTCACAATAAGAGATTGATTTTAGAAAAATGAATTTTAAATGTGAAGACTGCTTCAAAATTTTTAACCGAAAAAATAATTTTAAAGCCCACAAGAAGATAATTCACTCCAAAAATGGCCCCCCAGTTAGAACAGAAGAAGAGCTGTAAGTTTAATTTTAAATAGAAATTTTGTTTCAGTTTAATAATTAGTTATTAATTTGATGAATTAGAGGCAAATTTAATAAAGAAGTTATTAAGTTTTAGGTGAAAGAAAATATTGTCAATTCTGAAAAATATTTATAAAAAATTCATTATGGTTCTGTCATTTTAGAACAAATAAACACAAAACCAATTCCATGGTGGTTAGGGATGAAAATGTGTCTGTAATAAAATCGGCTTTTAAGGAAAGAATCATTTCATATAAAATATCATCGACTCAATATCAAATCTATATTTATGATTTTTTCTCCGAAATACAACAAAAAATCATTGATGCAATCAGTTATGAAATCCAAAGACACACATGCATCAAACTTAACAAGGAACTATTTGGTCTTTACTTAAATCCTTCAAATGATAATACGCCATTTCGGATTTTATGTAGTACCAATGACTTATCTCAATAATTAGAAGATTAGATTATGGATTCAAAAGCCGATGAACTGGCAGAAAAAGATTCAGGTACACCACTTTCCTTAAATTTAAGTTTAAATTTAAATTTTAAAAATCAAATTGTTTATAATATTTTTTATTTCATTTCAGGATGGATTTTACTGAAAATTTTACATGTGAAAATTAATATAAACAAATTCAATCCACTTAAAGCTTCTTCATATATTCCTCTGCCAATGGAAGTAAGACAGAAAAATGCTGTGATTAACATTCAAAACAACGACGAATTCTGTTTTGCATGGGCTGTAGTTGCAGCTCTGCATTCACCGACAGGACCAATAGACAGAGTGGAATCGTATCCTCATTATACAACAATTTTTTCAAGGTATTCATTTTCCTATGACTTTAAACGAAATATTTAAATTTGAAAATCTCAATAATATTTCTATTAATGTTTATGGTTTAGAAAAAATAAAAAGGAATTTTAAAACCGAAATCGAAATTATAGAACCTTTACATTATACCAAAAATAAGCGAGATCGTCACATTAATTTATTATTAATAGGAGACGATAATGGGAATTTTCATTACTGTTACATATCAAATTTAGCAAGATTAATTTCACGACAGATGTCTAAACATAATGAAAAAAAAAATTATGTGATGGTTGTTTGCAATATTTCACTACTGAACAACAGTTGGTTAGACATAATGCGGTGGATTGCGATTTTGTGAGGATATACCTACCTTCTATTGAAAGCAAAATAAATAAATTTGGAAATATTATGGCTGGAAATATTTTAAAATTTCAGAACATACAATAACAAATTGAAGTTCCGTTCGTTATTTATGCTGATTTCGAATGTATTCTTAAACCTTTGGAAAATAATAATCTTATCAATTTAGATTCTACTTCTCCATATACTGAAAAAAAATTTGAACACATTCCATATTCATTTGCATATTATATAAAATGCTCTTTTGATGATTCACTTTCAAAATTTCAAAATTATACAGGTCACAATTGTCATCAAATTTTTATACCTTATCTAGAAAGAGATGTTTTTGAGATCTATAATAAATATTTAAAACATTCAAAAACAATGCAAAAATTAAATATTTTGGAACAACTGCATTATGAATATACCAACGACTGCCATATATGTGATAAAACTATAATTTCGGATAAGGTTGCTGACCATTGCCACTTAACGGGTTCGTTCAGAGGTTCAGCACATTCTATATGTAATTTAAATTATAACTTACCAAATTTTATTCCTGTAATATTACATAATTTGCGTAATTATGATTGTCATCTATTTATAAAAAATTTATTTCCTAATAAAGAACAATTATCTGTAATTTCCCAAAATAAAGAAAAATATATATCATTTGAAAAATCCATTGAAGTAGATCAATATTTAGATAAGAAAACAAGTCACAAAAAATCAAAATTTTTATATCTTAGGTTCATTGACTCATTTCAGTTTCTGCCAAATTCTTTGTCAAATTTAGCTTCCATTCTTAATGACGATCAATGTAAAGAAGTGCTTAAATATTTTAATGATAAAGAAAAATTTAATTATATTCGTCAAAAAGGAGTTTTCCCTTATAAATATATTGATGACATTTCAAAATTAAATTAAAACAAATTACCAGATAAAAAACAATTTCATCACGATCTAACGGATGAACATATCACCGATGAGAAATATGAAAGAGCTAAAAACGTTTGGAAAATATTTAATTGTGATACAATTTGGCAATATTCTGATATTTATCTTAAATCAGATGTATTACTGTTAGCGGATATTTTTCAAAATTTTCGAAAAATTTGGAGACTTATAAATTAGATCCAAGGCATTATTACATTACACTTTTCCAGGTTTAAGTTTTGACGCTTGTATGAGATATACTGGGGTAGAATTGGAATTATTAACGGACCCAGATATGTTACATTTTTCTTAAAGTAATGCAAGAGGAGGAATCAGCACTTGTGTATGCAGGAAATCTGTAGCAAACAATTTATTTCCTTCAAATTACGAACCCTCACAACCAACTAAATATATTATGTACTTTGACGCAACTAATCTTTACGGATATGCAGTCTCAATTTCTTCCACCAAAAGATTTTATTTGGCTAACAAATCAACAAATTCAAAATCTAGACATAATGGATATTTCTGATACTAATGAAAAAGGGTATGTTTTAGAAGTTGATTTAGAATACCCAGAAATTTTACATAATTTTCATAATGAATTTCCGTTTTGTCCTGAAAATTATAAGACTCAAAATTCTAAAACTTTCTAATTAATTCCAAATTTAAAAAATAAGGAAAAATATGTAATTCACTACACTTTATTAAAACAGTATATTAAATATGGAATGAAATTAACTAAAATACATAGAGTAATACAGTTTACACAGTCTCCATGGTTAAAAAAATATATTGATCTTAATACAAAATTAAGAAATGAATCCACAAATGAATTTCATAAAAATTTGTATAAATTGGCAAATAACAGTGTTTACGGTAAAACTATGGGAAACGTTGACAAAAAAAAACCGATATACGTTTAGTTACTCAATGATTGAAAAACCATAGGAAAGGTGCGGAAAATTTAATTGCCAAAGCATCATTTAAAGATATCACTGTATTTTCTGAAAATCTAGTCGCTATTCAAATGCGAAAAGTACTAGTTCAATATGATAAACCTGTTTATGTAAGGTTTTCTATTTTAGATATATCAAAAACTGGGATGTATGACTTTTTTTTATGGTTTTTTAAAACCGTTATATAATGACAATATTAAACTTTTTTACACTGATACAGATTCCTTTATTTTGGAAATTGAGACAGATAATGTTTATGAAGATATTAGGAAAAATATTGATAAATTTGATACATCAAACTACTCTGTGAATAATATTCATGAAATGTCAATATCCAAGTCTGTAATTGGAAAGTTTACAGATGAATATGCTGGTGAACCGATAGAATGTTTCTATGGCACAGGAGCAAAATCTTATTGTGTTAAATCAGAACAGGGGTTACTTAAAAAAGCTAAGTGTATTAAGAAAAGTAGTATTAAAAAACAATTGGAATTAACGCATTATAAAGATGTGGTAGAACAAAATTTAAAAGCTTTCTGTACTATGTATTTGTTTAGATCTCGACTTCACAATATTTATACAGAATTAGTCAATAAATTAGCTCTTACTTCTAGTGACGACAAAAGATTTAAAATTCCAAACAGTTACGATACTTTAGCATGGGGGCACCAAGATATTCCTCTTTACCAGTGGTTTATAGAACATGAAAATTATTTATAAATTCATGGTTAAAAGAGCTCATTTCCATTTATCTTTCAAGGATTAAACTTAAGTATTTAAGTTTAGATTAAATTTCAAAATATCAATAAAATACACCTTTGACAAGTTTACATTAATAATGTGTTTAGAATCTTTTGAAAAAGAAATAGATAATAAATTATTTAGAAGTTATAGCAAAAGACTCAGTTCATTTAATATTGGAAAGGAAAATTAAATCCTAAAGAATTAGCTCTTTCAGGGTTTTACTATTTGTCTGTACAAGATATTTGTAAATGTTTTTATTGTGGTGCAGAAATATTTTCTTGGAGGAATGATGATTGTCCCATTTAGGAGCATTACTATCATTGGAGAAACTGCGATTTAATCGAATGTTTGTGGCTATGAAAAAAACAACCAAATTTTAAACCTATTAAAGATAAGGAAACTATGTCAAAATTATTAATTATATTCATAATTTTAATAACAATATTTGTTAACTTGTTATTTCAAATCATTATGTAAAGAATGACTATGAATTTAAGAGAAGGCTGTAATTTAGTTAAAGTGAAAGAAATTATGTCAACATGTTTAACATTATTTTAATAACAATATTTGTTAATTTATTATATCAATTTGTTATGTAAAGAATGACTATAAATTGAAGAAAAGGCTGTAATTTTGTTCAGTAATCAATCAATCTCCTATTATTTTGTTGTTTTAATGGACATTTTTAAAACTGAAAGTGTTTTAATGGCGTCCCTAATCCACTACATTCTTTTACATTCAATTATAAATAATACTCTCTATGTATTTTATCCTCCAAGGGTTTTACATGGAACGGTGTGTTTTCAAAACGATACCTCTACTATTAAACCTGAAATATGTAATTACATGAAAGCTATGAATATTAATAATTATTCAGCTGCTTTTGCATATAATATGAATAATAGTCAATCTAATAGTAATTTTTTCAAAATTTACTTTTATTATCCAAATAATACAATTTTTGACACTAACTGGATTGAAAAAAATAAAAAACCATTTACGATTTCTAGCTGTGCTCATGTTAAAAATGATGAGGAAGGTAAAAACTGTTTAATTCTATTTATCTTCAATATAATTTTATCAATAGATAGTTTTTCACTTTTGTCGTTCTTAACAATTTTGTTTTATCAAGACAGGTCATAAAAGTTTAATAAACTTGCTTGACCATGAAATTTATAGAGAAGTGGGGTGGATAAGATATATTCAGACACAGTATTTTAATTTTCAGTTAGCATCAAGACATCATGTTTAATAATAGCAATTTTAATGGATATAAATCCGGTTCTAGTGAAACCAATGATAAAATTAGTCACTGTAGTATAAAATTATTAAATTCAAAAATCTACTATCTTAACAATTCCTTATCAAAATTTGTTTGTGTTGGAATTGGTATAAATGATTTTACACCCAAAATTCTAATTGGAGGTCAAAATGGATTTCACATTTACTTGAATGAAGAAGAATGGAAAGAACTTCAAAAAAAAAGGAGTGTTGGTGAGTTATTTTTATTCTTCTCAAGCATATGAATATCCACTAAAAATTGAAAAAATCACCGTGTTTTTTGAAAAAGTAAATCATTCTCCTGTTATCAGAATTCAAAAGGATGAACATTATGTGATTCTGGGAAAAGAATCAATAGATAAATTAGTTGAAATCGACGAACTTGTTGACTACAGAATTCATATAATTAAAAAGCAGGAATTTTCCAAATATTTTAATTTGTTTCATCACTATAATTATCAGTCAGGAGATGTGTTCTCTCATATTTATAATGTTTTGAATCCAAGTCAGAATTTAAACAGTAAGAATATCGGAACTGTTTTAGAAATGTTAGCTCTACATCAACAGGAAGTAGAAAACAAATTAAGACACTCCGGTGCATTACAATAGAGATATGAAGAAATCAGTGACAATCAGTGAGAACAATAATAAAGTTTATATATTAGTGACATGGGACTTTGCATTTAGACAAGCTCGAAAAAGTGAATATCAGAAATATTATCTTGATAGGTTAAGATTTGAAAGATGAATTGAACAATGGGAAAATATTCTTAAAAATATTTTTGATATAGATCATAGAAAAAAAATATATATTGAAAGATTTAATGTAAAAATATAAATTTATATTGTTAATTTTTGTTGAAAACATCTTAAAAATTATATTGTTAATCTTTGTTGTAAAATGATTATCGTAAATAAAAAAAAAATATGTTATATAAATAGGTCTTTTATTTAAAAATTTAATATACAATAGTATTTAAAATTAATTACAATACATCTTTTTTTAGAATCCATGAATTATGTGACTTTTTGAATCCTAACCATTTAACAAAACTTGGTTCCCTTTTTTCCTTAATATTTTTTCAACCAAAAATACATCTGGATGTTTAACTTTTTGCAATTCTTCTTTGTAGAAACCTCCTTCAATATATTAATTTTTATTATCTTTTAATAAATAGGTGGGTGGATCTGTTAACTGAACCTTTCTAATTTAAAAAATTTCAGTTGACCAATTTGGAGTATATCCTTTTTCAAAAGTTTCTCTGTGTTTGGAAATTCTAACAAAATTATTTTCTTTAAATTTAGTGTGCTTTAAATCAAATATTTTTTTAAAAGTAAAAGAATCTTGCATTATAGCTTTCTCATTTTTTTTATTAACTTCAACAGGTCTATATCCTGTAGTTATATGAATAGTATTATTATATTTTTCAATAATAGTTGATAGAATAGAGTACCATTGATAATTCCCTCTTTTACTAAAATATTTCCACATTATATTTTTTAAAGTTCGATTTACACGTTCTACTATACTCGCCTTTAGATTAGAGTAAGTATTATAATGATTAATTTTGTAATAATTCATAAGATCTTTGAAATCTTTATTAAAAAATTCTTTTCCCAAATCTGTCTGTAAATTTTTTAGTTTATTCGTTTTTTCTAAAAATTTTTTCATAGCTTCAGTTACATCTTTTTCTTTTTTACTTTTAAGGGGTTAAGTCCAAACATACGTTGAAAATGCATTTATTACTACCAAAATATATCTAAAACCTTTATTAAATTTGGAATAAGGTTGCACCTCCACCAAATCAGCTTGCCATCAGTCATTTAAGCTTTTAACAATAGTTATTCGTCTTCTATATCTTCTTCTTGCCGATTTATGTAATTCATTTACCACTGTTTCTTAAATATTTTCACTCATAGTAATAAAACAAATTTTTAAATACCTTCTTTAAATAATTCATTTTATCAACTTCTTTTGTAATTCTTCAATTTTATTTTCCATAGTTTTAATTGATGTATTATTCGTAACTTTGAATTTCCTCATTTCATTCTCAAGATTACCAATTCTTACATTAATTTTAGTTTCAAGAAGCACATTTGATTTTATACTTTCATCTATCACATTTTTCACTATTGCATTTAATTCTTCTCTTGCATATGCCATTGTATCATTAAATTCCTTTCTAGAAACTTCGGCTGCTCTTTGAACCAATTCGTTTAATGATTTTATTTCCTTTCCTAGTTTCTCACTTAAATTTTTCAAATCTATAATGGTTTTTTCAACTTTATTTCCTACATTGTTCGAAGATTTTTCGATATCATTTAACTTTGATGAAATTTCTTCAATTTTTAAATTATGTTTTTTAACTTCATGTTTTAATTGTTGAATAGTGCTGGTAATCATAGCGTGAACTACTTCTAATAAAGTTCCTAATTCTTTTTCGAATCTTTTACCAACGTCTTTTGAAAATTTTCATTGTTAACAGTCGTTTTTGACTCTATATTTAGATTATTTAATTGTGAGATTATATCTTTAATTCTTTGACTATTTTTTACAGTTTGATCTTTAGGTTTAGTTTCAATTTATTCATTTAAATTTTGAAAATCTGTCTTTCATTTTTCCTCCAAACTTTTAATGTTTAATTTAGTTTCTTCAAAATTATTATCAACCAAAATTAATTTTCTGATTTATTTCATTAATATTATCGCTATCTTTTTTATGAATTATAAAGTGTGTGTTCATAGCTCTCTCTGTTTGTTGTGTGTTTTTATTCAT
Source organism: Diaprepes abbreviatus (assembly GCA_034092305.1). Classification (NCBI taxonomy): domain Eukaryota; kingdom Metazoa; phylum Arthropoda; class Insecta; order Coleoptera; family Curculionidae; genus Diaprepes; species Diaprepes abbreviatus. The sequence continues at coordinate 8,733,932 of JASJET010000032.1, read as the reverse complement.
ACTATCATGAATCTTTTGAAAATTACCTATTTCTTCCGAAACCCTATTATTAAGTTTGTCCGTAAATTCTTGGAACTTTGATATCATATCTTTTATAATAATTTGTTTAACATTTTCTATTGCAGAAGTATCATTTATTTTTGATTTAACCAATGTTATTTCATTTTTCATGTTATTTTCAAAACTCTTTACTTCATCATATTTCTGTTTTATTGTTTTAAAATTATCTTCACACTTCGATGATTTTTGAGAAAAACTTTTTAATAGTTCATCATTGTCTTTGACAATATTTTTTATATTTAATATCCTGTTATCATAGTTTGACACAACATTTTCTTCAAATAACTTAATTTTTTTTGAAATAGAATCCACATTTTTGCTCATTTTCACTGACTCTCTTTTTTAAATTTATAATATCATTTTTTAACAAAGGTTCAAATCTTTGAACAATTTTATTTTCAATATATTTATCATCACTTTTAAAATTTTTTAATATTTCATTTTCAACATTGGCTAGTATTTTATTTTCTATTGAAGGTATATCTACTGCATACTTTTTAGAAATATGACGTCCAAATTTATCAATGGTCATTTTAACAATGTTATGTAACAATATTTACTACATTCTTTTATACAATTATATTGGCTTCTTTCAATTCTTCTATAATAGAAATAATTTCGTTGTTATGTCCTGTATTTCCAGCCGTCATAGATCCTGTCAACAGTCGAAGTCTATCAACAAGTTCATTTACGTTATTCCAATATACATAATCGGTATGAGGTTTATTATCTTTTAAAGTTATACCGGATCCTGTTCTTTTCGAAGATATTCGAGTTTCTCTGTACCGAGCTTTTCGTCTTTCAAAAAATCCTTGAGCGGGATTTATGGTTTTACTTTTTGTAATTCCTTTATTTTGTAAATAAGGCCCTATTATAGGAATATATTTTTGTGATCCATTTCCCTGTACCTGCTCATTTGGATCATAATTTCTACGGTAAGCATTGATTCTCTTTAAAATATCCATATAATTTTCCAAATCTTGTTTTTTATAACCTACTGGTTCCTTTTTAAATAATAATTCATATAAACCTGGTGTACCTCTATAAGTTATACCTTCAACTTTTATGTTTTTATCGTTAATTTCTACAGGTCTTTGTGTTAAGCCCAAAAAGAATTTCTCAGTTTCAAAATCATGTACTATTCCATAGAGGTGATCAAACTTATGTTCCACATCTTTTACACCCCCGTCAATATACTGACGAGGTAATTCATGAAATCCTAATAAATATTCTTGATATAAAGGTGTACTGACAAATGTTTGAATTGTTTGGCGTGTTTGTTCTAATATATCCGAAAGATTTCCCACCGTAGATTGTGAACTTGAAGAAAGGGTGGTTTCTGCTATGACACTTGTTTGTTGTAAAGATGGCATCTGACTAAGTGAAACTATACTGGTTTCCCAGTCAATAATTGTTGGTATTTCTGTAGGAAGAATTGGAGTTTTTCCTGTCTTTCTTTTTTCTGATGTTGATGTTCCATACTGTAGTTTTTTCTTGGTGTTAGTGTTGGAAACAATCTTTTTTCTGGTGTTTCATAATTTTTTTTAATGGATGTTTGTAGCTCTTCCTTTACGTCAGTCGATTCAATTTTACCAATTGTTGAAATTAATTGTTGTAGGGGTTGAGTTATTGGTTTATAGGTTTCCTTCAATTTGGATTTTGCTTCAAATTCAGCATTTTTTAAACTTTGGTATTTTTGTTTAACAGCTTTCCTTGGCTTAACAAGCTCTCTTGCTAAGCGTTCATTCATGATTAGTTAAATTTTTCACAAAACTTTTATTTTTATAAGAAAATATATGAATCAAATTCTTTTCGATATCGACCAGATTTTAAATTCGAATCCTTGTCTATTACAAAAAATCCAAATTTTTCTTTCCAACACATCAAACATAACTCATTAAATTGATTAAATGACATATCAATATTAACATGATCATCATAAATAAGTTTTAAGTTCGTTTTGTCTTGTTGAAATATAACAATCAAATTCGCATTGTCACGAATTAATTGCTTTGGAATCGAAGAATACGTTTGACACAAATAAAAACGATCAGTATTTTTATGTCTTGCGAAACAAAAATAATCTTTTACAACATTCTGATTGCAACATACTATATCATCAAATATTATTATGGAATTTGGTTTTATTTCTTGTGGAGAAACAATATTTTCTTCATTTTCGGATTCATAATATCCAATTTCTCTCAATGGTTTAAAAAGTAATCTCAAATATTCATATTTTGGTTGATATAGAGACTTTGAATAAATATATAAATTTTCAAACCGTAAACCATTAGGATCTTCAATTAAACTTATAATGATATTAGTTTTACCACAACCTGATGGACCTATAATTTACCCCCTTTTACTAGAGCCTTCAAACAATTTTCCATGTTTTCTAAAATTATTTCTTGAAGTCTCATGGTCTTTAATACTAATTGAATAAGGTTGTTTAACAATTTTCATATATAAGAGGATGTATAAAGGGTAAGTTCTAATTTAAAACTAGTTAGTTTGTTCCAAGATTTCAATTATATAATGCCAATCTCATATAAGCAACAATCTATTTATAAAAGAAGGGTCAGAAAAAGAGGTAGTGGTTTAATTAATACTCTAATAAATAAGTTACGTTTTGAATTACATCTACCTGGGAATAATTTTTGTAAACCTGGAACCAATCTAGAAAAGAGAGGCGATAAAGGTATAAATTTATTGGATGAAGCTTGTAAAGAGCATGATATTGCCTATGCACAATCAAATGACATAAAAAGCCGACACGCTGCTGATAAATTATTAGGTGACAAAGCTGTCGAAAGGTTCAGAGCAAAAGACGCCACTTTTGGAGAAAAAACTGCTGCACTTGGAATAAGAGGTGCAATGAAAATTAAAAGAAAATTTGGTATGGGATTAAAAAAAAGAAGGAAAAACAGAAGTCGAAAAACTCGTCTAGGACAAGGAATAACTTTATTTCAAGCTATTTCGAAAGCAAAACAAGCACTAAACGGAAAACAATTTAAAAGTTTGAGTGATATTATTCAAACCGCACTTAGATCTATAGGAGATAGTAGAATATTATCATCAAAAAATAGAATCATACCAATTCTAAAAACTGGTGGATTTCTACCTCTTATTCCTTTATTTGCTGATTTGTCCGTTTTAGGTGCTCTTGGAGGAGGAGCAGCAGGTATTGCGAAAGCTGTCAACGATACAAAAGCTGCTAAAGAAAAGTTAGAAGAATCCAAAAGACATCATAAAATGATGGAATCTATAGCAGTAGGAAAACAAGGAAGTGGTCTTTATTTAAAACCATATAAAACTGGATGTGGATTATATTTGAAACCTTATTCAAAAAACTGTTAAAACAAATACCTCGAAAACCACTAACAAATTACGATTTAAGTAAATATATTATTCTACTTAAAATTCCCAACTTTCGAGGTATATTCATGAGAGATAAATTACCAAAAAAAAATTAAGAAAAATGAAAGTGGTATTGTTAATCTCGATAAGAATAGTGGTGATGGAACTCATTAGACTGCATACATAAAAAAAGGGAAAACATTTTATATTTTGATAGTTATGGTAATTTGCGACCATCTACCGAATTAACAAAACAGCGATAAAAAGAAAAATATTGTGAAATATAACTACGACCATTATCAATCAATCAACAAAACAAAATGTGGTGAGCTCCGTCTTAAATTTCTTTATAATAATGGCTGAAAAACAATATTAATTCATTTTATTAAAAATTTTTAAAGAGATATGTCGTACAGTCTTGTCATTAGTGGTAATTCCCCCACGCTTTCTGTTAATATTCATCCTCCAATATATTTAGATGAAAATTTTGAATATTCCATTGGACTTGTAAATTTTGAAACTTTTAATGCTGTTCCAAATATTGATGACACTAATAATCTTTTCATCTATGACTCAAATAAAGAAATAAGAATACCACCAGGTAGTTATGAAATAGATGATGTAAATAATTTTATTCAAAAATTTCTGGACAATCGTACCTTTCTTCATATTTATGCCTATAATAATACTTTACGAACACATATTAAAACAGATATTCCTATCTCGTTTCGTGATGGAACTATAGGAAAAATATTAGGTTTTAAAAATAAGGAATTAGAAGGTCTTAAGGAGCACATTTCAGATTTTCCAGCTGAAATTGTTAAAGTAAACGCCATTAACATCGATTGTAATATTGCCGAAGGATCATATTTAAATGGAAAACCTGTTCATATAATACATCAAATTTTTCCTAGTGTAGCTTCTGGTTTTTAAATAATAGAATCACCACAAAATGTCCCTTACTTTCCTGTTACTGTAAAGGTTATAGACAATATAAACATTAAAATAGTAGATCAAGATGTAATCTCATCAATTTCAGAGGAGAAACGGTAACAGTAAGACTACATCTTAAAAAAATAGATGAATAATGGTTATTTTATATAATAAAAAAGCCTCAAATTATAATTTTTCAAAACAATTTTACTCTAAAAACATTAATAAGAAAGATACTAAACGACATTTAACTAGTAATAAAATAAACTCTCAAAGGTTAACACCTTCTAATAAAAAAATTCTGATAAGTTTAGGTTTCAAACTAAAATAAAATGGAATATTTAAATGTAAAAGAAAATATTCTTGTAGATGAATCAATATTAAGCTGGAAGTACTATCATTTGAACCTTTCAATCCTACAAAACTTGGATTAAATGATGAAATTAGAATTGCTCTACAACAAACAGGAAAATATCCTTTACCTTGCAAAAGTGAATTATATTTAGAATTTCAAGTTACCAAAGAAGATGATACTCCATTGGCTAATACGGTATTAATCAACAATGCTCCAGCATTCTTGTTTAAAGAATTACGTTATATTTTAAATGGTGTGACAATTGATTCAGTTCGGGATGTAGGAATTACTTCAAATCTTAAGGGATACATATCATTTAATCAAAACGAAAATGCTAAATTGGAAAATGCTGGGTGGTATCCAAAAACGAAACCTAAAGAAAAAATTATGACTGATGAAAAAGGAAACGTTTCCCTATGCGTCCCATTAAAAATGTACTCGGGATTTTTTGAAGATTATAACAAAATAATTTTAAATTCACAACAAGGACTAATACTAATAAGAAACAATGATGACACTAACGCTTTAGTAACCACAAGTGATGATGAAAAACCGAAAATTAAAATAACCAAACTTTGTTGGCGAGTTCCACATCTTACTGTGGCCATTCCCCAAGAATTGGCACTAACGAAAATTATTGATAAAAACAATGATATTCTTCTTACTTTCCGAAGTTGGGAATTAATTGAATATCCAGAGTTAATAGAAAATACAAGACATAATTGGCCTGTCAAAACCTCCACAAAAATTGAAACACCAAGACATGTACTAATTGCTTTTCAAAAGGATAGACGTGGTAATTTAAAATCAGGTATGAGTAAATTTGATCATTGTGAGGAATATAAATTTGTTTTTAAATTCAGGAAGATATCCTTACCAGGATCTTCAGCTTGATTTTAAAAATAATAAGTTTGCTACCCTGTATGAAATGTTTTCTGAATTTCGTCAAGTATATTATAACTTTCCATTAGAACCAATATTTAATCCCAAAGAATTTAAAGATAATGCACCTATTGCTTACATTAATTGCTCTCATCAGAGAGATTTATTACAATCCGGCACAGTAACCATGAGAATTGAATTTGAGACAAAAGAAAAAATATCGGGAAAAACAGCCACGCATTGTGTTATAATACATGATAAAGTATTTAGCTATAATCCATTAACAAAAATTGTTAAACAACTTTAACTTCTCCCACCACATCAAATATCATTATTAAAATTAAAATATATCGAATAAGATAAGTTGTTTCTATAAGTTTGTTTGTTGCACATCAAAAGGGATGTACAAAATACAAAAAGAAAAAAATAGAACTATTTTTTAAAAAAATTAAACATCTAAAAATCTTATTGAAGACTATTCGAAAAAACAATTTGTAATTAAATAATTTAGTAATTTAAAAATTTGATAAATAAAATGAAAATAGTTTTGGATTGTCAAGGATTTAAGGATGAACACAACAAGTTTATTCCTAAAGAACTTGCAATGTTTAATGGACATAAAATAAGTCATTATGTTTTTAAATCACCGTATCCACTACAAATGCTTCCACCAGAAACATACAAGCAATCAGAATGGTTAATGAAATTTCATCATTGCATCAATTGGAATACAGGATATTTTTCCTCTTCATAATTTTTCACCTATAGTAAAAAACTTAACAGAAAAAGGAGAATTCATTTATATTAAAGGAGAAGAGAAAGCTAATTTTATTAGAAAATATTGTACTAAACCAATAACTGAATTGGATGAACAACCTGTTTTAATTAAATCATCTCCTAAATGTTTTTATCATTCTCAATCACTTTCAATGTGTGCCCTTTATAATGTATTCTTTATGTATAATTTTTTTTTATGAATGAATAAATTAACAATGAATGCATTAATAGTTTTTTATTTATCCACATCCCCACATTACTAACAGAAAATTATATTTTCTTATCTTTACATAATCAAATATTTAAACATAACAGCCGTTATAGGATAATAAAACAACTATAAACATATTTGATTTCACACTAACTTTAATTAACCAATAAATCAGTACATAAATTTATTTTTTTATTGAGTCCAATTTTTTTAAGTTCATCAAAGAATTTTAACATATTTTTTGTCTTCAAAAATTCACTACACAATTCAGCTGCTTTTTTACAACAATTTGCATGATCAACATATTTTATATATAACAATAAATTTTGACCCTCACTTTCTTCTTCAGCTAAAAGAGATAAATATCTGGAACATGCTTCGTTCATAATGAACTCTTCATAAAGGTCCCTCACAAAATTTTCAATTTTAGGCATTATCTTCACCATGTGATTTGATTAGTTCTTTTAATACAACGGGATCTCTAATATATTGTTTTAAATCACGAACTTCATCATGAAACCAACTTAGCTTCACTAATTCGCTTATAAACTGTACAATATCTTTGTTTCGAAAATAACGTTCGCACAGTTTCACAGCCTCTAAATGGTTTTTGGATATATCCAAATAATATGAAAAAAAAAAGATGGACCACTATCAACTGCATAATGTTCGAACTCAAAAGCAGGACTTTTACATTTTTTATAAAATTTTTGAATTAATAAATTTAATTCACTTTCGTTAGAAGCAGAAGACATGTTTCATTTTAGTATATTTTAAGCTGATAAAGTGTTGCTTTTGTAATCAAAATTTAAAGAAGGGATACAAGGTCATGTTAACATGTATACGAAGTAATGAATGAGAGAACACAAGAGGAGGAGGATGAAAAGTGTTGATGATACGAGGTTTTTTGAAAAGTATAATGAGAGATTTGAAAAGTATAATGAGAAAAGAAAAGAGGTGGAGGATGAAAAGTGTTGATGATTTATTCTTCTTACTCCTCCTCCTCTTTCCTTCTCTCATATATATATATATATATATATATATATATATATATATATATATATATATATATATATATATATACAGGGTGATTCAAAAATCGATCACGAAACTTAAGGGGGTGATTCTACTTGACAAAATAAGGGTAGAGCTTCATATAATTTTTTTTCAAAATGTCATTCGGTTTCGAGTTACAAGCCGTCCAAGTTCAAGTTTTTATTTTTTGTTTTTTGAATTACTCGCTTACAGGAAAACCGATTTGACTAATATTTGAAAGATAGACTAAATCTTCTGCGCTTCATCATTTTAGTAACAATTCACATTGATTGTTTGCCGCTAGAGGGCACTTTACCTACATTGAAAAGTGTTTTTTGTCATAATTCTTTAGTGTTGACAGCTACAGTAGTTTTTGGCATAATTTCTGAAAGACTGATGCCAGGCCTTTAAAAAAGATGCTCTTTATTTACATCGCTAAACCCAACGGTTTAGACGTAAATCACCCTTAAAAATTAAGTGGTAAATTTACTTTTCTCATTTCATTACCACCAGCTACCAGGTAAATAGCTATCAAAGTATACTAGAGCTGTCAGTTTAACATCAAATAAATTCGCTTTTTAAACTATTTAATTTATAATCTTAAAATAACTAATAATGGCTAATCACCAATATTCAAATATCGAATATTGTGATATCCATTTTTGTTATGGAAAAGCAAATGGTAATGCAGAGTTGGCAAGAAGATATTATATGGAGAGTTATCCGGAAAGAAATATCCCTCATGCTCAAACATTTTCCAGTGTGCACAGGAGGCTTGCGGAATGTGGTTCCTTTAAAAGTTATAATGGAAATAGGGGAAGACCTAGAACTGCTAGAAACGTGCAACAAGAAGAAAGAGTGCTTGAAATTATTGAAGATAATCCAGGTATTAGTACTAGAAAAATTGGGAATGAAGTGCGGCTCTGTCAGGCTAGTTCATGGAGGATACTAAGAGAAGAACAACTCTACCCGTTTCATTCAAAAAAGGTGCAGGCTCTTTATGACGATGATCGGCCGAGACGGTTGGAAATGTGCAATCAGATCCTAGCTAAGTATGAACACGATAATCGATTAATTGGCGTCATATTATTCACTGACGAAGCTGGTTCAACTCGTGATGGCATAACAAATCTACACAACATCCACACATATGCTTACGAGAACCCAAACAATGTGGTAGAAACGAAACATCAGCGTAGATTTTCACTAAATGTGTGGGCAGGGATAATAGGAGATTACCTTATTGGTCCTCATTTCTTTGATGGCCCATTAACTGGTGACGTATACTTAGATTTTATCCAAAATCGTCTCCCATTGTATCTGGAAGATGTGCCATTGGAAGTAAGGGCCAACATGTGGATCCTCCAAGACGGAGCTCCGCCCCACTTTAGTATACGTGTCCGACAGTATTTGAATGCAACGTATCCTGAGCGGTGGATAGGATGAAGTGGACCATTGGCATGGGCAGCGAGGTCACCAGACCTTAATCCTATGGATTTTTTCTTTTGGGGTCATTTGAAACAATTGGTGTACGATATTCCAGTAATCAACGTCGAGGATCTTCGCTTCAGGATAATCGAAAAGTGCCAAATTATTAAAGAAACACCAGAAATTTTTCATCGAGTTAGGCGACATTTTTTGAAGAGTGTTAGGAAATGTATTGAAGAAAATGGGGGACATTTTGAGAATCTTTTTTAGTTTGTTTAGTACTGTTTCATTAATTTTTATCAATTAAATGTATATCGCAATAATCCATAATATGAATATTTACTGATTAGCCATTATTAGTTATTTTAAGATTATAAATTAAATAGTTTAAAAAGCGAATTTATTTGATGTTAAACTGACAGCTCTAGTATACTTTGATAGCTATTTACCTGGTAGCTGGTGGTAATGAAATGAGAAAAGTAAATTTACCACTTAATTTTTAAGGGTGATTTACGTCTAAACCGTTGGGTTTAGCGATGTAAATAAAGAGCACCTTTTTTAAAGGCCAGGCATCAGTCTTTCAGAAATTATGCCAAAAACTACTGTAGCTGTCAACACTAAAAAATTATGACAAAAAAACAATTTTCAATGTAGGTAAAGTGCCCTCTAGCGGCAAACAATCAATGTGAATTGTTACTAAAATGATGAAGCGCAGAAGACTTAGCCTATCTTTCAAATATTAGTCAAATCGGTTTTTCTGTAAGCGAGTAATTCAAAAAACAAAAAATAAAAACTTGAACTTGGACGGCTTGTAACTCGAAAACGAATGACATTTTGAAAAAAAATTATATGAAACTCTACCCTTATTTCGTCAAGTAGAATCACTCCCTTAAGTTTCGTGATCGATTTTTGAATCACCCTGTATGTATATATATATATATATATATATATATATATATATATATATATATATATATATATATATATACAGGTGTGGAAAGTCGAGAACAGAACCTCTTAAAGAAAGGGAACGTAACAAAAAGCGACGGACAACCCGTTTAGCCATGTTGAAGAAGTGAAATAAAGCATACTGTTGTATCGTAGCTTGCTTCCTGATTTCTAGCAAAAATGGCGTCAGATAAGGCTTTTCGCTGGTGTCGGGTCGTCAAAACACAGTGGGTCGAAAGTACGGATTTGATATTAAAAATAAAAATCGCAGACTGAAACTTTAAAATCATGAAAATAAATTCGAAAAACGTCAAATGTGGTTCAGTGCTTTAAAAATAAAATAAAAAGAATAATTGTATTTCCATGAATAAAATATTACGCTTGACTTCAAGGTACATTTTAAATATAGTACTATAATAATAAATACATGGATATCGATAATCGTTAAAAAGGCGAAAGTACTTTTTCCTCTATGCTTAAGACTTCTTAATAAATACCAATGCGAATAATTTGTAAGTAATATAATATTTATTGATTCACATAAATGAATAAATAATACGACTGTAATAAAACTAATAAAAAGAACGTTTTAATTACTGCCTTCTTTGTTAATAGCTCTTTTCTCATTCTCCAATACGTATGAATTGTTATCTGAATCCTTACTATGTCAAAAACAGTGTAAGGATCTATCGACGCCAAAAGTTTTGGAATACATCCTCCATTTTTTTTTTTCGAGAAGATTTTCGGACAAAGTCTAGACGATAGTTTCTTATCAACTTATCCGTTGATTTTTGTGCATCTTTCGATAGTTTACCTATCGGTAATATTTCAAATGATGTCTGGTCAATTAAGTAAGTCATTTGTGGATTCCTGTTGGAATGTTGTACCAAGAATATCCTTTGAAGAATAATCTTGCTGTTTGAAGTTTGTGTTCCCAAAACTTCTCTATTGCAGTTTAATGTCCGCTTCCAATAGTTTGCAAAATGACGGGAAACCGGAGGATCAGTTTTCGCTTTACTCTTGTTATAATGGCTGTAGCTTGAAATACTCTGTATATACTGAGACATAGTATCAATGTTGTTGAACTGAGATGTTGTTTGGCAGAAGTAACAACGTTGGACCGATTTCGCTCCAGCCAAAGCATTCACCTAGCCATCTATCATCGTCATAGATAAGTTGTAATGTACTGAAGCTCGGGTGGCAAAAAAAAACTCTTTTATATGGTGCGAGTTGTCTGGTTCGAGTTCATAATTTTCTATTTTCTTTAAAGACTTTTGTTCGGTTTTCTTAATAAATTCAAATTTCAGAGGCCCACAATTCATAGTAGAGGAGGGTTTGGAATTATACAACACAATCTGTTTTTGTTGAGTTTGCGTGTTAATACCTGCTAATTGAGGTGGAATAAAAGAGGTTAGGAATAAGTTTGTATCAGAAATATTCGGATCAGTGAATTTCATTTTGTACTGGCTCTGACCTGACGTTCCATCGAAGCCCCATTTGCAAATGAAACTCATATCTACAAATCTAATTTATCGATTTGTTCAAGGGCGTCTAATTTTAAGCAATATAATTCGATCCACTGTATGATCCAGTGAGCCTTGGAATTTAACCTCGGCTTTTGATTTAGTAAAAGTTAGATAATCGTCATGTGAATAATATGCTTTTTTATATTTTACACACCAGAGTACGGGGAAAATATATTACTGCCTTTCTGTTTAGCCCAATTTTGTAATCGTTGATATTTGTTTCTCGACAATCCAATGTCAAATAGAAGAGCGGCGCACAAATATAACTGGGCGCGACGCGACCATAACACTATTGCCTTTAACCTGAGACAAAACTTTAGAAAGAAAAGACTGGCCGTTCATTTTACCGAGGTTTAATAGAAAAGTTACTATAGCCAAACTTCTATTTTAAATTTCTTAACTAAAAATTATTTTGGCCGTTTCTCAAATTCTAACCCACTAAGCCCGTCTAACTTGTTTCAGATAAGTTCGGACAGAAGATCGTAGGGAACGCCTTCCGCAATATTACCCCCGCTATCTTCCGAGCGACACGAAAACGAACAGTACCTTGAAACGAATGAGAGGGTGTATTTACTTTTCATCTAAACTTATAACGTAATCGACGGAATTTGGAATATTTAATGACTATTTGATACACTGATTTTTTTTAAATACATCCAATAGTCGAAATACAAAAAAATTAGTTTTTGTTGGGCGTTGAGCGTAAAGAAAACTGATATTCCTGTTAGAAAATAAACATTTATTCTAATAAAAATACTAGTGAAACGCAACGGTAATTTCTAAGTAAATAAACTAATAGACCACTTTAAAATTAAAAATCATTCTTAAAAATAAACTTTTATTCTGGTAAAAAATAAAAGTAACACGTTCAGTAATTGTAAATAAATAAACAAATAATTAAATTCAATTTAATTCAACAAAAATACCTAAGAGTCTACAAGAGGTGTTCAAACAGGCCTCCACTTTGAGCGAGACAATAACCCAGTCTATTGTAAAATATGGTTCGCGTATATGCCAAAACTTCAGGGGTTATATCCCTATTAGCTTTAAAATATTTCGAACCGTTCGAGCGTTCATATCAAGTTCTTCTGCAATTGCGGTACTATTGCAAGGAAAATTAATTTCTGCTAAACTACATACGTCAGTCTCCCGATTTGCTCGTTCTTCAGTAATTTGAGGAGCTCCTCATTGTTATCAGTGCATTTTTTACAAATTTGTAGACAACCGATTGTCTCAAATTTTTTAATAATTTCTAAATTTTAGATTTTGAAGGAATAGGTTGATTTTCGTACGTAAATGCAAATCTGCCGATTATCTCATGTATACTTCTACCAGAATAATATCACTTAATAATCTGTCCTTTTGTTCCGTGGAATAAACTACCATTTTAAATAAAAAAATTTGACTTGAAACACGGAAATACCAACATTCGATACTTACGCTTCGAGGACCGAATGAAAGCAAATAACTTGAAATCCTCTTATTGTGCTAGGGCGTGGCGTATGCTGCCGCCCGCTCTCACCGCGCCAGCATTGTATTACCCCTTATCCGAGGGCCAAACTGGGAATTTACACGTATGTCGCTGCTTACGATGCATTATCTTCTGTCTCATTCTGATTTGATAAATAATATAGTATTTTCTTTATCATACTTAAGAAACGTCGAGTTTCTGTTCTTGATTTTCCAGACCTGTATATATATATATATATATATATATATATATATATATATATATATATATATATATACTACTCAGGAGTATAGTCAGAAGTGTCAAACTAATATCCTCATTGATATGTTTATAGACATTATCAGTATAAAATTATAAATCAGTGAATCTGTACCTACGGACAGTAATTTAGCAGAATCATTAAATTTTGATTTTATATAGTTGAAATGGAAATCATATAAAATTGTTTTCTATATTTCTATAATGCTGAAACTAGCATAGATAGACTTATTAAACTTGATATTTGGCCGTTTTATTTCAATAATAACTATTTCATTATTAACAACTGTTTACTGTGGAAATTTGGTTTACATATATAATTTTTGGCCCGTATCTAACTTTCCAGAATGTTACTTATTTAACATGTTTATATTTTTTTGCATTTTCCATAGTTTTACCAAAAACTGCATTATATATTAGTTAAAAGAAATTTTTTCAAATTCATTATTGCTCTGCTGTGTTTAACTCATTATAAGTTTTCAAACAAGATAATTGTTTAAATTTTAAAATTTTATGAATTTCTGTAATTCGTAAACTTAATTAAGAGCTTTTTTTAGATTCTTATAATGAATAACATAGTTTTTCTGATTAAAAAGTATAGTTAGTAATTTTTAACATTTCTAAGATGATACAAGTGTTATTAAATGTTCTGGACACAGAAGTAAGTCTTGATGAAGGTTATATAGTTCTACGGGATGTTCCAAATCCATTTCCACTACTGGTGAATCTTCAGGTGTATTATTGATAATATTTTCAGAGTAAAATTCATTATTATCAATAAAGCTGAATTAACCAGTAGGTAATGCTTTACCTATGGTAGCAACATATAAATTATTCACATCAAAGTATATTAAATATAATGATAAAATGTCAGGACTGTACTTAGTCTTCATGCATTTATTAATAGCCTTTCCACAACGGTTACTACATTGTGAAACTCCACCCCAAATTCATTTTTTAATCATTAATAACTGATCTAAATTTGTAACTAATTCTAATGTGACCTAGGAAATGAGAAGGCATACTTCGTAGGCCAAATCAGAAGCTGTATATGCCGTTAAACATTCTCAATTGTATGTTTTCAAACTCACTTTTCTGAAATTTTTTAAAACATCGGCCAATAGTAACACATCAGTTTTTAAATACAATTCCATATATTCATGTAAATTTTTAATTTAAAAAATGTTCCAAATATTTGCAACATGTTCATATTCTTTAAGCGTTATAGAACATTTTTTAATTTTATTATAAACATTCTAAATGTTTGGTAATTTATTATCTTCCAATTTTTCCCAACTATTAAGGTAATCATATAGAAATATACCTTTTTATAATAATAAATTTAATTCCTCTATATTTTCACAATATATTTTTCTGAAGAATCTAAATAGAAACTTAATTTATCTAGGCTACTAGACGTGAATGTGAATAAATCTAAAGATTTAAAATATATAATTGTATTTTCGATATGTTTTGTAAAAGAAATATATTTTTCTTTATTGACAGGTAGTAAGTAAACTTACTGAACTCTCTATCTAACTGTTTAATTAAAAAATGACTAGCATAACCAGATAAATTATGAAGCCAGCCCCTCTGTATTTTCCTGTAAAGTGACAATGATGCCTAACTGTTTTGTCATCTTCACTAAATGATTTTAAGCAAATACGACTTTTCCTTGATGTATAAAATGTTTTTTTTTTCAATATATCAATAAATAATGGATTTAGTTCTAATGCAAGTGCTGCAATTTCTTACAAAACCAACTTATTCACTTTTTACATGTATATAAATCAAATTTTGAAAGATTGTGGCTAAAACTACATAATTGATAAAAAGCAATAATACAAGGGATATGTTTTTGATAATTTTTAATATTACTAATTGTGTTTGTATCTTTATATTTTTCTGATATACATTCGAGGTCTGCATAAATAGCAAATGGAAAATTTTCTTTATTTTTGAAATGATGCTACACTCTTCCTCTGTTTGAAAGCAGAGGGTAGATAAGATTAAATTAAAAAGTACTAAAAACAAACAAAGTGGCCCTGCAGAAAAAGCAGTTTAGTAAAGTGAGCAAACCACCAGCTGCTCAGGAGAAGAGGTTCGAATTAAAGGTGCCAGCAGCTCTAAACCAGCTGAGCTGCAAGCTGCCTAAGGTGGTCGCGGTACCTTCCCTGCAGTCTCCATTCACGTAAGGCACCAAAATTCGCTAAATAAAAAGGAAAATAAATAGTCAACATTCATCATTCCACACTTAACATTTATTGTCAACTCTGAAACTTTACAGCATAAAACAACAAGTAAGACTCTAGGCAAATAATGGATAATCTCTTATATAATAAACTCTAAATACTATCACCGGTGTAAATGTGATCACGTTTACTAAAGACACAGATTAACCCCTTTATATTAATAGATAATAAATAGCAATTGCATAAATAGACAAGTAAATTAAAGGTGAATCAATAAAATAGACAAGTAAATTAAAAGTAATTATATGTTTGGTTTATCTGTGTTTCTTGGGCTAGATCTTCAATAAGGAGTAGAAGAAGAAAGAAAAAAGAGAAGATCTTGAATAAGAAGTAGAAAAAGAAGAACACTGAAAAATGAATTGGAAAATGAAGAACTTCAATAAGAAGTCGAAGAAGAACCAGAAGTAGAATAACCCTGAAATAAAACGTCTAAGAAAACTGGGTTAAATATAAATTTACGAGCTAGGCTACATTGATATCAAAGCAAAATAACAATGACGAGGTTATAAATTCAAAACACTCGGTATAACATTAATAAATTATAGAGTCGCTGCCCAGCTTGTAATATTATGAATGTAACATTAAATTAATGGAAAGAAAATACAATTATACATCCCAGTCAAGTTATAAACCATGTCAAGATAAGCTAACGAACTGGACTCATATAAAATTAATCATTAATTACAAAAATCTGATCAATAAAATAACAATAAATTGAAATAAATGGTTAAAATACAGTAATTAGCCCCAAAATTCAACCTATCCATAAAAATTAATAAATTTAGTTAACAAAATAACAAGATACTCATAATAGTACACAATTCATGAAGCTCTCGATCAAAAATCACTTAATAAATTATAAATCAATTAATATAATTAAATTTTACAGATTACGAGGACACACAATTCAGGCTTCAAGTAAAATTTGACAAATATATTACAAAAAATCACATTTCGATAATTAAAATTAGCTCGGTTACCCTGTGCTATTTTTGGTCTCATACTCTAGCATCACCCAAGTAAGAGAAAAATATCAAATCTATAAATTACCCCATTTAAATTTAAAAAATAATAACAAGTAACAATGATACAAACGTAAGTAAGATGAATAACACTGAATTAAATAAATAAGCAGTTAGCTGCAAAGCAATTATTAAAAAAAAAAAGAATGATAAGCTACCTTAAGGTTTACAGATGGCCGGTAAACTTAAGAGTTCTGGTCAAATGAGAGCCTCGATAATGTTCTCGAGGACCCTCAATCCTCGCAAGTTGTCTCAACAGTCTCTAAAACGGTACAACGGGGCAAATAAGTTTATGAAATAATAAGGAAAGCAAAAAAGAAGTCTGCACCACGTGTGTACTTACTCGTTGCTTCCACACTTCAGCTATTTAAGATCAAAATGGACGAGGAAAACGACTTTTTCTTCCCAAGTAAAATATTCACTTCCAGAAAAAAAACAGGACAGAAAAAATCACCCATGATGGAGTTGACCAGTCTGACAACAATTGTACGTAGTACAATATTCAAGTACGATTGAAACCGTCAAAGTAACTCTCTTAACCAACAAAAATAAATAAATAAAATGAAGCTATCGGCATATCTCCCGTAATCAATGTAAGCTCCAGATGAACAGAACACAATTAACATCATCCTATTGCAAATCAAAGTTAGAATAATTATTATACTGTTAAATTTCGGTACAAGGAAATAAAATTCCGTGCATTAACTCATAAAGCAACAAACCTTAGTCGATAAAACATAACTCGATCCTTTAGGCCACCAAGCTACCTGCCCAAATTTCCCTTCGCGAGTACGGAACATAGAGAGCAGAATCTGCGCACAGCGTCACTATGACCCACGAGAATACTCTTAAGGCGGTGTAGAATTTCCGAACGATGCAAAAAGAAGAGAATGACCCCATAACTTAAACAAGAATGTTTATTGCAGAATTTGCGAAATTAATTAAAATAATTCCCGGGAAGATGTTAAACCGAAATCTAGTAAATAAAGGAAGGTACGGTAAATAGACTTCTGAAAAGGAAACAGCCAGGTACGATGTAACAGGATATTAACGTAATTAAAATCGTATTTGTAGTGTAAGAAATTAGAATACAAATCAGAACTGTAAAAGAAATTAAACAGGAAATAGAGCTAACAGCTTTCAAAACATAGTAAAGCTGAAAGTACAATAAATGGATTATTTTTATACAAGGGATTAATGAGAAATTCTAAAGGAAAATGTCACTGTGATTGCCCATACCGTGAGTATTTGCATAAACAAGGTAAAATTAACAGAACTAGTTATAATGAGCCTAAACGGAATTTTGAACTGTAACAATGTGCAAAAGTTATAACTTTATCTTGATCTTGGTTAGGTTGTCTTGTTTTAATTTATTTTTTACAATTAAATGAATGTTTATTTAAGGAAGCGTTTGAACAAAAATGATTTAAACATCTGTCATAGTAAAATTTTGAGTGACTGAAATTACCACTTTGTTTACATAATAAACGCGCAAGATTTTCAATTAAAGCAAAATGATAAATTACCTGAAAGTTGTTAATATTTTCAGAGAAAGTGTAGATATGATCACTATTCTTTTCATTCATGTAATCTGTGGAGATCAAATTAACGGTTGTTAAATATTTACATTGACTCAAACATACTGGCAATACCTTTTTTCCTTCTAAAGTAAAAAGGTTTATTGAAATTTTAATCATTTTCTCATATTTATTAACACTTTTTTATTGCATAGGAAAATATGCTGTAATTAGATTTTGATTTATTAGACAGGGATTAAAAGCACCTACAATAGACCAGAGAAAAAAATATTTATCATTATTTTGAATACCTTTGAAAAACATATTTATGGATAAACATTTATTAAAATTAATTTTTAATTGTAAAATCTCAAAAACGACTAGTCTAGAATTGCTTTCTTAAATTTCTTCTAATTTTGTTAGAATATTATAAAATTGCTGTAATCAGTATTATGATTTTTGGTGTTGAAATGTTTTATATTTATTTCACCTGTGTTTGAGTTTAACAAAATTTGTCGAGAATTTTTAATAATGAATTTTTGAGTTTTTTTCTTACTTTACTTGCGAAAGATTTAAAAGCTTTTTAAAAGAGATGAAAGGATCCTTAATATTTAAATTTAAAATCGCTATGTTCTTATCCAATTGTCAAAACAGGATTTTAAATCAAGACAAATTAAATATTTAGTTTTATTATCATTTTTACAATTCTTAAATTGCTCCTTATGATATTTTACCAGGCGTAAATTTGGCTTCAATTTTAAAACTTTTTTTGTAATTTATAGATTTATCTTTTAGATATTTTTTTTGAATTAACTTTAAGTTAAAAATTTAGTTCACTTTAAATAGTAATTTTTTGGTTTTAATTAACATACCAATCTTGTCGATTTTCACCAACATTTATTCACTCAACTCATTAGTTTGATCGCACTTAACTATTTTCATATGGTAGTGCTGCTTCTTGTACAATATGTAAAACTGGAGTAAATGTTTTGAAAATTATTTAACTATAAATATATTTGGAATACATACTGTAACTAAATAGAAAAATCTCGCCACGTAAATTAAAATCATACATGAAATTACAATTACAAAAATATTAATAGCGTTAACATCACTCTAATTATTCTTGTCATGACTGTTCATTGAAGTATTGAGATAGATCATTTAAAATTTTATAAAAATTTCTGTTTAGTGAACTTTTTTTATAGACTGGTTGGAGTCTCAAGTGAAATCAACTTTTAATATTTTCAAATTTTTATAGAATTTAAGTTGCCATTATATACAATAGGGGAACATTGGGTAAATAAAAACAGTAAAAGTTAAGTTGAGTTTATGTATTAATTTGAATTAAAATTATTCAACCTGACAGTTTTACTATACAGGGTGTCTGGTAAGTACTTTCTAATTTCTCGGGAGCATACAGGGGAGGTCAAAAGAACCCTACTTTGTCATAGAAAGAAAATTCCTAAATTGCCCTTTAACGGAGATACAGAGCCCTAAAGAGGTACTCAGGGATTTACCTTTTCGTCTTTAAGTTTTGAGCGGACCTCTATAATTTAATGAAATTTTAATATTTCATAGAGGTCATAAAGACTCATTAAACCATATTACAGTAAATGTTTTAAATCATCAGAGAAATCAGGAAGGGACTTACAGCCGCACTCGTTGGGCCTAATTTTTGACAAGTGTCATTTTACACAGCTGAAAACTGATTTTCTAAATACTTTGGTTATTCCTCTTAAAAAAAGGAACTCTTAATTTATTTCGATAACACTGGCGATTTTCGAGATAATTCGGTTTTTATACGAAAAACTCAAACGTTACTAATGCTGAACACAAACAGGTAAAAATAAAATATGCAGGGTGTGCTGGTGTGCTTTAATTTATGGGGAAGCGCTGTCGAACTCTTCGAAGGTAAAGCAATTAATTTTAAATGTTATTGAAATTAAAAAATAGTGAAAACGTCTAAATGTTATTTTAGCAAATATTCAATATGTGCTTCACGTACTTCACTATATTTTCTTATTCTTCGAATATTTTCCTACTGCACTGCAAATAATATTCCCGCATTATTACGGATTTCGTTAGAATGCTGTGCTATTCTCGTTAGTAGTTCTTCTCTAATATTTACTGATATTGAAAGAACTAGTTCTTTTAGATGCCTGCAGAAGTAAAAGTCTAAGGGATTTAGGTCTGGTGACCTTGGTGGCCATAAAACAGGCTCACCTCAATCTATCCATCGAGGACCAAAAATGTTCGTTAAGTGTTGACTTACTATATGGTTAAAATAAAGTGGAGCACCATCATGCATGTGCTACATTTGCATTCTTCTATCAAGAGGTACGTCTTCCAATAAATTATCTAAATTTTGTTGCATAAATTGTAAATACATCTCACCATAAAGTCTTCCTTCCAAAATAAATGGACAAATAAGGTTATTTCCGATGATGCCAGCCCAGACATTTACAATAAACCTTTGTTGGTGTTTGTTTTAAATTACAGCGTGCAAGTTTTTATCAGCCCAAAAATGTAAATTATATGAGTTTATTATGCCATCTCTTGTAAAACCGGCCTCATCAGTAAACAAAATAAGGTTAAAAAAATTTTGATTTAGGTCATGTTGTTGAATAAAACAGTTGTAGTATTGAAGTCTTACTGGATAATCATCCGGAGACATAGCGTGTACTTTTTCAACGTGATACGGGTGTAGGGACTATTCTGTTAGAGTTTTATGTACAATCCATTTTGTAACATTGTTTCGTGCTGGGAGCTTTCTTATGCTGTTTAAAGGGTTGTCATCAATATCTTGTAAAATTTGTTCCTCTACGTGAGAGACTCGTGCTTCCTGGGAGGGTCCTCACAGTCACGTCGCGGTAAAAATGACCCTAAATAAAAAAAATAATTGGTTAACTCTAATAATTATTTTCTAATCATTTTTACCGGTTTCCCTTAGGTTTCGATCAACCCTTTGAAAGGTTTTTGGACTTGGTAATGTTAGAGCTGGAAATCTTTCAGCATAAAGTTTCCTTGCCTTCTAAGAATTTGACAGCGCTTCCCTACAAATTAAATGCATAACAGCATATTTTCCGAAAGAATATCCTTTCATTTTTAAAATTATTTTTAGTTGAAGCTGTTTTGATAATTTTCGTCAATAGTAATTCATTATGTAGGTATTAACAATAACAACCTGTTTTTGCCTGCTTGTGTTTATAATTTGTAACTTTTGAATGTTTCGCATAAAAATCGATTTATCTCGAAAACCGACAGCTTTCCTCCTTTGTATGTTCCCGGAAAATTAGGAGGTCCTTGTATATTCTCACGAGCGTGATGTGTAATTGAAGATTTTCGAGCATCCCGTGTATATACTCTCAGGACTGTAAGGCAGCTGCCTTATGTTGTATTTAGAAATTATTTTTCATAAAATAACAGTATAAAGATGACCACGTGTGTCATCTTGAAGTTGGAGTATTGCTGGAAGAACCAGATGGGATTTTTATGTAAAG
Organism: Diaprepes abbreviatus; assembly: GCA_034092305.1. Lineage (NCBI taxonomy): Eukaryota > Metazoa > Arthropoda > Insecta > Coleoptera > Curculionidae > Diaprepes > Diaprepes abbreviatus. The sequence continues at coordinate 8,712,394 of JASJET010000032.1, read as the reverse complement.
TAATAAAAATTGTTTTGGCTATTGCGAGTTTAAGGGGTCTAGTCCGAAAGTACACTGCGTTTTTGATTTTCAAATTATCTTTTTTAGTAGTTATTTTATAATATTCTGCTAGGTTGCTTAGTATCTGCCTTAGCGTTTACTGCATGAGTAGTGAACATAACCCGATTCGCTCGATCCCCCCACTCCTCGACCTTGACCTTGATCTTGCTTCACCCCTCTTTGGCCCCGCCCACATGTCCTTGTCATTGACCTTGAAAGTGCACGTGTGCTTTGGCCTTGGCCTTGTGTTCAAGGTTGTGTGTGTGACCTTGACCTTGACCTTGGTCGAGACGACCTTGACTTTGTTGAAGGTCATCTTGGGTGTGTGACCTTGAGGATATGTTACGTGGTTGGGGGTGACCTTGAATGGTTTTATATAAGGTATGGGGCAGTTTCATTCATCAGTTGGCTCTGACTTGTATAGGTAGTACATGTGTTAATATTTGACAAATCATGGCATATGTTTGTGAAAATTGCGGTTCTAAGTTTACTAATATTTATAATATGAGACGTCATCAAAGAGAATCGTGTGCGGCGAGATTTAATGAAGTGCCTGGAGGAAAACGGCTCCGAATTGAAGAGTATACATCGACGATTCCGCTAATTAATTGCGCTACATGTAATGTAGATGTTCCAATAAATCATATGTCGGTGCATAAACGAACACAACAACATAAAAATAATTCATGTTTGCCGGTATGTCATGGTGTGCAACTCGTTGAATGTGCCTTCAAAAGGAGAATTGCAACCTATCGGGTTAGCAGTGATATGAAGCATTCCGATTACGTAATGTTCTTTGCAGACATTAAATCCAAGGTGGTGGAACTTGTTAATAATTTATTGCGTGTGCATCATGCTTTAAAAGTTAACATGACAGCTGTTGGCGAGTACATGCTTCCATCACAAGAAATATTCAGTGAAAAATCCTTCAACACTGCTAATCAAATAATTAGTGTAGAAAGTGATTTGGATGCCGTTTACCATTCTTTCACCGAATTAATAAAAACGCAGGCGACAGAGTTCCAGGAGAAAGATTCAGGTATAGAAAAATCAAAACCCGATATATTAAACTGATTTTTATATATTATTTTTCTTGTTATAGGATGGGCTCTTGTGCGAATTTTATACTTGGAAGTTGGTATCAACAAGTATATGCCTATGGGTGGCTCATCATACATCAAGTTGCCGTGTTCTATTGAAAAGAAAGGAACTGTCGTCAATGTGATTAACCAGGACGAATTTTGCTTTGCGTGGGCTGTAACATCAGCATTGTTTCCTCCAACAGCAGAGACTTCACAGAAGACATCCTACCCCCATTTTTCTAGAGTGCTAAATGTAACAGGTATGGATTTTCCAGTAAAATTACGTGACATAAAAAAATTTGAGGAAATGAACAACATATCAATTAACGTATACGGTCTGGAATCTAAATATGAAAATAATGAAGTAATACATGAAGTTATTGGTCCACTGAGGTATGCGTCAAAAAAGTTGGATAGGCATGTAAATTTATTGTTAATTACAAAAGACTGTAGTAGTAAAGATGGCGGTGAACATTTTTGTGATACGACTTGTTCAAAGAGTCATTATTGTTGGATTCGGGATTTATCACGTTTAGTTTCAAGTCAAATTAGTTGTCAACAACATAAAATATATTTCTGTGATGGTTGCCTCATTTATTTTAGTACACCGTCAGCTTTAACTTTACATCAAAGCTACGATTGTAACCACATTTTCACGCAAACATCCTCAGTGGATTTAAAAATCGATAAATTTGGAAAGAGTGTGCCGGAAAATATTTTAAAATTCGAGGGTATATGTTTTAAAACCCGTTGAAACGGTACAACCAAACCCACAAAATTCTTACACTGTAAAAAGTTTTAAACATGAACCATATTCTTTTGCTTATTTAATTAAATGCTCTTTTGACGACTCACTTTCGAAATTTGAGCTATTTCGGGGGAATAATGCAGCTCAAGTCTTTGTGGATCGTATCGAGTGTGATTTAAGGGCTCTATACAACACATATTTAAAAGACATTAAGCCTATGAAACCGTTAACGCCTGAAGAAAAAAGGGAGTTTAATGATGCTAAAATATGTGGTATATGTGAAGGCCCTTTTGAAGAGGGTGAGATTAAAGTACGAGACCACTGTCACATAACTGGTGCAAAAAGATTTGGTGCTGCACATTCCGTTTGTAATTTAAATTATAAATTACCCTCTTTTATCCCTATCATATTTCATAACTTAAGCGGCTACGACAGCCATTTATTTATAAAAGAGTTATGTAAATATGGGGATAAAATTGGTGTTTTGGCTCAAAGTAAGGAAAAGTACATATCATTTACCAAAAGCATTTATGTGCACGATTATTTTGATAGTAAATGTGGAAAAGTCAAGAGGAAATATTTAAAGTTGCGATTTATTGATAGTTTTAAATTTCTGTCAACGTCTTTGGAAAATTTAGGCAGCGGTTTAAACGACGACGATTTTATTGAAACGCGGAAACATTTTTCAAATATCAACCAATTTAATTTGATGCGTCAAAAGAGTGTTTTTCCCTATAGCTTTATTGACTCTATAGAAAAAATGGAAAATACATGTCTTCCAAGTAAAGATGAATTTTATGATAATTTACGGGAAGAACATATTAGCGATGAAAGCTATAGAAGAGCAAAAGAAGTATGGCGCTTGTTTGCGTGTAAAACTTTGGGGGACTATTCGGATGTGTATTTAAAATCAGATGTGTTGCTATTGTGTGATGTTTTTGAGCAATTTCGGAATAATTGTTTAAAATTCGATAAACTTGATCCAGTACATTACTATACCATTCCAAGTTTATCATTTGATTGTATGCTGCGTATTACTAAGGTAGAGTTAGAGCTCTTAACTGATGTAGACATGATACATTTCTTTCAGAAAGGTATACGCGGTGCCATAAGCCAGTGTACAGAAAGGAAGCACATCGCTAATAATATTTTTTTACCAGACTATGACCCAACAAAACCTTCTTCATTTATAACATACCTTGATGCTATAAATCTATATGGTCATAGTATGTCACAAGCATTACCATATGGTGGTTTTCGATGGTTAAGCGAGCGCGAAATTCTGGATTTAAATATTATGGCTGTTGGTGATGATAGTTTACATGGCTACGTTTTGGAAGTTATCCGACTGAGTTGCATGATGCACATTCTGATCTTCCATTTCTAGTAGAAAATATCATACCGCCAACAGAAAACGCTAAATTACCGAAATTAATTCCTAATTTACAAGATAAAAAAAAATACATTGTACACTATAGAACTTTAAAACAAGCCATCGCCAACGGCTTAGTGGTAATGCAAACCCATCGAGTATTACAGTTTAAGCAATCAAAATGGCTAAAATCGTATATTGATTTTAATACCAATTTACGTAACAAGGCCACCACAAAATTTGCGAAGGACACTTTTAAATTAAAAAATAACGCGATATTTGGTAAAACTATGGAAAATGTGGAAAATCGAAAGGATATAAAATTAGTAACACATTGGGAGAACAGTGTAGGCAGAAATGGAGCTAGAGCACTAATATCCCGCCCCAATTTCAATAGTAGCTCGATATTTACCGAGAACTTTGTTGCTATACATATGAATAAAGTTAAAATATTGTACAATAAACCAATTTATATCGGTTTTTCCATATTAGATATATCAAAGACTGTAATATACGATTTTTATTATAATTTTATTAAATCCAAGTTTGGCGATGATGCTTCGTTACTTTACACCGATACTGACTCGCTTATATTAAAAGTGTATACGGAAAACTTTTATCAAACGATATCAGAAAACCCCGAAAAATTCGATACATCAAATTACCCCGAAATTAATAATTTCAACATAATTAAAAGTAATTCTGTAGTTGGTAGAATGAAAGATGAGTTTCCTGGTGATCCGATAATAAGTTTTTATGGTACCGGCGCGAAGGCTTATTATGTAAAGTCCATTAATAATGAATTAAAAAAAGCCAAAGGTATCAAAAAATGTGTTATCGAGAAAGACCTTCATCAGGAAGACTACCAAAGAATTGTTGAACGGGGTGGTTTGATATTAAGAAAGATGAAGACATTTAGAAGTGAATTACATAACATTTATACCAACATAATAAATAAAGTAGCATTGTCACATAGCGATGATAAACGTTATGTAATTCCCAGTTCAACCAAAACTCTACCTTGGGGGCATGCAGACATAGATTTTTACAAAACAGACCCGGAAGAAAACTTAGCAAATTTAGTCACCGTGTTGGAATCATTTCTAAGTCAGGACAGCACGTAATCTGGAAAATCCATATTTCATTATTTGTATTGTTTTTATTATTTCTATTAAACATACAACATTAATATGTAACGATAGTATTGTAATTTTTTTTTTTTTTTTTTTTTAATAAAAAACATGTATTACTTGATTGCTTTTTTATTGAACCTTTATTTTAAAATTATAAATATAATGAAGTGTCGACAAATAACAAACTGTAAAAGTTATTGTTGAAAAATTTGTCTAATAGTAAATTAAACGCACAGGTCTACGAGTAAATGTTTAATGTGAAACAGGTTTGCTGACAAGATCCTCCATAGTCTTTTCAATTTTCAACATTCTAGAGTTAAGTTCATCACGCAGTTCGTCTTGCCTAAGTTCATATATTGCAATAACAGTATCATCAATGTATCCTCTAAGTTCTTGACCGGTTTCAATTAATTTCTTGCGTACGTAACCTTCAAGTTGGTTTCTGAATATATCTTTAATAACAATTGTTGAGTCATGTAAAGCTTTCTGCGTATCTTGCACACACTGAGCAAGGTTATTATCAACATAATTTCGTGTGGTCGCATCGTCTCCTTCAAGAGGTCTATCTTTTGCTTCCCATGTCGTAATCTCCATTAGGTGTAAGTTTAAAACCTATTCCTGAAGGACCTCGCATAAAGTTAAAATCCTTAAATTTTCTTTTGCGACCGAACTTATCAATAGTGTTTACTTCTGACATTGTTATGTGAGACTGATTTGAAACCATTAGATTTCACCCTAATATATGGTTCTATTTCATAAATAAACGGACTCTGCAGAAAAATATGGATTGCAAAACGTATTTTAGGTGATGTTTAATAAATACACATACAGATTCATTTTACTATTGTTTTATTGAAAAAAAAAATTAAAATATAACAAAAGATTGAGTTTACTTTTTATTATTAAAAAAAATAAAAAAAATAACAAACAAAAAAATTAAAAATTAAGAAATAAAATACATGTTAATTTCTTCTGTACAGGTAAGCTTCTTCTATGACCCAATTTCTTCTCTGGATGGCACGTTCATTAATGTCCTTGAACTGGTAGTAAACTAGTCCACAAAAGCCGCATTGTACAAATTTAACCCTGAAAAGGTCAATGTAGTTGAAGTCGTACGTAAGATCATTTCGCCAGCAGATACCTAGTCTTTTACAATGATGACAAGTTAAATAAAAAGCTTTTGGTATATGACTGTATGTTTTGGCTGCTTCACTAGGTTGTTCATCGGTTGGCAACATGATGTTTGAATATGTTGTACTTTTCAATCGCGGTACTCTAATTATGTATTACTTTTTAAAATAACCTTGACAGGACCAAAAAAAATCCTTGAAAATTACAACCTCGAAAACGACCCTGACATTGACGGGTACTTTGACCTTGGCCTTGGCCTCGCATCTAACAAGTTTAGTACTATATTTATATGCTTCTTTAAAATAACCTTGACAGGGACAAAAAAAAAATCCATGAAAATTACAGCCCTGAAAACGACCCTGGTATTGCCGGTTACGTCGGCCTTGGCCTTGGCCTTGCATCTGACAAGTTTAAATATTATACTTAATGCATCGAACAAAAGGAATAAAGGCGGTGTAGTGGGGGAAATGGGCATAAAAGCAGACTTGCTGGCTCGAGCTCTTCACAGTTCGTCAGAACAGCAAACAGTACAGTGCTAAGAAAAAGTTAATTGTGTGAGTTTGAATATCGAAAATGTCTAGTGTACGGTCTCTTTTAGATGCTCTTGACGTGAGCTGCGGTTCACAGCAAGGCATGCTGGATAACATGAGTGGTTTGGAAGTGTTAAGTCCGGGGGTGTTCGAGAACTGGAATGGCGTGGAGCATGAAGATGCCGAAGACCGAGCCCTCAACGATGGTCGCGACGAAGAGTTAGTTCAGTCGGCAGCGCAATTCCTGGAATGCTGGACGGAGGAGAAGGAGCCAAAGATAAATGTGATTAGTGATGTGGTTGTGCGAAAAGCATCGCGGCCTAGGGAATCTTCTTCGAAAGCGTCGAAACTGAAAAAGCTCTTGACTATGCGGAAGTCGGAAATCGCCGATAAAAAAACATTTTATTCGGCGATTAAAGGTGTGGGACAAGGGAAGAAGAAAAAGTTTAACTTTAAGCGTCCCTCCACCCCTGTTCCATTACCCGACTTCCTAAAAACAGCACCAAAAGAGCCATTGTCAGTAGAAGTGGAAGTCATAGAAGGCCCCGATGGACCAACACCACCAACGCCACCAACACCGGCCAGCGTAGAGAATGAAATAGTGTCGGAGGTGAAGTCTTCCCCAGCGCCAGCGCCACTGTCGCCGATATTGGGGTGCCGGAAACCCATGAAGAAGCGGTTTAAGCGTTGTTTTGAAGGCGATGAAGTTTCCGCTGCTTCGTCGTCGTCGTCGTCGTCATCGTCATCGTCTTCACCAAATAAAACCGCGTCTTCTTCGTTAATATATTCGGAGCCATCACAACCGGAGTGGGTCGAAGACTTCACCAACTCTCAGAAGACCAAATTGACCGACATTTATGCCATGAAAAAACGCTTAGTGAAAGAAGTGGACGAGTGTGACAGTGACATTATAGAACTTGAAAAACAATTAGAGATAAAAAAGGTGAAATCTGCGCGGTTAAAAAGACAATTAGAGGACTTTAATAAATTATGTAGTAGGTGTTAGGTAGTTGTAGATATTAGCTTTTAATTTATAGTATTAAGTTTGTAAATATATATATATATATATATATATATATATATATATATATATATATATATATATATATATATATAGTGTTTGATCAAATTTTTTATATTTTATAATGAGAATAAAAATGACTTGAAAATTTATTTTTGTGTGTTATTTCATATAGGCCCTGTCCCACATAATATTAGGTAATAAAAAAAAAAGAGTGAATAATCCACTAAAACTACGCAATAGCAATAGTTGTAAATATTTTCTGATAATATTTACAAGTATGCTAAAACATGGTTCGGTTTATGAAGTTAAGGTTCTGTCGCCAGAACTTCTAATACTTTGTATCTCAATATTGTATGTTTTTATGAAAAAAACATAAAATATTGGTTAAAAAGTATTATAACCAACTAAAACTACGATCAAATTATTTTGTGGTCCTGAAAAGGACCGTTTGGTTGTAAAACATGCGACTCTTTTATTGAGTTGTGGAGTCGCACGGCCCGTCATCATCAGCGGGGGTGGTGGTGTTGTCCTCTGTATATTCGATGATGAACCGCCAAAGTTCATCCCATCTAGGATCGTTCGGCTCCCACTCCAAACAATTCTCTGTGGTAGAATCTACCACAGGGCATTGGATGGGTTGTTGTTGTTGTTGTTGTTGAGTCGCTGACATGTTGAACTAAAATGATTGTAATAAGTATTGGCGGTCGTATATATAGAGACAAATTAATGGTGGGGGGTGAAAACAAATGTCGTATTACGTATTGAGACCAAAAGTTGTTTGTGGTCTCAAATACGAACGAACGATTTAGCTGGGTTCCACCAGCACTTAAAGTTTTAATACTTTGTATCTAATATTGTATATTCTATACATACAATATTAGTAACAAAGTACTAATATGTACTAAAACTACGATCAAAGTATTTTGTGGTCCTGAAAAAGACCGTTGTTGTGTGCCCTTAAAAAGGGCCAGGGAGAGTGTGGGGCTTATGGTGCCCCATCCTCGCTGGTCGACCACCAGCTTGACGAATCGCAGGGGCCTTGTGGGTCGTCGGGTGTTGGTGATGCTGGAATTTCCAGCACCGCATCTTCCGTCGAGTCCGGCTCTGGCTGCGGCGACGGAGTTTCGAGTCTTTGTAAGACCCAATCGCCCGCATCGTCTAATTCCACTAGACCCGGATCATGGTCATATACTAGCGGAATCGGCTCATCCAAGTCGTCCCAACGTAGGACGTCAATTTCAAAATCCACCTCGTCGTCGTCGTCGAAGACTTGCAGGTCTCCAACGTTGTCGGCTACGGTGTCATCACTAAAGATGGATGAGCCTCGGCTGGCGAGTCTTTCTTCCTCCATGTTCATCGTATGAGGGTTGATGAATATATGACTGTGTAACTGGCCCAGTCTCATATATATAGAACTACCCCCACCCCACCAACGGATTCTAAATGTTATGTATTGGTGAGAGCTTATAGAATTATTGATTTTTTCAAAAACTTTAAATAAGGAATTAGATTTGTTTAGAAAATAAGACTTATTCTTAATATTTTGTGAAGAATACATTACAAAAAAAAATAATAGAAACCTTGTTTGAAATGTTAACATTTTCATAGGTTCTCAAGCATATAACTTGGCACTTAAGCTACGAGACAAATCGGCGTTAAACGAATATCTCGCCCCATAAGTGACGATTACTAAACTACGATCAAAATATAATGTGGTCCTGAAAAGGACCGTTTTTGTGGCCCTAAAAGGGCCTGGGGGGAGGGTGGGGTGCCTACCGTGGAGTAATACCCAACGATATTAACACCGACCTAGGTGCAGCCCTTGGTCTTCTCATTGGCGGCACCGTCGTCGTCGCTGGTGGACTTGAAAAAAAAAAAAAAAAAAAAAAAAAAAACCCTCCCCTACAACTTCCACATACTCCCGTTCGGCGGCCCTAGCCTCCTAACTCGAGAATTTCAATTTTTTCATCTAAATTTTTTGTCATTTTTAAGATTTTCCAAATTGTATTCTACTCAAAATTCTAGGTAATTAAAGTGCTTTTATTTTTTCTCTATCTTGAACGGTTCCCGAGCTACAGCGCTTTAAAGAATTCAAATTACTAACTTTCTATAACCCTTTTTTTCAAATTTCATTTTTTCGAATTTTCAAAAATACTACAATATGTAGAAAAAAATTCTCTCTTTAATTTCCCAATACCGTTTTTCTCTAAATCTTCAACTTTAGCGCGTATTCAGCATTTTCAAAAAAAAAAAAATTATAATTTTTTTTACACCATCGCATTCTCCTCAAAATTTTGGGCTATCAAAGTGCTTTTATTTTTTTTCTATCTTGAACGGTTCCCGAGCTACAGCGCTTTAAAAAATCCAAATTACTAACTTACTATAACCCTTTTCTTAAAATTTCATCTTTCCGAATTTTGAAAAGTACTACCATATGTAGAAAAAAATTCTTTTTCTAATTTCCTAATATCATTTTGCTCCAAAACTTCAACTTTGGCGCGCATTCACCATTTTTCAATTTTTTTTTGAAAAAATTTTTTTTTACGTTTTTACTATCGAGAAAAATGCTTGCTTATAGTACTCGATTTCCTCTATAATTTTTTCTTATAACTTTTTTCCCTATTCCTAACCGTTACTTTCCTACAAATTTTCTAAATCGTTGTTTTCATATTTTGCCTTAAAATTTTTTTCTTGTGTTATTTAAGCTCTTTTTTCCACTTAATAAACCACCATTTTCTAAATTCCCGTACTCTTTTCTTAAAGAGCGGGCTTTTCCGCCAGCTTTTTTTTTTGGTTGGGTTTCAAATAAATATAAAACTACTACTTCACTCATTACAAATTTATTGATTCAAGAACATTATTTTGTGTTACATATAATAGATACATTAAAATATAGATTTATTGGTCACCGAACCGTTTAATACATTATAACTAAAAAATGAGTCGTGAATAACTAATGCGTACACTTTAGTGTCTTTGGGGAATTTATTCTTTCTCGTTTGGAACTCCAATTTTACATCCACTGTCGATGAGTTAATCGCCTCTGGTTGATGACTTCAATTGATAATAAAAACGGGGTTTTTCATATATTCCGCGAACGTTATCATCGGATCGTTTATCTCGCGCCCGTAGTAGCTGCTTTGGAAGTTTTCGTAATTGTAATAGGCTGCTGCGTACAGTTTCTTGGCGAAATCTAAATTCCATCTTTCGTATGGATAAACGGTTGAATTCAGATACAGTCTAATGTCGCATACGTCGGCGTGGGTAAACTGGGTTGCGTTTTTTTCTTTCTTGTCGCAATTATTGCTGTCTTGAAACCCGACGATTATATAGCGCGGTCTTTCCAGACTTGTACTCGTTCTCAAGGCCCACACGTCGGAAGATGTTTGCCTTAAAGCTGGTAATTCGTACAGATTCCATTTACGATATGCCATTTGAATACTGGCATTGTTTCCTCCTTTATTAATGCGAGACAGTATTTTCAATTTTTGCTTGTCGTCTGGAATAATGTGACGAATTTTCCATTCGATTTTGTCGATACTAATTTCTGCCTCTACTTCGCCGACGTAACAATTGGTAAAAGTGCGAGCTATAATCATAATAAGCTCTTGTTTTACGTTGAAAACACCTTTTGCGTAATCTTCGGCGAATCCCATAAGATATTTTAAGGGTAATTTCCCGGAGAATACGTTACTTGCCGTGTCTACGATATCTCGGTTTGCTTCGTCGAGACCCCATCCGCACGTCATGAGAGATCTTTGTTGCAAACTTCCGAATGAAACCATGGTTTTTAATGTCGTCGTAACTCCAGGTTTACGAACCACGGCGACCTGCTCACCTCCCATCTCGTAGCGAATTTCATCGAACAAAAATGCGAGGGCATTATTTGATAAAAAACATCTTTTCGTTGCGTCTATGGGTTTAAATTTTCCTTCGATATATATGTAACTTTCGGCGATATCCAGTATAATATCTTGAAAATTAATGGGGATACGGACTTCATCCGAATTGTTGAATGATGGAGATCCGTATGGTTTATACGTATGCTCTTCTAGACTAATAATGGAATTGTCCAAGATGGGCTCGGAGAAAACCTCTATTTTATCGCTGGTGGTGGAAATCATTTTCGCACTTTAAGACCGATTGATTTTAAAAATTTATAGTCTTCGGCAGATAACTGTTGAGATGTTTGTGATCTAACGTCTGGACGACGACTAACCTTGACGTTAACTCTTCTTTTACTTTTATTATGTTTCGGCGGTTCCCCCATCTTAGTCGACAGCACACACAATTGATGATTGAAGCAAAAACCCATTTTTATGAAAGTTTCTTCAGTTCCAATTTCACGATTATTTTCTCGCCTTGAAAATTGATTAGATCACCGCTATCGTCCAAGATGCGAAGAGTAATGTTGTCGATAAACTGACGTCCTGCCGGCATCAACGGCATATAAATATTATTTTGTGGTTCTTTACTGATTTTGTAACCGGGCTCCACGTCGATATCGAATTCGAACAAGGTATGACCTTCCACCGAATTCATATATGCTCCGGAAATTATATTACAATCTACGCGTATGATGCGTACTTTCATTATTTCCACCATCTCGGTTGATTCGTGCTTTTTGTCTCTTTTTAACACTGTATGATTAAATCCTAACATTTTACCGATACTCGCCTCTCCCCGGAAATCTATAGTATATTGGGAGTTCAGTTCACATTTCAGCGTATTATTATTAGCGACCAAGTAAAAGATTCCATCGTGCTTTTCTTCAGTTGAAATCCTCAAAGCCTCCAACATAGCTTTACCTATCTCATCTATTTCATAGGCCCCAGGTGGAATCTGCAATTGTATCGACTCGGTGGTGTAACCCTCCTTCATGTAGGCAAACTTATTGTTGCTTTCGTCCACATTAAAAATTGAATTGTATGTGTAAAATCCCAGCAATGCCAGACCATATTTGTTTTCTCTATTTAATTCGACTGGTGGATAAAAATCGGCGCTTAAGACGCTCGAGTGTCCTGTTAGTGTGAACGTATAAGACATGACTAACCATTAAACATCACACATCTCGGTTTTATTCTTAGCGGCAACATTTAAAAAGATTCATCTTCACACCTTTTCTCACTGCATTAGATAGTGATGTTTTTATGCTATTTTCTGCTTTTATGCGCACATTGCTGATTTTGCAATAACAACAAAATATTTTTCTAGCTGTAAGATCCTCATCAGACGTAACCTCGTTTAAATTGCTGCTGCTGCTGAAATAATGTTTGCAACCGCACTGATATTTTAATATATCGATATCGCTTTTAAGGTGCTCGGGCAACTTTTCCCAAACGAATGGAATTTCATTTGGGGCTAATGCAATCATCACTTCCTTGGGCATGTTTTCTAACTGTTTCACGGTCATTTTCCTTAATCCACCGGCTAGATGAAATGCTTTCAGTGATTGGAACATTTTAGTATAGTTATTGCGATCCATTTGCGGTGTTAATGGTGACGATGATGATGATGATGACATCTTTTACGCTGATGATTCGACAAGAAACTTTAAGCACAAATGTCCACACCAGACTGTTCCAAAATCCTGCTGACGATCGTATGTATAGTAAATAATTTTTGATGGTTCCGATCCCGTTTGTAGATATCGTACCAATTCGATCGGTGGGGGTAAATCGCCGAAGCTGTCATAATATGTTACTTTAGAATTATTTTTTCTATAAGCTACCCAATGAGTCCCTGCACCACGCGTACTATCCAAATTCACTATTGCTGCTTCGTAACGTCGAGGACCTTGTCTAGGTAATAAATCCCTCATATAAACGCCTCGAAAGTGTCCTATTCTTTTCTTTTTGGCATATTTTTCTATATCGATGTTAGATAGTGGTCTTCGAGGTAGGGATTCAATTAGTTTTTTGATCTACGATTTAAAAATAATCCCATACCTTTACGATATGGCTTTAGAAACAAACCATTTCCTTTCGATTTTAAATACAGGCCGGCACCGGTTTTATCTTCGCTGCTTGTTTTTACTGCTTTTATGGCGCGCACAATTCCCGCTGCCCCACCGGCTAATGAACCCAAAGCTGATAACCCGGAAAAAATTGGTATTAATGGTAATATTCCACCAGTTTTAGGAATCGGTATTATTCTCGGTGTACGAACCTTCCTTTTGCCACCTGCCGCTTTTACCGATCTACGTGCTGCCGACAGAGCTATTTTAGATGCATTCATGACATTTTTTTCCAACACATTTTTACTTCCGGCTTTTAATAATTCCCTTCGAACTGCTTGTCGAATAGCTGTTCCGAAACTGGCTTTCCGAACATGTCGATTTTTATTAACACCTTTCCTTTTTGTATGACGCGTGCCTTTACTAGATTTTTTTTTGTTGATAATGATGATGGTACACCCATACCAAAACGTTGTTTTCCTTTCATGATGTTTGTAACTAACCAAGCTGCTGTTTTTTCACCTAAACTGGAATCTTTCGATTTTACTCTATTCCAAGCACTTTGTTCGAGCTCGTAATCCGCTCGATGTCTCGCACTTATGTTGTCTTTATTATGTAAATAGGCTAAATCGTGTTTTTTGCATGCGGCATCCAAAGGATTAATGCCTGGATCACCTCTTGTTACACGTTTTATTACTTTTGTTCCGGGTCCGCAATATTGATAACCAGGAATGTGTACCTCGAATGGTAATTTATTTATTAACGAATTCACAATACCGTATCCAGTTTTGTTGGAAACGTGAGACCGTCCACTTCGTTTGACGCTCGGCATCTGAATGACAGTTTTTGTGAAAAATTGCCTATAAAATATCAAATTTTCCTAAGATGCGCGTTATCGATCTTAAACAAAAACTTCCTATTGACAATCTCGATGAAAAAGTCGGACTTGGATTTGAAAAGAAGATAATGAAGAGACACGGTCCTTTACTTCCTTCCTCTATTCGCGGCCTGTTAATTGGTCCATCCAATTGTGGAAAAACTAATGTCATGATTTCGCTGGGCTACGTTTCGAAAATGTCTATATTTACTCGAAATCTCTGTATCAACCGAAATATGAGTATTTAAGGAAAATTTTAGCGCCCATCAAAGGTTTAGGCTACTATGCCTTTAGTGATTCCAGTAATATTGTGGAACCGTCCGATGCAAAACCAAACTCTATATTTATCTTTGATGATGTTATATGTGAAAAACAAGATGTTATAAGATCGTACTTTAGCATGGGACGTCATAAAAATATCGACTCCTTTTACCTAGCGCAAACATATTCGCGAGTGCCTAAACAGCTTGTGCGAGACAACGCCAATTTTATTATTATGTTTAAACAAGATGAGTTGAATATGAAACACATATTTTCCGACCACGTTTCACCGGATCTAACTTTTACTCAATTTCAAGAAATGTGCTCAAAATGTTGGGATAATAAGTATGGATTTTTAGTAATTGATAAAGACAGTGATGTGAAATCGGGAAGATACCGCAAAGGATTTGATAGCTATATATTACTGTAATAATAAGAGAAAACGCTCATTTGATTGTTGAAACGTCCTTTGTTAACATCATGAATAACGCGATCGACTTAAAACGTAAGCTAGTGGAAGCTACCAATGCCGTCAGAAAAAAATTTAAACAAATTAAAGCGGCTAAAGAGTTTAATGTTGTGGAATTGGAAAAGTTTTACGAACCCATTTCTAAGCCGTTGACAACTATATCTGATGTGGTTAAGCAACGTCAGCAGCAGCAGCAGCAGCAACAACAACAGCAACAACATTATCCAGCTACAAAGCCACATAGTCTCAGTACATCAGTGCAGTCGACTCAAATATCAGGTTTTCCCCAACCTACACATTCCTTTCAAACCTCCACACCTATTCAGCAGCAGCAGCAGCAGCATCGCATTTCAAAAGAAGATATTAGCCAATCGGTGTTTGATACACCCTCGACATCAACTAATACATCTCTCGCATCCGCTGACACCACAACTTCCGATACTTTAAACGCACACCTGAAAGGATTACGTTCGAAACCATCTCTATACGATACTGTATATGGTGTACGTTTTGGTTCAAAAACAGATCATAACAAAAATTTTATTGGTAATTTAGAGGTGCGTTTTCGAAATGGAAATATTGTCTTATACAAAAAAGGGAAAAATATTGCCGAATATGGTGGATCACCGGCACTTTATGATTTGTTATTTCTTAAAACACCCCCAAGTGTAGGCAAGGAACAACAACAATTAAGTGATAAAGTACTTTCAACGTACAAGGAAATTTTGGAATCAACGAATGCTGTCTACAACAATTTTAAAAAAAGTGATGGTTTACGGGAGACCAGATGGAACAAATATTTACGAATTATTAAACCTCTGATAATGGGCACAAAATTAGGTGGTACTATTACAAGAAAAAATCTCTCGGAAAAACTACAGTTACCCACAAAAAAGAAATTATCTTCGAAAAAATTTCAATATGTCTACTGGAACAAAGCTAAAGAGTTGGTGGATCGTTTACGTTTGTTGTGGAGTTCCAAAATGGCAGGTCACACTGGACACGAAAATGAAATTATGTCAATCATAGAGGAATTACGAGAAGAAGATATAATATATTAAGCTCAATATTTAATGATATTATTCAGTGCTTCCTTCGATCTGAAACCTTTAGTATTACTAATAATATGGAGCCCAGTCTAGAAAAAATCAAGATTGTTAATGAACTACATAGAACGGCTAGAAAAAATTTTGTAAGACGGCGCACGATAATAAAAGGATACAGAGATTTGTGGCAAATTGATTTGGCTGAAATGCAACAGTATGCTGATGAAAACGATGGTTATCGTTATATTTTGGTCTGTATAAATTGTTACTCGAAATTTGTCTATACCAAAGCCATAAAAAACAAGACTGGTATAGAAGTTACTAATGCGATGAAAAGCATCATTGAAGAGGCATCATATACACCAACAAATCTGCAAAGTGATCAAGGAAAGGAGTTCTATAATACAAACTTTCAAGCCCTGATGAAAAAATATAATATAAATCATTATTCCACTTACAGCACAAAGAAAGCTGCAATTGTTGAGCGAGTCATAAGGACTTTAAAAAATAATTTATATAAACAATTCTCGACAAGAGGATCTTACAAATGGATACATATATTATCGGCAGTAACAAAAACCTATAACCATTCGAAACATCGCACCATTGGAATGAAGCCTGCAGACGTGCAAGAAAAAACACATATTAAAGCATATGATTATTTAAAAATTGTACCTAAAAAATTTAAGTTTTCCATGGGTGACATTGTGCGTATTAGCAAGTACAAAAGGTTATTCGAGAAAGGATATACGCCCTCTTGATCAACCGAATTGTTTAAAGTTGTAAAAGTTAACGTTACAAATCCACCTACTTACTTGTTGGAATCGTTAGAAGGTCAGCCTATAAGAGGGTGTTTTTACGAATCAGAACTACAAAAAACAAGCAGTCCTGACGTTTATCTAGTAGAAAAGGTCCTTAGACAACGCAAGAAAAATCACATCGAACAATTATTTGTCAAATGGCTAGGATTTCCCAACCACTTCAACTCTTGGATAGATAAAGCTAATATTGTTTAAATAACATATTGTATGACTATATTTTTTATTTAAAATGTAAAATAAATAAACAATATATTGTAAAATAAAGTTTTTTATTTCAATCTTCATTATTAAAAACAATGACAATAAAACATCATACACATAAATAACATTTCAATATTCTTGGAGGGAAGGTCCAATTCACCGACGACTACGACGTTATCTTCAAGGCTATGCCACTCGGAGTGCGTTCTCCTATTCTTTAACCTGCTTTTTTTAGATTTTTTTTGAAGTCGAGTCGTACGACAGTGCGCTTAATGAGTCATTTAAAGGCTGATGATAGAGTATTTTCTGCATAACTTCAATTTTTGTTTTAAGCTCACTATTATTTTTGTATATTATGGGGAGGACATCCTTGTTAAATATGTCACATATTACAACTGCAAAATTGTAAAACTTTCTATTAACAAAGTGTTTTGTCACAGCATCGTCATCATCTTTAGGTTCGCCTAAGTTGGTTATGATTTTTCCACCCATATCATACTGCCCATCCGCTGTAAGTTTAAAACCAATCCCTTGTGGCCCAGATAATATATGATATTTTTCATTATATTTCTGATGACCAAATTTATCAATTGTGTTGTTTCCTCGACTCATTTTCAATCTTTACTAAACTATTTTATTTTTATTTGCCCTACTTATATTAAATATTTCAGCTGAGAAAAAGAAACACTGACTATGATCTACTGGGTTGGTATGTTTATAAAAGAAATAAAATAAAACTGTGATTGTAATAGATATTTATTTACAGTAATTTAATTGCACAAATACAAAAATTATAAAAAATTAGTTTTCCATGTCTTCGTTTTCGTTGCTCAAAATTCTATCCCATCCGACACTATTTCGATCGTCAACGTCTTGGGCTGTTGCTGTTGTAGAAACCAATTCATATTTTGCAGCAAGCTCACCTGGTAAATGTGGAATATTGACGAGGTATTCTTTTAATTCTTCTTCAACCATTTCAGCACAAAATGTATCCATGTCTATGGAACCATATAAAAATTTGTCGCACAAGTGTGCCCCAGCCATAAAATTGATTGTATTCCTGATCTCGTTCTTATATTGATCTTTGGTTACATCAATATGCGACCAATCATTTACGCTATCTAACATATCGTGAGCCCTATTTCTTAATTCTCTCCCCAACCAAAATATGTATCTATCTACACATTCGTTGGCGGTCGTCGTCGTCGTCGTCGCATCAGCAGACATCTTTAACAGAAATAATGAACACGCGTAAGTATTCTGACTTGTGCAACTATATTTTAAATTTAATTACATCCTTTTTTTCAAACAATTTACATACAATTTACTCCAATGAGCCAAAACGTAATAATGTTCGAGTATTGTTTCCAAAAACTCTAGTGCCCTGCCCCAAATAAGTTAGAGTGTATTTATCTTTAGTTTTACTCATAATATCTACAATATCGTCAGGTAGTGTTTCGGCCACACGTTTTGGTAAAAAAGTCTCAAATGTGCTATTATCACCGTGATCGTGTAAAGCCACTAAAAGAGTTTTACCAAATCGTGTAGTCATTGAAACCATCTTTACAATTTTATACACTTTGCCTACAATCATTTCGGTAACCTTTTTTTTCTCTAAAACCTCGAAATCTTTGCTAAACATTTCATTAATTTCATCTAGAGTTTCTTTTGCAATACTCATTATTGAAAAAAATGGTATATAAATCCAAAAATTACCGTGAATATAAAAGCACTTTCAGAACACTACACGAACACAATATTTGATGTTTATGCCACTGATATCTGCGACTGTTTGAAGTCACTTCTTCTCCCACGAACCTTTATAGCGGGGTTTCAAGGTCGAATTGTAACGATGGTGGGGGTAGCTTAACGATAGAAATAGTGGGAGGAGTATTCAAGGTCAAATGACGTCACACATTTAAATTGGTATAAGGATAACTTCAAGGACAAAATATAATGAAACAAATAACTACATTTTATGTACTTTATTCATTGATTTTTTTCTGCCATTCTTCTATGCGTTTAACATTATCACCTAAACCTAATTTCCTTAATTTGTTCAATAATAATTGTTTGTTTTTATATCTAAGAAAATTCTTACAAACTATACTAGCTAAAAGACACACTTCGGCATGGTCCATATACTTAAAAAATACACTAAAGTCCTGAGCCTCCGAATCTTGCATTTCATATGCGTAAAATTCCGAACAGGCTGCAGAAATTAGAAATTCCTCGTACATTTCTCGCACTAAACTTTCCATATTAACTACTACTACTACGTTAAACTTAAGTCCTACACTCTAATTTCATCTAACACAACCGGATCTGCAATGAACCTAATCAGTTTTTCCAAACAGTCACTAAACCCCAACTTTTTTATCTCACGAACAAAGTCTTGTAAATTTATTGTTTTGCTGCAATATTTACGACATGCATTCGCAGCCTTTTCATATTCATAAGCCAAATCACAATAGCGCGACGCCCATTCTGCTCGACTTTTCATTGCATCATTGAAATAATTATTAGCCGTTTCAGTGAACTCATCGCCCAATTTTTTTACTGTCTCTTGCAAAGCACTATTCATATTATTCACTCATTTTTACATTCACGACACTTTTTTATTGCTGGTGGTGGCCCATCTATATGATGACGATATATTTGTTCATAGTGAATGTAACAGGGTAAGCTTAACTGTAGTTCCTTGTTACACCGATATGACGCTGGCAGCTTATCCCAAATTTGCCGTAAACTCAGCGTATCAACGCAAGTTTTTAAATATTCGAGAGGAAAAAATGCTAGATCCTTCTCTTCAAAATCACACAAACTTTTTAAATTACTCTGATATAAACAAATTACTCTGCCGACTTGCTCTATAATTTTTTCTTTAAATAGTTCCGTATCTGACATTTCACACTGAATGAATGCAAGTAGACTCACACAATTTATAGAACAATTTGCAAGGTCAAAATCATTTCAAGATCATCCCACACTATTACAATGCACAAATAACTACTTCAAGGTCACACACCCAAGATGACCTTCAACAAAGTCAAGGTCGTCTCGACCAAGGTCAAGGTCAAGGTCACACACACAACCTTGAACACAAGGCCAAGGCCAAAGCACACGTGCACTTTCAAGGTCAATGACAAGGACATGTGGGCGGGGCCAAAGAGGGGTGAAGCAAGGTCAAGGTCAAGGTCGAGGAGTGGGGGGATCGAGCGAATCGGGTTATGTTCACTACTTGCATGTTTACTTTTTTGTATCGCTATGCTATAATTTCTAGGATTTCTCTTTTTTTGTGAGATTTTCAGTTTTTAAAATTTTGACTCTTTCAAAATCAAAGGAATGGTGGTTTTCTATGCCATGTATAGTTAACACCGTTTTATTTTTTGGTCGTATTTATGTCCGTTTTTTCTGTTTCTTAAGTGTTGGCTTGTTTATCCTATCTATTCACCATTGCAATCTTTGCATGGAATGCTGTAAACAACGTATGTTTTTTTTTATCTTTTGATAATTCAGATTTTATTTTGTTATAACATTTTTTAGGGTGTTGTGACCCTTATGACTGACAGTTACGTTATACTTCTTAAAAGCATTTTGGAGGTTTTCGAAGAGGATTGGGCTATATGGAAGTGATATATATTTTTTGTTTTTCTCTTGTGTGTTTGTATGTGATGAGTTTTCGTTATAAAATTTAAAAATTCTTCTCTAAAGATGTCGATTAATAGATTTTTGGAATATCTTTTCATTTTTGGGGCTTCTTTTGCTTTTTGAATGACCTGGTTGCGGTATTACGTTTTCTTTAAGATTCTTTAACACAAGTTATGCTATAACACTGGAAATGGAAGCTCCCATTATGTATCCTTCTATTTGTTTATAAAATTTTCGGTTGTGTATAATATGTGGACTTTAAGGATAGTTCAAGGGCATCTAAGAATTTATTTAAATGTATGTCGGCAACTGATTTAATTAGGTTCCATTTTTTTGTTATTATTTTTTTCGATAAGTTGATTGGTACGTTTGTATATAAGGAAACAACGTCTAAGGATATAAGTTTATTACCATCTGCGATGGTTATGGTTTTTATTTTGTTTTTAAAGTCCATCGAGTCTCTTACATAATAGTTATTTTTGTTAACGGTGTTTAGTAAAATATTTTTAAGAAATTTTGAGAGGTTTTCTAAGGGAGATTGTATACATGCTACGATCGGTCTTAGGGGAATATCTTCTTTGTGCAACTTTCGGAGTCTATATACACGTGGTAGTAGAAAATTTTGAATTTTTAAATTTTTTGCTGGGTTAGGTTACATATACATTTTGTTTTTCCAACAAATTATTTATTTGTTGTTATTTTTTCATAAATATAATAACAAATTAAGAACTCATTGGGAAAACAAAATGTATTTATTACCTAACACAGCAAAAAATTAAATAATTATAAATGTTCTCTTACCACGTACATATGGACTCCCAAACTTGCACAAACAAGGTCCTAACACATCGTGGCATGTAGGCAATTCCTCCTAAAAACATTTCAAAATTTCTCAAAAACATTTTACTAACATCGTTAAAAAATAACTATTATGTAAAAGACTCGATGGACTTTAAAAAAAAAAGAAAAAACATAACCAACCCAGATGATCATAAACTTATATCCTTAGACGTTTTTTCCTTATATATAAACGTACCAATCAAATTACTAAAAAAGAATAAAAAATAAAAACCTGAAACCAAATTAAACTATTTACCGACATACTCTTAAATGAATTTTTAGATGCAATTGAACTAACCTTAAACTCCACACACTTCATATACAACCGGAAATTTTATAATCAAATAGAAGAATGAGCTTCCATTTCCAGTGTTCTTGCACAACTTGTATTAGAGAATCTTGAAGAAACCTAACACAAAACCTTGAGTTAGAATTACCCTTTTTCTATAGGTATGTTGACAGCATAAAAAAAGTTTATTGCGTACTATCTTAAACTACAGTTCACAATAGAACAAGAGAAACAAAATAAAATACCTTTTCTTGATTTAACCTTACAAAAATACCTTAAAAACAGAATGGTACATTAGAAAAACATGGTCCTCCAGATATTTACATTCTAAATTCCAACATCCTCTATTTAAAAAAAAAACGTTATTATAGGACTCGCAGATCTCAGCATTAAATTATCTTAAATACTGAAACCAGGCCATTCAAATAGAAAAAGTATTTTAAAAATGAACAGCTATCCCGAAAACCTAGTAAAGAGTATATTTAAAACAAAAATTCATAAATTTTATAACGAATAATCACGATATACTAATACAAAAAAGAAATACGAAAAGTACATATCACTTCCATATATCCCGATACTCTTCGAAAAACTCCAAAATGCTTTTAAGAAAAATAAAGTAATTATCAGCCTTAAGGATCACAACCATCTAAAATAATGCTATAATAAACTAAAACCTGAAATACCAAAAGATAAAAAAAGAGAAACCCACAGTAATAAAATAGAATAAGCTAACATAAAAACGACAAAAAAAAAATAAAACGGCGTTAACAACATATAGCATAGAAAACCACCGTTCCTTAAATTTTGAGAGAGTCAAAGTTTTAAAAACTGGAAATCATATAACAAAGGAGAAATTCTGGAAATGATCGCGATACAGAAAAGTAAACATGCAGTAAATGCTAATGGAGATACCAAGCAACCTAGCAGAATATATAACAATATGATAAAATAACCACTAAAAAACATAATTTTAAAATTAAAAACGCATTGCACTTTAGGACTTGACCCACAATAGACAAAATATCCTTTATTACCTTACATAAAAATCCCATCAGATTCTTCCAGTACTACGCTAACTTCCAGATGATACACGTGGTCATCTTTATAATAGTATTTTATAAAAACTAATTTCTCTACTCTCCACTAATCTTTACTTACTATTGCTAAAGACATCTAATTTTAGTATAATCCGGATAGTGCTAGACTAATATGACACGGAGTTCTGAATGACACTTTGTGTTTGCCTAAGACTTTATCTTGCCTTTTCGCATTTACTAATACCTGTAAGTTTTTGTAGGTATATCGTAGAACAAGGTAATAGTGTTAAATTTCACTTGTAAATATCAAAGGGACTTTGTCATCATGATATATATATATATATATATATATATATATATATATATATATATATATATATATATATATATATATATATTAAGTAAAATGCGAACAGTAAGTGCAAACCTCGTTCCATCCTATCCTTTCCGTATTAGAGGTTGCACAGTTTGAATAAATTGCTACAGAACATAATTTATCCTATTCCACCACCATCGAGATGATGGCCTACCTGTACCACCATATCGAGAAGAAGGTCAAAACTTACACTTCCAGCTACAGTGATACGGCAGAGGTACATGTTTCGTCTGTACTAGACTCATCAGGGTACTAACATACACCTGTTTTTGCAAAGGACAGATCGGAAGGAATTATGCAACACTGACCGCGGCTTCGCCGACCTCCCGCCGGATGTACCTCTGCCATATCAATGTAGCGGGATGTGTAAGTTTTGACTTTCTTTTTGATATGGTGGTACAGGTAGGCCATCATCTCAATGGTGGTGGAATAGGATAAATTGTGTTCTGTAGCAATTTATTCAAACTGTGCAACCTCTAACAAGGAAATGATAGGATGGAACGAGGTTTGAACTTACTGTTCGCATTTTACTTAATCTATACACGGAGTTGCATATAGTTGTACTACAACGGCATAATGTGGATATATCCACTGCTATTGCATCTCACACCGAGGAATCCGTGAAAGCTGCATAAACATATATATATATATATATATATATATATATATATATATATATATATATATATATATATATATATATATATATATATATATATATGTCACGCCTTTCGGCTTACTCTTCTTCCTGTGATACATGTAGGCAACAAATAGCAAAAAGTCTCGATGATAAATTTGAACAGGATTAATCAAAGAATCCCTGATATTGTCTTGTCCTGTAACCAGGGCTGGGGCAAGGTACGGGCGAACCAGGCTACCGCTCGGAGCGGCATATATTAGGGGGCGGCTTGTCATCTTTTTTTTTATGATATAAAAAATTACTTCACCGACTTTTTCTTGGCTTCATCATTTTCTTGAAGTAGGTTGGTTAACAGGTGGTTTTCAACAAACTCATTTTTCCAATGGTCTAAGTTGCAAATGTTTACAAGAAAAGGCGCCTTTCGAAGTAAAAACTGGCGCCCTCTCTGATATATTTTTCTACCACATAAGAATTTTTATACCCAATACGGTTGTTGTCATTATTTGGGGTTGTTAACATACTTGACATTTTCATTGCAATATCATTTCCATTGGCAATGTGCTGCTAATATAACAGTGTAGACTTTGAATCAAACTGAAAATGTCTGAAAATGCAAGAAAGAATCAGATAGTTTTTATCAAAAAAAGAGGAAGGCGCAACAAGCTGAAAATAAAGTGTTGGCAGCAAACTGTTCTAAATTTTTTCAAAAGGAATCAATAATTGTTCAAGATGATGTAATGCCTTCAGGTATAAACAAATCCCTTTCCATTTTCATTTCAATCCAAGCGTCCGGTGCTTATAATAACCTCAATTTCTCCACGTTACTCATTTTTTACGATGAGCCGGTTGATACAAAAGTAAATTTTTTCTTACAATTAAGAAAAAAATTGAGTGGAATAATTCTATTTCTCATGTATTTTGAAAACTCGGGCTTTTTTTTATCGAAAAAGGGGGCGGCAAAAAGTAAGTCTCCCGAAGCGGTAATAGACCTTGCCCCGGCCCTGCCTGTATCACAAATTGTCTGCTCTATCAGGATTGACTGTTATTCTTACTATTTGGGATATACTTTTAACTCAATTTCCAGATTAATCAAGTCTGGATTAAACTGTACACTACTACTATGACTATTTTCTGAAAGATTTAGATATTCCGCCATGAATGAATTTTGGAGATACTGAAATTTATTTTCAATTATGATTGGGATTAGTTTTGATACTTCAGGTACCAAGATTTGAAGTGAAGTCCCACCAATACTTCTTGACTAGGATGAGAACTCCGGCCGCATCACCTTTCTTCTCGCTTCACTGGGATTTGGGACTGTTTAATCCATTGCTCTTCAACTTGGAAAAGAAAATTTATTATTTGCCAAATTTAAAAGAAGGAATTTTCAGAGATGCATCTGGAAAGGCAGCTACGCTCTAGATGAATGAAATATATGTATGAGAATCAGGCGCGGATCCAGGGGGCGCGGGGGGGGGGGATGATCGCCCCCCCCTCCCACAAGAAATTTGAGTTCAGGAAAATAGACCCGATTTTGCTTCTTATGCTATAGTTTATTCAAGAACTAGAGAGAGTAATAAATCATTTTTTATCCTTTTTTTTTCACAAACTACCTGTGTTTTTTAGTCCGGTGTCTTTGATAAAGTCTGTTAGACACATATATTTTTCATAGGAATGGGTTAGAAATTTTATTATCAAAAATACCTGTCTTTAATAATGGACTATGTGGGTTGGATAACAATAGATATTTGGAAGTGTGAAGTGTTAAAAAAGATTTTAATCCTTGTCATAAGGGTCGGAAAAAGGTTTATTTTATCACCAAATATTTATGGCATAGAATATTATTTCGGTAATAAACTTAAAATAAAACATTTTTATAATATTACTTTATTTCTTATGGTTTCTTAATAATTCACATACATTACAAAATATAGGTAATATTGACATATTTAACACAAATCACAACTGTATTTTTTATTATTTTTAATTTTGGCATAGAAACCGTTTTAGGCACATTCAGACTAAAACGTAGCCTTATTCTCTCAAAAGTTACAATTTAAATAATTACGAAATACCCATTGTCAAAAACATAAGAATTTAAACATATATAAAAAAATAAATTCGTCCATATAATATTAAAATTGTTTAGCGGCTATCGGTTATTTTATTATTAATTAAAAACATTTTAGTACATTTAACGTTTCAGTTTAACTATTTCTTAAACCATCTGCAGAATTAAAATTAAACGCTAAAAAGGGATTCAAAAGTAATTAATTCTTATATGTTACAGTTAAAATTAGACCTACTTATTTTTATTTCTATTGCACTGACATCTTAATTTAATTTACTTTAATATATAGAAATCCAATAGACCCAAAAAAATAAAATAATCGTGTTAATTCTACACGCTAAGGAAAAGGACACAAATACAATAATAAAATAATAAAAATATTACGGCTAATTGGAATTAAATATATATAAAATTAAATAGTGGGACAAACTACAATAGAAATATATAAAAAAATAGATAAACATTAAATAATAAAATATAATAAAGACAAAAATTTAAATAATAAATTGTGTTTACACTGATAAACATTACGTATCTAATTCGTAACCAACGTCAATGAAGCTATCTTCGCTCAAATGAATTATAATTAGTTCCTCTATCTCACGGATTAGAAGATCGAGTTTCCACATTTTGTATTATTCTTTTATTATATGGATTTTCCCCAATTTTCCGCAGTAACTTTATTCAAAAAAATCATTCAAAAGTTCAGTTAAATTACTAATTTTGTAAGTTGTATTATTTCTGGAAACTCTACCTTTTACTTGAGAGAGGTATTTCCTTCTACAACAGGTAGTTTTCGGGCGATCTATAAGAACAAATTTCATATCTGGTTTTTCCCAGCAAATTCTGAGCAGTTTTCAGAGCTCAGTTCTTTTAATTTCAGGTAAATCCCGATCTTCATTGATTTTAGTTAGAATTTTGTCGACAGTTGGTATTTCTTCTCATAATAAAATGGATGTACAACTCCTTTTATTCCAGTTTTCATCTCTTCTTCCAACGAGGTTTTTCGTCTACCTGTGATCGAATGTGGCTTGAGAGTATTAATAATTCCAGTTGTTTTTACTCCTTCAGTATTCGGTACATAGTAGATTTCCAACTCCTGTCATGTTGAAACACATCTCAATAAAGATTTTAACATTATTATCTAGATATTGATATCTTAAACATCATAAACATTCATCGTAATAAGTTTTTCGTTGAGAAAAAAATGCCTTGGTTTAACGATTTTCCAATAAATATAGAGGTGGAAACAATATCTTTTGGGTATCTCACTAATCTCAAATAATATATAAAAACAAGCGCAAACAAGATAAATCATTAAGGACATACTGTAAGGTGTACTTTGCTCACTGACAGAAATTAAATTGAACTATCAGATATTTTATTGTTGCAATAAATTTATAAAAGCTTATAATATTTAAATGAACAAATATATCGTCATTATATTGATGGACCACCACCAGCAATAAAAAAGTGTCGTGAGTGTAAAAATAAGTGAATAATATGAATAGTGATTTGCGAGAGACAGTAAAAATTGGATGATGAGTTCACTGAAACGGCAAGTAATTACTTCAATGATGCAATGAAAAGTCGACCAGAATCGGCGTCGCGCTATTGTGATTTGGCTTTTGAATCTGAAAAGGCTGCCAATGCATGTCATAAATATTGCAGCAAAACATTAAATTTATAAGACTTGGTTTGTGAAATAAAATAGTTGGGGTTTAGTGACTGTTTGGAAAAACTGAATAGTTTCCTTGCAGATCCGGTTGTATTAAATGAAATTAGAGTGTAGGATTTAAGTTTAACGTAGTAGTAGTTAATATGGAAAGTTTGGTGAGAGAAATGTACGAAGAATTTTTAATTTCTGCAGCCTATTTGGAATTTTACGCATATGGAATGCAAGATTGGTAGGCTCAGGATTTTAGTGTATTTTTTAAGTATATGGACCATGTTGAAGTGTGTATTTTAGTGAGTATAGTTTGTAAGAATTTTTTAATAAATAAAAACCAACAAATATTTTTAAACAAATTAAGAAATTTTAGTTTAAACGATTATGTTACACAATAAAGTACTTAAAGTAGTTATTTGTTTCATTATATTTTGACCTTTAAGTTATCCTTATACCATTTTAAATGTGCGAAGTCATTTGACCTTGAAGATTCCCCCACTATTTCTGGTGTTTCTACCGTTAAGTCATCTCCATCCATGTTACAATTCTACCTTGAAAACTCGCTATAAAAGTTGGTAGGAAATTTGTTTCATTATATTTTGTCCTTGAAGTTATCCTTATACCAAAATAAATGTGTGACGTCATTTGACCTTGAAGACTCCTCCTACTATTTTTACCGTTTAGCTACCCCCACCATTATTACAATTCGACCTTGAAAACTCGCTATAAAGGTTAGTGGGAAAAGAAGTGACTTCAAACAGTCGCAGATATCAGTGGCATAAACATCAAATATTGTGTTCGTATAGTGTTCTGAAAGTGCTTTCATATTGACGGTAATTTTTAGATTTATATACCATTTTTTCATAAATGAGTATTACCGAAATGATTGTGGGGAAAGTGTATAAAATTGTAAAAATAGTTTCGATGACTACACGATTTGGTAAAACTCTTCTAGTGGCTTTACACGATGACGGTGATAATAGCACATTCGAGATTTTTTTGCCAAAACGTGTGGCCGAAACACTGTCTGACAATATTGTAGTTATTATAAGTAAAACTAAAGAGAAATACACTCAACTTATTTGGGGCAAGGTACTAGAGTTTTTGGAAACAATACTCGAACATTATTACGTTACGGCTCATTAGAGTAAATTGTACGTAATGTTTGAAAAAAGGATGTAATTAAATTTAGAAAATAGTTGCACATTTCAGAATACTAACGCGTGTTCGTTATTTCTGTTAAAGATGTCTGCTGATGCGACGACCGTCAACGAATGTGTAAATAGATACATATTTTGGTTGGGAAGAGAATTAAGAAATATGGCTCACGATATGTTAGATAGCGCAAATGATGGACCACATATTGAGATAACCAAAGATCAATATAAGAAAAAATTCAGGGATGCAATCAATTTTATGACTGGGGCACACTTGTATGACAAATTTTTATATGGTTTCATAGAGATGAATTCATTTTGTGCTGAAATGGTTAAAGTGGAATTAAAAGAATACCTCGTTAATATTCCACATTTACCTGCTGGGCTTGCTGCAAAATATATTGGTTCCTGCAACAGCAACAGCCCAAGATGTTGACGATCGAAATAGTGTCGGATGGGATAGCATTTTGAAGAACGAAAATGAAGACATGGAAAATTAATTTTTTATAATTTTTGTATTTGTGCAATTAAATAACTGTAAATAAATATTTGTTACAATCAAAGTTTTGTTTTATTTGTTTTATAAATATGCCAACCCAGTAAATAATAGTCAGCGTTTCTTTTTCTCAGCAGAAATATTTAGTATAAGTAGAGCAAATAAAAAAAATAGTTTAGTTAAGATTAAAAATGAGTCGAGGAAATAACAAAATTGATAAATTTGGTCGTCAGAAATATAATGAAAAATATCATATATTATCCGGGCTACCACAGATTGGTTTTAAACTTCCAGCGGATTGGCAGTATGATATGGGTGGAAAAACCATAACCAACTTAGGCGAACCTAAAAATAATGACGATGCTGTGAAACCTTGTTAATAGAAAGTTTTACAATTTTGCAGTTGTAATATGTGACATATTTAACAAGGATGGTCCTCCCCCTAATATACAAAAACAATAGTGAGCTTAAAACAAAAATAGAAGTTATTCAGAAAAGACTCTATCATCAGCCTTTAAATGACTCATTAAGCGCACTCTCGTACGGCTGGAATTTAAAAAAATCTAAAAAAAAAATGGAAAGCCGGTTCAAGAATAGGAGAACGCACTCCAAGTGGCATAGCCTTGAAGATAACATTGTAGTCGTCGGTGAATTAGATCTTCCCTCCAAGAATATTGAAATCCATTTATGTGTATGATGTTTTATTGTCATTGTTATTGATAATGAAGATTGAAATAAAAAAAACTTTGTATTACTATATATTGTTTATTTACTTTAAATTATTTTAAAATAAAATTATAGTTAAACAATATTAAATTTATCTATCCAAGAGTTGAAGTGGTTGGGAATCTTAGCCATTTGACAAACACTTGATCGGTGAGATTTTTCTTGTGTTGTCTAAGGACCTTTTCTACTAGATAAACGCAAGAACTGTTTGTTTTTTGTAGTTCTGACTCATAAAAACACCCTCTTATAGGTTGGCCTTCTAACAATCCCAACAAGTATGTAGGTGGATTTGTAACATTAACTTTTACAATTTTAAACAGCACACATCTGCCGGCTTCATTCCAAAGGTGCGATGTGTCGAATGGTTATAGGCTCTTGTTACTGCCGATAATGTATGTGCCCATTTGTAAGATCCTCTTGTCGAAAATTGTTTATATAAATTATTTTTTAGAGTTCTTATGGTTCGATAAAATATTGCAGCTTTCTTTGTGATGTAAGTGCAATTATCATTTATATTATACTTTTTCATCAGGGCTTAAAAGTTACTATTATAGAAATCTTTTCCTTGATCACAGCAAATTTGTTGGTTTATATGATGCCACTTGAATGATGCTCTCCATCACAGTAGAAACTTCTATACCTGTCTTGTTTTTTATCGCTTTAATATGGACAAATTTAGAGTAGCAAATAATACAGACCAAAATATAACGATAACCATCGTTTTCATCAGCATACTGTTGCATTTCAGCCAAATCAATTTGTCACAAATCTCTGTATCCTTTTATTTTCGCACGTCTTCGTATAAATTTTTTTCTAGCCGTTCTATGTAGTTCATTAACAAATTTGTTTTTTTCTAGACTGAGCTCCATACGATTAGTAATATTAAGGGTTCCAGATCGAAGGAGGAACTGAAGAATATCATTAGATATTGAGCTTAATATATTATACCTTCTTCTCGTAATTCCTCGATGATTGACATAATTTCATTTTCATGCCCAGTATGTCCGGCTACTTTGGAACTCCACAACAAACGTAAATGGTTTACCAACTCTTTAGCTTTGTTCCAGTGGGCATATTGAAATGTTTTCGAAGATAATTTCTTTTCTGTGTAGTAGTTTTTCGGAGAGATTTTTTCCTGTAACACCACCAACTAATTTTGTGTCCATCATCAGAGGTTCAATAATTCGTAAATATTTGTTCCATTTGCTCTCCAATAAACCATCACTTTTTTTATAATTTTTGTAGACAACACTCGTGAATTCCAAAATTTCCTTGTACGTTGAAAGTACATTATCACTTAATTGTGTTTCCTTGCCTAAACTTGGAGATGTTTTAAGAAATAACAAATAATAAAGTGCCGGTGATCCATCGTATTCTGCAATATTTTTTCCTTTTTTGTTTAAGGAAATATTTCCATTTGAAAAATGCACCTCTAAGTTACTAATAAAATTTTTGGGACGATCTGTTTTGGAACCAAAACGTACACCATATACATTATTGTATAGAAATGGTTTTAAACGTAATCCTTTCAGGTGTGCGTTTAAAGTATCGGAAGTTGCGGTGTCAGCGGATGCGAAAGATGTCTTAGTTGATGCAGAAGGTGTATCAAACACCGATTGGCTAATATCCTCTTTTGAAATGCGATGCTCCTGCTACTGTATAGGTGTAGAGATTTGAAAGGAATGTGTAGGTTGGGGAAAACCAAAAATTTGAGTTGACTGCACTGATGTACTGGGACTATGTGATTTTGTAGCTGGATAATGTTGCTGTTGTTGTTGTTGACGTTGCTTGACCGCATCAGATATAGTTTCCGACGGCTTAGAAATGGGTTCATAAATTTTTTCCAATTCCACCACATTTAATTCTTTAGCCGCTTTAATCTGTTCAAATTTGTTTTTAACGGCATTGGTAGGTTCCACTAGTTTAAGTTTTAAGTCGATCGCGTTATTCATGATGTTAACAAAGGACGTTTCAACTGTCAAATGAATGCTTTCTCTTATTATTACGGTTATATATATAGCTATCAAATCTTTTGCGGTATCTTCCCGATTTCACATCACTGTCTTTATCAGTTTCTAAAAATCCATACTTATTATCCCAACATTTTGAGCACATGTCTTGAACTTGAATAAAAGTTAGATCCGTTGAAACGTGGTCGGAAAATATGTGTTTCATATTTAACTCATTTTGTTTAAACATAATAATAAAATTGGCATTGTCTCGCACAAGCTGTTTAGGCACTCGCGAATATGTTTGCACTAGATAAAATGAGTCGATATTTTTATGATGTCCCATGCTAAAGTACTATCTTATAGCATTTTATTTTCCACATATAACATCATCAAAGATAAATATAGGGTTTGGTCTTGCATCGGACGTTACCACAATATTATTGGAATCACTAAAAGCATAGTAGCCTAAGCCTTTGATGGGTGCTAAAATTTTCGTTCAATACTCATATTTCAGTTGATACAGAGATTTCGAGTAAATGTAGACATTTTCGAAATGTAACCCAAGGGGGTGTGTAAGCAGCGAAATCATGACATTAGTTTTTCCACAATTAGATGGACCAATTAACAGACCGCGAATTAAGGAAGGAAATAGAGGACCGTGTCTCTTCATTATTTTCTTCTCAAATCCAAGTCCGACATTTTATCGAGATTATCAATAAGAAGTTTTTGTTTAAGATCGATAACGTGCATCGTAGGAAAATTTGATATTTTATAGGCAAATTTTCACAAAAACTGTCATTCAGATGCCGAGCGGTAAACGAAGTGGACGGTCTCACGTTTCCAATAAATCTGGACACGATATTGTGAATTCATTAATAAATAAATTACTATTCGAGGTACATATTCCCGTTTATCAATATTGCGGACCAGGAACAAAAGTAACAAAACGTGTAACAAGAGATGACCCGGGCATTAATCCTTTGGATGCCGCAAGCAAAAAACACGATTTAGCCTATTTACATAAAAAAGACAACATAAGTGTGAGACATTGAGCGGATTACGAGCTCAAACAAAGTGCTTGGAGTAGAGTAAAATCGAAAGATTCCAGTTTAAGTGAAAAAACAGCAGCTTGGTTATTTGCAAACATTATGAATGCAAAACAGCGTTTTGGTATGGGTGTACCATCATCATCATCATTGTCAACAAAAAAAAAAACATCTAGTAAAGGCACACGTCGTACAAAAGCGAAAGGTGTCAATAAAAGTCGATATGTTCGGAAAGTCAGTTTCGAAACAGCTATTCGACAAGCAGTTCGAAAGGAGTTATTAAAAGCCGGAAGAAAAAATGAGGTGGAAAAAATCTCATAAATACATCTAAAATAGCTCTGTCGGCAGCACGTAGATCGGTAAAAGCGGCAGGTGGCAAAAGGAAGGTTCGTACACCGAGAATAATACCAATTCCTAAAACTGGCGGAATATTACCATTAATACCAATTTTTGACAAATTATCAGCTTTCGGTTTATTAGCCGGTAGGGCAACCGAAATTGTGCGTGCCGTAAAAGCTACAAAAAAAAGCAGTGAAGATGAAACCGGTGCCGGCCTGTATTTGAATCGTAAGGAAATGGGTTGTTTCTAAAGCCATATCGAAGCTATGGGACTATTTTTAAATCATAGATCAAAAAACTAATTGAATCTCTACCTCGAAGACCACTATCTAACATCGATATTGAAAAATATGCCAAGAAGAAGAGAATAGGACATTTTCGAGGTGTTTATATGAGAGATTCACTACCCAGACAAGGTCTTCGACGTTACGCAGTAGCAATAGGGAACTTGGATAGTACATCTGGTGCAAGGACTCATTGGGTAGCTTATAGAAAAAATAATACTTAAGTAACATATTATGACAGCTTCGGCGACTTACCCCCACCGATCGAATTGGTGCAATATCTACAAACGGAATCCGAACTATCAAAAATAATTTACTATACATACGATCGTCAATAGGATTTTGAAACAATCTGGTGTGGACATTTGTACTTAAAGTTTCTTATCGAATCATCACCGTAAAAGATCGCCACCATTAACACCGCAAGTGGATCGCAATAACTATACCAAAATGTTGCGATCACTGAAAGCATTTCATTTAGCCGTTATGAAGGCGGGGTTCTAGCCCACCTCGATGGCATCTGTCCCTTTTCAGCCCTTTATCATCCGAAGAAGTGCTGAAATCCCGCTGAAACCCAAACCAAAGAGGCCTTATTGCCGAAGAATGTGACGTAATAGCCTAAGAAGTGCCTGAAATTCTCCTGAAACCCTAGGCAAAAAGGCCTTATTGCCGAAGAAATCCTGAAAAAACCCTATCCAAAAAGGCCTTATTGTCAAAGAAGTGTCCTAGTAGCTTAAAAAGGACGAAAAGAGTCCTTAGCCAAAAAGACCTTATTGCCGAAGAAGTATCGACCATGACGTCATTTACCAGAGGCTGTTGAAATGACCTTGAATCGTAAAAAAATAATATTGTTTCGTAAAGTAGTAGGTAGAAAAAATAAATTAGATTGGAATATTGGGTAAAATAAAACAAAATTTTATATATCAGAGTGGTATATTGGATAAATTAATTTACAAAAATAATTACATATGTTAATTATGTATAAAAGATATTTTATATAATGTTGGCCTTATTAATCCAACTGTTGTGTTTGTCGGTGAATCCAAACCATATGACAAATACTCGATCCTTATGTATTTTTAGAATTTTCTCAACTAAATATACATCATGATTGTTGGTTTTTTGTAATTGTTCTTTGTAGAACGCTCCAAGTACGTTTTCATTTTGCATATCTTTCAAGAGATAAGTGGTTGGATTTGTTAGTTGAACTTTACGTATAATAAATACTTCAGGAGGCCAATTTGGATTGTATTTTTTATCGAAAACACCTCTTAATTTCGAAATACGTACATAGTCATCACTTTTAAGTTTAGCGTTTAAATCACTTATTTTTATTTTGTTGTAGACTGTTTGAAGCAAAAATTGTTTATTTTTATTAGTTACATCTACTGGTTTCATTTTAATTGTCCTGTGTTTTGTGTGATTATATTTATAGACAATTTTAGGTAGTAAATTAATCCACTTGTAGTTTCCCTATATGTTAAATTCCTTCCACATCCAGTTTTTTAAGGTTTTATTAATTCTTTCCACTATGGATGCCTTTTTTTTTCATTAAATACACTATAGTGGTTAATATTGTATTTTTTTGTGAGATTCTTAAATTCTTTATTATAAAATTGTTTACTCATGTCTGTTTGAATTTTATGTGAAGTTTGTATTTTAAAAACTTTTCCCTTATTTTTGCACACTTCCACAGCTGAACAATAAGAATGTATTTGTAACCATTGTTTATTTTAGCATAGGGAATTATTTCAACTAAATCTGCTTGAAATAGATCATTTAGAGATTTAATAATTACTTGTCGTCTTTTAAAATTGATTCTTGCTGGTTTGTGAATTTCTTCGACAAGTTTTCGCTTTGTATCTGTAACAAATGTATTCATTTTTTTTTTGTTTTTTTACTCAATAATTTCAGCTTCTCGCAGTTCTTCTACAATTGAATTGATTTCGTTATTGTGACCAGTGTGTCCAGCTTGTTGAGAGGCCAACAGTAAACGTAATCTATCGACTAGTTCATTAGGATTATCCCAATGTACATAATCTATTACATGATCGGTAATATTCATGTATAAACCATCACCTGTTACATATGGTGCTATATTTTTCTTGTATTTTTGTAATTTACTTCCATCAATTTGTTGATAGGGCTGATAGTAACGACGATGTGCATTTGTTTTAAATATAATTACTCGATAGTTTTTTTCATCATCTTTGGAGAAGTTTACAGATTGTTTTTAAAAGTAGTTCGTAAAGACCTGGAGTCCCCTTGTAACGTTGGTTTTTCAATATAATAACTTTACCATCAATATTTAGATTAGAATCATCAATGGAAAATTTTTCAGTATTAGCTATAAATCGAATACCATATTTGTGATCAAACTTGTTTTGCGAATCGTTATGGAAATCGTACATGTATTTTCGAGGCAATGGATCATATTGTTCTAAATCTTCCACTTATTGTAAGAAAGATGAATTATTTTCTTTTTCTTTATTTTCAACTTTTTCAGTTTCGTTTTCACTATCACTTCCCTTAATTGAATCCAATGTTTTGTCTACGTTTTTATTTTCATCATCATCACCATCAGCATCATCATCATCATTAACGTAGACAATTTTTTTTCTTTTACCATAGAATCATTTGAGTGTTTCAATTATTTCATCAGATTGTTTTCCAACTTTTGGTTGTTGTGCAGCTACAGCTGTAGCTTTTGTACTTAACTCACTTTGAATATTTTGTAAATGTTTGGTTATGGGTAAAAAAACTTGTTCCTGTGCAATTTCACTATGTTTCAATAAGTTTAGTTTATTTTTAACATTTTTTCGTTTAAGAATTAATTTTTTTTCCCTTCTTTTTCTTTAGATTTCATATTTTTGATCAGTGTTTAATCAGTTTTTGATCCGCTTTTTGATCCGCTTTTGATCAGCTTTGATCCGCTTTTGATCCGCTTTTGATCCGCTTTTGATCCGCTTCTGATCCGCTTTGAATATGTTTGATTAGGTTTTGACCCACTTTGAACAGGTTTTATCTGATTGATTGATTGTAAATAAGTTTGATCAGGTTAAAAACAGGATTTGCTGTCTGCTTGTGATAGGGTACAGATATTGACTAAAATATTTTTGGAGATATCATGCTATTATAAAATGATCAAATCCAAGTGGATAACGTCTATTATTGAGATCATAATCTTTAGAAATAGTTAAAAATCCATAGGGTTTCCTCCAACAATACGAACACATATTTTTAAAGTTATCGAATGACATATCAGAACCAACATGATCATTATAAATATGTTTTAAATTTAAATCATCTTGTTTGAAGATAACAAGTACATTAGCATTATCTCGTATTAAATGTTTGGAAATCTTTGCGTACTTTTGACACAAATAAAACGAGTCAATGTTATTGTGTCTACCCATACTAAAATACTCTCGGACAATATCTTGATTGGCACATGCCACATCATCAAAAATAAATATGGAATTGGGTTTTGCTTCAGATGGATGCTCAATATTCTCACTAGCTCTAAATGCATAATAATTTATTCCTTTTATAGGAATCAGTAATTCATTTAAATATAAATATTTTGGTTGGTACAGCGAACGTGAATACACATAAACATTTTCAAATTTCAATCCATTTTCATGTTCTATCAGCGAGATCATAACATTAGTTTTTCCACAGTTTGATGGACCAACAATGATACATCGCATTGTAAAAGAAAATAATGTTTTTTGTACGGATTTTGTGGTTTGAACTCATCAGCGTTCTCAATAGGTAAACTGGTTTTTTGTTTTAGAATTTTCATGATCTCGATATATATAGATAACTTAGAAGAGAAAACTCAAACAGAAATAATTTAAATTAACGTGTTACATATCATTTATAATTGATTAATTGTCAACATGAAATTTTATTCAGGTTGCCTGGTTACAATTTTTGTGGACCGGGTACAAAACTTCAGACTCGTTTATTACGCGGTGATCGTGGAGTGAATCAGTTGGATGAGAATTATCGTGCTCATGACATTGCATAATCTCAAAATAAAGATTTAGCATACCGTCATCATGCTGATAATATATTAGCTAGAAATGTAATGAAACGGTTCAGATCGAAAAACGCGTCCATAGGTGAAAGATTAAGTGCATTGGGAGTAGGTGGTATAATGAAGGCAAAAGTAAAACTTGGAATGGATGTACAACAGCAAAAACAACAACAACAAAGTATTAAAAAGTGTCTTACAACATTGGAAAAAGTAAAACGTACTTCACAGAACTTATTAAATGATATTCGAAAAAGTATTGAATAATTGAAAAGAAATCAATCAATATCATCACCATCATCACTGGTAAAAACTAAAAATAATACTAAAAACAATACAAAAAATACCAAGAAAAAATTCCTAAAGCTCGTAATCATTCCACAAAAAAGAGAAAAAATGTGAAAAAACAAAAAGAAGAAGCAGAACCAATGGATATTGATACCGAAAGTATAAATTTACCATTATTAAAACCAAATAGACTTAAAGCAAAAAGAAGACTTGATACTAGAAATGTTGATGATGATGATAGAAATGGTCAAAACAAGATGTTAAAATTGGATTTAAATGAACCAATACATTATCCATCAACATCATTATTATCATTGTCAAAGAATGAGAACAATAAGAAACGTAAGATAGATGATGATGATAATGATATTGATGTTGATACTATAAGTATAGAAAAAAGACAGCGATTGGCTTTCAAATTATCAAAATGGTTAGAACTAAACGTAAGCAAAAACCAAAGCAACGAAAATTGAGAAAAAATAAACAACAGCAAAAAGGACAACGAAAAAGTGCTGGTATAAAAAAAGTTAAATTTGAAAAAGTGTTAAAACAAACTAAACAACATATATTAAAAACTAAACCCAATAATTTGAGAAATGCTATTTTAGTAGCTTTGAATGCAGCAAAACAAATTAAAAAAAAAATTCAAACAACTAAGTTTCAATTGTGTTCGTGTCATTAAAATTTCCAAAGTTGGTGGTGTTTTAGCTCTTATACCAATATTTGTTGCCCTTTCTGCATTGAGCTCTTTGGGTGGAGCAGCTGTCGGTATAGCAAAAGCCATCAATGATGCACGAGCTGCTTGAAAACAATTGGAGGAATCACAACGTCATAACCGTTCTATGAAAAGTACAGCCTTAGGTAAAGGACTTGTTTTAAAACCATATAAAAAAGGCTTGGGTGTTTTTTTATACCCACCACCACTACAACTACGAATCAGTTAATAAATTTACCAAATAGACCATTAGCCAATATTGATTTGATTATGTATGCCAAACAATTTTGTATTCCTCATTTTCGTAGTGTATTTTTGCGTGATGCCTTACCAAAGAAAATTAGATCCAGCAATGAAAGAGGTATAATAAATCTGGATAATTTGAATGGACATGGGACACATTGGACAGCTTATAAAAAATTCAGAAATAAAGTTGTATATTTTGACAGTTTTGACAATCTTCGACCACCCTTGGAGGTTCTCGACTATTTTCGTTCAAATGAAAAAGTAGACATTATTTATAATTATGGTATTTATCAGAAATTTAATACATTTAATTGTGAACGTTTATGTTTAGAATTTTTAAATAAATAAATATATATTGTACAACAAATATATTTTAGTTTTACTTTAACCTTTAAATAGAGAACATGAGTTATATATTCACCTTATCGAGTAGACAATCCTTTTTATCTCTAAAATTACACCCACCAATAATATTACAAGAATCGAAAAATTATGAATTGGGTTTAATTAATTTTGTTACTTACAACTCAATTCCAAATGTTGACAAAACAAACAATAAATTCTATTTTGGTGAATCTGTAATTGAAATACCCGAAGGGACATACGAGATCAATGATATTTCTCGTACAATAAATGATTCTCTTAGAGGTGTTAAAAAATTACAACAACAACAAAAGGAGCCAATACCACAACAACAACAACAAAGATTAGTAGAAAATGAGAGTAGTGATGATGATGATAACAATGATAATCAGGATGATGCTAGAAATCAAATTGTAAAATCAAACGATCCTCCTATTCCATCGATGAAGAAAAAGAAAAGAGACAGTCCTACTAATTTAAAAGAAGTCAGTGATTTAATTAAAATTCGCGTAAATTATAATACTTTAAGGTGATAGATAAAATCAACAAAGGATATTCATTTTGAAAAACCGTACTCTATCAATACTATTCTAGGTTTTAAAAAACGAACATTGACAGCACAAAAACTTTATGTATCCGATTACCTCATTAATATAACCAAAGTTAATGCTGTATGTTGTGAATGTAACTTAGTGACCAATTCCTTCAATAATGATAAACCATCTCATATTTTACACATGTTTTATCCAACTGTACCATCAGGTTATAAAATTGTGGAAATGCCCACCAATGTAATTTATTTACCTATAAATACTCACTATTTGGATGAAATCATTATAAAAATAACCGATCAAGAGGGTGATTTAGTTAATTTCAATCGGGAATTGATAACAGTCAGAGTTCATCTGAAAGAAGTGCCAACATAGAAAAAAAATGGTGTTTAAATATAATTACCATCTTTATTACTCAATATTAGTAGTAGTAGTAGTAGCAGCAGTATAAATAAAACCACAATGTATGATAAAACTAGTGTATGAAAGAACTTGAAACAGTTATCATCACAAAATCGCAAATTTTTACAGTCTTTGAGATTTAGGTTGTTACATTAAAAAAGAAAAAATTGCTCGCAAAAAGAAAATTAAAAAGGCAAACTTTTGGTACAGATTTAAATTGAATTTTAGATCTAGTGTACTAAGACTCTTTATAGTTTGTTTTTGTAAAAAGGAAATTATTATTAGTAGTAGTAGTAGCAGTACTAGCAATAATGAATATTTTGAACGTGAGTGAAAGAATCATCAGTGATAATTCAATTACCAGTAAAGAATGCCACAGTTATTTACCCTATGCCAATACAAGCTTAAATAAATCCGATGAAATTCGCATTCCTATTCAGACTCAAGATATTTATACATATCCAGCTGAAAGTTTTCTCGAACTTGAAGGTGTCGTTGTAAATGAATAAGGGAAAGCAAGTGATACCATTGAATTGACAAATAATGCTTTTGCATTTTTATTTGATGAAATTCGCTATGAATTGGATGGAACTGTAGTGGATCATGTAAGAAATCCAGGTATTACATCTCTCCTAAAAGGTTATGTCAGTTTTACAGAACAAAACTGTTTACGTTATCACAATGCCGGTTGGAATCATCTTGAAAAGCCGAAAATGTTGTCAAAAGGACATTTTAATGTTTGTATTCCTCTAAAATTCTTATAGGTGTTTTTGAAGATTTTCGAAAAATCATCATAAATATTAAACAAGAATTAACGCTTATATGAAGTTTTTTCGATGGCAATTCAGCCACTACAAATAAGGCAGGTGAAAAACCAAACATTCGTCTCGATAAAATAACATGGAAAATTGAACATATTAGAGTTGATGATGAGGCAAAATTAAAACTTTTAATTTACATTGAAAAAGGAAGAGATTTAACGGTGACATTTCGAGGATGGGAATTGTATGAATATCCGCTTTTGCAACAATCGACGCAACATACTTGGAATGTAAAATCGACTAATCAGTTAGAAAAGCCACGTTATCTCATTTTCGGTTTTCAAACGAAACGACGAAATCAATTATCAAAGGATATTAGTCACTTTGATCATTGTAATTTAACCAATTTCAAAGCCTATCTCAATTCAGAAGTTTATCCATACGATAATTTAAATGTTCATTTTAATAGACAACAAGTGAGCATTTTATATGAAATGTATGCCAGATTTCAACAGTCCTATTACTATTGAAATGTTGGACAACATTGTTTGACATTTAAAAAATTTATCGAAATTGCACCTTTAGTAGTGGTAGATTGCTGTTATCAAGTGGACACATTGGAAAATGGTACTGTTGACATCAGATTGGAATTTGAAACCAGTGATAATATTCCCGCAGACACATGTACCTATATATGAATTTTACACGATAAAAAACTTAAATATAATCCTCTAACAAGTATTGCTAAAATACAAACCGATTAAAGATATCCCCACTCCAAACAATGTATATAAATTAGTCTGAAATTGTATCCTGCAATTATTTTAGTATTTTGTTTTGAGTGAACAAGAACAATACTAGTAGCAGCAGCAGCAGCAAACAAACAAACAAAAAAAATGTCATTTGAAAACAAAACAAAAGTGTCATGTGAAAACAAAACAAACATTCTCATGGTTGATGGTCAAGGGTTCCAGTATGATGTTTTACCATTTATGGGTCAGGAAATAGCTATTTACAATTCAGCAACTAAGGAACATGTGCACAGATTAGTTAAATTACCAATAAATGTGGGAGAATTTAGTGACAATGTACAAAGTTTTATCAATTATACCACTAATAATACACATACTTTAAATTATGATGTTAATAATATTCATGAAATACCAATAACTAAATCTGTTGTTGGAAAGTTTAAGGATGAATATGCTGGTGAACCAATAGAAAGCTTTTATGGCACAGGGGCCAAAGCTTATTGTGTTAAGTCAGAAAATGGGTTGCTTAAAAAAGCTAAGGGGATAAAGAAAAGTAGCATTAAAAAACAATTAGAATTAACACATTATAAAGATGTTGTAGAACAAAATTCAAAAGCTTTCTGTACAATGTATTTGTTTAGATCTCGACTTCACAATATTTATACAGAATTAGTTAACAAATTAGCTCTCACTTCTAATGATGATAAAAGATTTAAAATTCCAAATAGTTATGATACATTAACATGGGGTCACCAAGATATTCCATTTTTTCAGTGGTTAATAGACCATGAAAATGAATTATAAAAAATTCTTTTAAGATTAAAAGTTTTACTCTTCAAGGCTAAATTTGAAGTATTTAAGAACATGGTAAATTTTAAAATTATATCAGTATAAAATATACCACCGTCTAGAATAAATATGTGTTTAGAATCTTGTGAAAAAGAAATTGATAACAAATTATATAGAACATATGAAAAACGACTTTCCTCATTTAAATTCTGGAATGGAAAATTTAATCCTAGAGTGTTAACCCAATCAGGGTTTTATTATTAAGCTATTCATGATGTTTGTAAATGTTTTTACTGTGGTGCAGAAATATTTGCCTGGAAAATTGATGATTGTCCAATTGAGGAACATTATCGTCACTGGAAGAACTGTGACTTAATCCAGTGTTTGTGGTTAGGTGAAAAAAATAAAAAATGTGAACCTGTAGTCCTTAAAGTGAAAGAAAATATGTCAACATCTTTCATTTTTTTATTAGTCTTAATAACCATGTTTTTATCTCTAATTTGTAAACAAATTATTTAATGTCCTTAAAGTGAAAGAAAATATGTCAACATCTTTCATTTTTTAATAGTTTTAATAACCATGTTTGTATCTCTAATTTGTAAACAAATTATTTAATATTTTGAAAAAAAAAATATCTATATATTGTAGAAAATTAACTAAAACTGTTCAGTCTTATTTCAATCTCTTATTGTTTTGTTAATAGACAATTAAAATTGAAAAGTGTTTTAATGGCATCCCTTATCAACTACATTGTTTTACATTCAATTTTAAATAATACTTTATATGTACTTTATCCTCCAAGGGTTTTACATGGAATGGTGTGTTTTGAAAACGATACCTCTACTATTAAACCTGAAATATGTAATTATATGAAAGCTATGAATATTAATAATTATTCAACTGCTTTCGCATATAATATGAATAATAGACAATCTAATAGTAATTTTTTCAAAATTTACTTTCATTATCCAAATAATACAATTTTTGACACTAACTGGATTGAAAAAAATAAAAAACCATTTACGATTTCTAGCTGTGCTCATGTTAAAAATGATGAGGAAGGTAAAAACTGTTTAATTCTATTTATCTTCAATATAATTTTATCAATAGGTAGTTTTTCACTTTTGTCGTTCTTGACAATTTTGTTTTATCAAGAGGTCATATTTTTTTCAGAGATCCATAATTTTTAAATAATGTAAAATATATATTTTTTATACTTTTTTGAGATTGTTATTTTCAATGATTTTTTTTTGATTTGAGATTACAAACATTTCGATTAATTAAAAAAAATGATTATTTAAAGCCCCATGGTAAAGTATCTGTTAATGAATAATTTACCATTCTTTTATCATCATATAGATTTAATGCAATTTTTTGTTGTTCTATGGTATATACTTGATGTAGTTTTGATTTAATAATTTTTTGACTAGTTTCAGAAATATTATTATTAAATAGACATTTATAATAATCATCAAATGTAATGGTTTTAAGAGCAGCTTTAGTTATACCCTTAGCTTTCCTAATAGTACCATAATTGTTAATAAAATTATCAATATCTTTTTTATTTATACCTTTTCTTTTAAGTTTCTCTACATCTTTTTCTAGTTCCAAATGTGTTTTATACATTTTTAAAGTGTACATTTTTGATCTTAATCCAATAAATTCATTAATAATAGTTCCATTAAGTTCATCTTTCATTAAACCAAGAACTTTTTTATTTTTACGTGAAATATTATAAATATTATTATCAGGATAGTCAGATGTATCGAATTTATGAATATCCTCTTTAATATATTGATAGATATCATCCACATGAAAATGATATATTAGTGAATCTGTATCTGTTTATAATAATTTTACTTTATTTTGAAATTTATTTTTTATATAATTGTAATGAAAATCACATAAGAATGTTTTTGAAAGGTCTAATATTCTGAATCTGAACTTTAAAAAATTCTTTTCGAAATCATTTTTACTTTGCTTTCGTAACTCTGTATTTAATTCAATGTAATTTTTTAACCAATTAGACTGAGTAAATTTTAAAACTCTATGTATTTTTATTAGTTTTAAATTTAATTTTAAAGCTTGTTTTAAATTTATATAATGAATAACATATTCTTTTATAGGAAAAAGTGTAGTTAATAATTTTGTATTTTTAAATGTTGAAGAGGGTGGACGTAAATGTTCTGAACATAATGGTAAATCCATATGTAAATGAAATAGTTCCTTAGGATATCCTAAATCTACTTCAAAAATAT
This sequence comes from Diaprepes abbreviatus, assembly GCA_034092305.1. Taxonomy (NCBI): domain Eukaryota; kingdom Metazoa; phylum Arthropoda; class Insecta; order Coleoptera; family Curculionidae; genus Diaprepes; species Diaprepes abbreviatus. The sequence goes on along the minus strand of JASJET010000032.1, from coordinate 8,667,964 downwards.
ATCCTACAGGACTATTATCTGGAATATTTAGAATATCATTGGGAGTAAAATTATTATTTATCCACTCAAAATGTTTTTCTGGTAATGGTAAACTCATTGCTGTTCCATATAGATTATTTACATCAAAATACATAATATAAGATGAAGGTAAATTTGGATCGTATTTTGTTTCCATATATTTATCATTAGCTTTTCCATATCGATTAGAGCATTGCGAAATACCACCTCGTATCCCTTTTTCAATAAATAAAATCATATCAATATCAGTTAATAATTCTAATTCAATACCTAATGAAAGTACAATATGATATGCTAAACCTGGACTAGTATAAGTGCATAAAGGATCCAACTTATATGTATTTATACATGTTTCTCTAAAATTTTCAAAAATATCAGCTAAAAGAAGCACATCAGTTGTAAGATATATTTCCGCATATTATTTTAAAGATTTAATTTTAAAACTATTCCAAACTTTAGAAGCAAAACTATAATCTTCTTCGGAAATATGTTCGTTTTTTAAAGAACTATAAAACAATTCTTTGGATGGTAACTGAGTATCTCGTAATTTTTCCCAACAGTCTAAATATTCGTAAGGAAATATTCCTTTATGAGTTAATAAATTAAATTGTTCATCATTTTTATAATAACATCTTAAAATATTTTTTTAGTATTAGGTAAATATGAAGATAAGTCATCAAGACTTGAAGCCATAAATCGAAATGATTCTAAAAATCTAAACTGTATATTCGAATTTTTAATATATTTAGTAAAAGAAATGTATTTTTCTTTATTAATTGGTAAAAGAGACATTTTTCCTTCTATATTGGTACTAAGGACCTTAATTAAGAAGTGTCCATTGTATCCAAATAAATTATGAAATAAAACTTAAATTATTAAATTAGTTTTAAAATTTAAATTACATGAGTTATGTGCGGCACCACGAAATTTACTCGTAAAAGGACAATGATCTCTGACTTTTTTATCGTTTTCATTAAATTGTTTTAAACAAATGTGGCAATGATTTGCCGATTTAAAATTATGCCATTCTTCATTGTTTAGAAGATCCATTGGTATTATATTGTTGAAAATATTTTTAACTTTAATTGATATTTTTTGTAGTTCATTAACAAACCAATCTATGCAATCTTTACCTGTATACAATTTAAAATCTGATAAAGAATTATCATAAGAACATTTTAAATAGAAGGCAATACTGAAAGGTTCATGCATTTGAAATATTCTTGTTTTATCATTTCCAAAATCATTATATTTAATTAAAATACTTTCTAAATCTGCATAGATAACAAAAAGAATTTTTTGTTTAAATTTAAAATTAGTAAATTTTAAAATGTTATTATTTTTGGTAGGTAAAGTTATCTTTGTTTCATTCATTGTTCTACATAATTCAAAATGTTTAGCTAAATCATTTAGCGTCTTAAAATGATTAAGACATCTTTCACAAAACCATTTTTTATGAGTTAGATTACCCATTTGTTTATTTAACATTCGTGATAAATTGTTAATAAACGCAAAATGATAGATATTTTTATTAGAAAGTAATAATAAATTAATTCTTGGTGAAAATTTTTTTTCACTTAAACATAATGGAACTTTATCAGATTTTTCTTCTCATTTTAAAAACATTAATAGATATTTGATTTAAATCCTCAAATTTTGGTATATCATGAAGTTGAATTGGAAAATTAATATTATATTTTAATACTTCACTGAAATGAGGATAAGAAGAAGTACGTAGTTTATTTTTCATTGAGTGACATGGGTATAAAGCACAAACAATAGATCATAAAAAAATATTCATCATTATTTTTAATATTAATGACGCTTTTTGTGTTTTGAATAAATTTTGGTAATTTGACGTATGTTGAATAATCACAGTTTATTGGAGAATAATTATTTATATTTACTTTTAATCCTATTATTTCATAAAGAGGGTATCCGCTGTCCTTTTCTTGAAAACTTTCTAATTTTAATAAAATTTTATTTTTAACATTTTCAGTATACCAATTTTTTAAATTAGTATTTTGATCTATGATTTGGTTTTTAGTAGAAAAATGTTTAAGATCAGTTTGAAAAGTTTGTGGTTTTATAAATATAGCTGAAAAAGTAGTATTTATTTTTAATAAAGAGCGTTTTAATTCTTTCTTTATTTTTAAGGAAAAACTTTTATATGCTTTATTTAAAAATATTATAGGACCTTTTATATTTAAATTTAAAATGATACCTGTCCTTATTCTTCCTTGAAAACAAGATTCAAGATCTTGTCATTCTAAATTCTTTTTAAAATTTTTAAAATTAATAGAATTACTAAATTTATATCTTTTTTTATTTTTGAAAATTGTTTTGTAATATTTTTATATTGTTAAATTAGATTCTATTGCAGCTAAATTACCCAAACATTTTAATTTATTTTTTCACATTTTTCAATTAATTTAATTGTTTTTCGAATATATCCTATCCAAAATATATAATCATTTTTTGTTTTAATTAATCTACTTACTTGCATAATCTTCTCAACCACTGAACTAATTATTATATTAAAATTATCAGAGGTACTGGTTGAAGCTGTTGGAGCATTCATTCTCTATATATATTTCAACTATAAATGACTAATTTTTCACCTGGTTTATAATATAAAAATACCTTTTACTAATGCAATAACAAAAAACTAAACAACGAAACTAATTATCGAAAGTAGTTTTACTTCATTTAAAATAATTACATTTTATTTATTATACTTACTTAATGGTATAATTAAATTTAAATTATAGTAACAATTTGTTTTTTAAAAAATAAAATGGAAATTTTAATTATACCTATTACTCAGTATTTAGATAATTATCTCACTATAAATATTATCCGCTCAAATTGAATATCAATTAACATGTGCATCGAATTAAAATAATTTATTATAGTTAATTTATTCCTTCAATTTACTTGTTTTTTTTTCATTTAAATTAAATACTAATGAGCACTTGCATGTAATAGAAATAATTTTATCCTATTTATTATAGTTAATTTATTCCTTGCATTTACTTGTTCTTTTTTTTTCATTTAAATTGAATACTAATGAGCACTTGTATGTAGTTGAAATAATTACATACATACATATTTATTAAGATTAATTTATTCATTTAATTTGTTATTTCCCTAGAATGACGCAATATGAAAAACTTATTGCAATTTAATTTTTTTGCATAATTTAAAAGTTAAGTATTGTATGATGCAACATTGCATCATTTTTTAATTATGTATAAAGTTTTCCTGTCCATTCACTGAATTAATTGTTTACTATAAAAATAGGAGAATATTAAGTTTTGTTATTCATTTTATTATCTAACTTTATACAAGTAACTTTTTACAAATTTAAAAACTGTCTATAAAAAAATCAGAAAATCTTTCGGATACGCAGGTTTTAGTTGATGAAGAAGTGCTAGAAGAAATTGATTGTGACGTGAAAGAAGAAGTAGAGGTGCTGGAAATGAATTATATTGATTGGAATGAAGAAGAGGAAGAGGCAGAGGAAGAGGAAGCGACCCAACAAAAACCAGACGAACAGGAGGAATTTAAAGGTACAGTGAGATGTTTTATGGATAGTAAAAATCATTGGTCGCATATGGCGTTGCAAAAAATATTAAATAATCTTTTAATTGAAGAACCTGATTTTGTTAAAGTAACTCTTTCACCTGATGCAACGTCATATTTATCATCTAATTTCCAAATTTGTCTTCAAAAATATTTTAAAAAATTGGAACATACGACCAATGAAATTACTTGTAACAAATTTTATGCCATTTGGAGTTCCCCAAATTTTTCACATAATATTACCCTAATTGGAGCATTAATTTGTAAAAATTGTTTTAAAACCCATGATTTTATGAGATTAATTAGAAAAATATGTATTACTTTTAAACCTATCGAAATTCTAAAAATTCATTATCATTTTTCTGGACATACACATTGTTCATTATGTTTTGGAGATACAATATCAAAATTTTTTTGTGACTTAATTAATTCAAAAAATTTCTTTTCGGCTTACCAAATTTGTTGTATAGTAGATTAACTCCAAATTTCTTTTCGGCTTACCAAATTTGTTGGATTAACTCCAAGTTCTCCTTCATTTTTACAACAATAGGTTCTTCTTTCAAATTGGATCAGAACATTTTGTTACAAGTGCACTTATATTTTGAAATTCCTTTTTTTCCTACGTATCTGAGAGAAAAAAAAAGATGTCTACAACACCTTGTAAAATTATTGTGGCAATTACAGACGAAGTGAATTTTCCTCTTAAAATGGCAATGGTGGTCATGAAACAGATTTTTTAGTGAGTATTTTTTTTTATTTTTCGTTTTTAACTATAAGCATTTTTTGATTTAAAAAATAAATTAGATATTTTTAATTTTTTTTTACAAAAAACTTATAATATTTTTTTGTAATAAAAAGTATTTTAAATTTACATAAAAAATTAATATATTAGTTTTTTATTTTAAAAATTGAATAAAAAAACTTTAAAAAAATTTAGTTTTTTTTTGAAAAATCTTTAAATTTATTGTTTTTTTTTTGTTTTTTTTTTAGATTTGGTGTTAAAGATATAACATTAAAAGGTGATAAAATATTTATACAGTTAACATATTCTCCAAAAACTGTAACTTTGTTGAAAAAATTTGGAAACCTACCTATTCAATATATACATGCTAAACTTGAAGATGATGATCAATTTTTATTATTCCAAAAGGCAGTAAAGAAGTATTCGTTCAATCTCGAAGACGAATCGATGTTGCCGTCATCACCAAGTTCAGATACTCTTCTACTTCCTCCACCCCCTCTAGTTCCTGTTAAAGGAAAGAAACCAACTAATGTTTCAGACAAAGTTCAAGAAGATCAAGGAATTGAAGTATCTATTCCGAATGAAGAGGATTTATTTTTAAATTCACAAAAATATTTTTATTATTTATTATATTATGTATTCCTATATATTATATATTCCTATATATATTCTAATATGTATTATTTGAAAAAAAATTAAGAATGAATCTATAAATGAGTTTTTTTTAAACAAAAACCTTTTTCAAAAAATATTTATTTATTGATAATTATTTGATACAATCCATTCTTTTAATGCAAATACAATTTGTTTGGCACATCTTAAATTATTATACAAATGATTATTACAATGTAGATTTTTAACATTATATGAACTGATAATATTTTTAACATTTAGACATCCTGAATCAGCTAAATCTATAATTTCATTGGAAATAATTTTATGTAGCCAATTCTTTTTTTCCAATCCTTTAACAAAAACTTTTTGATTCTTTTCTATTACATACCTAATGAAGGGAAAAATATTTTCAATTACTATGGAGTCTCTATTATTAAGTTTACAATCCCATTCCAGTCCATGTAATTTTGTTGTACTCCAATTAACTTGTTGGTTAAATTCATTGTTCAACAATTGGGAAGACAAAGGTAAGTAAATATGTTTATGAAATAATTTTCCAGTTCTTATATTTAAAATAGCAATTTCTCTGCATATAAATGAAGAATCTTTATATTGAAATCCTTGAATATCTATCACATACATATTAAAATATTGCTATATTATTAGTTAACGGATTATATTTAATCAATCGATCATGTAATACTAAACAATAAGCTGTGGTATTCGCAGGTATTAAGGAATTTGTTTTAAATTCTATTCGAATGTCAATAGCACCACCTTTCAGGATGTTTTCACTTTGTCGTGAACAATCTACAACTACCAATGGAGCAATATTTTTATATTTTATAGGATAAATGCAAGCTGAACTTTCATTTTTATAATAATAAGATTTTTGAAATTGGGTAAACATTGCATAAAGAATTGCATATTTGTTAATATCAAAATCAACATTTAAATTATCATATGGAAATACTTTTGAATTTAAATTGAAATATTTTTTTTTTGTCAGTTTGCAATCCTAAAATCACAATTCGAGGCTTTTCAAGTTGATTAGAGCTCTTCACAGACCACATATGATTTTTCGATTGGGGTAACTGAGGGTATTCATGTAATTCCCATCCTCTAAAGGCAATGGTTAAATCTCTATTACTTTCAAACTGTTTAAATAAACGTAGTTTTTGACTATTGTTTACCATAATGTGAGGCATTTTCCATAGAATTTTTTCAAGTTTTACTTTATAAGTTTCTTTTTTATCATTTATTTGAATTATTGCATTTAAATCAATATTACTTCTTATTAAAACTACTTCTTGACGTAAATTCATTATTATTTTATGAAAATCTTCGGCAAATCCCATTATCATTTTTAATGGCAAACAAACATTAAAATTACCATTACCATCTAATAGTGAAGGATTTTCACTTTCATTCCAACCTGTATTATTTAAATTTTTACTTTCCGCTTCGATAAATGAGACATATCCTTTCATTGTAGTAGTTATTCCAGGATTTCTAATTCGATCAATAACCAGTCCTCCTAATTCATATCGAATTTCATCAAAAAGAAACATAATTCCATTGTTTATAAATTGGACATTATCAGAAAATTTATTATCGTCTTTTAATAATTTTCCTTCAATATATAAATAACTTTGACTTGGTAGTGTATAAAGATCTTGAGTTTGTATAGGTATTCTAATTTCATCATTATTATTTAAAGTTGAAGATGAATATGGTTGGTGGGTATGATACTGATAACTTGTAACTGAGTCATCATATATTATATTTTCATTAACATTTAATATATTATAACTCATAGTCTTTTTGTTTTTCTTTTTTTACTCTTAAGTAATATTAAAAATTTTACAGCTCTTACACTAATATATATCTTTAAATTACACCAACACTCTTTTAAATTTATTTTTTCTTAGTTTTTTTAAATTTAAATCCCAAAGATTTAAGGAACTTTCTATTTTTTAATGTTTTAATTGTTTTCTCTTTCGTTTATAACTAAACTTATTTTTGTTAACGTAACGTATTTGTATTGATTTAAATTAGGACTATCAAAAGAATTAGGTAAAGTTAAAGAATTATAATTATAAAGAAATACCATACTTCTTTTAGAAAAGAAATCAATTTTTAGTGTTATCTTATCAATGTAAAATATACTAAAAGGTAAATATATAATATTATTTGGGTTTTTATTAAAAAAAAATTAAGGTAATGTGGCGGGGGTTTAAAAAAAATTTACATATATATTTTTTTATTTCTAATTATCGATAAATTAATTTTGCCTTTTTGTTAAATGTAAACGTATTGTAATAAGTTCATTTCTAAAATTAATTAAATCTCCATTTTGATCTGTAATTTTAAGTATGATCTCATCAATATAATGTGTACTAATTGGTAAATAAATAACATTCGTTGGTTTTTCAATTATTTTAATTCCTGGTGAGGTCGTTGGGTAAAACATATGAATAATATGAACCGGTTTTCCATTATTAAATGAATTTATAACTAAATTACATTCTATACAAATAGCGTTAACTTTAAATATATCCACTGGATGTTCTGATATATGCAACTGATTAGCTTTAAGTAATCTATTACTAAAACCTAATAAATTACCAATTGAATTTCCCTTTTCAAAATGAATGTCATAATTACACAAAATTTCACATTTCAAAGTATTTCTATTAGGTTTAAGAGTTAGTTGGAATGGCTCTTCTAATATTTCAATTATATCTTCTTGGTCGGTCATTTTGTATATTAAATTTTCTGTTTTATCAATTCCTTTTGGTATGAATGAATTAATATTTAAAGAGTTCGTAGTATGGGTAGAAACATAATTTTTTATATATTGATAAATATCATTTATTTCATAAGAACGTTCTGGTAATACAATTTTATTATGGTTACCAAAATAAAATACATCATTTGAATTATCAGTGTTTGGAATTGTGTTATAACTTTCAAAGTTTATAAGTCCTAATACGTATTCATCTTCACTGTTTAGAACTATAAGGGGATATATTTTTGTTGATAAAATTGAACTTTTTGCTGATAATGTAAATGTATAAGACATTTCTTTTTACTATGTAAACAGAAAGAATTACAAACAGTAAATGAAACAAAATACTTAAAACATAATACTTATATTAACCTAAAAATGGATAATACAAAATTTCTAAACATAAATGGCCACAATTAATAGAATTATATGTTTGATATGGATTATGATTATAGTAAATATTGCAAGATCCAATTGAATTAAAATAAATTTGACATTCAATGGGTGGTTTTAAATTTCCAAAACTATTGAAATAAAAAATTTTCTTATTAAATTTTTTATAAGCAGTCCAATGAGTTCCAGGACCTGAATAATTATCTAAATTAATTACACCCATTTCATTTCGATAAATCTTTGTTGGTACTTGATCTTTCATGAAAAATCCTCGACAATTTGGTATATTTAATTTATGTGCAAAAAAATCAATTTCCACATTGGTTAAAGCATGTTTAGGTAAGGTTATTGGAAATTTTTTCGTCTTTCTGGATTCGAATAAGTTGGACTTAAAAAAGATCCAAACCAGCATGATGTGGTTTTAAAAATAACCCTTTCCCCATTGCAATGGCTTCCATGGTATTGTTATGACGTTTACTTTCCTCCAATTTTTGTTTGGCTGCTCGTGCATCATTTATAGCTCTGGCAATCCCAGCAGCTCCACCACTAAGTGCTCCAAGAGCACTAAGTCCCGCAAAAATCCGTATTAATGGTAATATACCTCCTGTTTTTGAAATTTTAATTACTCTTGGTGATTTTAGTTGTTTACTTTTATTTTTAATTCTTTTAACTGCTATCTTTAGAGCACTATGAAGATTTTTAGGTTTCTCTTTCATAATAACATTTTTATTTTTTTTCGTTACAGATTGAAAATTAATTAATTTCTTTTTAAATTTACGTTTTCCTTTTTTAACTGTTTTTAAATTTACGTTTTCTATTTTTTACTTGCCTGTTACGTTTTTTTACTCGAGATAATGTTCTAGTCATTATAATAGATTTAACTAAAATAATATATTATTAACTATCGACGTTTCTTTTATAGGAAAAAAATTATTTTTTAAATTTTTTAAATGCACTACTATCTCAATAATCAACTGCATTATCATTTTCTTCATTTTCTACGAATTTACGCTTTCTTAATTGATTTGATGAATCCAGTTTCATCTTTTTAATATTAAACATATCTATAGCGTTATTACTATCATCTTCTATAAGTTTTCTCTTTCTACTTTGAGATTCATTTAATAATTCATTACTGGATTTTAACATATCTTGTTCAATTTTTTTCTTTAAATTTTTTTGTAATATTTTATCTTTTATTGCTTTCTCATGATATTTATCAATATGTTTCTCATTAGATTTTTTTTTAGTTTTCGAATATCTTTTTTTCTTTTTTTCGTGCAATTTTTGTATTTTTCCTTCCGTATGAGTTGTAGGTTCAAGTTTTTTTATCAACAATTTTATTTGATCAAGATAGGTTTGCATATTTTTAGCATTTTTTCGTAATATATCCGCAGTTTGCATACTAACTATAGTATTGTTTTTCTGGCGCATTACATTTAAAGACTGACTATTATTTATATTTAATTTCCCTTCAAAATTTTTATTTCCATTTTGATTTATTTCTCCACTTCCACCCATTCCAAATATAAGTTTAGTATGCATTGCAGTAGAAACACCTAAAGCTGCCAATTTTTCATTGAATGATGCATCCGATGAAGTAATTCTAGATAATGCATTTTTAAGTAAAATTCGATCAGCCTCATGACGATTATGTAATTCTGAACTATTTCTATATGTTATATCATGAAATCTACAGGCTTCATCTAATGGATTTATACCTACGTCACCACGATTGAGACGTTTTTCTAATTTTGTTCCAGGTCCACAGTAATTATAGACAGGTAAATGCAATTCAAATGGCAATTTATTTATAAAAGAATTTAATAAAACTTTTCCTTTATTTTCACCGTGACTTAAATAATATCTAATTTTTTTTTGTTATCGGTATAAAATTCTAACGTTAACTAATTATATATTAAATAACAACACTCTTTTATAAGTATTATAAGTTTAGAAACAATATGAAAAAGGTTGTAAGACAAAAAACCACTTTAACTGTAGATAATCACGATACTGATACAACATGTACAAAAAATTTAAAACATAGCGCTCTTTTTCCAAACACAATAAGATGCGTAATAACAGGCCCATCAAATTGTGGAAAAACAAACACTATGTTAAGTCTTATAGAATATCCTACTGGATTAAAATTTGAAAATATTTATTTGTATTCGAAATCATTATCCCAATCAAAATATAAATATTTACATGAATTATTAAAACCAACTAAACGAATATGTTATTATGAATTTAACAATAGTGAAAATATTATATCACCATCTAAAGCAAAATCAAATTCTTTATTTATTTTTGACGATGTTGTATGTGATAAACAGAATATTATTAGAGAATATTTTAGTATGGGACGTCATAACAAAATAGATTGTTTCTATCTTTGTCAAACTTATTCAAAAATACCTAAGCAACTAATTCGAGAAAATGCTAATATGTTAATCTGTTTAACCAAGATGAACTAAATTTACGTCACATATATACAGATCATGTTGGTACAGATATGTCATTTGAAAAATTTTAAAAAAATATGTTCTTATTGTTGGAAATCACCTTTTGGATTTATTTCAATTTTTAAAGATAATTCTCTAAACAATGGTCGATATCGTTATGGTTTTGATAAGTATATATACATTTAATATTAAAATAAAATTTTAGTTAGATTTATTAAATCTGTGAATAAAGAACAATGGTTCTCAAAAAGAAAAGAAAAATTAATCATTTAGTCAAATTAAAAAAGAAAAGAAAATCTAATAGATTAGAATAAAATATAAAAGAAAAATTAATTGATAAGAGAAAAAATATAAAAAATAAATTATTAATTCTAAAACATGGTCAAAAAACTCATGAAGACTTATTTCAACCTATAACCAAGCATTTACAAAATATTGAAAGTAATTTAAAACCTACTATAAAAAATATAAATAAAAATGAATCATTATTTTCTCCTATTAAGAGAAAAGATTAATATTCTTGATTTATTTGAAAATGATAGTACTAAAGAAACAACAAACAACGATAAAGAATCCATTTTATTTGATCCGATAACTTCTGCTCCAATGGAGGATTTAACTCCCAAAGGAACACGTGGTACAGTTTCATCACCTCAAAAAGCAAAAAAAAAAGTTTAAAAGAAAATTAAGTTTCAGTACCGTTGGAAAAAAACCGTAAAATTTAAGAAAAATGTTAATAGAAAAGATTGATGACGATTTAAAAAATAACGATATTAATAGACAAAAACAATATGAAAACGAACTTAGCAAATCAATACATGAAAAGTCATTAGTAGATTATTACAACCAGTTTCACCTTTTACCCCTTAAATATATTAAAAAACTTATTAATGATCCAAATATTAATCAATCAAATGATCAATTACGTGTAAAATATAATAAAAAGGAAAGTAGCGAGTTTTCTATTGGAAATAAAAAAATTGATTTTGATGGACCGGATATCATAGTTGCAGGAAAAAAATACAAAGGTACCAAAGGTCTATATGGATTACTTTTTAATCATAAACCACCGACTGTTTATGCAAAAGATGATGCCAAAAATTTTGTTAACATTTTAAAGAGAACAAACGTTTTAAAAAATATAAAGAGAAGCTCCAATAAAAAATTTCAAATAATTAAAAATTATACTAATAGTGACAATGATAATAATTCTAATATTGGTGAATCGGAGATTTCATTAAATTTACCTCAAGGCAAAGGTATGCTAATGAATATTAATATTAAATCAGCTGATTATATTTATTGGGACGACCCAAATGAACTTGTTGAACGACTTCATCTGTTACTTGCATCAGAAGCAGCTGGTAATACTAGTAATCGAAACGAAATTAATTCAATTATTGAAGAATTGTATGAAGCCAATATAATTGAATAATTTTTTTAAAATGTCTTTAACTATAAACACAAAAATTAATAAAGAAAAAAAAGTGTTACTATTAATGAATCCAGAAATAAAATTTATTTATTATATAAATGGAATTTTGCTTATCGCGAAGCTCGAAATGGAAATATATATATGGAAATGGCCTTAGATAGATATCGTTTTAGAAATAGAATTAAATTGTTAGAAGATATACTTAATAAAATTTTGACCATTGAACATAGAAATACAATTTATAAAGAAAGATTTAACTTGGAATATTAATTATTTTCATAATAAACTATATAAAAAATAGGTTGTTTTTATTTATTAATCAGTATTAATTTTATATTCAACTAAGAAAATTTAAATGTCAAAATATAAAACTGATGTTAAAAGACAAATTGTTGAAGAACTACATAAACCTGCTAGAATAAATTTTAAATATAGAAAAGTAATTATAAAATCATTACTAGATTTAATGCAAGCTGATTTAGTTGATATGCAAAAATATTCGTCTGAAAATAACGGATATAAATACATTTTAGTCGTAATTAATTGTTTTTCAAAATATGTATGGGCATATCCATTAAAATCAAAAACATCAAAGGAAGTAGCAAATGCACTGGAAAACGTCTTCAAAAATCAAAGATCAATTCACTTGTGTACAGATTCGGGAGGAGAATTTACAGAAAAAGAAGTACAAATTTATTGAAAAAATATAATGTTAAACATTACGTTACTTATAGTGAAAAAAAAGCTTCTATTGTTGAACGAGTAAATCGAACAATAAAAAATATAATATGGAAAGAATTTAGTTTTTAAGGATCCTATAAATGGCTTAAAATATTACCGAAAATTATTAATATTTATAATAATAAAAAACATAGCACCACAGGTTTTAAACCTACTGATGTAACTAAAAAACATAAAAAATTTTTACTTAATAATGTTTATTATAGAATTAAAATGACATCAAAACCGAAATATAATATTGGAGATTATGTACGTATATCAAAATATCGAGGTGTATTTGATAAAAAATATAAACCTAATTGGTCAAATGAAATATATACTATTAGAAAAATTCAATTAACTAATCCTGTTACTTATTTACTTAAAGATGTAAATAATCAAGAAATCAAAGGAGGCTTTTATGAATTACAATTACAAAAAATTAAATATCCTGATGTATATTTAGTAGAAAAAGTATTTAAGCGTAAAGGTAATAAAATATTTGTAAAATGGTTAGGTTTTGATAATAAACATAATAGTTGGATTAATAAAAATAGTTTTGAATAAAAAATAATGTATATATCAAATAAAACAAAATATATATTTTTTTAAACTGTATTTTTATTTTTTTTTCAATCAAATTAAAATAAACATAATATTAATTTTTTAATGAAATTATCTATACAAAAATATAATACAAATATATTTTAAAAATAATATAACTATAAAAATTAAAATATAATATCAATATTCATTGCCATCATTGTGTTTTTCAATAGAAAATTTCATTTTATCTAAAAATTGCTTATCTTCTTGATACAATTTCCCAATTCAAATAATTTTGAAAATAAATCATAAATTTGTAAGGTAAATCAGGAAAACCTGATATATCATCCCACATACTTAGAAAATCCATTTTTTTAAATCTATATTTTTTAAATAAATAACTAATTTAAATAATCACTAATGTTATTCAATCTGTTGTCAAAGACAAACAATATTGTTTTAAAATAATTATACTGATTATATATTAAAAATGTTTTAATTATTGCGCATAAAATTAGCTTCCGCGAACCAGGATGAGGTCATGCATGTAGTCATCTAGCCGAGCCCAAATTTAACCTGAACAAACATGCATTTATATTATTTATCACACTTTATGTATGAATCATTCAAATTACGACATTTTTACTTCTTTCAATGTATTGCAGAAGAAGTTATTTTTAGCTGTGACTAAGTGAAATTCTTGGAAAACTTACGGACACACAATTATTACAAGCTCGCTGACGCTTCGGCTTAGCTCGGTATCCTTCGGCTTCTTTCTTCTTGCTTCTGGTTCTTTCAAGGTCATTGTTGAAGAAGTAAAGAAGTCGATGGAAAAACCAACCTCGATGAACCTAGATGCCGAAGAACTAATTACGTCACTGGTATTTCTTGGAATTCTTTGATTTTAGGGGTTGTTCTTTCAAGGTCATTGCTGAAGAAGTGAAGAAGTCGATGGAATATGCCATCCGGAGTCACAGTAATGCCCCAGATACACTACTTATGTCCATCAAGAGAGACCACGGGGCCCAAAACCTCATCTCTCATTATCCTCTTCGCCATGTTCTCTAGAAATATGTGTAGGTGTGAGGTTTAGATCTACTTCCTTCCAGCCTTTTAGCTTTGGTGCCGGAGCCATTCTGCCGACTGCGCTGTTTCACAGTCGATTAGGATCATACCCGAACGAAAATGGATGCATCTGAACTGGAGCTTATGTTCCCATCCTTTGAACATCTCTTCCACTAATGCCTCCTCCATTAGGGTCTGCTCGTTCGCGCTGAGGGTAATCTGAGGGAATGTTTTGCAGACACTTCCCCGCGAAAGAGCCCCCCCCCCACCCAACGCCTCGCAACCCTAAATGACGCATGGGAAAGAGGAACCTCTTCTCCACGCTATTGCTCCTGGTATGTTTAAGCAGTTCTTTAGTTTTCACTGTCCGAGGACAGTTACTTAAGCCACCCCACTAACGTCAAAGTCCCACAGCTTCTAGAGGCAGTTTTAATTGGGTGGATTGTTTTATGTTGAAGATGTAAATACAGGTGTGGATGTTTTTAATTCTAGTATTTCGCAATTATTTGTGACACAGCGTTTATCAGTAAAACTCAGGTTTCCGTGCTGGTATTGAAATGACATCAAGAAATTTACTTTTAGTAAAAAAAATTCTACGAAAAATACAAATTATATAATAATTTCACTGATCATAATCTGTTTTCTCAATTAGGGATTCAATCTTATCTTAACTGTATAACTTCTGTGGAAGGATCTATAATAACAGATAATAAATGTTTTTGGAAGTATGTCCCAAAAAAATAAAAAAACCGGTATGTCATATAAACCGTACTGCAACAGATAGTTCCCAGGATATTCGATGCTTTTTTGTCAATTAAAATACCATGATAAAATTTGTAATAAAAGTGAGTTCTCTATTTCTAACAGTATTATTAGAATAAATAAATGTGATGAGATATGATAGATGTGTAAAATACGATAGTGGATTTAAATGATAGATTTGGTACAGGCTCTGATGATATATCATTCTTAAAAAACTGTGTCTTTATTGTTTCTTATAAGCTTTGCAAAATTTTTTCAAAAGTCTATATTCGGTTGTGTATTTCTAAAGGCTTGGAATTTGACATTCGTAACTTTATTATTAAAATGTGGGGATAGATCTGAAATCTCAAACTACAGAGCTATGTCTAAAGTTTCACTAAAGTATTTGAGTAAATACAAAATTAAAATCCAAGTTTAGGGGAATTTTGATTGAGGGCCACCATAACATTACTAAAGCCAAATCAACTATCACAAATTTATTAATATATGAACATAATATTACGCACTCATCAGAATCTAAGAAGTAAAGCATGTGATAAAAATTAGCCTAAGGTGTTATTGAATAAATTTTATAATGTAGGTGTTTTTGTAAATCTATTACAGTGATTTAGTAGCTCTCTACAAGAAGGTATCAGTGGTAAGGAAAAAAGCTTCCAATCAAAACGCATCCAACTAACGTCTCGGAATCCACAAGGGACACATTTATCTCCTTCACTTTTTATGTTTTTATTAATGACATCTGTAATGCTATTGATTACTCTTTGGTATTTCTTCATGCAGATGATTTGAAAATATTCAAATGTATTGAAACAGACGTGGATTGTAGGAAGCTTCAAAAGGATATACATTGTATACATTCAATACAAAAAAATGTAAAAAATACAATTTTTGGAAAAAAAAACATCATTAATCGATCTATTTTAGAAAATGCAAGTTAGATTTAATCGCCATTCTATAAAGTATATATTCAGTAGCTGGAACGAATTCAGAGAAATTTTATACGATTTATTGATTGTAACATTAGAATACCTCTTGAAAAAATTAATTATAGAGATATTATGAAACTTTTAAATATACCTCTCCTTGAACAAAGAAGATAGCTTTTAGATATTTGTTTTCTTTTTAAAATAAATAATTTTCAAGTTGATTGCTCAGACTTGCTAGCACTCATCAGTGTTAATATACCACAGAGAGACGTGCGCACCAATAATATTTATAAATTGATCATCATATCACCAATTATTGATTATAATCTGCCTTAGTTAGATTACATGCAATTGGTAAAAATATAGTCATTTTAAACTTGAACATAAATAGTTTTAAACCGAAAGCGAAAAAAAAACTTTTTGTTTGTTTAATATGCCTGTTCGTGCCAATGTGTATGGTATCTGATTGGTCGGCCAATAAAATATTTATTTCTTTATAATTAAATTTATCACAACTACAAGCAAATATATAATGTATTTATTATTCCTAATAATAATTACCTTATTTGCGCAGGGTGTGAGTAGAAGCAGCTCTGGTTATTACGCGTGCGAAGCTGTAAATGAAGAGGGTGCTTCAACGAGTCGTGCATTTCACCTGAAAGTGAAATTTGAACCTATCTGTAAGGACAGTATGGCTAGAAAAATTGTAGGTGCCGCTAAAGATGAGCCTGTACATGTTGAATGTAAGGTAAGTCATTTCTTTAATTGCTACTTTTAGTTACTTTACTGGCACAATATAAATATTTACCATATATATATATATATATATATATATATATATATATATATATATATATATATATATATATAGTTTTTTTTCACCTTACGTAGCTGAGCAATCGCCTTTTCAACATGAAAGGAATTGCCTTTTTATTTTGCAATTCACCGACTTTTTTTGCTTTTTTTGTATAACGACCTCGAGTTGTTTCATGTTTCAGTAAACTATTATTGTGTTATTTCACGTCAAATTTACAATAAAAATTTTGATTTGGCTGAAAATTTTTTCCGTTGTTCTAGAGACGAAAAAATGTCTTCTCGGACATCGATTTTTCCATTTCAAAAAAAAATAAATTTTCTGTGAAATTCTTTGCAAATCGTTCACTTTTCGAATGAGACATAAGCATTTTAGGGCGATAGAGTATACTTCATTTTTAGGTAATTTTTATAAAACAATTTCGTAAACAACTTGAAGTAATTCAAAAGAGACCTTTCCAAATTGCATGATATTTTCCGTAATTTGTTATTCTAGTGTCTGAAATATTGTCTCAAAATTAAAAAGTGGACCGTTGAATATTTTTCAAAATATGATTTACAATGTGACCGCGCGTACGATTTACGCGCGAGCGACTCGAGTGACGCGAGCGAAATACGAATCAAAGCTTGTGTTTTTTTGAACTTCGTTAGACTCTAGCAACAAGCCTTTATTGAATCTTCTGAGTCGTTTAGATAAATTAGGATTGAGAATCATAATAAAGGATTTCAGAAAAATATTGTTCAATTGAGAAATATCCAGAAATTTTATTTTATTACAATTTTCATTATTTTGAGTTGCTTTTACTTTTTCTTCGATGGTTGCTTTTTTTCTTATGAGAGCATGCAATTTCCTACCGGTTCGATACAGTGGATTTTCTGCGTACTTTTTATCGTTTTACAATCTTCAAAACGTTTTTCCAAAAAATTAGCTGCTTGGTACTGAAGGATCGGGTTGGGTTCAATGGTGCAGTTATTTGATTATTTCGAGACATTTGACTGGGTTTTAATGCTTTTTTTTAAAGCCCCTTCTCCTCCGTCACAAGTGCCTTTGCGATGTGCTGTGGCTTGAGGATACCATATTGCAGAACGGTTGAAGTCTTGTTCATGAAAAAAATTGTTGTTAAGTGTTTGGAATTCTTGAATTGTTGGGGGCCTCCATCAGAAAAATATATACCATTCTTGGTTATTGGGCGGAAGCGCGAAAGAAATTCGTTGAAGATTTTCAGAAAAACGAACACTGCCACCGAGTCAAGTTTGTTAGAGTCAGATATTATTATTCTTTTGGATTCTATGGATCCATCAACGTTGAAATAAAATATTATTGGAAAAATAGTTGCCTGGTTATTTATTATTTCAGTGGAACGCCGGAATGGCATTCTGAATTACAAACGCCTAATTTTTGGAAAAATCACAAACAACAAAACCCTGATCGTTTTAAGGATTGTAAGAAGAAATCTGTAATGACTTGATTGTTGCTCAGAAATTAAAGAATGAACAAGAAATGGAACTCTCATAGTTTCTAATATTTTTAAAGGTTGCAAAACCTAGTGTTTGTAAGAAATTTCATTTACATCGCTTTTTTCAAAAATCTTCTTCATGGTATCGACAAAAGTGTTATTATTTCAGCTTTCACACTCCCCAAAGAAACAATGTTCCTGGGGATTTGGACATAGCGAAAGTCACAATACATCACGGTAATTTTCTACGCAATGTTTCCGTTCTTCCATCAATCATACAATTTGACTACCTGAAAAAATGTCTATTTGTAAACATTCAATTTTTTATTAAAATAGAGAAAAGTTGGGTATTAATGCGTATCTCATTGTGAGGCTCTATTTTTCTGCAACACTGTGGTTTTTATGATAATAGGTAGAGTTTGTCAAATAGACTTGACCTAGCTAAGTTTTGCTGTTCTGAAATTTAGTGTACACATGAAAGTCAAAAAATGTGAACTGATGTTTTTGTTTATCAGCAATATTTATAAAAAATTGTTTTCCAACTCTAAAGACACAGTTTAATCATTGGAACCGTAGTATATAATTTTAATGCGCGAAATAGCTTATGCGCGCTCCATTTGCCAAAGCTTCCCAATAGATATATATATTTTTATAAAATAGCCTTCATTGTTACCATTAGCTATCAGATTCATGTTTCCATGAAACGAGCAAACACATACATTGTCAGTTCCACCAGAACCACCTAAAATACAATGTTTTTTGAATTTGGTATAAATTTGTTTTAAATTGCCCGTTATAAGACATTTTTGTAGAGTTTTTTTTTGTTTCATCGGTTTTGACAGACTTGCTATATCCATACTCAGGCATTTCAGCACTTACATCTTCAGAATCATAAAACATTTTTTCTTTATGGATATCCACCGGAGAAATTACTTTTCCTAAAATATATGTTTGGCAATCTTAACACTTTGGTATATATGTGCATTCACAGAGTTTTTTGAGGGTTAGAGATATGATTCCGATTTCCTTATGCAATTTCCAAGCTTTTTCTACAAGATAATGGGAGGTATTCATATATTTTAGAGTCTTATTAACGCTCAAGTTGGATTGTAACAGTGTCAGGATTTGAATCTTCAGAGAGAGAACTCAAATTCATCTCGTCCTACTAATATCGATAAGAACATGCTCAATTAACTATTAAAGTAATTAACCATTATGAGTGATAATTATTTTTCAGAAATTAAACTTACTTCCGAATCAGAGCTTGGCGATGAGTAATCTTCATTATCGCTTCTTAAATCATGTATAATTTTGTCGTCGTTAATTAATGGGATATTGTCATCAAATTTTAATTCATTTTCTGTGAATATAATTTCCGGGAAAATAGGAATCAAAATCGGATGAACAGATTTATAAATGCATAAAGTTGGAACGCAGAATATTTAAAATCTTATTTAGGTTTATTTCACAAAATGACAGATTTAATATAAATCGAAAAAAAAGGTAAGGTCAATTATTAAAATAAAAAAAAACACAATATTTCAAGACACTTATGTCCTTCATTGACATCCAATTAACTTAATTTTTTTCTACGTCGAGTGCACACAGGATCTTCCGGTTTAATAAAATACAGTTTTTCAATAAGAAATTTAGGATGGGAATTTGTTTTGTTGGCTTTTGCCCCATCTGAATTTTCACGAATAAGATTCGAACAACGATCAAGAAGATTCGTCCCGACATTTGATAATAATAACATTAAATAGCAGTTGAATAAGAGTTCATAAATGTATACGCAACTTTGAACTGCACGTATGTAACAAAAAGCTATCGACAGGCTCTGATTTGTTTAAAACAAAAGACGCTCCAATCCGTATTTCGCCCGCGCCACCCGAGTTGCCCGGACGCAAGTCGTGCGCGCAGTCAAATTTTAAATCATATTTCGAAAGATATTCAAAGGTCAATTTTTTAATTTTGTGACAATTGTCGAGACATTATAATAACAAATTGCAGAAAATATCATCCAATTCGGAAAGGTCTTTTCGAATTATACCAAATTGTTTACGAAATTGTTTTAATAGACTTACCTAACAAATGAATTTTTCACGATTAAAATACAGACTCTAAAGTATACCTATTACACATTTCGCCCTAAAATTCCAGTCCATCATTCGAAAAGTGGGCGATTTGTGCAGCATTTGAAAAAAAAATTGTTTTTTTTTGGAGTCGAAAAATGAAAAAATCGAGATCTCGAAAAATATTCATGTTATATTAATAAAATATGTGTCATTTTTTTTTTCGTCTCTAGAACAAGGGAAAAATTTTTCAGCCAAATCAAAAATTTGTTTGTAAACTTGGCGTAGAATGACCCTATTATAATTATTTTCGAGGTCTATTTGATGCAACTATCCTTACTAGAAATAAAGAAAATATTTTAATTGAATTATGCATATTTTTTAAGAAAGAGAAAATATCTACAATAACGTATACTAATTAATTAATTTAATCATCTATAGAGTAAGGGATGCAGTGGTTATTACAATCAAGGAAAATAGTCATATAAAAAAACTATGAAAAAATTCAGAGCTGCTCTTAGCACCATCAGCAAGTTTTATACTTCCATACGTTATATCACTGTTATTTAAATAGTACGGTTCAATATGCGATTACTTCTTTGTGTTAAAATATATTCAAGAATGAATAGGCGAAATGTCTGCAATAGTTTTAAAATTAAACTGTACCTTTTATTTGCAATTTATTTATGCCAAAATTTTCCTAGTTCAATAATAGGTAAAAAATATTACTCAAAACAAAAAAAAAGAACAAATTTAAAGACATTTTAAGCATAAATGTCTGCATCTGAATTATCAGCTTCGACAATATTACTAAACGTAATATTTCCACAGTAATGGCCTTTACGAAGGCTGTACAAAAATATCTGCATTTTTACATCTTCAATGCTTTTTACATCCTGTATTATCATTGTAAAAAATAATACTAATCATATATTTTGATGCCACTACTGAATTTATCTTTACAGGCCCAAAAATACCATCATAATTTTTTTAACCCCAGTCTACGTATGCATGTGTATATGTAAAAATAGGGATGAATACACTACCACCTAATATATATGTTGTGTTCCCGTTCTGCTGCCGAGTCATTCGGGATATCTTGCCAACTAGAGTAGGTCCGCAATGCCTATTTCTTTTAGGAACATAAGATTGTTGGTGTGCTCCCAAGAACCGCATTCTACAGTTTTTCAAAGCGCTGCACTCTGAAATGATGTAGGTGGAAGTTCCGTCCTTTTCCTCGCAAAATCTGCACTCTTTTCTCTCTCCCAATTCGAGTTTCCCTCGGGTGGCAATCCTCCATTAGGGTTCTTCTCAGAACTGTACATTGGTTTTTGCTTAGGCTTATCCATTTCTTGAATCTCTTCTGGTTGTGGTTCCCAAGAAGTATATTCGCTTGTCTCATTCCTTGTAGATCCGTCTAGTTATTGGATCTCAGTTCTTTTTCTTTCTTTTTAATCCTTTTAGCATAACACTGCTACTGATTTTACAGAGAGCTTCGGGCTCCAGAAATGGTATCTCCGCCCCTTTTCTCGCGAGCTTGTCTACTATTTCTATTCCCTCTATCTCTGTGTATTCCGATACCAACACGAGGGTAACCGTATTATTCGTGTTTAATTCATTTAGTTCTTCTAGGCATTTCCAGACCATCTTAAAGTTGATTACGTGAGAACTCAACGCAGTGATGTCTACTTAACTATCTGACATGATAATAATCTCTTGTCCGCGATAGCTTTTCTCTTTACTGAATTGGATGCATTTCCTGATGGCGTGCATTTCTGCTTTGAAAATGCTTGGTGACTTACCCAAGCTTTTGTGATGTCTGATACTAGGTCTATATAATCCTATTACAGTCCACTCCGCTCTTTTTTAGCCATCCGTATACCATTTATTGGAATTTGTGTTGATTTTTTCAATGGCATTTCTGTCCCATTCACTACTACGACTCAAGTTTTTGTTGAAGTTTTTCACAAAATTGAACTTCTTTTTCATTTCATCTTGGGGCATGTCCCATATATGTTGATTTCTGGATAAGAAATTGGGTCTCCGTTTTGTGACTTAATCTCTCATAATCCTATATATTATCTTATTTGCCATACTCTTCACGAGTATATCTAAGGGTGTAAGATTTAGAATTACTCCCATGGTTGCAGTTAGGCAGGTTTTTCTTGCTCTAGTTATACATCCACAGGTCAATTTGTGAACTTTCGAGTGGTTAGCTCTTGTATTGGCTAGACTAGTTATTTTACTCTAGATCACAGCTCCATATGTGATGATTAGTCCCACTATTGCAGTGTACATTCACTGCAGGATTTTTGGTTTGGGCCACAGCTTTTTTC
Source organism: Diaprepes abbreviatus (assembly GCA_034092305.1). NCBI lineage: Eukaryota > Metazoa > Arthropoda > Insecta > Coleoptera > Curculionidae > Diaprepes > Diaprepes abbreviatus. The sequence continues at coordinate 8,645,220 of JASJET010000032.1, read as the reverse complement.
TACGTAGTTTCTAAAAACCATCAAGACTTTTGTAGTCTTGTTGATTACTTCTTTTTCGTGTTTATTCCAGGAGAGTTTATTATCTACGATCGGGCACAGATATTTAACCTATGACTTCCATTCAATAACGTTCCCATCTATTTTGATGGTTTTCAGGTTCAGGTTTCTTTCCCTTGTAAAGGCTACTAATATAGTTTTAGCAGGGGTGACATTTAATTCAATCATCTAGCACCATTGTTTAGTGCGTTAAAGTCCTCTTTGGATTATATCGCAGAGAGTATTCTCGCATTTGCCCCTCTAAGGTGGTACAGAGGATGATCGTGTCATATACTATCTCTGTTTCTGCTGTTCTAATAGGGAGAAGTCGCGCCATCCATTTGGATGCTGTGCCGTCTATTTCCCTGTCATCAAGTGCTCTTTTGACTGCATCATGTGGAGTTTTGTCAATAGCGTCTTCTATATCAAGAAATGCCATCATTTGTTTGAGATGGTGAAGTTTGTCTTAGATTCATAAAAGTTTCTTGAAAGGCTACATTATTTTTTAATATCTTAAAAGGTTTTTTTTCCTTTACGGAAGAAATCGTTCGCTGTAAAAATGTGACATACTGTTAAGGAACGTGATAGTAAATCACCTAATTTTTTATGTATTTCGTTGATATCGAGATATTACTTTTTTTAGATGTGCTTAAATTTATTATGATCTCTGTTTCGGCTTTTCGGAATCTGAAATTGGCAAGCATTATCACAGGGATATCTGAATCTGTGCAATGCACTTGCATACGATAGTTACGATTAAATTGAGTGATGAGGAAAACTTTTTTTGTGTCAGCGTTCTCGTGATAGCAGGAAAGATTATAATCAATTGTTCTTATTAGTCTATTATCATGTGCCACTTCGTAATTATAAAATTTAATCATAATTTACCTAAACTTTTTTTTCTTGACATAATGGAAGGAAGCCATTACATGCCCAGTCTTCGATTAGGAATTCAACAAACTTATTCTTGAAATTCGAGCTTCTCAATAGCTTAGTAAATTCTGCATTTATGTCAAAACTGATTTGTTCTTCGCCTCGTAATTGATGTTCATAGTCTTTTAAGCTTGAAGTATGGTATTTGTCGAATATTATATGAATTTCTTTTCTGTTATATGTAATTATTTGAAAAATTTGTTCACAAAATTTTCCATAAGAGCTAGGCAGATTTTTTAAGGTGTGTTACAAATAAAATCCATCAAAAATATGAATGTCTGCATCTGATACGTTTATATTTTCTGGTTGGTATGCTAAAAGTTCTTCAATAACCACAGATTTGGGAGTTTTGCAAATATTTCCATCGGAATGACAGAGAGAGAATGAAATAGGCCCTAAAGGATAACATAATGCTTGTTCAATGTCCCCTTTATTCTGGATCGAAGCATATAACAATCGACCGAATACATCGCGCTGAATCCTTACTCCTTTTACTTGTCCAGAAATTTTAACTTTTTTAGTTTTTTTATAAGCGCAATTCAAAATAACATTTTTTTTATGGCTTTATTAAACTTTTCAGCGTTATTTTGGCTCTCGGAAAATAATGCGTTACGCTGTTTTTCTCCTGTGGATTCAACTGTAGATAAAAACTCAAAAACTTGATCGCTTATTGACTGCCCCGATGACACATTATAACTTATCTTTCGATAGATCCGATGATAATGGGTTATTGCACTGTTTTAAAAAATCCAGTAACACAGATAAACTATAACTGGAATTTTCAATGGACGATTTTCTTCAGTCTTTAGTAATATCGTCTTTCTGTCGTATTCCACAAAACTCCATAAGTTTGGATATCATACCAGTTCGAAGTGCATGAGTCACGGATTCTTTCTGTTGATGAAAAAGAATCCGTTAAATTAATTATACCGGAAGCTTTTGAAGCGGCGTCTGCATTCTGAGTCTGCTCCAGTGTCAAATCTATGGGGATTCTGGTAAAAGGCTTGGAGGTTCTATAAACACCGAGAAAATAATATTTAGAGTCTTCAAGTAGTCCCGGGTGAGTTTTTCTATATTTTCCAGTTGGTTCATATAAACTGAAAGATACCTTGCGTAATTTTGATAATTCATTGTGAAGAAAATGTTTGTGATTTTTCTCAAAACGTATTTAAACAAATCAATATCGCTGGTGCGGATACTAAATTCTAACATTAAATAATAGTCGACTAATTGTATGTAAAGCAAATATATTTCTGGAGTTTTGCCATATTTTCCTTGCAAAGTTTCACTTTTGTATTGATCATATTTTGTAAATACTGATTTTAAAGAGTCTTGGCGGATTTTTGGAGAGAATCTATTTTGATTATTAAAGTTTAGCAAATCTTCTTTAATTTTTTCTGTATCAAATTCAAGAGTATTTGAGCATTCTAAAAATCTTTCAAAATGTAAGATTTGCAAGGCAAGGAATAACGATTAAAATGTTTACCGTTTAAAAAAGTATTTACTGAACCACTTGCCAAAATAGCAGTATATGTTAGCAAGTTTGTCAAACTCATTCTACTAATAAATTTATCTATTGCTTTGAAGAAGGACAAAAAAATATGAAAACTTCCTAAGTGAATAAATCAATTAGAAAATTCACTTCTGCACTTTGAATTATCATGGCTATTTTAGCCATTGCTAAATCGTACGTGACATTATAATATTTTTTTCACATTCTTTTGCTATCTGCGCACTTCTTCGTAGTGTTTCTTTTACTACTTTTGGATTAGTAGGAGAAGCATTGATTTGAGTCAAATATTCGACTTTTTAGATACTACTTTCATCCCTCCATATTTTCGCATTATATCCAACCCACATAAGCGTAAGATTTAGTTTCAGCGTATGGGAACGAAGCCAACAGAAATTTATCTGGACCAAACCTTATTAGATTTTCGGGATCTTCTTCAGGTGACGTACTATTCTGTGACAATTTTGGACGTCTCTGCTTCGCATGCCTTAAGTCACAGATATCACTCGTTTCTAAAGTTCTCTTTCGCCAACCTTTGGAATCGCGTACACTTATGGAACAATCTAACTGATTTTTACATAGTTTATCATCTTCTCTATTTTCTGCTTCTCTGTCTATTAAGATTAAATCTTCACTCGATGGTACAGTTTGATAGTATACCTACGGTATCATGAAGCTGGCTTTTACCTATTGTTCGTTTTCCAGAAGTTTCGACGTATCGATCACAATTGTCCCACGCTACCCCAGATGGTAAGACAGATGTAGGAATAATACCAGTAGGATACAAACGTTTGGTTACGATTGCAGTATATGCCACGGATGATTCAATGTCTACAACACTTGAGTAACTGGGACAATATCCTAACTTGCTTAATATATTTATAATTTTATCATTACCTGTAAAAGATTTTGCACATACCTAATAAAAAATGCTTTCTTGGTTTGATTTGACCTTTGGTAACACTGAAGATAGAATCTTGAGCCTAACAAGAAGTCAGTTGCCGATTTTTATCACCGGTTAAAACAGTTTTCCAAAACAGAAGCAACCATCGAGGAATTTCACATTCACCTTTATCTAAAGTTTGAACATCAAAAATATCTGGTAAAGGTATTTTTTGTATTTTTAATATATAATTTCTATATTTCATGGCAAATTCTTCGACTTCTTGCTCAAATATAAGTTCAGAAATTTGATCATCGGTGGTTTTATCAATATTCGTATTTGAATTTGTAATATATAGTTTATTTCGTATAAATACAATTGTATTTTTTTTTTAATTGTTTTTTTAATTGGGTTTGTACATGACCAATATGAAACTTTGTGTTGGGTTGGACGTTCATTATGTCGTACAGCTCTTCTAAAAATTCTAAATAAATATTTTTCAAAATTTACCAACGAAAAAATCCTTTCGTTCTCGATAATTTCCTCATTTACAAATTCATCTAACTTTGTTAATGCCATTTTGTTAAAATCACGTGTAATCGACCATTCTTCAGTTGCCGGTTTAATTTTATAACTTTTATGGTTTTTGTATAGTGCGCGCATTTTGGCGCAACTTTCAAAAAATTTTTAATACCTTTTTTTTATTTTGTGTAAGTTTGCGTCATTTTTTTTGTCGGATACCTAGTTTTTTAATATACATACATTATTTTTAAGTGAAAAAAAATTAAGATTATAACTTTTGTAATCACAAAACGTAACTTGCCATAATTGGCATTTAAGGTTATCGAACTGAAAAAACGAGTCTGAAAACTTGTCGGACAAGTTATCGACTACATTTTACAAGTAATTATGAGCATTTTTAATTAAAAATTAGGTGTTTTGCAATGGCAAAACGGTACCGCGCTAGAATGACATGTTGCGGTTGTCGGACTCGGCTATCGTGCCCTCTTTTTTTCGGACAAAAACATTTTCTTTTTTTTTGACGCATAATCTTTCATTAGATATAAAAATTTTGATTTTTGTAATAAAAAAAGGGTAACCGCGATAGAACGACACATTTAGTGCTGCACAAGCGGAAAAGCGCCCATCCCATACTCTAAAAATTTCACACTGTGGCAGACTTATTAAAACGAAACTGCTAAGACCATTTTTACGACTTTAGTAATAATTTCAAAATAAGGACGCTGTACTGGGGACTAAAATTAAAAATTGATTAATTAACTTAAAATAATCAACATAACTTTCATAAACATAAATGAAGTGAGCCTAGATCATTTCTTCAGCTGAAAACATGATCGACAATGATTTCACACGATTAGTGGTGATAAAAGCGGTCTCATTGTGTGAAGGTACTGTTCTTCTTCCTCAGAATAATGTTGACCAAAAAATCGGAGGTTAGTCTAGGAGGGTGTTTTTTTGAGGAAGTTGTGTTTCTTAAGGGAGATTGCCGAAGACATCACAAGAAGTGATTATCGTTGATAGCGTCACATAACCCGTCACATAACCAGTGGTTGTTGGCCAAATGGGCCTGTTTTCTTTATTATTTTTTCACCTTTGCAAACTGCCGTATTCCCCACAATGGAGTATCCTATCTTTGTGTAACATGATGATAATCCATCTGTTTTTTTCCAAAAGGAAATAGGATCTATCTCTCAAGAGCTGACAGAGAAATTAAAACTGTTGCAGGTAGAGAAAGTGCCGTCCTATGAATACAACCTGGATCCTATACTGGAAAACAACGAAGTCAAGCTGTACTGAGATTGAACTCTGCTGACGGATCATAGAGTTTCACACAACAGACGAAACCTTATTTTAGTAGATAAAACATCCAAGCTAGCAACACCAACAGATGTCGCCATATCTAACAACCACAATTTAAGGGATAAGCATAACGAGAAGATCGCTAAATATAGAAACTTGGAGGTAGAAATACGCCGACAGTGGGGAATAAGTAGCGTCCGGATGATCCCAATAAATCTATTAACAATCAGTGTCATACCGAGGAGTCTTCTGCTTAATATCAAGGGATTGGGCCTTAGCGAACACCTGTATAAGGCCATGCAAAAGACAATTCTACTTGGGACTGCCAGAACTGTCCAGAAATTTATGGAAAATTTAGGAAACCATAACAACATGCAAAGGCCCATCAACAGAGCTCCATCCTTGTGATATCTGAGTATATAGGACTGAGCGAGTGTTCTAGGAAGGGAGAGTAAAAGCCGTTTGAATATGTATGAAGATTTATCAATACAATCAATAAATCCAGGAATTAAAAATTATACGTATTTTTCATACATTTTGTCCATAAATATCAGCGCTAAAGGATTTAATTGAAAAAAAAAAAACTATCGTATCAAAATATAGGACTAGAATCATGTGATCAGTTTTATAATAAACATTATGGAAAAAATTAGTGAAACTACGAAAATGATCAGTAAAATTACAATGATCTTTAACTTTTCATTCATTGTATAAAAAGGGCTTATGACAAATTTAATAATGGACGGGAAAAGTAAAATTATTAATTTAGATTTCGGTTAAAGGTATAAGTAGGATATTGTTAGAAAATCTTTGATCTCGATAAGCTATAGTTTGAAGTTCATGTATAAACCAATTATTAAAGTTATATTTTGTATACATTATAAAATAAGATAAAGAATTAAATATGCGCAGAAAAAAATTCCATGATGAAACATACTTGACAGAAAATCGCTCAACAATAAGTGTGGTGAAGAAAATCCCTTCGTTAAAATTGCGTCGAAAAAAATCCCTTCATTAAAATTGCGGAGAAAAAAATCCCTTCTTCTCAGTGTCGTATAAATAATCATACAACAGTAAATGTGCCGTAAAAAATCTCTGTTATAATGCTCTAAAAATCTCTAAGTTTCCACCATAATCCAGGTGGGGATTTTTCTATTGAAATATATACTATAACTGTATTATAGTCTATAAATATATAATCTATATATGTACGTGCAAAAATACTATTCGTTTAGTTACACTATTCAACTTTATTGACTGCACCATGTACATATAATTTTATTATATTATTAGGTAAAAAGTCTAATCGGGCTCTGTATAAAGTGAAAAGAATTTACATGAAAAAAATATCTACATTTTTTACCGTTGTAACGGGCTGTAGCTGAGCAGTATATTAAAAATATTTTTTCCTATTTTTAAAAATTTTATCCTGGTGTTGTGTTATTACTTCAACTCGAAATGACAGGGCAGTCACTATTTAATTATCAATATTATAAGTATTTTGAACAAACAGCATTTTAACTTGAACTGATGTAAGGCATCTGAAACCAGTAAAATAATTATTATAAAAAAATCTTGATTAAAAATTATCCTTATTAGCAAGAAATAAAATAACTATTATAGCATGTAGGACTATGTCAATCGCCGAGAAAGGATTTTTTTTTTCATTTTTAAAATAAGCGAAGGGATTTTCTTCGCCGCTCATTGTCTATGAGAGATTCTTTTCACAGCAGCTATTTAAGAAGGATTTTCTTCGCCGCATAATTTTTCAGAGGGGTTTTTTTCGCCGAGACGGTAAGCGGTGTGATTTTCTTCGTAGCTTTTTGTCTCAAGTGATTTATTTCGCCGCACTTGTTCTGAAGGAATTATAATCGCCGCAACTTTAATCGTAACGTTTTTTGTAGCCAACATTGATATGCAATACTTAATAGTTCATTCTTTTAAAATATTTTCTTTTTATCTATATTATAATTTTCCTGGTGCATTTTTAAGAATACTTTCCAAATTTGCCTAAAATGTGCTCTCTAACAAAAATAGTAAAAGAAAACGGGCTCTTATAAAATGTTCTATAAGCTCTTGTGGAAGATCCTCATATCAGCCAACGACTCATAGCCCAACAAATGGAAATAGCGTGAAGAATATATATATATATATATATATATATATATATATATATATATATATATATATATATATATATAGGACAATCTAAACCGTGGCGTTATTCTCCGTAGTTCCAACTGGCCCCTGGACGGATAGTTTTTAGGAACTAGCCAGAAGAGTATAGGATGCTAAGAATCTGCGGAGTCTAAATCACTACTCAAATATAACGACAATTCTGAATATCGCGACATATAATTGCAGGTCGTTATCAAACCAAGCAAAACAAGAAGAAGAGTTAATAGAACTTAAATCAGGCAATATCCTCTATCACAAAGAAACAACAAACGAACGAACAAATGGTATGGGATTTTTAATTAATTAAAAATGGAAAACAGGATAATAAATGTAGTAAACAACTCAGATAGAGTAGCTAGCTAACTTGTCAGAAATTTCGGAAATGGGGAAAGAAATAAAAGGAGAGAAAGACTGGTTCAATATGGATCTTACCTGAATGTATTAATCGTCAACAACTACTTCAAGAAAAACCTTGTCAGAATTGGACTTGGAAAGCTCCCAAAAATAAAATAGATTTCATCTTCACATACAAAATAAAAACTATTAAAGCTGTAAGCGTTATCAACAAATTTCGAGCAGGTAGTAATCATAGATTAATTATAGCTCGAGAAGGTCTGAATACAAAACTAGAACGAATAAAATTACTCAATAAACCAATATCAGGAATAAACAGTGTTAGTCTAAGTAACAATTTGGGATGCTATCAACAGCTTATCAAAGAAAAGCTACAATATTCAACAGATCGCATACATTTAATGGAGACGATCCTGAACTGCGCGAAAGAAATTAGAGGACCACAACAATGCAACCATAGTAGAAAACTTTCAGATGAAACAGGAACTCCTCTGAAACAACACAGACAAATGAAAGTTAACTTCAATATACACAGAATAGAACACACCGAATTGTGCAAAATAATAGGGAAACGGATTGCAGAAGATATACAAACTTACAACAAAAACGTTGTAGAAAATGTAATCGAAAATCGTAGGAGCCACAAAAACAAAGAAAGTAAGTTAAAAATTGGCAGAAAACAGATGATATCATTGATGAAAGATGGTGAAAGAATCACAAGTAGGGGTGAAATAATAGAGCATTTAACCAAATTTTATGACGATTCATTCAGAGCACCAGAAATGCAAGAAGAAAGGGAAGAGGCAACTGTAATTCAAGAAGAAATTCCAGATGTTCTCGTGGATGCAGTAAAGAAAACTCTTAAAAGGATGAAGAACGTTAAAACAGTTGAGAATAACAGTGTTACAGTTGAACTTCCAAAGCACTCTGAGAAAACAACTTGGAGAATCTTGTCAAAAATTTATACAGGCTGCCTAAAAGCAAGGCATATTCCTAAACATTGGAATAGTGCCAATATAATTATCATTCATAAGACAGGTAGCAAGGAAAATATAAGAAAATATAGATCATTTAGCTTGTTATCAGTAATATGCAAAATATTTTTGGAAATAATTAACAAAAGAATACAGAACACATTGGATTATACACAACTTTAAAAGCAAGCAGATTTAAGAGGTGGTTTCAGTATATTGGATCATATTCAAACACTAAAAGAAGTAATGAGTCGCACAGGAGAATATGATCTACCACATAGACTTTGGGAAAGCTTTAACCTCAGTATATCCTCAAATTCAATGAACTGGAACTGTAATTTTATTTAGAAAAAAGGCTATATAATTTAAGGCCAATCTTTAACGGTGACATTATGAACACACTAAATATAAAAATGTTATCACTAATATCTTTTGTTACACACATTTATAATTACTAGACAAATTTTAGAAAAAACTAACGAACTTAAAATTCTCATTAAAAAGAAAGATAATAAATTAGAAACTGTTTTAAATTGTTATTTATTTATTTATTGTAGATTTACTTAAAGCTTTTTTGAAGTTAGAAGGACATGAAGTTAGCGGTATAGTTGTTAGTAGTATATATATGAGAGAAGAAAAGAGGAGGAGGAGTAAGAAGAGTAAATCATCAACACTTTTCATCCTCCTCCTCTTTTCTTCTCTCATTATACTTTTCAAACCTCTCATTATACTTTTCAAAAAACCTCGTATCATCAACACTTTTCATCCTCCTCCTCTTTTGTTCTCTCATTCATTACTTCGTATACATGTTAACATGACCTTGTAGCCCTTCTTTAAATTTTGATTATAAAAGCAACACTTTACCAACTTAAAATATACTAAAATGAAATATGTCTTCTGCTTCTAACGAAAGTGAATTAAATTTATTAATTCAAAAATTTTATAAAAAATGTAAAAGTTCTGCTTTTGGTTTCGAACATTATGCAGTTGATAGTGGTCCATCTTTTTTTCATATTATTTGGATATATCCAACAACCATTTAGAGGCTGTGAAATTGTGCGAAAGTTATTTTCGAAACAAAGATATTGTACAGTCTATACGCGAATTAGTGAAGTTAAGTTGATTTCATGATGAAGTTGTGATTTAAAACAATATATCAGAGATCCCGTTGTATTAAAAGAACTAATCAAATCACATGGTGAAGATGATGCCTAAAATTGAAAATTTTGTGAGGGACCTTTATGAAGAGTTCATTATGAACGAAGCATGTTCCAGATATTTATCTCTTTTAGCTGAAGAAGAAAGTGAGGGTCAAGATTTATTGTTATACATAAAATATGTTGATCATGCAGATTGTTGTAAAAAAGCAGCTGAATTGTGTAGTGAATTTTTGAAAACAAAAAATATGTTAAAATTCTTTGATGAATTTGACTCAATAAAGAAATAAATTTATGTACTGATTTATTGGTTAATTAAAGTTAGTGTGAAATAAAATATTTAAATGTTTATAGTTGTTTTATTATTCTGTAACGGCTGTTATGTTTAAATATTTGATTATGTAAAGATAAGAATAATAGTAATGTGGGGATGTGGATAAATAAAAAAATATTAATGCATTCATTGTTAATTTATTCATTCATAAAAAAATTTTCATACATAAATAATACATTAGAAAGGACACACATTGAAGGTGATTGAGAATGATAAAAACATTTAGGAGATGATTTAATTAAAACAGGTTGTTCGTCCAATTCAATTATTAGTTTAGTACAATATTTTCTAATAAAATTAGCTATCTCTTCTCCTTTAATATAAATGAATTCTCCTTTTTCTGTTAAGTTTTTTACTATAGATGAAAAATTATGCAGAGGAATATATCTTGTATTCCAATTGATGCAATGATGAAATTTCATTAACCATTCTGCTTGCTTGTATGTTTCTGGTGGAAGCATTTGTAGTGGATACGGTGGTTTAAAAATATAATGACTTATTTTATATCCATCAATCATTGCAAGTTCTTTAGGAATAAACCTGTTGTGTTCATCCTTAAATCCTTGACAATCCAAAACTATTCTCATTTTATTTAGCAAATTTTTAAATTACTAAATTTTTTAATTACAAATTGTTTTTTGGAATAGTCTTCAATAAGAGTTTTTAGATGTTTAATATTTTTAAAAAATTGTCCTATTTTTTTCTTTTTGTATTTTGTACATTCCTTTTGATGTGCAAGAAACAAAGTTATAGAAACAACTGATCTTATTCGATATATTTTAATTTTAATAATGATATTTGATGTGGTGATAGAAGTTAAAGTTTTTTAACAATTTTTGTTAATGGATTAGAGCTAAATACTTTATTATGTATTATAACACAATACGCAGCTGTTTTCCCCGATATTTTTTCTTTTGTCTCAAATTCAATTCTCATGGTTACTGAGCCGGATTATAATAAATCTCTCTGATGAGAGCAATTAATGTAAGCAATAGGTGCATTATCTTTAAATTCTTTGGGATTAAATATTGGTTCTATTGGAAAGTTATAATATACTTGACGAAATTCAGAAAACATTTCATACATGGTAGCAAACTTATTATTTTTAAATTCAAGCTGAAGATCCTGGTAAGGATATCTTTCTCAATTTAAAAACACATTTATATTCCTTAGGTCACAATGATCAAATTTACTCATATCTGATTTTAAATTACCACGTCTATCCTTTTGAAAAGCAATTAGTACATGTCTTGGTGTTTCAATTTTTGTGGAGGTTTTGACAGGCCAATTATGTCTTGTATTTTCTAATAATTCTGGATATTCAATTAATTCCCAACTTCGGAAAGTAAGAAGAATATCATTGTTTTTATCAATAATTTTCGTTAGTGCCAATTCTTGGGGAATGGCCACAGTAAGATGTAGAACTCGCCAACAAAGTTTTGTTATTTTAATTTTCGGTTTTTCATCATCACTTGTGGTTACTAAAGCGTAAGTGTCATCATTGCTTCTTATTAGTATTAGTTCTTGTTGTGAATTTAAAATTATTTTGTTATAATCTTCAAAAAATCCCGAGTACATTTTTAATGGGACGCATAGGGAAACGTTTCCTTTTTCACCAGTCATAATTTTTTCTTTAGGTTTCGTTTTTGGATACCACCCGGCATTTTTCAATTTAGCACTTTCGTTTTGATTAAATGATATGTATCCTTTAAGGGTTGAAGTAATTCCTACATCCCGAACTGAATCAATTATAACACCATTTAAAATATAACGTAATTCTTTAAACAAGAATGCTGGAGCATTGTTGATTAATACCGTATTAGCCAATGGAGTATCATCTTCTTTGGTAACTTGAAATTCTAAATATAATTCACTTTTACAAGGTAAAGGATATTTTCCTGTTTGTTGTAGAGCAATTCTAATTTCATCATTTAATCCAAGTTTTCCAAGATTGAAAGGTTCAAATGATAGTACTTCCTACCTTAATATTGATTCATCTACAAGAGTATTTTTTTTACATTTAAATATTCCATTTTATTTTAGTTTGAAACCTAAACTTATCAAAAATTTTTTATTAGAAGGTGTTAACCTTTGAGAGTTTAATTTATTACTAGTTAAATGTCGTTTAGTATCTTTCTTATTAATGTTTTTAGAGTAAAATTTTTTTGAAAAATTATAATTTGAGGCTTTTTATTATATAAAATAACCACTATTCATCTATTTTTTTAAGATGTAGTCTTACTGTTACCGTTCCTCCTCTGAAATTGATGAGATTACATCTTGATCTACTATTTTAATGTTTAAATCGTCTATTACTTTTACAGTAACAGGAAAGTAGATGACATTTTGTGGTGATTCTATTATTTTAAAACCAGAAACTACACTAAGAAAAAATTGATGTATTATATGAACAGATTTTCCATTTAAATATGATCCTTCGGCAATATTACAATCGATGTTTATGGCGTTTACTTTAATAATTTCCGCTGGAAAATCTGAAATGTGCTCCTTAAGACCTTCTAATTCCTTATTTTTAAAACCTAATATTTTTCCTATAGTTCCATCACGAAAAGAGATAGGAATATCTGTTTTAATATGTATTCGTAAAGTATTATTATTGGCATAAATATGAAGAAAATTACGATTGTCCAAAAATTTTTGAATAAAATTATTTACATCATCTATTTCATAACTACTTGGTGGTATTCTTATTCCTTTATTTGAGTTATAAATGAAAAGATTATTAGTCTCATCAATATTTGAAATAGCATTAAAAGTTTCAAAATTTACAAATCCAATGGAATATTCAAAATTTTCATCTAAATATATTGGAGGATGAATATTAACAGAAAGCGTGGGGGAATTACCACTAATGACAAAACTGAACGACATATCTGTTTAAAAATTTTTAACAAAATGAATTAATATTGTTTTTCAACCATTATTATAAAGAAATTTAAGACAGAGCTCACCACAATGTGTTTTGTTAATTGATTGATAATGGTCGTAGTTATATTTCACAATATTTTTTTTTTAACGCTAAAAAAATATTTTGTTAATTCGGTAGATGGTCGCAAATTGCCATAACTATCAAAATATAAAATATTTTTCCCTTATTTTATGTATGCAGTCCAATGAGTTCCATCACCACTATTCTTATCGAGATTAACAATACCACTTTCATTTTTCTTAATTTTTTTTGGTAATTTATCTCTCATGAATATACCTCGAAAGTTGGGAATTTTAAGTAGATTAATATATTAACTTAAATCATAATTTGTAAGTTATTTTCGAGGTATTTGTTTTAACAGTTTTTTGAATAAGGTTTCAGATATAATCCACATCCAGTTTTATATGGTTTTAAATAAAGACCACTTCCTTATTTTTCTACTGCTATGGATTCCATCATTTTATTATGCCCTTTGGATTCTTCTAACTTTTCTTTAGCAGCTTTTGCATCGTTGACAGCTTTCGCAATACCTGCTGCTCCTCCTCCAAGAGCACCTAAAACGGACAAACCAGTAAATAAAGGAATACGAGGTAGAAATCCACCAGTTTTTGGAATTGGTATGATTCTATTTTTTGGTGATAATATTCTACTATCTCCTATAGATCTAAGTGCGGTTTGAATAATATCAGTCAAACTTTTAAATTGTTTTCCGTTTAGTGCTTGTCTTGCTTTTGAAATAGCTTGAAATAAAGTTATTCCTCGTCCTAGACGAGTTTCTCGACTTCTGTTTTTCCTTCTTTTTTTTAATCCCAATTTCCTTTTAATTTTTATTGCACCTCTTATTCCTAGTGCAGCAGTTTTTTCTCCGAAAGTGGCGTCTTTTGCTCTGAACCTTTCGGCAGCTTTGTCACCTAATAATTTATCAGCAACGTGTTGGCTTTTTATATCATTTGATTGTGCATAGGCAATATCATGCTCTTTACGAGCTTCATCCAGTAAATTTATACCTTTATCGCCTCTAGCTAGTCTCTTTTCTAGTTTGGTTCCAGGTGGAACATGGAAAATTGTTTGAAGGCTCCAGTAAAAGGGGGTTAATTATAGGTCCATCAGGGTGAGGTAAAACTAATATCATTATAAGTTTAATTGAAGTTCCTAATGGTTTACGGTTTGAAAATTTATATATTTATTCAAAGTCTCCATATCAACCAAAATATGAATATTTGAGATTACTTTTTAAAGCATTGAGAGAAATTGTATATTATGAATCCAAAAATGAAGAAAATATTGTTTCTTCACAAGACATAAAACCAAATTCCATAATAATATTTGATGATATAATGTGTTGCAATCAGAATGTTGTAAAAGATTATTTTTGTTTCGAAAGACATAAAAATAGTGATAATTTTTATTTGTGTCAAATGTATTCTTCGATTCCAAAGCAATTAATTCGTGACAATGCGAATTTGATTGTTATATTTCAACAAGACAAAAAGAACTTAAAACATATTTATGATGATCATGTTAATATTGATATGTCATTTAATCAATTTAATGAGTTATGTTTGATGTGTTGGAAAGATAAATCTGGATTTTTGGTAATAGACAAGGATTCGAATTTAATATCCGCTCGATATCGAAAAGGATTTGATTTATATATTTTCTTATAAAAATGAGAATTTTGTGAAAAATTTAACTAATCATGAATGAACGCTTAGCAAGAGAGCTTGTTAAGTCAAGGAAAACTGTTAAACAAAAATATTAAAGTTTAAAAAATGCTGAATTTGAAGCAAAATCCAAATTGGAGGAAACCTATAAACCAATAACTCAACCCCTACAACAATTAATTTCAGCAATTGGTAAAATTGAATCGGCTGAAGTAAAGGAAGAGCTACAAACACCCATTAAAAAAAATTATGAAACACCAGAAAAAAGATTGTTTCTAACACTAACACCAAGAAAAAGCTACAGTATGGAACATCAACATCAGAAAAAAGAAAGACAGGAAAAACTTCAATTCTTACTACAGAAATATCAACAATTATTGACTGGGAAACCAGTATAGCATCACTTAGTCAGATGCCATCTTTACAACAAACAAGTGTCATAGCAGAAACCACCCCTTTTTCAAGTTCACAATCTACGGTGGGAAATCTTTCGGATATATTAAAACAAACACGCCAAACAATTCAAACATTCGTCAGTACATTTTTATATCAAGGATATTTATCAAGATTTCATGAATTACCTCGTCAGTATATTGACGGGGGCGTAAAAGATGTGGAACATAAGTTTGATCACCTCTATGGAATAGTGCATGATTTTGAAACTAAGAAATTCTTTTTGAGTTTAACACAAAGACCTGTAGAAATTATCGGTAAAAACATAAAAGTTGAAGGTATATCTTATACAGGTACACCAGGTTTATATGAATTATTATTTAAAAAGGAACCAGTAGGTTATAAAAAACAAGATTTGGAAAATTATATGGATATTTTAAAGAGAACCAATGCATACCGTAGGAATTATGATCTAAATGAGCAGGTACAAGGAAATGGATCACAAAAATATATTTTTATAATAGGACCTTATTTACAAAATAAAGGAATTACAAAAACTAAAACCATAAATCCCGGAACGCACAATATAGTTCAAGGATTTTTTGAAAGACGAAAAGCTCCGTACAGAGAAACTCGAATATCTTCGAAAAGAACAGGATCCGGTATAACTTTAAAAGTTAATAAACCTTATACCGATTATGTATATTGGGATAACGTAAATGAACTTGTTGATAGACTTCGACTGTTGACAGCATCTATGACGGCTGGAGATACAGGACATAACAACGAAATTATTTCTATTATAGAAGAATTGAAAGAAGCCAATAACATTGTATAAAAGAATGTAGTAAATATTGTTACATAACATTGTTAAAATGACCATTGATAAATTTGGACGTCATATTTCTTAAAAGTATACAGTAGATATACCTTCAACAGAAAATAAAATACTAGCCAATGTTGAAAATGAAATATTAAAAAATTTTAAAAGTGATGATAAATATATTGAAAATAAAATTGTTCAAAAATTTGAACCTTTGCTAAAAAATGATATCGTAAATTTAAGAAAGAGAGTTAGCAAAATGATGAAAATGTGGGATCTATTTAAAAAAAAATTAAGTTATTTGAAGAAAATGTTGTGTCAAAGTATGATAACAGGATATTAAATTTAAAAAATATTGTCAAAGACAATGATGAACTATTAAAAAGTTTTTCTCAAAAAACATCGAAGTGTGAAGACAATTTTAAAACAATAAAACAGAAATATGATAATGTAAAAAGTTTTGAAAATAACATAGAAAATGAAATAACAATGGTTAAATCAAAAATAAATGATACTTCTACAACAGAAAATGTTAGACGAATTATTATAAAAGATATGATATCAAAGTTCCAAGAATTTACGGACAAACGTAATAATAGGGTTTCGGAAGAAATAGGTAATTTTCAAAACATTCATGATAGTATGAATAAAAACACACAACAGATAGAGAAAGCTATGTACACACATTATAATTCATAAAAATGATAGCGATAATATTAATGAAACAAATCAGAAAATTAATTTAGTTGATAATATTATCATTGAAGAAACTAAATTAAACATTAAAAGTTTGGAGGAAAAATTAAAGATAGATTTTCAAAATTTAAATGCAAAAATTGAAACTGAACTGGAAGATCAAACTGTAAAAAATAGTCAAAGAATTGAAGATATAATCTCACAATTAAATAATCTATTAAATAGAGTCAAAAATGACTGTTGAAAATGAAAATTTTCAAAAGACGTTGGATAAAAGATTCGAAAAAAAATTAAGAACTTTATTAGAGGTAGTTCACGCTATGATTACCAGCACTATTCAAGAATTAAAACAGGAAGTTAAAAAAACATAATTTAAAAATTGAGGAAATTTCATCAAAGTTAAATGATATAGAAAAATCTTCGAACAATGTAGGAAATAAAGTGGAAAAAACCATTATAGATTTGAAAAATTTAAATGAGAATCTAGGGAAGGAAATACAATCATTAAACGAATTGGTTCAAAGAGCAGCCGAAATTTCTAGAAAGGAATTTAATGATACAATGGCCTATGCAAGAGCAGAATTAAATGCAACAGTGAAAAATATGATAGATGAAAGTATAAAATTAAATGTGCTTCTTGAAACTAAAATTCATGTAAGAATTGGTAATCTTGAGGAAGAAATAAGGAAATTCAAATTTGCGGGTAATACATTAATTAAAACTCTAGAAAATAAAATTGAAGAATTACAAAAGAAGTTGATAAAATGAATTATTTAAAGAAGGTATTTAAAAATTTGTTTTATTACTATGAGAGAAAATATTAAAGAAACAGTGGTAAATGAATTGCATAAACCGGCAAGAAGAAGATATAGAAGAAGAAGAACTATTGTTAAAAGCTTAAATGGCTTATGGCAAGCTGATTTGGTGGAGGTGTAACCTTATTCTAAATTTAATAAAAGTTTTAGATATATTTTGGTAGTAATAAATGCATTTTCAAAGTATGTTTGGACTTAATCCCTTAAAAGTAAAAAAGGAAAAGATGTAACTGAAGCTATGAAAAAAATTGTAGAAAAAACAAATAAACCAAAAAATTTACAGACAGATTTGGGAAAAGAATTTTTCAATAAAGATTTCAAAGATCTTATGAATTATTACAAAATTAATCATTATAATACTTACCCTAATCCAAAAGCGATTATAGTAGAACGTGTAAATCGAATTTTAAAAAATATAATGTGGAAATATTTTAGTAAAAGAGGGAATTATCAATGGTACTCTATTCTACCAACTATTATTGAAAAATATAATAATACTATTCATAGAACTACAGAATATAGACCTGAAGTTAATATAAAAAATGAGAAAGCTATACTGCAAGATTCTTTTACTATTAAAAAATATTTTATTTAAAGCACACTAAACTTAAAGAAAATGATTTTGTTATGATTTCCATACAAAGAGAAACTTTTGAAAAAGGATATAGTCCAAATTGGTCAACTGAAATTTTTCAAATTAGAAAGGTTCAGTTAACAGATCCACCCACCTATTTATTAAAAGATAGATAATTCATGGATTCTTAAAAAAGATGTATTGTAATTAATTTTAAATACTATTTTATATTAAATTTTTAAATAAAAGACATATTTATATAACATATTTTTTTTATTTACGATAATCATTTTACAACAAAGATTAACAATATAATTTTTAAGATATTTACAACAAAAATTAACAATATAAATTTATATTTTTACATTAAATCTTTCAATATATATATTTTTTCTATGATCTATATCAAAAATATTTTTAAGAATATTTTCACATTGTTCAATTCGTCTTTCAAATCTTAACCTATCAAGATAATATTTCTGATATTCACTTTTTTGAGTTTGTCTAAATGCAAAGTCCCATGCCACTAATATATAAACTTTATTATTGTTCTCACTGTTTGTCGCTAATTTCTTCATATTTCTATTGTAATGTACCGGACTGTCTTAATTTGTTTTCTACTTCCTGTTTATGTAGAGCTAATATTTCTAAAATAGTTCCGATATTCTCGCTGTTTAAATTCTGACTTGGATCCAAAACATTATAAATATGAGAGAACACATCTCCTGACTGATAATTATAGTGATGAAACAAATTAAAATATTTGGAAAATTCCTGCTTTTTAATTATACGAATTCTGTAGTCAACAAGTTCGTCGATTTCAACTAATTTATCTATTGATTCTTTTCCCAGAATCACATAATGTTCATCCTTTTGAATTCTGATAACAGGAGAATGATTTACTTTTTCAAAAAACACGGTGATTTTTTCAATTTTTAGTGGGTATGCATATGCTTGAGAAGAATAAAAATAATTCACCAACACTCCTTGATTTTTTTGAAGTTCGTTCCATTCTTCATTCAAATAAATGTGAAATCCATTTTGACCTCCAATGAGAATTTTGGGTGTAAAATCATTTATACCAATTCCAACACAAACAAATTTTGATAAGGAATTGTTAAGATAGTACATTTTTGAATTTAATAATTTTTCACTACAGTTACAAATTTTTGTCATTGATTTCACTAGAACTGGATTTATATCCATTAAAATTGCTATTATTAAACATGATGTCTTGATACTAACTGAAAACTCAAATACTGGGTCTGAACATATCTAATCCACCCCACTTCTCTATAAATTTCAAGGTCAAGCAAGTTTATTAAACTTTTATGACCTGTCTTGACAAAATTGTTAAGAACAACCAAAGTGAAAAACTACCTATTGATAAAATTATATTAAAGATAAATAGAATTAAACAGTTTTTACCTTCCTGATCATTATTAACATGAGCACAGCTAGAAATCGTAAATAGTTTTTTATTTTTTTCAATCCAGTTAGTGTCAAAAATTGTATTATTTGGATAATAAAAGTAAGTTTTGAAAAAATTACTATTAGATTGACTATTATTCATATTATATGCAAAAGCAGCTGAATAATTATTAATATTCATATCTTTCATATAATTACATATTATAGTTTAATAATAGTAGAACTATCGTTATCAAAACACACCATTCCATGTAAAACCCTTGGAGGATAAAGTACATATAGAGTATTATTTATAATTGAATGTAAAAGAATGTAGTTGATTAGGGACGCCATTAAAACACTTTCAGTTTTAAAAATGTCTATTAAAACAACAAAACAATAGGAGATTGATTGATTAGTGAACAAAATTACAGCCTTCTCTTCAATTCATAGTCATTCTTTACATAACAAATTAATATAATAAATTAACAAATATTGTTATTAAAATAATGTTAAAAATGTTGACATAATTTCTTTCACTTTAACAACATTACAACCTTCTCTTCAATTCATAGCCATTCTTCACATAATGATTTGAAATAATAAGTTAACAAATATTGTTATTAAAATTGTGAATATAATTAATGATTTTTACATAGTTTCCTTATCTTTAATAGGTTTAAAATTTGGTTGTTTTTTTCATAGCCACAAACATTCGATTAAATCGCAGTTTCTCCAATGATAGTAATGCTCCTAAATGGGACAATCATCATTCCTCCAAGAAAATATTTCTGCACCACAATAAAAACATTTACAAATATCTTGTACAGACAAATAGTAAAACCCCGAACGAGCTAATTTTTCAGGATTTAATTTTCCTTTCCAATACTTAAATGAACTGAGTCTTTTGCTTTAACTTCTAAATCATTTATTATCTATTTCTTTTTCAAAAGATTCTAAACACATTATTACTGTAAACTTATCAAAGGTGTATTTTAAAGTATTTTGATTGATATTTTGAAATTTAATCTAAACTTAAATACTTAAGTTCAATCCTTGAAAGATAAATGGAAATGAGCTCCTTTAACCATGAATTTATAAATAATTTTCATGTTCTATTAACCACTGGTAAAGAGGAATATCTTGGTGCCCCCATGTTAAAGTATCGTAACTGTTTGGAATTTTAAATCTTTTGTCGTCACTAGAAGTGAGAGCTAATTTGTTGACTAATTCTGTATAAATATTGTGAAGTCGAAATGTAAACAAATACATAGTACAGAAAGCTTTTAAATTTTGTTCTACCACATCTTTATAATGCGTTAATTCCAATTGTTTTTTAATACTACTTTTCTTAATACCCTTAGCTTCTTTAAGTAACCCCTGTTCTGATTTAACACAATAAGCTTTTGCTCCTGTGCCATAGAAACATTCTATCGGTTCACCTGCATATTGATCTGTAAACTTTCCAATTACAGACTTGGATATTGACATTTCATGAATATTATTCACAGAGTAGTCTGATATATCAAATTTATAAATATTTTTCCTAATATCTTCAAAAACATTATCTGTCTCAATTTTCAAAATAAAGGAATCTGTATCAGTGTAAAGAAGTTTAATATTGTCATTATATAAAGGTTTTAAAAAACCATAAAAAAAGTCATACATCACAGTTTTTGATATATCTAAAATAGAAAACCCTACATAAACAGGTTTATCATATTGAACTAGTACTTCTTGCATTTAAATGATGACTAAATTTTCAGAAAATACAGTGATATCTTTAAATGATGGTTTGGCAATTAAATTTTCCGCACCATCTTTCCTATGGTTCTTCGATCACTGAGTAACTAAACGTATATCGGTTTTTTTGTCGACATTTTCCACAGTTTTACCGTAAACACTGTTATTTGCCAATTTATACAAATTTTTATAAAATTCATTTGTGGATTCATTTCTTAATTTTGTATTAAGATCAATATATTTTTTTAACCATGGAAACTGTGTAAACTGTATTACTCTATGTATTTTAGTTAATTTCATTCCATATTTAACACACTGTTTTAATAAAGTGTGGTGAATTACATATTTTTCCTTATTTTTTAAATTTGGAATTAATTAGAAAGTTTTAGAATTTCGAGTCTTATAATTTTCAGGACAAAACGGAAATTCATTATGAAAATTATGTAAAATTTCTGGGTATTCTAAATCAACTTCTAAAACATACCCTTTTTCATTAGTATCAGAAATATCCATTATGTCTAGATTTTGAATTTGTTGATTTGTTAGCCAAATAAAATCTTTTTGTGGAAGAAATTGAGACTGCATATCCGTAAAGATAAGTTGCGTCAAAGTACATAATATATTTAGTTGGTTGTGAGGGTTCGTAATTTGAAAGAAATAAATTGTTTGCTACAGATTTCCTGCATACACAAGTGTTGATTCCTCCTCTTACATTACTTTTAAAAAAATATAACATATCTGGGTCCGTTAGTAATTCCAATTCTACCCCAGTATATCTCATAAAAGCGTCAAAATTTAAACCTGGAAAAGTGTAATGTAATAATGCCCCGGATCTAATTTATAAGTCTCAAATTTTTCGAAAATTTTGAAAAATATCCGCTAACAGTAATACATCTGATTTAAGATAAATATCACAATATCGCCCAGTTGTATCACAATTAAATATTATCCAAACGTTTTTAGCTCTTTCGTATTCCTCATCGGTGATATGATCATCCGTTAAATCGTTATAAAATTGTTTTTATCTGGTAATTTGTTTTCATTTAATTTTGAAATGTCATCAATATATTTATAAGGGAAAACTCCTTTTTGACTAATATAATTAAATTTTTCTTTATTATTAAAATATGTAAGCACTTCTTTACATTGATTGTCATTAAGAATGGAAGAAGCTAAATTTGACAAAGAATTTTGTAGAAACTGAAATGAGTCAATGAACCTAAAATATAAAAATTTTGATTTTTGTGACCTGTTTTCTTATCTAAATATTGATCTACTTCAATGGATTTTTCAAATGATACATATTTTTCTTTATTTTGGGCAATTACAGATAATTGTTCTTTATTAGGACATAAATTTTTTATAAATAGATGATAATCATAATTACGCAAATTATGTAATATTACAGGAATAAAATTTGGTGGATTATAATTTAAATTACATATAGAATGTGCTAGACCTCTGAACGAACCCGTTAAGTGGCAATGGTCAGCAACCTTATCCGAAATTATAGTTTTATCACATATATGGCAATCGTTGGTATATTCATAATGCAGTTTTTCCAAAATATTTAATTTTTGCATTGGTTTTGAATGTTTTAAATATTTATTATATATCTCAAAAACATCTCTTTCTAGATAAGGTATAAAAATTTGACGACAATTGTGACCTATATAATTTTGAAAGTGAATCATCAAAAGAGCATTTTTTATAATATGCAAATGAATATAGAATGTGTGAAAAATTTTTTTCAGTATATGGAAAAGTGGGATCTAAATTGATAAGATTATTATTTTCCAAAGGTTTAAGAATACATACGAAATAAGCATAAATAACGAACGGAACTTCAATTTGTTTTTGTATGTTCTGAAATTTTAAAATATTTCCAGCCATAATGTTTCCAAATTTATTTATTTTGCTTTCAATAGAAGGTAGGTATATCCTCACAAAATCGCAATCCACCGCATTATATCTAACCAACTGTTGTTCAGTAGTGAAATATTGCAAACAACCGTCACATAATTTTTTTTTTCATTATGTTTAGATATCTGTCGTGAAATTAATCTTGCTAAATTTGATACGTAACGGTAATGAAAATTCCCATTATCGTCTCCTATTAATAATAAATTAATGTGACGATCTCCCTTATTTTTGGTATAATGTAAAAGTCCTATAATTTCGATTTCGGTTTTAAAATTCCTTTTTATTTTTTCTAAACCATAAACATTAACAGAAATATTATTGAGGTTTTCAAATTTAAATAATTCGTTTAAAGTCATAGGAAAATGAATACCTTGAAAGTTTAAAATTGTTATAAAATGAGGATACAATTCCACTCTGTCTATTGGTCCTGTCGGTGAATGCAGAGCTGCAACTACAGCCCTTGCAAAGCAACATTCGTCGTTGTTTTGACTGTTAATCACAGCATTTTTCTGCCTTATTCCCATTAGCAGAGAAATATATGAAGAAGCTTTAAGTGGGTTGAATTTGTTTATATTAATTTCCACATGTAAAATTTCCAGTAAAATCTATCCTGAAATGAAATAAAAAAATATTATAAACAATTTGATTTTTAAAATTTAAATTTAAACTTAAATTTAAGGATAGTAGTGTACCTGAATCTTTTTCTGTCAGTTCATCGGCTTTTCGATCCATAATTGCAATCATTTCATCTAATTCTTGAGCTAAGTCAGTGGTACTACATAAAATCCGAAATGGCGTATTAAAAGACTTTACATCATGATTATCAGTTGAAGGATTTAAGTAAAAACCAAATAGTTCCATGTTAAGTTTGATGCAGGTGTGTCTTTGGATTTCATAACTGATTACATCAATTATTTTTTGTTGTATTTCGGAGAAAAAATCATAAATATTGATTTGATATTGAGTCGATGATATTTTATATGAAATGATTCTTTCCTTAAAAGCCGATTTTATGAGAGACACATTTTCGTCCCTAACAACCATGGAATTGGTTTTGTGTTTATTTGTTCTCAAATGACAGAATCATAATGAATTTTTTATAAATATTTTTCAGAATTGACAATATTTCCTTTCACCTAAAATTTAATAACTTCTTTATTGAATTTGCCTCTAATTACAACACATTTTCTAATATGAAAGCTAGTATTGTAGAGAGAGTAAATAGAACTATAAAAAACAAAATGTGGAAAAAGTTTAGTTTACTAGGTAATTATAAATGGATCAGCTTTCTTAAAGAAATAATTACAGAATACAATAATACTAAGCATTCAACAATCGGGAAAAAACCAAACGAAGTTAACAAAAAGAATGAAATGGAAATCTTGAAATCAGCTTATACTCATAGGAAAATCAGCTTATACTCATAGGATCCCAGATCACCAAAATTTCATGTCAGTGATAGAGTATGAATAAGCAAAATTCGTGAACAATTTTCTAAAGGTTACACACCCAACTGGTCAAACGATATTTTTCAAATAAAAAAATCCAGCTAACTAATCTAACAACGTATTTGATTGATGGAAACGGGATAGATATTCAAGGAGGTTTCTATGAGGAAGAACTTCAAAAAGTAAGACACCCGAATGTATATCTGGTGGAAAAAGTGTTAAGAAAGAAAGGAAACAAAGTATTTCTAAAATGGTTAGGATTAGATAAATCTTATAACTCTTGGATCTTCAAGGGAGATATGATATAATAGTAATTAATGCTGGAATAATAATTGATGTTTGTAATAAAAAATTGAATTTTTATATATATATATATATATATATATATATATATATATATATATAATATATATATATATATATATATATATATATATATATATTTATTTTTTTGTTTCTTGAACCATAGATTATATCATTTTTTTTTATGAAAATAAATTCAACAATATCATCATGAAAGCCAAATCTAATATTTTAAACTTATCAATTACAGAGGCAACCAAAACAATAAATTCTTTAAATACATCCATTAAAGAAAACATCAAAAAAACTGAGAGATACTTAACAAATGATATATTAGATAGATTCTTATCGTTAGAAAACAAAAAGTTTGAGGAATTACATAAAAAAATTAAAAAAAGACACCAAAAAAAATTAAACAAATTATTTAAGAAGCGTGAAATCTGTAAAGAAACAAACAACGACAGGTCCAAATGGATCGAAAATATATCTAATACCCCGATACCGTCCGAAGTTAATGAAGTTTTATCATATGGTCCAAATTTCTCATTAGATATTACAAAAGAAAAAGATATTCCAATAACCGAATATATAGCCTCCATTGAATCTGTTATTAGCAATGAGCCAGACGACAAAAAAGACACAATTAGAGCTGAAGTAACAAATGTTTTAACAAATCATAAAATCAAAATAAGGCACCAAACAATAAAAAGTAACAGCCTCCAAAAAAATTTAAAAAAGAAAATGAATCGAACAAAAAAATTTATCAAAGACAATCCTCAAATCATTGTTCTAAGGCCTGATAAAAGCAATAAAACAGTGGTTATGAACAAGGCAGATTACGAGACAAAAATGAACAACATACTAAATGACGAAAATACATATAAAAATATTAAGAGTGATCCAACCAACTTATATCAAAGAAAAAATAATACCTTTATAAAAAAATTGCTCAATATAAAAGAACTAACTGAAAAAGATGCAAAAAGGCTAACCATTCACAATGCTATTCCACCAAAAATATACGGCCTACCAAAATTACATAAACAAAATATACCACTAAGACCTATTGTTTCTTGTATACAATCGCCATTCTATAGTTTATCAAAATTCTTATCAGATTGCATTTCAAATATTACAGGCAAAAACGATTTTTTTATTAAAGATTCATTCGCCTTTAAAAAATTTATTGATAAAGTAAACCTACCTGAAAATTACAGACTCATTTCGCTAGATGTTATATCTTTGTATACAAACATACCAAATCAACTTGTCCACACTATTTTAGCAGAAAAATGGGAAATTTTAAAAAAACATACATCGCTATCAAAAAATAATTTTATGGATGCTATTGACCTCGTTCTAAATACAAATTACTTTCAGTACGAAAATACCTTTTATAAACAACTTGATGGATGTGCTATGGGATCACCAATTTCATCTACCATTGCTCAGCTAGTAATGGAATATTTAGAGGAAAAAGTTTTAGAAAATTAAACTTTAACATAATATTTTTTAAACGTTTTGTCGATGATTGCATAGCAGCTGTACCACAAAATAAAATAAATGAAATTCTCCAAGAGTTTAACAGTTTCAACGAAAAATTACAGTTCACGTCCGAAATAGAGAATAATAATAAAATAAATTTTCTAGATATGACGCTTATACGCAGAAAGAACAAAGTTTTAACTGAATGGTACACCAAACCAACTTGGTCAGGTAGATATCTGAACTATTTCTCTAATCATTCAAAAACTCAAAAAAATAGCGTTATAATCGGTCTATCTGATCGTGCTATCTCCCTAACGTCTCCAGAATTCCGACCAAAAATACTGAAAAAAGTAAAAGAGACACTAATGAACAATAATTTCAACGAAAAGACTATCACCAAAATAATTGATAAACGAACATATAAGTTCTATAATAACGTAAAAACAAAAAACATAGAACATAAACAACAAAAATATGTGGCATTACCGTACACTAGTGAGCTGTCAGAAAAAATAAAATACATTTTAAAAAAGCATGATATCATCGTATGCTACAGGTCACATAATAAATTAAATACATTGTTCACAAATTTAAAAAGTAAAACTCCTCTAATGAATAAATCAAATATAATATATTCGATCCCTTGCTCAAATTGTCCCAAAAAATATATAGGCATGACGAGCCAATTACTAAAGAACAGATTAAATGGCCATAAATATACAAAAAACGCCTCAACAGCGTTAAACAAACACACACAGGACGAAAAACACACTTTTGATTATAACAGTACCATTATAAAAAACAAAGATATGAATTACCAAAAATTACAGATAAAAGAAATGATTGAAATTAAAAAAGATAAAAACACGGTTAACGACAGAACAGATATGGGAAATTTGAGCCACATTTACGCAAACCTAATTTAAACATTAAGTATTCGATCCAGTCAAATAAAAATCAAAAAATAGAATATCCTCTTAAACATAAAACCAAACATATACCATATTTGTTTTTTTATGCATTGTAAAATATAAAAAATATTTAAAAAAAATAAAACACATTCGCATTCCACGTATCCTCAGTAAACGATGCAAAATTTAAATTTTATTCAGAAATAAAATAGCAAAATGTCAAGGTGCGTACCGGTAAAATTAAGTATTTTTAAGAGATTTTAAAGTTTTAACTATTATTTAAGTGTCTTGTTTGTTTTTCGAAAATTGTGAATATGTTTTTTATATGATGTAATTTAATTATATATTTTTAGGAGGCAAACATTTTGAAAATGCCTTGAATAAAAGGCGAAACGTCAAACAGTTTTTATGTATTTATTAAATATAGAACCTAAACCCAAGAAAAGACAAAATAAAAAAAAATGATATATATATATATATATATATATATATATATATATATATATATATATATATATATATATACATATATATATATATATATATACATATATATATATATATATATATATATATATATATATATATATATATATATATATATATATATATATATATTTGTTTTATTTAAAAATAAGCTTATTACATAAACATTTTTTTAAATACAATATTCCTACAATCAGAGTTTAATATGGGATTGAAAATTTCTTCAGTCAATTTAATCCTTCTTCTAAAATATTTTTGATTTATAAATTCTTCAGATGTCATACGAGCTTTTCTGTAAACAAAGTTCCAAGCAACCATCAGATGAATTTGGTTTCTTGATTCATCAATAGATACTGTCTTCTTCATAATAGTGCTTAGACTTTAATTTTTGTTCTAGTTCTTCGGGATGATTCGAAAGCAGTTCCAGCATGGAACACCCATTTTCACTATTTAGATTTTGTTTTGTAGAAAGAATATTTTGTCAAAAGAATCTCCATCGTAAAAATTGTTATTTCTAAAAACGTTGAAATAACGTCGAAAGTTTTGTTTTTGTAAAACGTTTAGTCTATATTCTATAAGTGGAATTTGTTCCCATAGTCTGCAAACAGTTTCATTTCCATAGTAAATAAATTCACAGCTTTTCGCAATCTTCACTATTGGTAATTCACCAATCTTTTCAAAATGAATAGATAAATTTTGCAAATTGAAAACATTAGGTGAAAACATATAATTTGTTATAACTCCTTGATATTGCAATAAGCTCTTCCAATCATCTTCATTTAATATCACAGATTGACCATTTTTAGCACCAAGTTCAATGCATGGTAGAAAATCACTTTCCACCCACAAACCAATCGCAGCATATTTAGAGTTAGAATTATTTAAATTATATTTTGTAGAATTTATAATTATGAATGAATAAAAAACAAAATTGGGCTAGTGACATAATTAACAGGATCTAACTTATAGGTTTTAATACATGTGGATCTATAATTTTCAAAAACATCAGCCAAAAGTAAAACATCAGATTTTAAGTAAATATCGGAATAAGGCCCCTATTGTAGAACACTTAAATAGATTCCACACTTCTACAGCACGATTGTAGTCTTGAGGAGAGATATTTTCATCGGTTAATTTATTATAAAATTTATCAATCGATGGTAGAGATTTCTCATTTAATTTTTCGATGGAATCTATATAAGAGTATGGAAATACCCCTTTTTGTCTAATGTATCGAAATTCATCAGCATTTGAGAAAAACTTTTTAATTTCAAAACATTGTGAATCTTGTAGAGCTTGTGATAACGACTCTAAAGACTCTGGGAGAAATTGAAAAGAATCTATAAAGCGTAGTCGCAAAGCAACTGGTTTCCGCTTTTCTGACACATAACTGTCGACGAAAATTTCCTTACTAAAAGAAATATACTTTTCTTTATTTTGAGCTATAACACTAATATTTTCTTTATTATAGCAAAGCGATTTAATAAATAGGTGAGAATCATAGTTTTTTTAAATTATGCAATACTATTGGTATATATTTTGGAGGTTTAAAATGCAAATTACAAATTGAGTGAGCAGCTCCTTGATATTTACCTGTAATATGACAATGATATCTACACATCCTTTCCTTTTGAAAAAGGTTTTTCACATATGTAGCAAATGATGGAATTTTCGCACTCAATCTGTTCTACAGATGACAAATATTTCAATGGTACTTGATATTTTAAATATTTTTTATAAAGTTCTTTTAAATCATTTTCAATGTATTCAATAAATTTTAAAGCGCAATCTGTACCTCTATAAAGTTTAAGACAAACAACATTCTCATCAAATGATGATTTAATATAATAAGCAAATGAATAGGGTATATGTTCAGCTGTTTTAATAGTATATGAGGTTGTTGAATCAGGTGAAGATTGTTGGCACTCAATGTTTTTCAAATAACATTCAAAATCGGCATAAATAACAAAAGGGGCTTTATACTGTTTCTGAATATTTTGAAACTTTAATATATTTGCAGGAATATAATTTCCAAATTTATCCAAAATCAAATTATCTCAAGGAAGCTCAATTCGAACAAAACTACAATCACGTTTTAAATGCGTGTTAAGTTTTTCATATGTTCCAAAATATTGAAGGCATCCATCGCGGCACTCAATGTTTTTCAAATAACATTCAAAATCGGCATAAATAACAAAAGGGGCTTCATACTGTTTCTGAATATTTTGAAACTTTAATATATTTGCAGGAATATAATTTCTAAATTTATCCAAAACCAAATTATCTCAAGGAAGCTAAATTCTAACAAAACTACAATCACGTTTTGAGTGCGTGTTAAGTTTTTCATATGTTCCAAAATATTGAAGGCATCCATCACATAAGTATTTTTTTATTTTCTTTTTTGATAATTGTTTGGATACCAAGCAACCTAAATCTTTTATCCAACAATAGTGGTTATTTCCATCATCAGAACTTATTAAAAGCAAATTAATATGTAATTTTTTCTTTTCATTATTATAATGTAAAGGACCGACAATCTCATATACATTTTTATTATCTCTTAAAAATTTTTCAACTCCATATACATTTATGGACAAATTATTTTTTTCCTCAGATTTGTTTATATCTAAGAATTTTACTGGAAATTCAATACCTGTAAAACGAAAGCGTTTCTGAAGTCTGGATATGAAGAGGTTTTTCGAGGATTACCGATTGGCTGGTATGCTGCTGAAACGAATTCCCAGGCGAAACAGTAATTGTCCTCATTCATCACATTCACTATTGATTTAGAAAATTTTTGCATCTTTATGTAGGAGGAGGCATTCAAAGGGTTGTACTTATTGATGTTTACTTCCAAATGCAGAATTCTTTGTAGAGCCCACCCTGTAATATGAATTAAAAAATTAGTTCTGAATAATATTTGTTAGAGATGTTCAAGTGATATTAAGAAAACTTAGCTCTTGAGATTAAATAATAATTACCTGAGTCTCGTTCCGGCAATTCATCTGCTTTGGTTTCAATAATCTTGAATAAATCATCGTAAAGCTGTTCTAGATCAGTTGTATGGGTTACAATGAAGAACGGCGTATTAAATGACTTAATTGAAGTAGAGATTAAAGTTGGGAAATAATATATTCCAAATAATTCCAAATTTACTTTAGCACATGTAAATTCTTGTTGACGCTGGCGTATTAATGTTTGCACTTTATTACCAACATCTTGCTGAAACTTTTTGATGTCGACGTGATAATTCTGTGAATATATTCTGTAGGAAGCTATTCGCACTCCTGATAATGTCAATTCCATTTCCATATTTTATGCAGCTCTTGTTTTTATGAATATTTGTCCTCAAGTGTGTGCTCCAGGAATTAGATTTGACATTTACTTCACAATCTTGACAATATCGCATTCGAGGTCTTGAAAGTAGTTCATCAACTGAAACAATTATTATTTTTTAATTCCTCTGTAAAATTTAATTAATTAATATTGAAAAGAAAAATTAAAAGGAAAATTATAGCTATATATGTTATAAAAGCTCTGCCTGCTGTCGTTCTGCCTGCTGTAGCTCTGCCTGCTGTCGTTCTGCCTGCTGTTGCGCCGCCTGCTGTCGCTCTGCCTGCTGTCGTTCTGGTTGCTGTAGCTCTGCCTGCTGTCGTTCTGCTTGCTGTAGCTCTGCCTGCTGTCGCTCCGCCTGCTTTCACTCTGCCTGCTGTCGTTCCGCTTGCTGTCGTTCTGCTTGCTGTAGCTCTGCCTGCTGTCGTTTTGCTTGCTATAGCTCTGCTTGCTGTCGCTCTGCCTGCTGTAGCTCTGCTTGCTGTAGCTCTGCTTGCTGTAGCTCTGCTTGCTGTAGCTCTGCCTGCTGTCGTTGTGCTTACTGTAGCTCTGCCTGCTGTCGCTCCGCCTGCTGTAGCTCTGCTTGCTGTAGCTCTGCTTGCTGTAGCTCTGCTTGCTGTAGCTCTGCTTGCTGTAGCTCTGCTTGCTGTAGCTCTGCTTGCTGTGCCAACCACGATGGCTATAGAACCTCTCTGTTTAATCTCAGAGTTTCGACCAAAAGGTCCACTCGTTGTCGCGCAGTTCAAAAATTAAAATTAGAGGTTGAAACTACCTCAATCATTATTTGTTGATTTAACGTCTCCGCACACCCTTAAAACAGAACACTACTAAAAAGAATCGGAAAACCACATAATAAATTGGGGGTAGTGACCCTTACACAAAGAGTTTGCAATTTAAGCCTGTAATATTTCAACAATGATCGCCCACATACATAGGAATCTAACCCCAAAACTTCGTTAAAAGGCATCAAGTAATAAGCTCAAAATACGGCATCAAAAATAGGGGTGAAAACTACCCCAACCCAAAATTCTTGTTACTGTTAAATGGTTGGGTGAAAATTCCCCCTAACGCACACACTTAAATTCTCTCAGTGCAGCCCGCAACTCTTTTCAGTTATACACAAAAACTACCCTCCAGGAATTTAATGATCATCTTCAAATCCTCCAACCACGATGGCTGAAGAACATCTCTGCTCAACCCCAGAGAATCAGTCGAAAAGGTTCACTCCCTGTCGCACAGTTCAAAAAATAAAATTAAGGGTTGAAACTACCCCAATCGTTATTTATTGATTTAACGTCTCCACACACCCTTAAAACAGAACACTACTAAAAAGAATCGGAAAACCACATACTAAATTGGGGGTAGTTACCCTAACACGAAGGGTTTGCAATTTAAGCCTGTAATATTTCAATAATGATCGCCCACATACATAGGAATCTAACCCCAAAACTTCGTTAAAAGACATCAAGTAATAAGCTCAAAATACGGCATCAAAAATAGGGGTGAAAACTACCCCA
This sequence comes from Diaprepes abbreviatus, assembly GCA_034092305.1. Classification (NCBI taxonomy): domain Eukaryota; kingdom Metazoa; phylum Arthropoda; class Insecta; order Coleoptera; family Curculionidae; genus Diaprepes; species Diaprepes abbreviatus. The sequence continues at coordinate 8,612,563 of JASJET010000032.1, read as the reverse complement.
ACCCTAAATTCTTGTTACTATTAAGTGGTTGGGTGAAAATGCCCCCTAACGCACACACTTAAATTCTCTCAGTGCAGCCCGCAACTCTTTTCAGTTATACACAAAAGCTACCCTCTAGGAATATAATGATCATCTTCAAAACCTCCAACCACGATGGCTATAGAACCTCTCTGTTTAATCTCAGAGTTTCGACCAAAAGGTCCACTTGTTGTCGCGCGGTTCAAAAATTAAAATTAGAGGTTGAAACTACCTCAATCATTATTTGTTGATTTAACGTTTCCGCACACCCTTAAAACAGAACACTACTAAAAAGAATCGGAAAACCACATACTAAATTGGGGGTAGTTACCCTAACACGAAGGGTTTGCAATTTAAGCCTGTAATATTTCAACAATGATCGCCCACATACATAGGAATCTAACCCCAAAACTTCGTTAAAAGACATCAAGTAATAAGCTCAAAATACGGCATCAAAAATAGAGGTGAAAACTACCCCAACCCTAAATTCTTGTTACTATTAAGTGGTTGGGTGAAAATGCCCCCTAACGCACACACTTAAATTCTCTCAGTGCAGCCCGCAACTCTTTTCAGTTATACACAAAAGCTACCCTCTAGGAATATAATGATCATCTTCAAAACCTCCAACCACGATGGCTATAGAACCTCTCTGTTTAATCTCAGAGTTTCGACCAAAAGGTCCACTCGTTGTCGCGCGGTTCAAAAATTAAAATTAGAGGTTGAAACTACCTCAATCATTATTTGTTGATTTAACGTTTCCGCACACCCTTAAAACAGAACACTACTAAAAAGAATCGGAAAACCACATACTAAATTGGGGGTAGTTACCCTTACACGAAGAGTTTGCAATTTAAGCCTGTAATATTTCAACAATGATCGCCCACATACATAGGAATCTAACTCCAAAACTTCGTTAAAAGGCATCAAGTAATAAGCTCAAAATAGGGCATCAAAAATAGGGGTGAAAACTACCCCAACCCAAAATTTTTGTTACTGTTAAGTGGTTGGGTGAAAATTCCCCCTAACGCACACACTTAAATTCTCTCAGTGCAGCCCGCAACTCTTTTCAGTTATACACAAAAACTACCCTCTAGGAATATAATGATCATCTTCAAATCCTCCAACCACGATGGTTGAAGAACATCTCTGTTCAACCCCAGAGAATCAGTCGAAAAGGTTCACTCCCTGTCGCACAGTTCAAAAAATAAAATTAAGGGTTGAAACTACCCCAATCGTTATTTATTGATTTAACGTCTCCACACATCCTTAACACAGAACACTACCAAAAAGAATCGGAAAACCATATACTAAATTGGGGGTAGTTACCCTTACACGAAGGGTTTGCAATTTAAGCCTGTAATATTTCAACAATGATCGCCCACATACATAAGAATCTAACCCCAAAATTTCGTTCCGATTAGGAAATTATTAAATTTTTTCGAATTATCGTACATTATTTATAATGTTATTTCGAAAAGTCTCTATATACTTACTCGATAGCCTGCCTAAGACCGAACGGCTTCGCTGCTCAAAGTAAAGTGCATGCATAACGATGCTGGAGAGGAACGAGATGAGGGGCGGAGCTAAATAAATAACAGGTGTAGTTTATGTAACCAATCAATATAGGAGGTAAACCTGAACTTTCACTATTATGAATAGTCGCATGAAACCATCAATATCTCGTTGGAATAAACCTTAACTAACTTCTGCACTCCTGATAATCGAAAAATTGAAACAGCCTTTATTTTACGCTAAAAATTCCATAAATTTTGTTTTTATTCACAATGTCTTTATAATATTTGGCCTATAGAATATTCAAACTGCACTTTGAATATCTTGTTTATGTCCTTTTGTTTTTAACCCTATGCAGGGATATTACTTTTGTTTTTAACCCTATGCAGGGATATTACTTTAGTTTATATAATCTTCCTTGTACACCCTGGTGCAAGTATCCTAATTTACTTACGAAAATCTTAATTTTCGCGAGTTTTCTAACAATTTCACCCAGAAAAGACACAAAAATTCATAGTTTTCCGATTTTACACCGTACTTATTCAGTCTGTGGTATTATTATGATCTAAAATCCATTAATTAAATTAAAATTCCAAGACCATTCAGCTCTTAAAAATATGTCTGCACGGCTTCGCTGAACTGAAGTGCCTACATAATAGTGTTAAAGAGAAAAAAGACGAGGGGTGGAGCCAAAGAAAAAAGGAGTAGTTTACGTAACCAATCGATATAGGACTTCCACGACTAAGATGAGTTGCAGAATACAATCTATATCTTTTTCTGATATACCTTCACTAATTTCTGTACTCTTAATAATCGAAAATTTAAAACAATTTAAAACAATTTAATGTTACCCTAAAAAAAAAGACCACACAAATTTTTTAACACTTTTTCAGTCACCCGTAGAAAAGAGCCCGATAAATGTTGTTTTAATTCATAATGTATTTATAATATTTGACCTATGGACTATATATCCTGCACTTTGAATACCTTGTTTATATTCTTTTGTCTGGAACCCTACACAGGGATAGTCCCAAATATGCCAAGTTCAGAGACAAGAGCATAACAATAGGTCACGAAATCTTTCTTGTACATGCTGGTCCAAGGTGCAAGTTCCCTAATTTCCTTAAATGATATTCATTTTCGTGAGTTTTTTAACAATTTCACACCAAAAAGATACAAAAACTCATAGTTTTCCGATTTTGTACCACACTTATTCAGTCTGTGGTCTTCTCAAGGTCTGAAATCTGTTAATTAAATTTCCATTCCAAGACCGTTCACCTCCACAAAAGAGACGTCCGCACGGCTTCGCTGTTCACACCAAAGTGCATATGTAGTAGCGATGGATTGAAAAAAGATGTGGGACGGAGCTAAAGAAAGAAGAAGAGTAAGAAGGAGAACGTAACATATCGATGTAGGGCTTCCACCACTAAGGATAGTAACAGCATATCATCAATGTCAGGTTCTGATATATCTTCATTAACTTCTGTATTCCTGATAATCGAAAATAGTTATATAAAAATAAAAAAATAAAAAAATGGCCACACAAAATTTTTAAAACTTTTTTAATCCTGACCCATACAAAAGACAGCCATAAATGTTGCTTTAACTCACAATGTCTTTATAATATTTGACCTATGGGCTATACATCCTGCACTTTGAATATCTTATTTATGTCCTGCTGTTTTCAACCCTATGCAGGGATATTACCAAATATGCAAAGTTCAAAGACAAGAGCATAACTTTAGATTACGTAATCTTCCTTGTACACCCTGGTTCAAGGCGCAAGTTCCCTGATTTTCTTACGAAAATCTTAAATTGCATTAATTTTCGCGAGTCTTTTAACAATTCCACCCCGAAAACATAAATTTTCATAGTTTCTCGATTCGACATCGCGCCTATTCAGTCTGTGGCCTTCTCAAAATCTGAAAATGTTTCAATCGTACCCATTATTTAAATTTAAATTCTAAGACAATTCGGCTCCATAGGAGACGTCTACACTGGTTCGCTGTTCGAACTGAAGTGCATACATGACGGTGTTGCAGAGAAAAATTTTGATGGGCGGAGCTAAAGAAAAAAGAGGTGGAGTTTACGTAACCAATCGGGATAGGGGGCCGAACTTGGGCAGCCAATCAGAAACAAGGTCATTCTTGGCTGACCAATCAAAAAAGTGGTGGGGGTCAACTGAAGGCCCCCTATTCCCACTACTCATCTTATAGTAGAGGAAAATAATTTGCTATATTTATTAGGTTTTGTGTTAATTATATCATGATTGGTAACCTTTAGATTTATTTTTTTTATTATCGTCATGTTTATTTGAGAACGATGATAAGAATAGTATATAAACAGATTTGTATTCAGTATATATTTAGTTTGTGTTCACCTTTTCATTAGGCATGAGTAACACCAAACGATGAGATATTATATAAATTATGATAAAGGTATTAAAGGAGCAGGTCTCCTTAATTCAGCTATTAATAAATTACCATTTGAGTTACATTTACCAAGTTATAATTTTTGTGGACCGGAACGAAATTTCAAAATCGTTTAGCGAGAGGTCATGTAGGAATTTATCCATTCGATGAAGCGTGTAAGAGTCACAATATATCATACTCAAATAGAAAAAAATTATTAGATCGACACAAAGCTGTTGAAATTTTTATAAAAGCTTCTCAACGAATTTTCTCAATAGGCGTTTCATGGCGAGAAAAACTTGCTACAATGGGTCTTTCAGCAGCAATGCATACTAAATTTAAATTAGGCACGGGTACGCATCATGATAAGGATACTATGAAGTTTAGAATGATTAGTACATTAGTACATTAAATTGCCATGATAATAGGCAATGGATATTTATCATCCATGTACCTTTTATTGAATTTTTTCATATCAGTGACTAATCTTTTGCTAAAGACATCTAATTTTAATATTATCCGGATAGTGCTAGACTAATGTGACAAGGAGTTCTCAATAACACTTTATGTTTACCTAAAAATTTATCTTGGTTTTTCGGATTTATTAGTACTTGTAGGTTTTTGTAAATATAGGTATATTATAGGACAAGGTACAAGTGTTAAATTTGACTTGTAAATGTCACAGAGACTTTGGCATCATGATATATATATATATATATATATATATATATATATATATATATATATATATATATATATATATATATATATGCCTCAAACACTCCATTATCTTTTGGTATTTTTTTTTAACCGCACTTAGTTTCTTGTGATAAATTTTTGAGACACATACAGTAATAAGAAACAATGTTGCTTGAAATTTGAACAACAAATCTGAATGTCATCTGTAGCTAATACGTATTTTATTATTGCTAAAATGGCATTTGCACTGTGTATCTTTAGGGTAAGAAAAGTATTAATTATTTCAGGTGAAGACTTAAGTCTACAGAACATTGGAGTTATTGTGTTGTTTTGTGCAGTACAGTTTTGGTGATTTATAGTTAGCCCAACAATCGTGTTGTGGTTTCTAACTATATTATAAAACTTTCATTTTTATTGAAAATTAAGCTACCGGGTATGCGCAAAACAAAAACGAATTTTTCTGTTGTACATTTTAGATTCCTTAATTAGTTTCTTGTAGATTAAGTTAATTTTTGAAATAATAGGTGAATAAATGTATTTTTAGGAATTCTTTTTGGCCTAGAAGAACCTACGGTTCTTTTTTAATTATTTTTTTCATTAGTAGAGGGCGGGTTTCGTGTCACTGATAAAATTCCAATAGTTTTACTAATAAGTTTAGTGCATATTGACGTACTTATAGAAATTTTTTAGTTAAAATAGATGTAAATTACTTAGGTAATGAAGAGATAAAGTATGAACTACATATTCGTGGCTTAACTCTTACCGGTATTTTTGCGCAAAAATTGGCATACCTACGAAATGCTTTGCGTCTGGAGGGTGAGTTTGAAACTGAACCCCCTTGTACTTCGGCGTTTGATGCAGAGAGTAAGTTATGTCTCTGCAGAGGCAAACTTTACTCAATAGAGAGTGACGTACAGACCTTCGATTTTAGTAACGGTGACAATGAGTTTAAGAAATTAAACACTCTTTTAGTTCATGTTTCTTTTAGAATTAAGCGAATTCGTGTAGCGTCCGAAGCAGATCTGGTCCTGAAGGACGATCTTATTACGCGTTGTGCTAATTTAATTAGGGAACCTAATATGACTTATGAGAAAGGCTCTTTATCCAGAGAGTATTTTCAAACTCCAGTAAATATTTCGGTAGCACAAGATGCACCAGAATCCCAAATTCATCAGACACCAGTTTCTTATGATTTAATAGATTTGAATGATAATAATAATTTTAATGGTAACCCTGTTAATCAACAAAATTTACCAAAAACCAATACGACCTAATCTACCAAAAATCATGCATTTGTTAACCAAAATTGCCAGTTTGATTTGATAAACTTTCATAGTATGGTACCGGCTCCAACTTTATATTTTCATAATACTCATAATACACAGCTTACAATATCTGATTATCTGCCCTGCAGCGCCAATTTTACGGAGTCTTTATTAGACCGTGAAATTGCATCTTCAGGTCATGTTGCTCCTATGAGTTCAAGTCCTTTAGATCTTAGCATTCATAACAAACCAGTGCATTCCCGATGTCAGGTATTACTTGAGGATCATTTACCATTCATCGAGCACAATCCTCATCATCCCGTAGTGAATATAGTTCAAAGTACCCCTCAGTCACAAGTCAATTCTGTAACTAGACAATCAGCCTTTCTCTCACAATATTTGGATCAGTTACAGCCCGAAAGACTTGACACTGTCCTACCCCCTCATCACTACGTTGAACAGTTTCGGCAGCCTGTTACTGAGAGCCTTCCGAGAAAAGTGTACCCGTCCTATGACGAATTTCGACGTTCCAACAGATCATTAGTTTCTCAATCTCCTATTGTCCCGTGACTGATTAGTTCTCGCTTACAAGCTACGCCTGGTAATACTCATAATGTTCAATTTCACAATCAGCCCATGACGACAATTCAGTCTAGGTCAAACATGGATGTAAGTAATATAGAGGGCGGGGTTCTGTGACACCCGGATGGCATCTGTCCCTTTTCAGCCCTTTACCATCCGAAAAAGTGCTGAAACCCTCCTGAAACCCAAGCCAAAAAGGCCTTATTGCCAAAGAACGTGACGTAATAGCCTAAGAAGTGCCTGAAATCCTTCTGAAACCCTTGCCAAAAAGGCCTTATTGCCGAAGAAGTCCTGAAAAATCCCTATCCAAAAAGGCCTTCCTTATTGTCGAAGAAGTCCCGAAAAATCCCTATCCAAAAAGGCCTTATTGGCAAAGAAGTGTCCTAGTAGCTTAAGAAGGACCAAAAGAGTCCTTAGCCAAAAAGGCCTTATTGCCGAAGAAGTATCGACAATGACGTCATTTACCAGAGGCTGTTGTTTTGTAAAGTAGTTGGTAGAAAAAATAAATTGGAGTGGAATATCGGGTAAAATAAAACAAAATTTTATATATCAGAGTGGTATATTGGGTAAATAAAATTACAAAAATAATTAAATATGTTATGCTACAATACTTTTTTGCCTGTTTTATTTTTACGTTTTCTGCAGGAGGTTAGCTTGACAACATATCGATTCTTCTGGTCTAGAAGTAATTCTTCTCTTTCCAAGCAGGCATTGAGATTATCAAAGAGTTTATTTTGATGCCTTAAGCTTTGTATAAAATTGTTATTACATTGGTCCAACGATAGATTTAATTTATTAATGTCCAGTAGAAAATAACTGATATTATTTTTTGCATTTGCCAATTCATGTTTGGTTTCTCCAAGTAGTGTGTAGGCTGTACTTTTTTTGGTTTCACATACATCGGTTTTTTCATTTCAAGAAGTAAATTTGCTTCCAATTCAACATTTTTTCTTGAAAGGTTGAGAATATTGGTGTAATTAATGGAAGATGACAGATTAGCTGCTTTGTTTTCACATTCTTTAATATTTTTTGTATATAATTCGTTGAGATTTGATTCAGTTTCATATAAATTCATATAGTTATCAAGTTCTTTTGAACATAGTAGGTATAGACTTAAACTTGTATTATACAGAACGTCATAATCATCTTGCAGGTATTCACAATACTCAGTTTTATTGTTTTTGTTTAAGGTGTTATTTTCAATCGCAATAACACTACAAAATGGTAAAATTATGAGCAAAAAATATGTTAAAGACATGTTTCCCGTTCAGAGGTTTCAAACGTACTAAATATGTATTATGGATAAAGTGGGTTTTTATATAATGTTTGTTCTATTAATCCAACTATTGTGCTTATCAGTGAACCCAAACCATTTAACGAATACTTGGTCTTTATGTCTTTTTAGAATTTTTTCAACTAAATATACATTATGATTGAGAGTTTTTTGTAATTGTTCTTTGTAGAACGCCCCAAGTACGTTTTCATTTTGCATATCCTTCAAGAGATAAGTGGTTGGGTTTGTTAACTGAACTTTGCGTATAATAAATACCTCAGGAGACCAATTTGGATTGTATTTTTTATCGAAAACACCTCTTACTTTAGAAATGCGTACATAGTCACCAACTTTAAGTTTAACGTTTAAATCACTCATTTTTATTTTGTTGTAAACAGTTTGAAGTAAAAATTTTTCATTTTTGGTAGTAACATCTGCTGGTTTCATTTTAATGGTTCTGTGTTTTGTGTGATTATATTTATAAACAATTTTACCAAGTAAATTAACCCATTTGTAATTCCCTTGTATATTAAATTCCTTCCACATCCAGTTTTTTAAAGTCCTATTAACTCTTTCGACTATGGATGCCTTTTTTTCACTGAATACACTATAGTGGTTAATATTGTATTTCTTTGTGAGTTTCTCAAATTCTTTATTGTAAAATTCTTTACCCATGTCTGTTTGAATGTTTTGTGGAGTTTGTATTTTAAAAACTTTTTCCATATTTTTGCTTACTTCTATAGCTGATTTGTTTTTTTAACGGAAAAGCCCATACAAACTTTGAAAAACAATTAATAACAATAAGTATATATTTGTAACTATTGTTTATTTTAGCATAAGGAATCATTTCAACTAAATCTGCTTGAAATAGGTCATTTAGAGATTTAATAATTATTTTTCGCCTTTTAAAATTGATTCTTGCTGGCTTGTGAATTTCTTCAACAAGTTGTCGTTTTGTATCTGTAACAAATTTATTCATTCTTTTGTTTTGTTTTTTCATTCAATAATTTGAGCTTCTCTTAGTTCCTCTACTATGGAATTAATTTCGTTATGATGTCCTGTGTGTCCAGCTTGTTGAGAGGCTAGCAGTAAACGTAATCTATCAACTAGTTCATTAGGATTATCCCAATGTACATAATCTATGGGATGATCAGTAACATTCATGTATAAACCGTCTCCCGTTATGTAAGGTGCTATAATCTTTTTATATTTCATTGATCTACTACCATCAACTTGTTGATTGGACTGATAGTAGCGACGATGTGCATTTGTTTTAAATATAATTTGTCTAGTTTGTTTCATCCTCTTTGGAGAAATTTGTAGGGTGTTTTTTAAATAGTAGTTCGTAGAGACCATGTGTCCCTTTGTAGCGTTTGTTTTTCACAATAATATCTTTACCATCGATATTCAGATTAGAATCACCAATGTGAAATTTCTCAGTGTCAACGTTAAATCGAACACCATATTTGTGATCAAACTTGTTTTGAGAATCATGATGCAAATCACTGATATATTTTCTAGGTAATGGATCATATTGTTTTCAAAGATTTGTTAAGGATTTGTCTTCCAATTGTTGTTGTTGTTTTTGTTGTCGGAAAACAGATGAATTACTTTCATTCTCGTTTTCATCATCATCATCATCATTATCAGTTTCATTTATTGTATCTAGTGTCTTATTTGCATCATCATCATCAGCATCATTTTCATCTTCAACTATAAAAGGATATTCTAAAGATGTATCGTCAGTTTTTATTTCAGATGGTTCTTTAGTTTTTGGTGGTGGTGATGCAGCTGCTGCAACTGTAGCTTTTGTGCTTAATACACTTTGAATATTTTGTAAACGTTTGGTTATGGGCAAAAATACTTGTTCCTGTACAATTTCACTATGTTTTAATAGGTTTAGTTTATTTTTAACGTTTTTTCGTTTACGAATTAAATTTTTTTTAAGTTCTTTTTCACTAGATTTCATTTTTTTTTAATCTGCTTAGTCAACAGGTTTTGATCAGCTTTTAATCAGCTTTGAAACAGGTCTGATCTGGTTGAAAACAGGTTTAAGCAGGTTGTAAACAGGTTTAATCAGGTTGAAAATACAACAATCCGCTTATAATGAAGTATGGATCTTGACTAAACTATTTTTAGGAGATATCATGCTATTATAAAATGATCAAATCCCAGTCGATAATGTCCGTTGTTGAGATTGTAATCTTTAAAAATAGTTAAAAATCCATATGGTTTCTTCCAACAATACGAACACATATTTTTAAACTTGTCAAATGACATATCAGAACCAACATGATCATTATAAACATGTTTTAAATTTAAATCGTCTTGTTTGAAGAGAATGAGTACATTGGCATTATCTCGTATTAGATGTTTGGGAATTTTTGCGTACGTTTGACACAAATAAAACGAGTCAATATTATTGTGTCTACCCATACTAAAATACTCTCGAATAATATCTTGATTGTCACATGCCACATCATCAAAAATAAATATGGAATTGGATTTTGCTTCAGATGGATGCACAATATTCTCACTAGCACTAAATGCATAATAATTTATTCCTTTTATAGGAGTCAGTAATTCATTTAAATATAAATATTTTGGTTGGTATAGCGAACGTGAATACACATAAACTTTTTCAAATTTCAATCCGTTTTCATGTTCTATCAGCGAGATCATAACATTCGTTTTTCCACAGTTTGATGGACCAATAATGATACATCGTATTGTAAAAGGAAATAAAATTCCATGTTTTCTGTACGAATTTTGTGGTTTGAACTCATCAGCGTTCTCAATAGGTAAACTGGTTTTTTGTTTTAGAATTTTCATAATTTCAATAGATCTGTATATATAGATAACTTAGAACAGAGAACTCAAACAGAAATGACTTATATTAACATGTTACATATCATTTATAGTCAGTTGTTGATTAATTGTCAACATGAAATTTTATACAGGTTCAGGATTTGTAAACAATATGATAAATAAATTACCGTTTGAATTGCATTTGCCTGGTTACAATTTTTGTGGACCGGGTATAAAACTTCAGACTCGTTTATCACGTGGTGATCGTGGAGTGAATCAATTGGATGAAAGTTGTCGTGCTCATGACATTGCATATTCTCAAAATAAAGATTTAACATCTCGCCATCAAGCTGACAATATATTAGCAAAGAATGCAATGAAACGATTCAGATCGAGAGACGCGTCCACAGGAGAAAGACTAAGTGCATTGGGAGTAGCTGGTATAATGAAGGCAAAAGTAAAAGTTGGAATGGGTATACAACAACAACAACAACAACAAAGTATTAAAAAGTGTCTTACAACATTGGAAAAAGTAAAACGTACTTCACAGAACTTATTAAATGATTTTGGAAAAAGTATAGAAGAATTGAAAAGAAATCAATCATCATCGTCATCATCATCATCATCATTGGTAAAAACTAAAAACAATACTAAAAACAATATCAAAAATACTAAGAAAAAAACCCCTAAAGTTCGTAATTATTCCACAAAAAAGAGAAAAAATGTGAAAAAACAAAAAGAAGAAGAAGAAGCAGAACCAATGGATATTGATATTGAAAATATTAATTTACCATTATCAAAACCAATTAGACTTAAAGCAAAAAGAAAACTTGATACTAGAAATGTTGATAATGATAGAAATGGTCAAAATAAGATGTTAAAATTGGATTTAAATGAACGATTACATTATCCACCGTCATCATCGTCATCATCATCATTAAAGAATGAGAACAATAAGAAACGTAAGATGGATGATGATGATGATAATGATGCTGATATTGATACTATAAGTATAGAAAAAAGACAACGATTGATTTAGTAGCATGTAAATTGTCAAAATGGATAGAACTAAACGTAAGCAAAAACCAAAGCAACGAAAATTGAAAAAAAAAATAAACAACGAAAATTGAGAAAAAATAAACAACAACTACAAAAAGGACAACGAAAAAGTACTGGTATAAAAAAAGTTAAATTTGAAAAAGTGTTAAATCAAATTAAACAACATATATTAAAAACTAAACCCAATAATTTGGGAAATGCTATTTTAGTAGCTTTGAATGCAGCAAAACAAATTAAAAAAAATTTCAAACAACAACCAAGTTTCAATCGTGTTCGCGTCATTAAAATTCCCAAAGTTGGTGGGGTTTTACCTCTTATACCAATATTTGCTGCCCTGTCTGCATTAGGCTCTTTGGGTGGAGCAGCTGCCGGTGTAGCAAAAGCCATCAATGATGTACGAGCTGCTCGAAAACAATTGGAGGAATCACAACGTCATAACCGTTCTATGGAAAGTATAGCCTTAGGTAAAGGTCTATTTTTAAAACCATATAAAAAGGGGTTGGGTGTTTTTTTATACCCACCACCACTACAACCACGAAGCAGTTAATAAATTTACCAAATAGACCATTAACCAATATTGATTTGGTTATGTATGCCAAACAATTTTGTATTCCTCATTTTCGTGGTGTATTTATGCGTGATGCCTTACCAAAGAAAATTAAATCCAACAATGAAAGAGGTATAATAAATTTGGATAATCTGAATGGACATGGGACACATTGGACAGCCTATAAGAAATTCGGAAATAAAGTTGTATATTTTGACAGTTTTGGCAATCTTCGACCACCCTTGGAAGTTATCGACTATTTTCGTTCAAATGGACCAGTAGACATTATTTATAATTATGATATTTATCAGAAATTTAATACATTTAATTGTGGACATTTATGTTTAGAATTTTTAAATAAATAGATATTGTACAATAAATAGATTTTAGTTTTATTTCAACCTTAAAATAGAGAACATGAGTTATATATTTACCTTATCAGGTAGAAAGTCTTTGTTATCTCTAAAATTGCATCCACCAATAATATTACAAGAATCCAAGAATTATGAATTGGGTTTAATTAATTTTGTTACCTACAACTCATTTCCAAATGTTGACAAAACAAATAATAAGTTCTATTTTGGTGAATCTGTAATTGAAATACCCGAAGGGACATACGAGATCAATGATATTTCTCGTACAATAAATGATTCTCTTAGAGGTGTTAAAAAATTACAACAACAACAAAAGGAGCCAATACCACAACAACAACAACAACAAAGATTAGTAGAAAATGAGAGCAGTGATGATGATGATAATAATAATAATAATAATGATAATCAGAATGATGCTAGAAATCAAATTGTAAAATCAAACGATCCTCCTATTCCATCGAAGAAGAAAAAGAAAAGAGATAGTCCTACTAATTTAAAAGAAGCCAGTGATTTAGTTAAAATTCGCGTAAATTATAATACTAAGGTGTGAGATAAAATCAACGAAGGATATTCATTTTGAAAAACCTTACTCTATCAATACTATTCTAGGTTTTAAAAACCGAACATTGACAGCACAAAAACTTCATGTATCTGATTACCTCATTAATATAACCAAAGTTAATGCTATATGTTGTGAATGTAATTTAGTGACCAATTCCTTCAATAATGATAAACCGTCTCATATTTTACACATGTTTTATCCAACTGTACCGCCAGGTTATAAAATTGTGGAACCCCCACCAATGTAATTTATTTACCTATAAATACTCACTATTTGGATGAAATCATTATAAAAATAACCGATCAAGAGGGTGATTTAGTTAATTTCAATCGGGAATTGATAACAGTCAGAGTTCATCTGAAAGAAGTACCAACATAGAAAAAAAAAAGGTATATAGATACAATTACCATCTTTATTACTCTGAACCTCTAAACGACAACAACAACAATAGTAGTAGTAGTATAAATAAAACCACAATGTATGATAAAATTAGTGTACGAAAGAACTTGAAACAGTTAACATCACAAAATCGCAAATTTTTACAGTCTTTGGGATTTAGATTGTTACATTAAAAAAGAAAAATTGCTCCAAGAAAGAAAATTAAAAAGGCAAACTTTTGGTACAGATTTAAATTGAATTTTAGATCTGGTGTACGAAGACTCTTTATAGTTTGTTTTTGTAAAAAGGAAATTGTTAGTAGTAGTAGTTGTAGTAGTAGTAGTAGTAATAGTAGCAATAATGAATATTTTGAACGTGAGTGAAAGAATCATCAGTGATAATTCAATTACCAGTAAAGAATACCACAGTTATTTACCCTATGCCAATACAAGTTTAAATAAATCCGATGAAATTCGCATTCCTATTCAGACTCAAGATATTTATACATATCCAGCTGAAAGTTTTCTCGAACTTGAAGGTGTCGTTGTAGATGAACATGGGAAAGCAAGTGATACCATTGAATTGACAAATAATGCTTTTGCATTTTTATTTGATGAAATTCGCTATGAATTGGGTGGAACTGTTGTGGATCGTGTAAGAAATCCAGGTATTACATCTCTCCTAAAAGGTTATGTCAGTTTTACAGAACAAGACTGGTTACGTTATCACAATGCCGGTTGGAATCATCTTGAAAAGCCGAAAATGTTGTGAAAAGGACATTTTAATGTTTGTATTCCTCTAAAAATTCTTATGGGTGTTTTTGAAGATTTTCGAAAAATCATCATAAATATTAAACAAGAATTAACGCTTATACGAAGTTTTTCCGATAGCAATTCAGTCACTACAAATAAGGCAGGTGAAAAACCAAACATTCGTCTCGATAAAATAACATGGAAAATTGAACATATTAGAGTGGATGATGAGGCAAAATTAAAACTTTTAAGTTACATTGAAAAAGGAAGAGATTTAACCGTGGCATTTCGAGGATGGGAATTGCATGAGTATCCGCTTTTGCAACAATCCACGCAACATACTTGGAATGTAAAATCGATTAATCAGTTAAAAAAGCCGCGTTATCTCATTTTTGGTTTTCAAACGAAACGACGAAATCAATTATCAAAGGATATTAGTCACTTTGATCATTGTAACTTAACCAATTTCAAAGCCTATCTCAATTCGGAAATTTATCCATACGATAATTTAAATGTTCATTTTGATAGACAACAAGTGAGCATTTTGTATGAAATGTATGCCAGATTTCAACAGTCCTATTACTATAGAAGTGTTGGACAACCTTGTTTGACATTTAAAAAAATTATCGAGATTGCACCTTTAGTAGTGGTAGATTGCTGTTATCAAGTGAACACATTGAAAAATGGCACTGTTGACATCAGATTGGAATTTGAAACCAATGAAAATATTCCAGCAGACACATGTGCCTATGTATTGATTTTACACGATAAAAAACTTAAATATAATCCTCTAACAAGTATTGTCAAAATACAAACTGATTAAAGATATCCCCACTCCAAACAACGTATATAAATTGGTCTGAAACTGTATCCTGCCATTATTTCAGCATTTTGTTTAAAGTGAACAAAAACAATACTAGTAGTAGCAGCAACAGCAAACAAAAAAAAAACATGCCATTTGAAAACAAAACAAAATTGTCATGTGAAAACAAAACAAATATTCTCTTTGTGGATGTTCAAGGGTTCCAGTATGATGTTTTACCGTTTATGTGTCAGGAAATAGCTATTTACAATTCATTAACCAAGGAACATGTACACAGATTAGTGAAATTACCAATAAATGTGGGAGAATTTAGTGCCAAGGTACAAAGTTTTATCAATTATACCACTAATAATATACATGGAATAGAAAATAATTTTTGGGATGATATTGATGATGCTACTGACGCCTATCACGCTAAACTTAAACCAGAAGAAATGTCTGCGTTTTTAAATGCTTATATTGGGTCCACAAATATGACAGTTATAGTGAATGGCAAAGAAAAGATGGACTGGTTGCAGAAATACCTAAATGGTTCCAATCTCATTATTAATGTTGCAGATGATCCAAAATATATAACAGTTGATAAAATGAAAGAATTATTTAAATCATACCACTGTCATATGCATGATTATAATAATAATGTATATTGTGCTTTAGAAAATGTATATAATTTGTATCACTGGTTTATGGTATATTGTTTTTAAATAAATAAAAAACTAAAGAAATATATGTGTGTTTTATTTATTTATTCAATTAATGTATAAACTTAGCAAAATTATTTTTTAAATATTGTTGTTTCACTTCATTTTCACACACCTTTGGTAACTGCAAACGAGATACGTCTTCGATTTTTTTTAATTGGAGACTTACCCTATTTGCAGCTACCTCATAAAGTGTCGGTGGAGTCAAACAACCATTCCGATATTCCGGTGTCACACAACAGGGATAATCTTGCTCTGGCATTTGTGCTCCTCTCGCTAGGGCCATTTGTCCTTGTTCTTGTTTTAATTTTACTAAACGAACCTACAGGGTTTCAAACAAAAAAACATCAAACAAAAAGAATTAAAAAAATATTATTTATTAAAAAAAAAAATTACATGATCTACCACTTTTGGGAGAAAATGTCATCATCCTCTTCACCACCACTAATAATACTACCTACCCCAGCTACTGCAATTGATGCTACTGCCGCAGCCTCTTGTAATTGTTGTGATGGTGGTGGTGGTGGTAGTATTGCTGGTGGTGGTGATAATGGTAGTGGAGGCTGCTCAAAACGTTGATGATGACGATGATGATGACTGTAACTTGTTGATGGTTTTGGCTCAGGATTTTTCCTTTGCTTTTTTCTCGGAGGTTCTTGGATATTTTTGGTGGTTGTGGTGGTGGTTGCGGTGGTGGTGGTGCTGGTGGTGTTGTTCGCATTGTTATCCTCCTCCTCATCGTCATCATCATCATCTTCTACCCCAACAGTTACAGCTGCCGGTAGATATTGCGGATAGTAGGGAGACGGTAAAATTTTTTTAATTGGACCCGCCTCCATGGGCGTATCGTCTGAAATTAAATTAAATTTGTAGCGTCTCACTACCTGTTCCAATATATGGAACTCTTCATAATTGTCCAATTGGACCCGCATGTATCGTACCGGTAACTGCCCAAATTTCTGCTTCAGAGATTTGGCTGCTGATATGTAGTTTAAGTGAATAAACACTTTATCTCTTTTAGTTTTAATTTCCTTGAGGCCCCATCTGAAAACCAAAAAATAAAAAATAAATAAATATTTTATCGTAAATTTTGTTTGTTAAAGTTAAAAGACCATGTTTTCTTCATAACTGTTAAAAAAATTACATTTAAAACAATAGTGCCCTTTTTACGCTATATACATAGGTAAAATAAGGCTCAAAATCACTTAAAAATACTCTATTTCGAATTCTCCAGACCTAAATTTTACGATAACAGCAAAAAAATTTTTTTTCCAAAGTGCGCAGTTGACCAAAAGGCGTTTTCTGACGAAACCAAAAGAGTGAGACGTGCGCAAATAGCAAAAAAAGTGACTTCGTCATCCCGGCTGATAACGATCTTTCAAGAAAATCGAACTTATGGTCATTATTATTATTACTGGTTAGATCGAAAAATTTAATATTTTTGACATTTGTTCAAAGTTGATTGGAAAATTTGGAAAATGTTCCTTAGAAACAAAGGTAAAATAAAGGTAATTAAAAAAAAAAATAGTTAAAAAATAAACTTACGGAAATAGCTGCTTGACAACCACTGCCAACCATTTTATTGGCAGATTCACAGGGTCCTCGGTCATTACAACGATGGTTGATGGCACAACTAGAGAATTGCTTACACTTGCCATTGTTGTTATTGTTGTTTGTTTTCTTCTTCACTTTGAGGTAAGTCTTGTTGTTGTTGTTGTGGTTTGTCGATTGACTATGCTGCTAAGCGAATTTCTGCTCGTATTTAAACACATTTTGGAAAAAAATACCTAACGTCATGTTTGATAAAACGAAAATTTCCTAACATAGAAATAGAATTAAACATGTGGAGTGACACGTGAATCTTTTGGAAATTTTTGGTGTAGTTGCAATTTAGAATCACGTATTATATGTTTGATTGTGCATGTTTTTCTTGATAAAATTTATCTATTACACATGTTTTACATTAAGTTATAACGTTGCATTTTTTTCCAAAAAACATATAAAAGCGCTCGATTTGCTTAGTCGAGCACACAGTACAAAAACGAAAGTAATAACAGTCACTTGAAGAAGAAGAAGAAGAAAAAGACCAACTAGAACCATTGGTAAGTTTTTTTTTATTATTTATTTATAATTTTAAGAAGTGAAGTGAAGTGAAAAAAATTTAGAATCGCGACCCAAGGAACAGTGAGTAATATCACCCTACCATACAGGGTGTATGTGTATAAATTCGCTGTTCGCGGAAGGTTTAACGCTAGGAATATTTTATTAGATTCGAAACCCAAGGAACAGTGAGTAGTACATCGTCATCATCACCCCATACCAGGGTGTATGTATGTATGTATGTGTATAAATTCACTGTTTGCGGAAGGTTAAACGATAGGGCATAATTTAATTTGGAGGAACAGTGGATAGATTTTTTCAATTTCAAATTAAAAAGACACTATTGAAATAACGATTTATTTATTTATAGTTAATCATGAATCAAAACAAATTTTTGGATGAAATATCAACGGAAGCGATAAAAAAGATCGAACATGTAAGCAGAATAATTAAAACTAGGGCAGAGTATCAAAATTTTATTACACAAATCATGAAAATTATAAGACATTTAAAAATGGCTATAAAATGTAAAGACAAAAAATATGTAAAAAACTTTTCTCGAATTAAGTCTAATTTAAGTATTTTAAAAAATTATCTTATAAACTTTAAAATTAAGTATAATGGGATAAAAAAAAGAAACCTTATATGGCAAGATATTGATTCATGTTTTAATGGAAGAATAAAAACTGGACTCATTTCAAATTTAAATATTAAAGACCCGAAAGATTTTTTGAAAAAATGTTTTAGAAGTTTTTCACTTAAAATTAAAAAGGAATTAAAAAAATCTTTATTTAAAAGTTAATGCTTCTTTTGCTGGCTTGTTTATAAAACCTCAAACTAATGAAACTGCTTTTAAATTTTTTTCGAGTAGAAACATTTGCATTGACCATACCACCGATTTGCGTTCCTGGTACAATGAAAATATACAAAATAAAATTCTCGTTAAACTTGAAGAATTTCAGGAACGTGATTCGGGTTAGAGTCTATTTAAAATTTTGTATCTTAAAGTCAACGTTAACTCTTATAATTCTCTTAGGTGTGGTATTTCAACTTATATTTCTTTACCTAGTTTTATTCAAAAAACTAAAAGTGTTGTAAACGTAAAAAATAATGATGAAATTTGTTTCCTATATGCAGTCGCAGCTGCTTTGTATCCACCACCTGCTAATAAAAATCCAAACCGAATCTCATCATACCCGAATGTGAGACAAATTTTAAAATTTGATGGCATAAAATTTCCCATTGCCCTTAAAGATATTTCAAAATTTGAAAAAATGAATAATTTATCAATTAACATTTTTACAGTTCTTGATAATGATAAAGAAATTGTTCCATTAGTTTTAAGCAAGACTGACTTTACACCTCGAATTAATTTACTAATGATCTCTTGTGAATATTACAACAATTTGAAACAAAATAGGAACAATGATGATGATGATGATGAGCTTCAAGAAAAACCATATTTTCATTTTGCATATATTAAAAACTTAGATCGATTAGTTAGTAATCAAGTGGGGAATTTGAAAAACCGTAAATGGTTTTGTGAGAGATGTCTCAATCATTTTAAGACTGAATCTATTTTAGATAGGCATTTAATAGATTGCAAAATGTTAAATAGTTCTAAAATTATTTTGCCTAGAGATAAAATCTTAAAATTTAAAAATATTAAAAATCAAAATTGTGTCCCATTTGTGATATATGCTGATATTGAAAGCTTATTGAATAATACCTATTCAAATAACTATGTAGGTAAAACACAACGAGTCCAAAAACATGAAGCTTTTAGCGTTGCATTTTATCTAAAATGTTTATACGATGACTCACTTTCTAGATTTGATATGTTTACAGGAAAAAATTGTGAAATTTGGTTTGTTCAACAACTTTTCAAAATTGCTCATGATATCAATAATATTCTGCTAAATCCAGTTTCAATGCAACCGTTAACTAGTGAGGAAAAAAATAACTTCTACTACGCAGACAAATGCTACTTGTGTGCAAAATCATTTTACCAGGGTGATGTCAAAGTACGAGATCATTGTCATCTAACAGGAAAATACCGTGGACCAGCTCACAATTATTGTAATTTACGATTTCAAGACTCTCATGTTGTTCCTGTAGTATTTCACAATCTATCAGGCTACGATAGCCATTTTTTAATTAAACCATTATGCACTGAAATTAAAGGTTCAATGTCTTTACTTCCACTTAATAAGGAAAAATACATATCTTTTACTAAGCATATAGAAAACACCAAAATTCAGTTTCGTTTTTTAGATTCTTTCAGATTTATGGCTAGTAGTCTTGATAAATTAGCATCATATTTAAACGATGATGAAAAATTTAAATTAGTTACACGTAAAGGAATCTTCCCCTATGAATATCTTGATTGTTGGGAAAAATTAAGCGACAAATGTTTACCACCCATGGAAAAATTCCATAGCAAGATCAGCAATAAAGATATTTCTGGAGAGGATTACAAACATGCATGTAATGTTAGGAATACTTTTTCATTAAAAACTTTACGAGAATATGCTGAATTGTATTTAAAAACAGATGTGATTCTTTTAGCGGACGTTTTTGAAAACTTTCGACAAACATGCTTAAAACATTATGGCCTGGACAGTCTTCACTATTATACTGCTCCAGGACTTGCATTTGATGCTATGCTAAAAATTAGTAACGTGGAATTGGAACTGTTAGATGACATTGACATGATTTATTTTTTTGAACGTGGGATTAGAGGAGGAATTTCTCAGTGTTCTAATCGATATGCCAAAGCAAATAACAGATATATGGAAACTGATTATAACCCTGAAATTCCAGAATCATATCTTATGTACTTTGATGTTAATAACCTTTATGGAAAGGCAATGAGTTGTGTTCTACCTACAGGAGAATTTGAGTGGTTAGATATACAAAATGATTGTGATGCAAATGCATTTCAAAACTATTTACTAAATATTAATGAAAATAACACACATGGTTATATTCTTGAAGTTGATCTTCATTACCCTCAAGAACTTTTTGAGACTCATAAAGATCTACCATTTTGTCCAGAACATTTAATTCTCCCCAATTCTGAAACAAATATTCCCAAATTGTTAACAACCTTTTTTGACAAAAAAAGATATATAATACATTATTTAAATTTGCAACAGGCTGTTAAGTTTGGTTTGAAAATTAATAAAATTCATAGATGCTTACAATTTAAACAATCGGCTTGGTTAAAAAAATATATAGATTTAAATACAAAATTACGCCAAGCAGCTACAAATGACTTTGAAAAAAACAACCCAAAATTAATGAATAATGCTAGTTTTGGAAAAACAATGGAAAATATTAGAAAATATAGAGATGTTAAAATAGTTACTAGATGGGGTGGAAAATATGGTGCTAATTATTATATAGCACAACCAAATTTTCACAGCTGTGAAATATTTGATGAAAACATGATTCTCATTGAAATGAAAAAATTAAAATTACATTTTAACAAGCCAATATATTTGGGAATGTGCATTTTAGATATTTCCAAAACTTATTTATATAATTTTCATTATGATTTTATTTTACCTAAATTTGGTCCTAATGTTAATTACTGACACTGATAGTTTAATTTATCATTTTATATGTAACTAGCGACCCGCCCCGGCTTCGCACGGGTGCAATGCTGATACTAAATACACTACAGAAAAACTGTGACTATTTATTTTATTTTTACAACAATTATTACATCGGCCTCCGACGCGCTATTTATAGGCACGCTGCCGCCGCCCCGGTCGGCCAGTACCGCCGCAAGCGCTACTTCCCGCAATTTTAAATCTGTAATATCTTCGAAAATATTCATTTAAATCTTGTGTTGTAAAGGACCATATAGATCTATATTAAATCAACAATGTATTTAAGCTATTTAATTGGATAAGGATTAATGCTGTATTGGTTAAAATCGCTTCAAAATTTGCCATTATTTGTCGTAAAAAGTAAATGACAAAAAAATGTTATTGTGGGATATCCATGAGAGATAGACATATACCATCGCGGAGTTTTCTGTAGACCTTTTCAATGTGTACAAATAATTAGTACATTATTTTGATAAATCTCGTAGGGTTCAGCCTGCGTTTGCAATGTAAGCGGAAAAAAATATGATAATTAACGACACCACATTAGAAACCTCAAAAATAACAGTATTTCTCCACTATTTAATGGATATTATTATACATATAAACCTTCCTCTTGAATCACTCTATCTATTGAAAAAAACCGCATCAAAATCCGGTGCGTAGTTTTAAAGATTTAAGCATACAAAGGGACATAGGGACAGAGAAAGCGACTTTGTTTTATACTATGTAGTGATAATATTTACAACTTTATTAAAGATAACATTGAAAAATTTGATACATCGGACTATCCATGTGATAATGTGTACAATATTCCGTTAAAAAATAAAAAAATCTTAGGATTAATGAAAGATGAAAATAATGGGAACATTATGACCGAATTTTTTGGTTTACGATCAAAATTATACACACTTAAACTGTTAACAAACGAAGATAAAAAAAATGAAAGAATTCAAAAAATGAGAGATCTTTGTCATACCCAGAGAGAAATAAACAGTTTTATATCAAATTTTAGAATTATAAAAAAAGCAAAGGGTGTCAGTAAGTCACTCATTAAAGATATCACTTTTGATGATTATTATAATGCTTTATTCCATTATCAGAAAACATACATTACTCAAAATCAAATAATTTCTTCAAAACATGAGGTTTTTACAGTTCAGCAAGAGAAGCTTGCTTTAAATCCAAAGGATGATAAGAGATACGTTAATTATTTTTTTACTGATACTCTACCCTGGGGATATAAATTTTAAATTCTAAATTTACATGTTTTAATCTTTTTTATTCTGGAAAAGGAGGAGGAGGAGGAGGAGGATAAAGAGATTGAAATGATAAAGGAAAATAAAAATAATGATAGAAATAATGATGATGATGATAATGATGATGATGATGATGATGATGATGAAGACAGTAATGATGATGATGATGATGGTGATGATGAATATAAATTAAATTTAGAATCGTATTATGAAGAAGATGAAGATACAGATTCTGAAGTGGAAGAAGTTGGACCGCTTCTCATTACACGAAGCGGTACAGTGTATGCAAAATAAATCTATATATTTTTTTATTACTTTTGTTTTTTTCCACTATACCTGTTTCATTCATTCATTCATTCATGCATTCATTCAGTTTTCCCTTATAGAAGTGTATATAAATAAAAAACCATTTAAAATTAATTTAAAACTTTTTATTTCTTAATATTGTATATAAAATTCATAATAATCAACAACATCATTATCTTCTTGAAGAATAAGAAGAAGAAGAAGAAGACGGACCTTGACCATTTTGACGATCATTTCCTCTATTTTCTTGACTATTTAAATAGTGAGATGGTAAATGTTTAGCACCATGGATTTCTTTAAGGTATTGACGTACTTCACAAGCCACACATTTATGATTATATAAATCGGTTTCACCCTTACATTTAGGGCACTTTACTCTTTCTGGTACTGGCATTTTTTCTTGAATAAAATGACGCAATTTTAATGAAATCAATGTTTTTATACCTTCTGATCATCATCATCATCATCCTCCTCCTCCTCCTCCTCTTCCCCTTCTCCTTTACTATTTATAAAACCAGTTGATATTGACGAAAAAGGTTCATTCCATTAGTGATACAATCATGACTAACAATTATACAATTAAATTGTTTTGGTTCAAAAACGGTAAAATAATCACAACTGAAAATTTATCATCGCATAAAGGAGAAAGTTTATATGAAAAATTTTATTTTAATGAAAATGAAAATTATGACTATATAGAAGTTTATTTCTATAACAGTGACAAAAAAGAAGAAGAAGAGGAAGAAATTACTTCAGAAGACGACGACGACGACGACGGTGACGACGAAGACGATGATGAAGATGATAGTGATGATGATGATGATTAAAAATCCAGTTTGTACGTTTGGTAGTTGTAAAAATAGTACCTATTATAAAATTCAAGTAGCAAGAAGAGGTTTTCGTCGTTTATGTAAAGCTCATAGTGTGTGTAAATTATGCAAAAAACTTTTAATTGGTTACAAAGTTAAGGCACATTATAAATGCGGGAAATACCTTTGTCTTAAGTGTTACAAAGAAGAAAAAGATCGAAAAAATTCACAACCTCATTTTGCTAAGACGATTTTACATTTTTTTTCTAGTATTAAAACGTAAAAATAAAACAGGCAAAAAAGTATTGTAGCATAACATAATTAATTATTTTTGTAATTTTATTTACCCAATATACCACTCTGATATATAAAATTTTGTTTTATTTTACCCGATATTCCACTCCAATTTATTTTTTCTACCAACTACTTTACAAAACAACAGCCTCTGGTAAATGACGTCATTGTTGATACTTCTTCGGCAATAAGGCCTTTTTGGCTAAGGACTCTTTTGGTTCTTCTTAAGCTACTAGGACACTTCTTTGCCAATAAGGCCTTTTTGGATAGGGATTTTTCGGGACTTCTTCGGCAATAAGGAAAGCCTTTTTGGATAGGGATTTTTCAGGACTTCTTCGGCAATAAGGCCTTTTTGGCAAGGGTTTCAGAAGGATTTCAGGCACTTCTTAGGCTATTACGTCACGTTCTTTGGCAATAAGGCCTTTTTGGCTTGGGTTTCAGGAGGGTTTCATTACTTCTTCGGATGGTAAAGGGCTGAAAAGGGACAGATGCCATCCGGGTGTCACAGAACCCCGCCCTCTATACTACTGATGTAACTCAGCCTGAAGTGAATCCGTCAGTATATTTTACGGCTGAGGAGTTGCGAAATTTTGAGTCTTCTAGCAGAAATTTGAGAGCACCTGACCGTCCTTTGCCTAATATTGAGTGTGGCTCATCACAAATCAATTTGAATGTTTTCGATTCCTTTGCCCTCAATAAAGTCAATGTAAAATCAATCAGACCTTCAGAGATACCTTCTCAGTCCATGCCCCTTGTTAATCTAACCAATCGATAGGATAATCTTCAATTTTCCCCTCTTCGCGAATCTAATCGTAATGATTTGCTTACTCATGCGATCCCACCTCAGTTTTACGACATCAGTCGTTGGAACTTAACATATGATGGCCAGTCTAACGTTACTAATTTTCTTGAAAGAGTTGAGAAGCTAAGAATATCAAGAGGTGTATCTAAAGATCATTTACTGCGTGCAGCACCCGAATTACTCACCCGCGATGCACTCTTGTGGTATAGAACCCGTTCATTTATTACTGGGATGATTTAACCTCACAATTACGAGAAGCTTTTCAACCTTATGATTACGAGTTTAGGCTTTGGGATGAGATTCGTAAAATAACTCAGGGATCTCAAGAACGTGTCCTCAATTTTGTAGTTGCTCTGCAAAATTTGTTTCGTAAATTACCCGAATCATCTGCTGAAGCAGTACAGCTTCAACTGGTCCGCCGAAACATTCTGTCATATATTCAGAGCCGTCTGGCTACTCACCAAATATCTTCATTATCTGAATTAATCAGAATCAGTCGAGCTATCGAGGAAACAGAGTTATGTCGTCAACGCTTCGCTTCACCACCTACTAATTACAGGCAACTTTTGGAACCTGAATTGGCATACCATAAGCCTACCAATCATGTTACCTCAGTGAAGTGCTCGAACCTAAATCCTCTAGACTCGTCGATGCAATTATCCCCTGATTTTCGTACCGAACGTTCTGCAACCACGATAGTTAATGCAACTGGTGTAACGAGTCAACTTAGTTGCTGGAATTGTGATGGAGTAGGACACCGATTTTGTCACTGTGATAAGGCCCGCAAGAAGTTTTGTTTCCGATGTGGCAAAACGAAAGTTACCAGCAAGAATTGTCCATCTTGTTCAAAAAAACGGCCCCTTCGCAAGCTCATAGG
Source organism: Diaprepes abbreviatus (assembly GCA_034092305.1). NCBI lineage: Eukaryota > Metazoa > Arthropoda > Insecta > Coleoptera > Curculionidae > Diaprepes > Diaprepes abbreviatus. The sequence goes on along the minus strand of JASJET010000032.1, from coordinate 8,586,738 downwards.
CCGAACTCCTGGCCAAAACTCTACAACCATTGTATCTTGGAATGCTTAAGTTATGTGTTAGCACATGCTAAGGATGATTAGCGTCCCTTTTTGAACCTGCAAATTTATGGTAAATCATTATTAGGTCTTCTTTTTAGTGGAACCTCTCGAACTATCCTCGGCTCTACAGGAGCAAACTTCCGAGTGTATTGTGACTAATGGTCAGTCCTGTCCAGTTTTAGGTGTAGTACAGCTACCTATTCAGTTGCGTAAACGTGCTATTTTGCTAGAAATTTTAGTGATCCCCGCGTTACCCCTCACGCTTATATTGAGAATTGATTTTTGGACACGGATGGAAATTGAACCTGATCTTTATGCAGGCGAATGGTTCTTTAGGACTGAAGAAACTCAAATGCCACAAGTTCCTGCAATACAGTTGGTAGCAGACACTAGATTCACTGATAGATGAAACATTTTCCACTATGGGCAGTGATCTTGGTTGCACGAGTCTAGTGGAACTAGTTATCAAAACGGACTCACAGCCTTGAAAACAACGATATTACCCCCTATCGCGACCACTTCAAAACGAAATAAACAAAGAGCTGGCGCAGATGTTAGCCGACGATATTATTGAACCATCTGACTTTCCATGGTCATCTCCCATAGTTATGATCAAAAAGAAGAGTAACTGCTAGCGCTTTTGTGTAGATTATCGCGCGCTTAATAAAGTAACCGTTCCAGATGCCTATCCTATTCTCCATGTATCTGCTACACTAGATAAACTGCGAGACGCCCGATTTCTTACAACGCTAGATATTAAATCTGCTTATTGGCAGATTCCCATCTCCATCTACCTTAACTGTACCATCACGAGGTCTTTTTCAATTTAAGCGTATGCCTTTCGGATTTACCAATGCCCCGGCGGTGTGGTTAAGACTTATTGATCGCGTCGTTGGTGTTGATCTAGAGCAATATGTTTTTGTCTATTTAGAAGATGTTGTTATCTGCACACCAATATTTGACGAACATATTAGAGTGTTACGTGAAATTATTAAGCGTGTACTGCATGCTGGTTTAACCCTTAATCGTGAAAAATGTAATTTCTGCAAATCTGAGCTGAAATATCTAGGTTATGTTGTTAATTCGTCCGGACTTTCAGTTGACCCAGACAAAATAGATGCTGTTATACGCATCCCAACTCCTAAAAATGTTTCCTAGGTGCGAAGAGTCATTGGACTTGCGTCGTGGTACCGAAGATTCGTACCAAATTTTTCATCTGTTGTATCGCCACTTACTGCCTTGACGAAGAAAAACGTTAAATTTATTTGGGAGGAAAATTGTGAGGCGGCTCTTAAGTTAGTAAAAGAACATCTTATTAAGGCTCCAGTACTCTCTTGTCCTGAATTTGAAAAGCTCTTCACGCTTCAAAGCGATGCCTCAAATTTTGGTCTAGGAGCTGTTCTTTCCCAGGTCATCGATTGTCAAGAAAGTGTTATTTGCTATCTAAGCCGGTCACTCACAAAAAACGAGCGAAGTTTAGTACTACCGAGAAGAAGTGTTTAGCCGTACTATATGCAATCGATAAGCTCCGCCCATATATTGAGGGTGCCCATTTTACAGTTATTACGAACCACTACAGTTTAAAATGGTTAAATTCGATAAAAGATCCTGTCGGTCGAATAGCGCGATGGGCCGTAAGATTGAAACGATTTTATATATATATATATATATATCGTCCATCGAAAAGGTAAAAAGAACGTCGTCCCAGATGCTCTTCCTTGCTCAGTGCCAATTATTGATGCAACGGTGGATCAACCTCTCAGTCCCGTGCCAATAGATCAGTCCCCTTCATCCTCTGACCGATGGTACCAGGAAATGATCAAAAAAGTTGAAGAACGCCCTTCTCAGTATCCTTTATGGTGGTTTGAAAATGGCACATTGTATAAACGAGCTAAACTTCCTTATCCTTCACTGGCCAAACCTGAAAACATCATCAAGGTCCATCATGATCAACCTACCTGCGGTCATCTTGGTATTTTAAAAACATTCTCCAGGATTAGTCAGAGATATTACTGGCCGAGTATGAGAGCTGATGTGGTAAAATATATTCGTCGCTGCTATATATGTCTTCGAGCTAAACCTATCCAACAGGCTCCCGCAGGGCACATGCTCATTGTGCAACCTGCCGCTACTCGACCATTGCAAATCATTAGAATCGACATAGTTGGACCCCTTCCACGTTTAAAGTCCGGCTATTCCTACCTATTCTCGGTTCTGGACGTTTTCAGTAAATACACCCTCTTTTTCTCATTACGTGCCGCTACTTCACCTAATATACTTCGGTGGCTGAAAGATCACGTCATTCGGATTTTTGGTAGACCTGATAAAATTATAGCTGATAACGGAGTGCAATTCTGAAGTAAAATTTTCCTAGACATTATGGAACGATATGGCATCAAAATTCAATATACGGCCAATTATCACCCTCAGGCCAATCCCGTTGAACGAGTCCATCGTGTTCTTAAAACTATTATCAAGTTACGTGAATGAAGTTCACCGGAATTGGGATAAGATAATCAGTTTACTGCTAAACTTGCACCTAAATTTGTTGGACTCTTTACCGCCACTAACATTTTATCATCTTGGTCCTACGAGATTTCTGATGAGTCAGAAAGAAATTTAGGAGTTTGGCATGCTAAAGAACTAAAAGCACACCCGCCGAATAATGACAATTAACAACCCAATATTCCGCATTTTTAAGTTAGACGTATTAATAGTTTAAGATTTTTTTTATTGCTTAATTTTTTTTAAATAAAAGTTTCAAAGAAACTTTTCTCCAGGGAGGGGAGGTGTGTTATAGTTTTGTTATATTACGAACAAAACTATAAATAACTTAATCAAAATACCAACAATCAAGCCAATACTCACCATAAATTAATCCCTGTCCACTGTCACATCAATAACCGGTTTTGTAAAAAATCAAATGTGCCTAGAAATGCATCAAACACTCCACTTTTGCCACTTTCATCGAGGGTGCAGTTAATCTTTTGTTTTTTTTTAGCGCTCTGGAGGTTTCTAAAAGCGTCAGTAGAGAGATTCTGGGCCAAGCATTGGTTGTGAGAACTAGCATAAGCTCAGAAAGCAATATTTTGGCTAATTTTTCTAATTATACAGAACTACGTTTATCCCAGTAAACAGCTAAAGCCATATTTAGTATTTTAGAGCAGCATTTGCCAGATTTTGGGGGATAAAGAAAGTTAAAACTGTATTCGTTTACCCTTAAGTACAGTGTAGTGAAAGTTATCACCTCTAAGAGGTCAACACACCATATTTGTGACTTTTGATACTTGTTACACCCGTAAAGACAGACAGATATATGCCACAAATAGATTTTATTAAACCTGGATCTTCATTTTTTATTTAATAACTGGAATTCCATGCCGGAGCCTGGAATAAAACACTCCATAGCTCCCAAAGAAGTTACAGGTTATCCTGCATGCTAAAAGTACTTAGACTCAGTGATAAAACCACACTTCAGGTATTAGAACTATATATAAAAAACTGTAGTATTACCTATGCTTTTATTTTTCCACAGGACATTTTAAATTTAATTTAATTTAATTTAAAATACCTTGTAAACCGAAGGTATACGTATACACTAGGTAATTTAAAACATCGTTTCACTCATTAGAAGTCCCACACTTTTAATTTAGTTCCTAAATCGGCGTACTAGATAATTTATTAGTGCAAAATACAACTGTACATAAAAAGTAAGGTTATTCAATTCAATAGTGAAAATTAAGGCCTGACCAACATCTAACTGACTTTGCGTTTGGCGCGGATGGCGTAATAATTTAAGAATATTATTTATTGTTCCTTTCCTTGTTTTTTTTTTGTAGTTATTATTTAACAAATAGTCACATATTTCTTTAATGTAAGTTGAAATTCACATAGATGGTAAAACAGAATCCTTTTTTTTATTGTTAAATATATATTTTAACTGTTTTTGGAATCGGGGTGTTTTATTTTTGGATCTGGTTGTTTCCTCATCATCGCTTCTTCTTACCGACGGGCCTAAAACAGGTAGCGCTTTGAATTTATATAACCCCCCTAATCTCCGGCATGCTAGCCTAGGCACTGCCCTAAAAGAAGGAGCGATCCACACCGAGAAAATAACCGCCTGTACCGCAGCATTTAATAGAATTCATTTTCATTGTAATTTTCTTTCTCTCTTGTGGTGTAACAATATATATATATATATATATATATATATATATATATATATATATATATATATATATATATATATATATATATATATTCTTGTGGGGTTAAGTTTAACAAACGAAGACTCCGTTTTGTCTTATTGTGATGTGAGAGTTCAAATTAAATAATTTGAATGTACAATGTTTGAACAAGGCTAGGGAAGTTCCAGTCGAAATCTTACATTGACGTATGAATATATGTTCCCAACTAAGAAAACCTTGTTTGTTGTATTTTAATTACAAAAAATGGACTGAAAACCCCAAGAAAACCCTCCAAATAATATATATATACATATATATATATATATATATATATATATATATATATATATATATATATATATATATATATATATATATATATATATATAATATAAATTGTAAATTTATTACTTTAGTATTTAATTAACATTCAAACTAAACAGTTTATTCAACATGTCAGTGACAAACAAGAAAAATAAGATAAAACAATTTCCAATTCCCAGTCAAATAAAAAGAAAAAGAAATAGAAAGACATCTGTAAGTCAGAAGAATAGAAAACCCCCATAAAGAGCTAAAAAGAAACAAAGTACTTCATTTCAATCAGTTACTAAAAAAAAAGTAAGAAAAAATATTCTAAAAACAAAACTTGCTAATTTAATTGGGGCTTTGGATGTAGCCTGTAAAATTGTAGGAAATGAAAAGAAAAGTATTAAGCCTCGTCGAATAATAACAATTTCAAAACAGGAGAAGTATTACCTTTGATAACAATATTTGCAGGTCCTAATGCATTAGGTGATTTAAGTGGTGGAGCAGCAGATATTGCAAAAGCAGTGAATGATGCAGAAGCAGCTAATGAACAATTGAAAGAAAGTCAATGCCACAATCAAATCCTGGATGCTTCAGCATGGGAAAAGGATTATATTTAAAACAATTTAAAAAAGTGTTGGGTCTTTTTTTAAGACCTTACCTAAAATTAGAAAAACAATCTTAAAGTTACATAAACATGCTTTATCAGACATTGAAATAAGTTTATTTGCAAATTGAATTGAATATCCTCAATTTTCGAGGTGATTAGAAACACAACTGTATTTTAACTCCATTGGAATTTGTAGTATATTTTATAATCATAACACATATCAGACTTATAATTTAGTTAATTGTGGACATTTGTGTTTACAATTTTTAATTGAACCTTAGGTGTGATTCTAATTAATATTTTTAATTAAATAAAAATGTATTTTTTGTCTTAAGTAATTTATTCAATCAACTTCACTCATATTAACAACATTAGAATGTCCTATACATTTACTTTATCAGATAGAGAAATAGTAGTATCTTCCAAAATATATCCTTATATTATATTTGATGAGAGCGAAGAGTATGTTTTAGGTTTGATAAACTTTGAAAGATATAACTCAATTCCGATTGTCGGTAACACTAACAATAAATTCTATTATAATTATAATGAAATAATCAATCAGATAATAAATTAGCAGAAGGATCATATGAAGCTGAAGATATAAATCAATATCTTACAAATAATTTTTATTTAAATTATCGTGAAAAATTTTTTTATATTTAAATGTTAATCGTAGTACATTACAATATGATATAAAAGCAAATATTTCAATAGATTTTACCCAAGAAAATTCACTTGGAAGTTTACTAGGCTTTGAAAAAGTGATACTTGAACCAAACAAAAGACATAGGGCTAAGTACCCAGTAGATATATTTAAAGTGAATAGTATATATGTTGAATGTAATTTAATAACCATTTCCTATGATAATAGAAACCTGGTTATATACTTCGTATGTTTTATCCCAGCAGTCCTCTTGCTGTAAAAATAGTAAAGAAACCTTCTAATGTCATGTATTTATCAGTAAGCACGAGCAATATTGATGAAATAATACTTAAAATTACAGATCAAAATGGAAATTTAATTAATTTTAGAAATGAACTGATCACAGTTACATTTAAAAAGTCTTTCTCAAAAATAAAATAATATGATGTTTCTATATAATTATAATTATTTTCCTTTCGATAATCAACAAAATGTTATTAAATACTACATATTTAATAAAAAGTCTTTCAGTAACCAACGAAGAGTGAAAAGGCTAATATCTAAAAATAACAAATTTTTTAACCTATTAAGATTTAAAGTAAAAATGTATTTTTTTAATGAAATTTAAATATTAATAAGAAGAAAATGAGTTGTAATATTTTAAAAATCGGAGAAAATATAATAAATGATGATCAGTATCATGATTAAACAATTCATACCGATTGACTTATTAAACAGTGCATTAATTAAGCAAATTCAATGATCAACAACTAATATACATGGATTGACCTGGGAAAATTTTATTCAGTCAACTAATAATTTACCTCTAGAAGATATTTCTTTATTTATAAAACATATTGTGAAAAACGATATAGTTTTTGTTAAAGGCTTAGAGAAGAAGAGATGATTAAGTAATTTAATTACAAACAAATCATTAATTTAGACAACATAGGTTGTATAAATGTAGATACATCAACACCATTAAACTTTAATAATAGTTATAATTTTAAATATCATTTATATAATAATATAAGATGTTGTAAGGAAAATGAGTTTTATAAAAAATTTGGTATTTAAAACGGTTTACTTAATAAAATTTAAAAGTGCATTTTCATTATTTAATTTTATCTTATATAGAATTAATATGAGAAAAAAAGTAAATTAAAAAAATTAAAATTCAGAACTTTCGTCAATCTGAATACAATTTTGAATATATAATTTGCAAATATAATGTAAAATTATATATGACAGAATATTTTAAAGATAGAAGTAGTTTATTTTTAAAATACTGTTGTAATTGTTTAGTGAATTATGTATATCATAGAAATGGTATAACGTCTAAAATGATTTTTTGTATGTATGGATAAATAAAATAATATGCACCAAAGAAGTTTTTTCTTATTTAATCTTTATATAAATACTACACATACAGATAATAATTATATAAAAAAATCTTTGCGATTCAAAAAGTAAATCTGGATCGTCATCGTCATACTCGGTAATTCCTATAATTTTATCTTTGTTCTTTTCTTCAGACGTTGAAGTTTCATCTAGTATAACAAGTCCAGTAAATTTAATTTTTTTCCTGGGATTCATAACTGGTAATGTTTCCTTTTTTAATGACTTTTTCAAACAACAGCAATTTCTCATCATTTTTCATTTTGGTTCTAATATAATGTATTGGTAGATTACCAAGTTTTTTAATTAACGTACTAGCCTTTGATAAGTATGACAGGTGTATGAAGACTTTATCACCTTTCATAACAATGTCTCTAACTCCATACCTAAAATTGAAAAAAATATATAAAAAATATCTTACTAATTTTACCAAGTATGTAATAAATCAATTAGTAATATAAAAAGAAAGTCATAAATGTTAATTAGATTGAAGGAAAATAAACTTACCATTGGATTTTTGAAACTGAGAAATAATATAAAAAAATTATGAATAAAATTCTACGAAAGGATGTTTTAAAACTTGGCTGCTGTATAATAAACACATCATTTTGTCTTCCTTTTAGTAATCAATCTATATATAGTTTTAATATCTAATGTTTAGAAAATCTAGTTTGGTTGTATAAATATCTTCCCTATAAAAACCAGCTGCATTTCAAATACCCAAGCAGAAAATAATAATAATGGTTTACATATAGTCTTTCTGACTACAATGTCTCATACAGTTTAAAGGAAGCATTTAGACATTAATGAAGTCGTAATTGTTGAAAATAAAGTATTTGTGTGTATGACAAATCTGTGAATAAATAATATAGAACAATACAAAAAAAAATATTTTAATTTGTGAAGTTTTAAAAGAAAGAAAGACAAGGGAGAAATATATCAGTAGTGAGCATTACCCGATGCGCTCTATCCTCCCACTCCTTGACCTTTATTTGATCTTCTGCCACCCTTCTTTGATTTCGTCCTTGACCATAATAATCGCGAATGCGTCAATATGGCCTCAACCTTGAAAATGGTGTCAAAGTTTCTTCCTTGTTCAAGGTCACACTTGTGCGACAAATTTTTATATGGTTCCATAGACATGGATACATTTTGTGCTGAAATGGTTGAAGAAGAATTAAAAGAATACCTCGTCAATATTCCACATTTACCAGGTGAGCTTGCTGCAAAATATGAATTGGTTTCTGCAACAGCAACAGCCCAAGACGTTGACGATCGAAATAGTGTCGGATGGGATAGAATTTTGAGCAACGAAAATAAAGACATGGAAAATTAATTTTTTATAATTTTTGTATTTGTGCAATTAAATAACTGTAAATAAATATCTATTACAATCACAGTTTTGTTTTATTTCTTTTATAAACATACCAACCCAGTAGATTATAGTCAGTGTTTCTTTTTCTCAGCTGAAATATTTAATATAAGTAGGGCAAATAAAAATAAAATAGTTTAGTGAAGATTGAAAATGAGGCGAGGAAACAACACAATTGATAAATTTGGTCGTCAGAAATGTAATGAAAAATATCATATATTATCTGGGCCACAAGGGATTGGTTTTAAACTTACAGCGGATGGGCAGTATGATATGGGTGGAAAAATCATAACCAACTTAGGCGAACCTAAAGATGATGACGACGCTGTGACAAAACAATTTGTTAATAGAAAGTTTTACAATTTTGCAGTTGTAATATGTGACATATTTAACAAGGATGCCCTCCTCATGATATACCAAAATAATAATGAGCTTAAAACAAAAATTGAAGTTATTCAGAAAATACTCTATCATCAGCCTTTAAATGACTCATTAAGCGCACTGTCGTACGGCTCGACTTCCAAAAAAATCTAAAAAAGGGAAAGCAGGTTAAAGAATAGGAGAACGCACTCCGAGTGGCATAGCCTTGAAGATAACGTCGTAGTCGTCGGTGAATTGGACCTTCCCTCCAAGAATATTGAAATGTTATTTATGTGTATGATGTTTTATTGTCATTGTTTTTAATGATGAAGATTGAAATAAACAACTTTATTTTACAATATATTGTTTATTTATTTTACATTTTAAATTAAAATTATAGTCATACAATATGTTATTTAAACAATATTAGCTTTATCTATCCAAGAGTTGAAGTGGTTGGGAAATCCTAGCCATTTGACCAATAATTGATCGGTGTGATTTTTCTTGCGTTGTCTAAGGACCTTTTCTACTAGATAAATGCCAGGACTGCTTGTTTTTTGTAGTTCTGATTCGTAAAAACACCCTCTTATCGGCTGATCTGCTAACGATTCCAACAAGTAAGTAGGTGGATTTGTAACGATAACTTTTAAAACTTTAAACAATTCGGTTGACCAAGGGGGCGTATATTCTTTCTCGAATAAGCTTTTGTACTTGCTAATACGCACAATGTCACCCATGGAAAACTTAAATTTTTTAGGTACAGTTTTAAATAATCGTATGCTTTTATTTGTGTTTTTTCTTGCACGTCTGCAGGCTTCATTCCAATGGTGCGATGTTTCGAATGGTTATAGGTTTTTGTTACTGCCGATAATATATGTATCCATTTGTAAGATCCTCTTGTCGAGAATTGTTTGTATAAATTTTTTTTTAAAGTCCTTATGACTCGCTCAACAATTGCAGCTTTCTTTGTGCTGTAAGTGGAATAATGATTTATATTATATTTTTTCATCAGGGCTTGAAAGTTTGTATTATAGAACTCCTTTCCTTGATCACTTTGCAGATTTGTTGGTGTATATGATGCCTCTTCAATGATGCTTTTCATCGCATTAGTAACTTCTATACCAGTCTTGTTTTTTATGGCTTTGGTATAGACAAATTTAGAGTAACAATTTATACAGACCAAAATATAACGAGAACCATCGTTTTCATCAGCATACTGTTGCATTTCAGCCAAATCAATTTGCCACAAATCTCTGTATCCTTTTATTATCGTGCGCCGTCTTACAAAATTTTTTCTAGCCGTTCTATGTAGTTCATTAAGAATTTTGATTTTTTCTAGACTGGGCCCCATATTATTAGTAATATTAAAGGTTTCAGATCGAAGGAAGAACTGAATAATATCATTAAATATTGAACTTAATATATTATATATTCTTCTCGTAATTCCTCTATGATTGACATAATTTCATTTTCGTGTCCAGTGTGACCGACCATTTTGGAACTCCACAACAAACGTAAACGATCCACCAACTCTTTAGCTTTGTTCCAATAGACAATACAAATTTTTTCGAAGATAATTTCTTTTTTGTGGATAACTGTAGTTTTTCAGAGAGTTTTTTTCTTGTAATAGTACCGCCTAATTTTGTGCCCATTATCAGAGGTTTAATGATTCGTAAATATTTGTTCCATCTGGTCTCCCGTAAACCATCACTTTTTTTAAAATTGTTGTAGACAGCACTCGTTGATTCCAAAATTTCCTTGTACGTTGAAAGTACATTATCACTTAATTGTTGTTCCTTGCCTACACTTGGGGGTGTTTTAAGAAATAACAAATCATAAAGTGCCGGTGATCTACCATATTCTGCAATATTTTTCCCTTTTTTGTATAAGACAATATTTCCATTTCGAAAACACACCTCTAAATTACCAATAAAATTTTTGTTATAATCTGTTTTTGAACCAAAACGTACACCATATACAGTATCGTATAGAGATGGCTTCGAACGTAATCCTTTCAGGTGTGCGTTTAACGTATCGGAAGTTGTGGTGTCAGCGGATGCGGGAGATGTATTAGTTGATGTCGAGGGTGTATCAAACACCGATTGGCTAATATCTTCTTTTGAAATGCGATGCTGCTGCTGCTGCTGCTGCTGAATAGGTGTGGAGGTTTGAAAGGAATGTGTAGGTTGGGGAAAACCTAATATTTGAGTCGACTGCACTGATGTACTGGGACTATGTGACTTTGTAGCTGGATAATGTTGTTGTTGTTGTTGTTGTTGTTGTTGTTGCTGCTGCTGACGTTGCTTGACCACATCAGATATAGTTGTCAACGGCTTAGAAATGGGTTCATAAAACTTTTCCAATTCCACAACATGAAATTCTTTAGCCGCTTTAATTTGTTTAAATTTTTTTCTGACGGCATTGGTAGCTTCCACTAGTTTACGTTTTAAGTCGATCGCGTTATTCATGATGTTAACAAAGGACGTTTCAACAATCAAATGAGTGTTTTCTCTTATTATTACAGTAATATATAGCTATCAAATCCTTTGCGGTATCTTCCCGATTTCACATCACTGTCTTTATCAATTACTAAAAATTCATACTTATTATCCCAACATTTTGAGCACATTTCTTGAAATTGAGTAAAAGTTAGATCCGGTAAAACGTGGTGGGAAAATATGTGTTTCATATTCAACTCATCTTGTTTAAACATAATAATAAAATTGGCATTATCTCGCACAAGCTGTTTTGGCACTCGCGAATATGTTTGCGCTAGGTAAAAGGAGTCGATATTTTTATGACGTCCCATGCTAAAGTACGATCTTATAACATCTCGTTTTTCACATATAACATCATCAAAGATAAATATAGAGTTTGGTTTTGCATCGGACGGTTCCACAATATTACTGGAATCACTAAAGGCATTGTAGCCTAAACCTTTTATGGGTGCTAAAATTTTCCTTAAATACTCATATTTCGGTTGATACAGAGATTTCGAGTAAATATAGACATTTTCGAAACGTAGCCCAAGGGGATGTGTAAGCAGCGAAATCATGACATTAGTTTTTCCACAATTGGATGGACCAATTAACAGGCCGCGAATAGAGGAAGGAAGTAGAGCACCGTGTCTTTTCATTATCTTCTTTTCAAATCCAAGTCCGACTTTTTCATCGAGATTGTCTATAGGAAGTTTTTGTTTAAGATCGATAACGCGCATCTTAGGAAAATTGGATATTTTATAGGCAATTTTTCACAAAAACTGTCATTCAGATGCCGAGCGTCAAACGAAGTGGACGGTCTCACGTTTCCAATAAAACTGGACACGGTATTGTGAATTTGTTAATAAATAAATTACCATTCGAGGTACACATTCCCGGTTATCAATATTGCGGACCCGGAACAAAAGTAATAAAACGTGTAACAAGAGGTGATCCAGGCATTAATCCTTTGGATGCCGCATGCAAAAAACACGATTTAGCTTATTTACATAATAAAGACAACATAAGTGCAAGACATCGAGCGGATTACGAGCTCGAACAAAGTGCTTGGAATAGTGTAAAATCGAAAGATTCCAGTTTAGGTGAAAAAACAGCAGCTTGGTTAGTTACAAACATTATGAAAGGAAAACAACGTTTCGGTATGGGTGTACCATCATCATTATCAACAAAAAAAATATCTAGTAAAGGCACACATCATACAAAAAGGAAAGGTGTTAATAAAAATCGACATGTTCGGAAAGTCAGTTTCGGAACAGCTATTCGACAAGCAGTTCGAAAGGAATTATTAAAAGCCGGAAGTAAAAATGTGTTGGAAAAAAATATCATGAATGCATCTAAAATAGCTCTGTCGGCAGCACGTAGATCGGTAAAAGCGGCAGGTGGCAAAAGAAGGTTCGTACACCGAGAATAATACCGATTCCTAAAACTGGTGGAATATTACCATTAATACCAATTTTTGCCGGGTTATCAGCTTTGGGATCATTAGCCGGTGGGGCAGCGGGAATTGTGCGCGCCATAAAAGCTGTAAAAAAAGCAGCGAAGATAAAACCGGTGCCGGCCTGTATTTAAAATCGAAAGGAAATGGTTTGTTTCTAAAGCCATATCGTATCATTGGGTAGCTTATAGAAAAAATAATTATGACAGCTTCGGCGATTTACCCCCACCGATCGAATTGGTACAATATCTACAAACGGGATCGGAACCATCAAAAATTATTTACTATACATACGATCGTCAACAGGATTTTGGAACAGTCTGGTGTGGACATTTGTGCTTAAAGTTTCTTGTCGAATCATCAGCGTAAAAGATGTCATCATCGTCACCATTAACACCGCAAATGGATCGCAATAACTATACTAAAATGTTGCAATTACTGAAAGCATTTCATCTAGCCGGTGGATTAAGGAAAATGACCGTGGAACAGTTAGAAAACATGCCCAAGGAAGTAATGATTGCATTAGCCCCAAATGAAATTCCATTCGTTTGGGATAAGTTGCCCGAGCGCCTCAAAAGCGATATCGATATATTAAAACATCTGTGCGGTTGCAAACATTATTTCGGCAGCAATTTAAACGAGGTTACGGCTGATGAGGATCTTACGGGTAGAAAAATATTTTGTTGTTATTGCAAAATCAGCGATGTGCGCATAAAAGCAGAAAATAGCATAAAAACATCACTATCTAATGCAGTGAGAAAAGGTATGAAGATGAATCTTTTTAAATGTTGCCGCTAAGAATAAAACCGAGATGTGTGATGTTTTAATGGTTAGTCAAGTCTTATACGTTCACACTAACAGGACACTCGAGCGTCTTAAGCGCCGATTTTTATTCACCAGTCGAATTAAATAGAGAAAACAAATATGGTCTGGCATTGCTGGGATTTTACACATACAATTCAATTTTTAATGTGGACGAAAGCAACAATAAGTTTGCCTAAATGAAGGAGGGTTACACCACCGAGCCGATACAATTGCAGATTCCACCTGGGGCCTATGAAATAGATGAGATAGATAAAGCTATGTCGGAGGCTTTGAGGATTTCAACTGAAGAAAAGAACGATGGAATCTTTTACTTGGTCGCTAATAATAATACGCTGAAATGTGAACTGAAATCCCAATATACTATAAATTTCCGGGGAGAGGCGAGTATCGGTAAAATGTTAGGATTTAATCATACAGTGTTAAAAAGAGACAAAAAGCACGAATCAACCGAGATGGTGGAAATAATGAAAGTACGCATCATACTCGTAGATTGTAATATAATTTCCGGATCATATATGAATTCTGTGGAAGGTCATGCCTTATTCGAATTCGATATCGACGTGGAGCCCGGTTACAAAATCAGTAAAGAACCACAAAATAATTTTTATATGCCGTTAATGCCGGCAGCACGTCAGTTTATCGACAACATTACTCTTCGCATTTTGGACTATAGCGGTGATCTAATCAATTTTCAAGGCGAGAAAATAATCGTGAAATTGGAACTGAAGAAACTTTCATAGAAATGGGTTTTTGCTTCAATCGTCAATTGTGTGTGCTGTCGACTAAGATGGGGGAACCGCCGAAACATAATAAAAGTAAAAGAAGAGTTAACGTCAAGGTTAGTCGTCGTCCAGACTTTAGATCACAAACATCTCAACAGTTATCTGCCGAAGACTATAAATTTTTAAAATCAATCGGTCTTAAAGTGCGAAAATGATTTCCACCACCAGCGATAAAATAGAGGTTTTCTCCGAACCCATCTTGGACAATTCCATTATTAGTCTAGAAGAGCATACGTATAAACCATACGGATCTCCATCATTCAACAATTCGGATGAAGTCCGTATCCCCATTAATTTTCAAGATATTATACTGGATATCGCCGAAAGTTACATATATATAGAAGGAAAATTTAAACCCATAGACGCAACGAAAAGATGTTTTTTATCAAATAATGCCCTCGCATTTTTGTTCGATGAAATTCGCTACGAAATGGGAGATGAGCAGGTCGCCGTGGTTAGTAAACCTGGAGTTACGACGACATTAAAAACCATGGTTTCATTCGGAAGTTTGCAACAAAGATCTCTCATGACGTGCGGATGGGGTCTCGACGAAGCAAACCAAGATATCGTAAACACGGTAAGTAACGTATTCTCCGGGAAATTACCCTTAAAATATCTTATGGGATTCGCCGAAGATTACACAAAAGGTGTTTTCAACGTAAAACAAGAGCTTATTATGATTATAGCTCGCACTTTTACCAATTGCTACGTCGGCGAAGTAGAGGCAGAAATTAGTATCGACAAAATCGGATGGAAAATTCGTCACATCATTCCAGACGACAAGCAAAATTTGAAAATACTGTCTCGCATTAATAAAGATGGAAACAATGCCAGTATTCAAATGGCATATCGTAAATGGGATCTGTACGAATTACCAGCTTTAAGGCAAACATCTTCCGACATGTGGGCCTTGAGAACGAGTACAAGTCTGGAAAGACCGCGCTATATAATCGTCGGGTTTCAAGATAGCAATAATTGCGACAAGAAAGAAAAAAATGCAACCCAGTTTACCCACGCCGACGTATGTGACATTAGACTGTATCTGAATTCAACCGTTTATCCCTACGAAAGATGGAATTTAGATTTCGCCAAAAAACTGTACGCAGCAGCCTATTACAATTACGAAAACTTCCAAAGCAGCTACTACGGGCGCGAAATAAACGATCCAATGATAACGTTCGCGGAATATATGAAAAACCCCGCTTTTATTATCAATTGCAGTCATCAACCAGAGGCGATTAACTCATCGACAGTGGATGTGAAATTGGAGTTCCAAACGAGAAAGAATAAATTCCCCAAAGACACTAAAGTGTACGCATTAGTTATTCACGACTCATTTTTTAGTTATAATGTATTAAACGTTTCGGTGACCAATAAATCTATATTTTAATGTATCTATTATATGTAACACAAAATAATGTTAAAATAAGGTACTTGAATCAATAAATTTGTAATGAGTGAAGTAGTAGTTTTATATTTATTTGAAACCCAACAAAAGAAAAAGCGGACAGAAAAGCCCGCTCTTTAAGAAAGGAGTACGGGAGTTTGGATAATGGTGGTTTATTAAGTGGAAAAAAGAGCTTAAATAACACAAGAAAAAATTTTTTAAGACAAAATATGAAAACAACGATTTAGAAAATTTGTAGGAAAGTAACGGTTAGGAATAGGGAAAAAAGTTATAGGAAAAAATTATAGAGGAAATCGAGTACTATAAGCATGCATTTTTCTCGATAGTAAAAACGTAAAAAAAAAAAAAAATTTCAAAAAAAAATTGAAAAATGGTGAATGCGCGCCAAAGTTGAAGTTTCGGAGCAAAATAATATTAGGAAATTAGAAAGAGAATTTTTTTCTACTTATGGTAGTACTTTTCAAAATTCGGAAAGATGAAATTTCAAGAAAAGGGTTAAAGTAAGTTAGTAACTTGGATTTTTTAAAGCGCTGTAGCTCGGGAACCGTTCAAGATAGAAAAAAAATAAAAGCACTTTAATTACCTAGAATTTTGAGGAGAATACAATGGTGAAAAAAAAATTTGAAAAATCTTAAAAATGAAAAAAATTTAGACGAAAAAATTGAAATTTTCGAGTTAGGAGGCTAGAGCGCCAAACGGGAGTATGTGGAAGTTGTAGGGGAGGTCATTAGGGTTTTTTTTTTTAGTGTGCCGACTCCGCGCTACGCGGCACACCCTCCTCCCACCCCAGTCCATCCTTTCGTGGCGTGAAAATCGTTTTCTGATGGTTTCAGAGCGATTGCGCGACTCCTTCACCATTTTTTCGCAATTTTGAAATATCGATTTTTTAAATTTGCGGTGACAGAAGTTCGGAATTTTTTTTTTTGGATTCTAGAGAAAATTTCCCACAATATATGTATTTTTCCAATTTTTTATCGTCAACCGTTACGACGCCAGAGCCCATCCAAAATGAGACGAAAAATTTTTTTTTATATTAGCGAATCGGGAAAAATAGTGTGATATACTTCAACTCTTCCTTATTACGATTCCGTCAAAATATTTTCAAAATTTTCCTTACCTTGCTTGAAAATAATTAAAATATATGCATAATTTGCCTTTTTGTAAATATGTAGCAAAGTAATGGTTAAAAATATCAAAAAAATTTATTTTAAAAAAATGCAGAGAAAGTCTAGTACTATATGCTAGAAAAGTGGATTGGGGTAGTTTGTGTCCATAACAGAGATACGGTGAGTTATAAAATCATATTATTCTCAAACTTATATATAATGCATATATGCACTCCACCTTACCCCCTCCAACTTTTTGAATGTATATAGAGGCCGGTATTAGAATTATTTCATCATTACATATTCGACCGTCAAGATGGAAGATACACCAAAGAAGATCATTGGCATTGTCAGGCCATTCGTGCCCGGCAAACCATGCAAGTGTGAGGAGTGCGGGGTTACCGCACCAGGAGCAGCACCTTCGGTACCACCCGCAACACCGACACCACCAGCGACGACGACGGTGCGGCCAATGAGAAGACCAAGGGCTGCACCTTGGTCTGTGTTAATACCGTTGGGTATTACTCCACGGTAGGCACCCGACCCTCCCCCCAGGCCCTTTTTGGGCCACAAAAACGGTCCTTTTCAGGACCACATTATATTTTGATCGTAGTTTAGTAATCGTCACTTATGGGGCGAGATATTCGTTTAACGACGATTTGTCTCGTAGCTTAAGTGCCAAGTTATATGCATGAGAACCTATGAAAATGTTAACAGTCCAAACAAGGTCTATATTAATTTTTTTTTTAATGTATTCTTCACAAAATGTTAAGAATAAGTCTTATTGTCTAAACAAAAAAAAAACAAAAAAAAAATCTAATTCATTATTTAAAGTTTTTTGAAAAAATCAATAATTCTATAAGCTCTCACCAATACACAACATTTAGAATCCGTTGGTGGGGTGGGGGTAGTTCTATATATATGAGACTGGGCCAGTTACACAGTCATATATTCATTAACTCTCATACGATGAACATGGAGGAAGAAAGACCCGCCAGCAGAGGCTCATCCATCTTTAGCGATGACACCGTCGCCGGCAACGTTGGAGACCTGCAAGACTTCGACGACGAAGAGGTGGATTTTGAAATTGACGTCCTACGTTGGGATGACTTGGATGAGCCGATTCCGCTAGTGTATGACCAC
The DNA here is from genome assembly GCA_034092305.1 of Diaprepes abbreviatus. Lineage (NCBI taxonomy): Eukaryota > Metazoa > Arthropoda > Insecta > Coleoptera > Curculionidae > Diaprepes > Diaprepes abbreviatus. The sequence continues at coordinate 8,568,623 of JASJET010000032.1, read as the reverse complement.
GATCCGGGTCTCGTGGAATTAAACGATGCGGGCGATTGGGTCTTACAAAGACTCGAAACTCCGTCGCCGCAGCCAGAGCCGGACTCGACGGAAGATGCGGTGCTGGAAATTCCAGCATCACCGACACCCGACGATCCGCAGGGCCCCTGCGATTCGTCAAGCTGGTGGTCGACCAGCGAGGATGGGGCACCATAAGCCCCACACTCTCCCTGGCCCTTTTTAAGGGCACACAACAACGGTCCTTTTCAGGACCACAAAATACTTTGATCGTAGTTTTAGTACATATTAGTACTTTGTTACTAATATTGTATGTATAGAATATTCAATATTAGATACAAAGTATTAAAAGTTTAGGAGCTGGTGGAACCCAGCAAAATCGTTCGTTCGTATTTGAGATCACAAACAACTTTTGGTCTCAATACGTAATACGACATTTGTTTTCACCCCCCACCATTAATTTGTCTCTATATATACGACCACCAATACTTATTACAATCATTTCAGTTCAGCTATATGAAATAACACACAAAAAATATATTTTCAAGTCATTTTTATTCTCTTTATAAAATATAAAAATCTGATCAAAGACTTTTTTTTTTATAAACTACAATATATATGCATATTTACAAACTTAATACTATAAATTAAAAGCTAATACCTATAACTACCTTACACCTACTACATAATTTATTAAAGTCCTCTAATTGTCTTTTATACCGCACACATTCCATTTTTTTTACTCTAATTGTCTTTCCAGTTCTAAAATGTCACTCTCACACGCACTCACTTTTTTCAATAAGTTTTTTTTCATTCGATAAATGTCTGATAGTTTGCTCTTCTGCGAGTTGGTGAAGTCTTCAACCCACTCCGGTTGCGATGTCTCGGAACATATTAAAGAAGAAGAAGCGGTTTCGTTTGGGGAAGACGACGATGACGACGACGACGACGACGAAGCAGCGGAAATTTCATCGCCTTCAAAACACCGCTTAAACCGCTTCTTCATAGGTTTCCGGCACCCCAATATCGGCGACAGTGGCGCTGGGGAAGACTTTACCTCCGACACTACTTCCTGCTCTACGCTGGCCGGTGTTGGTGGCGTTGGTGGTGTTGGTCCATCGGGGCCTTCGATCACTTTCACTTCTACGGACAACGGCTCTTGTGGTGCTGTTTTCAGGAAGTCGGGTAATGGAACAGGGGTGGAGTTAAACTTCTTCTTTCCTTGTCCCACACATTTAATCGCCGAATAAAAGGTTTTTTTATCGGCGATTTCCGACTTCCGCATAGTCAAAAGCTTCTTTAATTTGGAAGCTTTCGGAGATGATTCCCTGTTAGGCCGCGATGCTTTTCGCACAACCACATCACTTATTATGTTGAATTTCGGCTCCTTCTCCTCCGTCCAACATTCGAGGAATTGCGCAGCCGACTGAACCAACTCTTCGTCGCAACCATCATTCAGGGCTCTGTCTTCGGCATCTTCTTGCTCCCTGCCATTCCAATTTTCGAATACCCCTGGACATAACACTTCAAAGCCACTAATGTTTTCCAACATGCCTTGCGAACCGCAGCTCACGTCAAGAGCATCCAAAAGAGACCTTACACTCGATGACATCTTCGATATTACAACTCACACTATAACTTTATCTTACTACTGAACTGTTTGGTGTTCTGACGAACTGTGAAGAGCTCGAGCCAGCAAGTCTGCTTTTATGCCCATTTCTCCCACTACACCACCTTTATTCCTTTTGTTCGATGCATTAAGTATAATATTTAAACTTGTCAGATGCAAGGCCAAGACCAAGGCCGACGTAACCGGCAATACCAGGGTCGTTTTCAAGGTTGTAACTTTCATGGATTTTTTTTTGTCCCTGTCAAGGTTATTTTAAAGAAACATATAAATATAGTACTAAACTTGTCAGATGCAAGGCCAAGGCCAAGGTCAAAGTACCCGTCAATGTAAGGGTCGTTTTCGAGGTTGTAATTTTCAAGGATTTTTTTTTTTTGGTCCTGTCAAGGTTATTTTAAAAAGTAATACATAAATAGAGTACAGCGATTGAAAAGTACAACATATTCAAACATCATGTTGCCAACTGATGAACAACCTAGTGAAGCAGCCAAAACATACAGTCATATACCAAAAGCTTTTTATTTAACTTGTCATCATTGTAAAAGACTAGGTATCTGCTGGCGAAATGATCTTACGTACGACTTCAACTACATTGACCTTTTCAGGGTTAAATGTGTACAAAGCGGCTTTTGTGGACTAGTTTACTATCAGTTCAAGGACATTAATGAACGTGCCATCCAGAGAAGAAATTGGGTCATAGAAGAAGCTTACCTGTACAGAAGAAATTAACATGTATTTTATTTCTTAATTTTTTAGTTTTTTTGTTTGTTATATTTTTTTATTTTTTAATAATAAAAAGTAAACTCAATCTTTTGTTATATTTTAATTTTTTTTTCCAATAAAACAATAGTAAAATGAATCTGTATGTGTATTTATTAAACATCAGCTAAAATACGTTTTGCAATCCATATTTTTCTGCAGAGTCCGTTTATTAATGAAATAGAACCATATATTAGGGTGAAATCTAATGGTTTCAAATCAGTCTCACATAACAATGTCAGAAGTAAACACTATTGATAAGTTCGGTCGCAAAAGAAAATTTAAGGATTTTAACTTTATGCGAGGTCCTTCAGGAATAGGTTTTAAACTTACACCTAATGGAGATTATGACATGGGAAGCAAAAGATTGTGCTATTTAGCAGAACCTCTTGAAGGAGACGATGCGACCACACGAAATTATGTTGATAATAACCTTGCTCAGTGTGTGGAAGATATGCAGAAAGCTTTACATGACTCAACAATTGTTAATAAAGATATATTCAGAAACCAACTTGAAGGTTACGTACGCAATAAATTAATTGAAACCGGTCAAGAACTTAGAGGATACATTGATGATACTGTTATTGCAATATATGAACTTAGTCAAGACGAACTGCGTGATGAACTTAATTCTAGAATGTTGAAAATTGAAAAGACTCTGGAGGATCTTGTCAGCAAAACTGTTTCACATTAAACATTTGCTCGTACACCTGTGCGTTTAATTTACTGTTAGACAAATTTTTCATCAATAACTTTTACAGTTTGTTATTTGTCGACACTTCATTATATTTATAATTTTAAAATAAAGGTTCAATAAAAAGCAATCAAGTAATGAATACATGTTTTTTATTAAAAAAAAAATTACAATACTATCGTTACATATTAATGTTGTATGTTCAATAGAAATAATAAAAACAATACAAATAATGAAATATGGATTTTCCAGATTACGTGTTGTCCTGACTTAGAAATGATTCCAACATGGTGACTAAATTTGCTAAGTTTTCTTCCGGGTCTGTTTTGTAAAAGTCTATGTTTGCATGCCCCCAAAGTAGAGTTTTGGTTGAATTGGGAATTACATAACGTTTATCATCGCTATGTGGCAATGCTACTTTATTTATTATGTTGGTATAAATGTTATGTAATTCACTTCTAAATGTCTTCATCTTTCTTAATATCAAACCACCCCGATCAACAATTCTTTGGTAGTCTTCCTGATGAAGGTCTTTCTCGATAACACATTTTTTGATACCTTTGGCTTTTTTAAATTCATTATTAATGGGCTTTACATAATAAGCCTTCGCGCCGGTACCATAAAAACTTATTATCGGATCACCAGGAAACTCATCTTTCATTCTACCAACTACAGAATTACTTTTAATTATGTTGAAATTATTAATTTCGGGGTAATTTGATGTATCAAATTTTTCGGGGTTTTCTGATATAGTTTGATAAAAGTTTTCCGTATACACTTTTAATATAAGCGAGTCAGTATCGGTGTAAAGTAACGAAGCATCATCGCCAAACTTGGATTTAATAAAATTATAATAAAAATCGTATATTCCAGTCTTTGATATATCTAATATGGAAAATCCGATATAAATTGGTTTATTGTACAATATTTTAACTTTATTCATATGTATAGCAACAAAGTTCTCGGTAAATATCGAGCTACTATTGAAATTAGGGCGGGATATTAGTGCTCTAGCTCCATTTCTGCCTACACTGTTATCTCAATGTGTTACTAATTTTATATCCTTTCGATTTTCCACATTTTCCATAGTTTTACCAAAAATCGCGTTATTTTTTAATTTAAAAGTGTCCTTCGCAAATTTTGTGGTGGCCTTGTTACGTAAATTGGTATTAAAATCAATATACGATTTTAGCCATTTTGACTGCTTAAACTGTAATACTCGATGGCTTTGCATTACCACTAAGCCGTTGGCGATGGCTTGTTTTAAAGTTCTATAGTGTACAATGTATTTTTTTTATCTTGTAAATTAGGAATTAATTTCGGCAATTTAGCGTTTTCTGTTGGCGGTATGATATTTTCTACTAGAAATGGAAGATCAGAATGTGCATCATGCAACTCAGTCGGATAACTTCCAAAACGTAGCCATGTAAACTATCATCACCAACAGCCATAATATTTAAATCCAGAATTTCGCGCTCGCTTAACCATCGAAAACCACCATATGGTAATGCTTGTGACATACTATGACCATATAGATTTATAGCATCAAGGTATGTTATAAATGAAGAAGGTTTTGTTGGGTCATAGTCTGGTAAAAAAATATTATTAGCGATGTGCTTCCTTTCTGTACACTGGCTTATGGCACCGCGTATACCTTTCTGAAAGAAATGTATCATGTCTACATCAGTTAAGAGCTCTAACTCTACCTTAGTAATACGCAGCATACAATCAAATGATAAACTTGGAATGGTATAGTAATGTACTGGATCAAGTTTATCGAATTTTAAACAATTATTCCGAAATTGCTCAAAAACATCACACAATAGCAACACATCTGATTTTAAATACACATCCGAATAGTCCCCCAAAGTTTTACACCCAAACAAGCGCCATACTTCTTTTGCTCTTCTATAGCTTTCATCGCTAATAAGTTCTTCCCGTAAATTATCATAAAATTGATCTTTACTTGGAAGACATGTATTTTCCATTTTTTCTATAGAGTCAATAAAGCTATAGGGAAAAACACCCTTTTGACGCATCAAATTAAATTGGTTGATATTTGAAAAATGTTTCCGCGTTTCAATAAAATCGTCGTCGTTTAAACCGCTGCCTAAATTTTCCAAAGACGTTGACAGAAATTTAAAACTGTCAATAAATCGCAACTTTAAATATTTTCTCTTGACTTTTCCACATTTACTATCAAAATAATCGTGCACATAAATGCTTTTGGTAAATGATATGTACTTTTCCTTACTTTGAGCCAAAACACCAATTTTATCCCCATATTTACATAACTCTTTTATAAATAAATGGCTGTCGTAGCCGCTTAAGTTATGTAATATGATAGGGATAAAAGAGGGTAATTTATAATTTAAATTACAAACGGAATGTGCAGCACCAAATCTTTTTGCACCAGTTATGTGACAGTGGTCTCGTACTTTAATCTCACCCTCTTCAAAAGGGCCTTCACATATACCACATATTTTAGCATCATTAAACTCCCTTTTTTCTTCAGGCGTTAACGGTTTCATAGGCTTAATGTCTTTTAAATATGTGTTGTATAGAGCCCTTAAATCACACTCGATACGATCCACAAAGACTTGAGCTGCATTATTGCCACGAAATAGCTCAAATTTCGAAAGTGAGTCGTCAAAAGAGCATTTAATTAAATAAGCAAAAGAATATGGTTCATGTTTAAAACTTTTTACAGTGTAAGAATTTTGTGGGTTTGGTTGTACCGTTTCAACGGGTTTTAAAACAGATTCGAAATCTGCATAAACCACGAATGGAACGCGCATTTGCTTTTCTATACCCTCGAATTTTAAAATATTTTCCGGCGCACTCTTTCCAAATTTATCGATTTTTAAATCCACTGAGGGTGTTTGCGTGAAAATGTGGTTACAATCGTAGCTTTGATGTAAAGTTAAAGCTGACGGTGTACTAAAATAAATGAGGCAACCATCACAAAAATATATTTTATGTTGTTGACAACTAATTTGGCTTGAAACTAAACGTGATAAATCCCGAATCCAACAATAATGACTCTTTGAACAAGTCGTATCACAAAAATGTTCACCGCCATCTTTACTACTACAGTCTTTTGTAATTAACAATAAATTTACATGTCTATCCAACTTTTTTGACGCATACCTCAGTGGACCAATAACTTCATGTATTACTTCATTATTTTCATATTTAGATTCCAGACCGTATACGTTAATTGATATGTTGTTCATTTCCTCAAATTTTTTAATGTCACGTAATTTTACTGGAAAATCCATACTTGTTGAATTTAGCACTCTAGAAAAATGGGGGTAGGATGTCTTCTGTGAAGGCGCTGCTGTTGGAGGAAACAGTGCTGATGTTACAGCCCACGCAAAGCAAAATTCGTCCTGGTTAATCACATTGACGACAGCTCCTTTCTTTTCAATAGAACACGGCAACTTGATATATGATGAGCCACCCATAGGCATATACTTGTTGATACTAACTTCCAAGTATAAAATTCGCACAAGAGCCCATCCTATAACAAGAAAAATAATATATAAAAATCAGTTTAATATATCGGGTTTTGATTTTTCCATACCTGAATCTTTCTCCTGGAACTCTGTCGCCTGCGTTTTTATTAATTCGGTGAAAGAATGGTAAACGGCATCCAAATCACTTTCTACACTAATTATTTGATTAGCAGTGTTGAAGGATTTTTCACTGAATATTTCTTGTGATGGAAGCATGTACTCGCCAACAGCTGTCATGTTAACTTTTAAAGCATGATGCACACGTAATAAATTATTTACAAGTTCCACCACCTTGGATTTAATGTCTGCAAAGAACATTGCGTAATCGGAATGCTCCATATCACTGCTAACCCGATAGGTTGCAATTCTCCTTTTGAAGGCACATTCAACGAGTTGCACACCATGACATACCGGCAAACATGAATTATTTTTATGTTGTTGTGTTCGTTTATGCGCTGACATATGATTTATTGGAACATCTACATTACATGTAGCGCAATTAATTACCGGAATCGTCGATGTATACTCTTCAATATGGAGACGTTTTCCTCCAGGCACTTCATTAAATCTCGCCGCACACGATTCTCTTTTATGACGTCTCATATTATAACTATTAGTAAACTTAGAACCGCAATTTTCACAAACATATGCCATGATTTGTCAAATATTAACACATGTACTACCTATACAAGTCAGAGCCAACTGATGAATGAAACTGTCCCATACCCTATATAAAACCATTCAAGGTCATCCCAAACCACGTAACATATCTTCAAGGTCACACACCCAAGATGACCTCCAACAAAGTCAAGTTCGTCTCGACCAAGGTCACACACACAACCTTGAACACAAGGTCAAGGCCAAGGGCAAAGCACGCGTGCACTTTCAAGGTCAATGACAAGGACATGTGGGCGGGGCCAAAGAGGGGTGAGGCAAGGTCAAGGTCGAGGAGTGGGGGGATGAAGAGGATCGGGTTATGTTCACTACTGTTGTTGTTGTTGCTGCTGCTGACGTTGCTTGACCACATCAGATATAGTTGTCAACGGCTTAGAAATGGGTTTATAAAGCTTTTCCAATTCCACAACATGAAATTCTTTAGCCGCTTTAATTTGTTTAAATTTTTTTCTGACGGCATTGGTAGCTTCCACTAGTTTACGTTTTAAGTCGATCGAGTTATTCATGATGTTAACAAAGGACGTTTTAACAATCAAATGAGTGTTTTCTCTTATTATTACAGTAATATATAGCTATCAAATCCTTTGTGGTATCTTCTCGATTTCTCATCACTGTCTTTATCAATTACTAAAAATCCATACTTATTATCCCAACATTTTGAGCACATTTTTTGAAATTGAGTAAAAGTTAGATCCGGTGAAACGTGGTCGGAAAATATGTATTTCATATTCAACTCATCTTGTTTAAACATAATAATAAAATTGGCATTGTCTCGCACAAGCTGCTTAGGCACTCGCGAATATGTTTGCGCTAGGTAAAAGGAGTCGATATTTTTATGACGTCCCATGCTAAAGTACGATCTTATAACATCTTGTTTTTCGCATATAACATCTTCATAGATAAATATAGAGTTTGGTTTTGCATCGGACGGTTCCACAATATTACTGGAATCACTAAAGGCATAGTAGCCTAAACCTTTGATGGGTGCTAAAATTTTCCTAAAATACTCATATTTCGGTTGATACAGAGATTTCGAGTAAATATAGATATTTTTGAAACGTAGCCCAAGGCAGCGTGTAAGCAGCGAAATCATGACATTAGTTTTTCCACAATTGGATGGACCAATTAACAGGCTGCAAATAGAGGAAGGAAGTAGAGGACCGTGTCTCTTTATTATCTTCTTTTCAAATCCAAGTCCGAATTTTTCATCGAGATTGTCAATAGGAAGTTTTTGTTTAAGATCGATAACGCGCATCTTAAGAAAATTTGATATTTTATAGACAAATTTTCATAAAACTATAATTCAGATGCCGAGCGTCAAACGAAGTGGACGGTCCCACGTTTCCAATAAAAATGGACACGGTATTGTGAATTCGTTAATAAATAAATTACCATTCGAGGTACACATTCCCGGTTATCAATATTGCGGACCCGGAACAAAAGTAATAAAACGTGTAACAAAAGGTGATCCAGGCATTAATCCTTTGGATGCCGCATGCAAAAAATACGATTTAGCCTATTTACATAATAAAGACAACATAAGTGCGAGACATCGAGCTGATTACGAGCTCGAACAAAGTGCTTGGAAGAGAGTAAAATCGAAAGATTCCAGTTTAGGTGAAAAAACAGCAGCTTGGTTAGTTACAAACATTATGAAAGGAAAACAACGTTTTGGTGTGGGTGTACCATCATCATTATCAACAAAAAAAAACATCTAGTCAAGGCACACGTCGTACAAAAAGGAAAGGTGTTAATAAAAATCGACATGTTCGGAAAGTCAGTTTCGGAACAGCTATTCGACAAGCAGTTCGAAAGGAATTATTAAAAGCCGGAAGTAAAAATGTGTTGGAAAAAAATGTCATGAATGCATCTACAATAGCTCTGTCGGCAGCACATAGATCGGTAAAAGCGGCAAGTGGCAAAAGGAAGGTTCGTACACCGAGAATAATACCGATTCCTAAAACTGGTGGAATATTACCATTAATACCAATTTTTGCCGGGTTATCAGCTTTGAGTTCATTAGCCTGTGGGGCAGCGGAAATTGTGAGCGCCATAAAAGCTGTAAAAAAAAGCAGCGAAGATAAAACCGGTGCCGGCCTGTATTTAAAATCGAAGGGAAATGGTTTGTTTCTAAAGCCATATCGTAAAGGTATGGGATTATTTTTAAATCGTAGATCAAAAAACTAATTGAATCCCAACCTCGAAGACCACTATCTAACATCGATATTGAAAAATATGAGGGATCCATTACCTAGACAAGGTCCTCGACGTTACGAAGCAGCAATAGTGAATTTGGATAGTACGCGTGGTGCAGGGACTCATTGGGTAGCTTATAGAAAAAATAATTCTAAAGTAACATATTATGACAGCTTCGGCGATTTACCCCCACCGATCGAATTGGTACGATATCTACAAACGGGATCGGAACCATCAAAAATTATTTACTATACATACGATCGTCAACAAGATTTTGGAACAGTCTGGTGTGGACATATGTGCTTAGCTTCTTGTCGAATCATCACCGTAAAAGATGTCATGATCGCCACCATTAACACCGCAAATGGATCGCAATAACTATACTAAAATATTGCAATCACTGAAAGCATTTCATCTAGCAGGTGGATTAAGGAAAATGACCGTGAAACAGCTAGAAAACATGCCCAAGGAAGTAATGATTGCATTAGCCCCAAATGAAATTCCATTCGTTTGGAATAAGTTGCCCGAGCACCTCAAAAGCGATATCGATATATTAAAATATTAGTGCGGTTGCAAACATTATTTCAGCAGCAATTTAAACGAGGTTACGGCTGATGAAGATCTTACGGCTAGAAAAATATTTTATTGTTATTGCAAAATCAGCGATGTGCGCATAAAAGCAGAAAATAGCATGAAAACATCACTATCTAATGTAGTGAGAAAAGGTGTGAAGATGAATCTTTTTAAATGTTGCCGCTAAGAATAAAACCGAGATGTGTGATGTTTTAATGGTTAGTCATGTCTTATACGTTCACACTAACAGGACACTCGAGCGTCTTAAGCGCCGATTTTTATCCACCAGTCGAATTAAATAGAGAAAACAAATATGGTCTGGCATTGCTGGGATTTTACACATACAATTCAATTTTTAATTTGGACGAAAGCAACAATAAGTTTGCCTAAATGAAGGAGGGTTACACCACCGAGCCGATACAATTGCAGATTCCACCTGGGGTCTATGAAATAGATGAGATGGGTAAAGCTATGTCGGAGGCTTTCAGGATTTCAACTGAAGAAAAGCACGATGGAATCTTTTACTTGGTTGCTAATAATAATACGCTGAAATGTGAACTGAAATCCCAATATAATATAGATTTCCGGGTAAAGGCGAGTATCGGTAAAATGTTAGGATTTAATCATACAGTGTTAAAAAGAGACAAAAAGCACGAATCAACCGAGATGGTGGAAATAATGAAAGTACGCATCATACGCGTAGATTGTAATATAATTTCCGGAGCATATATGAATTCTGTGGAAGGTCATACCTTGTTCGAATTCGATATCGACGTGGAGCCCGGTTACAAAATCAGTAAAGAACCACTAAATAATATTTATATGGCGTTAATGCCGGCAGGACGTCGGTTTATCGACAACATTACTCTTCGCATCTTGGACGATAGCGGTGATCTAACAATTTTCAAGGCGAGAAAATAATCGTGAAATTGGAACTGATGAAACTTTCATAGAAATGGATTTTTGCTTCAATCGTCAATTGTGTATGCTGTCGACTAAGATGGGGGAACCGCCGAAAAATAATAAAAGTAAAAGAAGAGTTTACGTCAAGGTTAGTCGTCGTCGAGACTTTAGATCACAAACATCTCAACAGTTATCTGCCGAAGACTATAAATTTTTAAAATCAATCGGTCTTAAGGTGCGAAAATGATTTCCACCACCAGCGATAAAATAGAGGTTTTCTCCGAACGCATCTTGGACAATTCCATTATTAGTCTAGAAGAGCATACATATAAACCATACGGATCTCCATCATTCAACAATTCGCATGAAGTCCGTATCCCCATTAATTCTCAAGATATTATACTGGATATCGCCGAAAGTTACATATATATCGAAGGAAAATTTAAACCCATAGACGCAACGAAAAGATGTTTTTTTATCAAATAATGCCCTCGCATTTTTGTTCGATGAAATTCGCTACGAGATGGGAGATGAGCAGATCGCCGTGGTTCGTAAACCTGGAGTTACGACGACATTAAAAATCATGGTTTCATTCGGAAGTTTGCAACAAAGATCTCTCATGATGTGCGGATGGGGTATCGACGAAGCAAACCAAGATATCGTAGATAACGTATTCTCCGGGAAATTACCCTTAAAATATCTTATGGGATTCGCCAAGGATTATGCAGAAGGTGTTTTCAAAGTAAAACAAGAGCTTATTATGATTACAGCTCGCACTTTTACCAATTGCTACGTCGACGAAGTAGAGGAAGAAATTAATATCGACAAAATCGAATGGAAAATTCGTCACATCATTCCAAACGACAAGCAAAAATTGAAAATACTGTCTCGCATTAATAAAGGTGGAAACAATGCCAGTATTCAAATGGCATATCGTAAATGGGATCTGTACGAATTACCAGCTTTAAGGCAAACATCTTCCGACATGTGGGCCTTGAGAACGAGTACAAGTCTGGAAAGACCGCGCTATATAATCGTCGGGTTTCAAGACAGCAATAATTGCGACAAGAAAGAAAAAAACGCAACCCAGTTTACCCACGCCGACGTATGCGACATTAGACTGTATCTGAATTCAACCGTTTATCCATACGAAAGATGGAATTTATATTTCGTCAAGAAATTGTACGCAGCAGCCTAATACAATTATGAAAACTTCCAAAGCAGCTTCTTTTTTTTTTATATATTCTCGGGTCCGTCCTAAAGCCGGATGCACTGCGACCAGAGTAGGCCTATTGTGCTCACCCTAGACATTATAGCCACTCTGTCAACCTAGCCCCCTGGCTCAATCTGTACAGTCCTGCTAAAGAGTGATTGAGTATTTCTTCCGGTTCCAGTTTTACTGACCCAAAAGTTTGTTGTCTAAATCTCACCAGTGACTCACAGTCACATATGATATGCTTCACCGTTTCCTCGGCTTGTCCACACAGTCTGCAGCCGAGGTTTCCGTTATATAGATTCATTCTATTCAGATGTACTTTGACGGCCATGTGTCCCGTCATTATACCTGTAATAGTCCTTAATTGGTTTCTACTCATTTGTAGTAGTTTCTTTGCCAGTTTCGGGTCCGGATTCCCAATAAATAGCTTGCTGTGGTTTAAACCCTGTCTGGTCATCCAGTGGTTTTTATGTTCTCTTTTGATCCATTCTTTGACTGCTTCTCGTGCTGCACACTGCGGCACCCCAAAGGCCGGTTCTGGACCAATGTATTGAGATGCTGACCCTGCTCTAGCTAGTTCGTCAGCTTTTTCATTTCCATGTATGCCTTCGTGTCCTGGTACCCACTTTAACATAACTCTGTTGTCTTTTGTCAGAGTTTCCAGCTCGCTCTGACATTCCCAAACCAGCCTCGATGATACCTTTTGGCCCTTGAGGGCCCTTAGGGCTGCCTGGCTGTCCAAAGCAGCTACTACGGGCGCGAAATAAACAATCCGATGATAACGTTCGCAGAATATATGAAAAACCCCGCTTTTATTATCAATTGCAGTCATCAATCAGAGGCGATTAACTCATCGATAGTGGATGTGAAATTGGAGTTCCAAACGAGAAAGAATAAATTCCCCAAAAACTAAAGTGTACGCATTATTCACGACTCATTTTTTAGTTATAATGTATTAAACCGTTCGGTGACCAATAAATCTATATTTTAATGTATCGATTATATATAACACAAAATAATGTTAAAATATGGTACTTGAATCAATAAATTTGTAACGAGTGAAGTAGTAGTTTTATATTTATTTGAAACTCAACCAAAAGGTCGAAAAAGCCCGCTTCTTAAGAAAGGAGTATGGTAGATAATAGGGTTTTATTTAGTTGGAAAAAAAGCTTAGATAACACAAAAAAAATTTTTTAAGGCAAAATATGAAAACAACGATTTAGAAAATTTGTAGTAAAGTAACGGTTAGGACTAGGGAAAAAAGTTATGAAAAAAAATTATAGAGGAAATCGAGTACTATAAGCAAGCATTTTTCTCGATAGTAAAAACGTAAAAAAACAATTTTTTAAAAAAAAAAAATTGAAAAATGGTAAATGCGCGCTAAAGTTGAAGATTTAGAGCAAAACAATATTAAGAAATTAGAAAGAGAATTTTTTTCTACATATGGTAGTATTTTTCAAAATTCGGAAAGTTGAAGTTTGAAGAAAAGGGTTATAGTAAGTTAGTACTTTGGATTTTTTAAAGCGCTGTAGCTCGGGAACCATTTAAGATAGAAAAAAAAAAAAAAGCACTTTGATAGCCCGAAATTTTGAGGAGAATGCGATGGTGTAATAAAATTGTTATTTTTTTTTTCGAAAATGCTGAATACGCGCTAAAGTTGAAGATTTAGAGTAAAACGGTATTGGGAAATTAAAGAGAGAATTTTTTTCTACATATTGCAAAATTCGAAAAAATGAAATTTGAAAAGAAGGGTTACAGAAAGTTAGTACTATGAATTCTTTAAAGCGCTGTAGCTCGGGAACCGTTCAAGATAGAGAAAAAATAGAAGCAAGCACTTTAATTACCTAGAATTTTGAGAATACAATGGTGAAAAAAAATTTTTGAAAAATATGAAAATAAAGAAAATATGAACCAAAAAATTTCAAAAATTAATGGAAAGGAAGTTTGATCGCCGGACGGGGTTAACGGGAAGTTGTATGGGGCGGTTTTTTTTTTCTAAGTGACTCCACTTCCCCCACCCACCCGCCGAGGAGGGCGGAAAAATCGATTTTTAATGGTTTCAGAGCGATTGCGCGGCTCCTTCACCATTTTTTCGCAATTTCTGAAATACCGATATTTTAATTTGCGGTGACAGAAGTATGGAAATTTTTTTTTTGGATTCTGGAGAAAATTCCCCCAATATAAGTATTTTTCCAACTTTTTATCATTAACGGTTACGATGCCAGAGCCCACCCAAATTTTTTTTATATTAGTGAATCGGGAAAAATTGTGTGATATACCTTGCCCGAAAATAATTAAAATATATGCATAATTTGCATTTTTTGTAAATATGTAGCAAAGTAATGGTTAGAAATATCAAAAAAAATTATTTGAAAAAAAATGTAGAGGAAGTTTAGTACTATTTGCTAGAAAAGTGAAGGGGGGTAGTTTATGTCTATAACAGAGATACGGTGAGTTATAAAATCATATTATTCTCAAACATATATATACTGCATATATGCACTCCACCTTACCCCCTCCAACTTTTTGAATGTATATAGAGGCCGGTATTAGAATTATTTCATCATTACACATTCGAACGTCAGGATGGAAGATACACCGAAGAAAATTATTGGTATTGCCAGGCCATTCGTGCCCGGCAAGCTATGTAAGTGTGAAGAGTGCGAGGGTACCGCACCAGGAGCAGCACCTTCGGCACCACCCGCAACACCGACACCACTAGCGATGGCGACACCACCAGTACGGCTTTGGCAGCCCGAGCTCGTGATACAGCCAATGAGAAGACCAAGGGCTGCACCTAGGTCGGTGTTAATATCGTTGGGTATTACTCCACGGTAGGCACCCGACCCTCCCCCCAGGCCCTTTTTGGGCCACAAAAACGGTCCTTTTCAGGACCACATTATATTTTGATCGTAATTTAGTAATCGTCACTTATGGGGCGAGATATTCGTTTAACGACGATTTGTCTCGTAGCTTAAATGCCAAGTTATATGCTTGAGAACCTATGAAAATGTTAACAGTCCAAACAAGGTCTATATTAATTTTTTTTTTGTAATTTTTTCTTCACAAAATGTTAAGAATTAGTCTTATTGTCTAAACAAAAAAAAACACAAATCTAATTCCTTATTTAAAGTTTTTGGAAAAATCAATAATTCTATAAGCTCTCACCAATACACAACATTTAGAATCCGTTGGTGGGGTGGGGGTAGTTCTATATATATGAGACTGGGCCAGTTACACAGTCATATATACATCAACTCTCATACGATGAACATGGAGGAAGAAAAACCCGCCAGCAGAGGCTCATCTTTCTTTAGCGATGACACCGTCGCCGGCAACGTTGGAGACCTGCAGGACTTCGACGACGAAGAGGTGGATTTCGATTGACGTCCTACGTTGGGACGACTTGGATGAGCCGATTCCGCTGCTGTATGACCACGATCCGGGTCTCGTGGAATTAAACGATGCAGGCGATTGGGTCATACAAAGACTCGAAACTCCGTCGCCGCAGCCAGAGCCGAACTCGACGGAAGATGCGGTGCTGGAAATTCCAGCATCACCGACATCCGACGATCCGCACGCCCCTTCCGATTCGTCAAGCTGGTGGTCGACCAGCGAGGATGGGGCAACATAAGCCCCACACTCTCCATGGCCCTTTTTAAGGGCACACAAAATACTTTGATCGTAGTTTTAGCACATATTAGTACTTTGTTACTAATATTGTATATATAGAATATTCAATATTAGATACAAAGTATTAAAAGTTTAGGTGCTGGTGGAACCCAGCAAAATCGTTCGTTCGTATTTGAGACCACAAATAACTTTTGGTTTCAATACGTAATACGACATTTGTTTTCACCCCCCACCACTAATTTGTCTCTATATATACGACCACCAATACTTATTACAATCATTTCAGTTCAACATGTCTGACACTGAACAGCAACCCATCCAATGCCCTGTGGTAGATTCTACCACAGATGGTTGTCTTGAGTGAGAGTTGGACGATCCCAGATGGGAAGAACTTTGGCGGTTCATAGTCGACTCCACAACAGAATAAAGAGTCGCATGTTTTTGCAACAAAACGGTCCTTTTCAGGACTACAAAATACTTTGATCGTAGTTTTAGTTGGTTATAATACTTTGTAACCAATATTTTATGTTTTTTTTTTCATAAAAACATACAATATTGAGATGCAAAGTATTAGAAGTTCTGGCGACAGAACCTTAACTTCTTAAACCGAACCATGTTTTAGCATACTTGTAAATATTATCAAAAAATATTTATAATTATTGCTATTGCGTAGTTTTAGTGGATTATTTACTCTTTTTTATTACCTAAAATTATGTGCGAAAGGTCCTATATGAAATAACACACAAAAAATATATTTTCAAGTCATTTTTATTCTCTTTATAAAATATAAAAATCTGATCAAAGACTTTTTTCTATTAACTACAAAATATATATATTTACAAACCTAATACTATAAATTAAAAGCTAATACTTACAACTACCTAACACCTACTACATAATTTATTAAAGTCCTCTAATTGTCTTTTATATCGCACACATTCCATCTTTTTTAACTCTAATTGTCTTTCCAGTTCTAAAATATCACTCTTACACGCACTCACTTTTTTCAATAAGTTTTTTTTCATTCGATAAATGTCCGATAGTTTGCTCTTCTGCGAGTTGGTGAAGTCTTCAACCCACTCCGATTGAGATGTCTCGGAACATATTAAAGAAGAAGAAGCGGTTTCGTTTGGTGAAGACGACGACGACGACGACGAAGCAGCGGAAACTTCATCGCCTTCAAAACATCGCTTAAACCGCTTCTTCATAGGTTTCCGGCATCCCAATATCGGCGACAGTGGCGCTGGGGAAGACTTTACCTCCAACACTACTTCCTGCTCTACGCTGGCCGGTGTTGGTGGCGTTGGTGGTGTTGGTCCATCGGGGCCATCGATCACTTCCACTTCTACGGACAACGGCTCTTGCGGCGCTCTTTTCAGGAAGTCGGGTAATGGAACAGGGCTGGAGGGACGCTTAAAGTTAAACTTCTTCTTTCCTTGCCCCATACCTTTAATCGCCGAGTAAAAGGTTTTTTTATCGGCGATTTCCGACTTCCGCATAGTCAAAAGCTTCTTTAACTTGGAAGCTTTCGGAGAAGATTCCTTGTTAGGCCGCGATGCTTTTCGCACAACCACATCACTAATTACGTTGATCTTCGGCTCCTTCTCCTCCGTCCAACATTCAAGGAATTGCGCAGCCGACTGCACTAACTCTTCGTTGCGACCATCATTCAAGGCTTTGTCTTCGGCATCCTCTTGCTCCCTGCCGTTCCAATTTTCGAATACCCCCGGACTCAACACTTCGAAGCCACTGTTGTTTTCCAACATGCCTTGTTGTGATCCGCAGCTCACGTCAAGAGCATCCAAATGAGACCTTACACTTGATGACATCTTCGATACTACAACTCACACTATAACTTTATCTTACTACTGCACTGTTTGGTGTTCTGACGAACTGTGAAGAGCTCGAGCCAGCAAGTCTGCTTTTATGCCCACTACACCACCTTTATTCCTTTTGTTCGATGCATTAAGTATATATTTAAACTTGTTAGATGCAAGGCAAAGACCAAGGCCGACGTAACCGGCAATACCAGGGTCGTTTTCAAGGTTGTAATTTTCATGGATTTTTTTTGTCCCTGTCAAGGTTATTTTAAAGAAACATATAAATATAGTACTAAACTTGTCAGATGCAAGGCCAAGGCCAAGGTCAAAGTACCCGTCAATGCCAGGGTCGTTTTCGAGGTTGTAATTTTCAAGGATTTTTTTTGGTCCTGTCAAGATTATTTTAAAAAGTAATACATAAATAGAGCACAGCGATTGAAAAGTACAACATATTCAAACATCATGTTGCCAACTGATGAACAACCTAGTGAAGCAGCCAAAATATACAGTCATATATCAAAAGCTTTTTATTTAACTTGTCATCATTGTAAAAGACTAGGTATCTGCTGGCGAAATGATCTTACGTACGACTTCAACTACATTAACCTTTTCAGGGTTAAATTTGTACAATGCGGCTTGTGTGGACTAGTTTATTACCAGTTCAAGGACATTAATGAAGTGCCATCCAGAGAAGAAATTGGGTCATAGAAGAAGCTTACCTGTACAGAAGAAATTAACATATATTTTATTTCTTAATTTTTTAATTTTTTTGTTTGTTATATTTTTTTATTTTTTAATAATAAAAAGTAAACTCAATCTTTTGTTATATTTTAATTTTTTTCCAATAAAACAATAGTAAAATGAATCTGTATACGTATTTATTAAACATCACCTAAAATACGTTTTGCAATCCATATTTTTCTGCAGAGTCCGTTTATTAATGAAATAGAACCATATATTAGGGTGAAATCTAATGTTTTCAAATCAGTCTCACATAACAATGTCAGAAGTAAACACTATTGATAAGTTCGGTCGCAAAAGAAAATTTAAGGATTTTAACTTTATGTGAGGTCCTTCAGGAATAGGTTTTAAACTTACTCCTAATGGAGATTACGACATGGGAAGCAAAAGATTGTGCTATTTAGCAGAACCTCTTGAAGGAGACGATGCGACCACACGAAATTATGTTGATAATAACCTTGCTCAGTGTGTGCAAGATACGCAGAAAGCTTTACATGACTCAACAATTGTTATTAAAGATATATTCAGAAACCAACTTGAAGGTTACGTACGCAAGAAATTAATTGAAACCGGTCAAGAACTTAGAGGATACATTGATGATACTGTTATTGCAATATATGAACTTAGGCAAGACGAACTGCGTGATGAACTTAACTCTAGAATGTTGAAAATTAAAAAGACTCTGGAAGATCTTGTCAACAAAACTGTTTCACATTAAACATTTGCTCATAGACCTGTGCGTTTAATTTACTGTTAGACAAATTTTTCAACAATAACTTTTACAGTTTGTTATTTGTCGACACTTCATTATATTTATAATCTTAAAATAAAGGTTCAATAAAAAGCAATCAAGTAATGAATACATGTTTTTTATTTAAAAAAAAACACAATACTATCGTTAAATATTAATGTTATATGTTCAATAGAAATAATAAAAACAATACAAATAATGAAACATGGATTTTCCAGATTACGTGCTGTCCTGACTTAGAAATGATTCCAACACGGTGACTAAATTTGCTAAGTTTTCTGCCGGGTCTGTTTTGTGAAAATCTATGTCTGCATGCCCCCAAGGTAGAGTTTTGGTTGAATTGGGAATTACATAATGTTTGTCATCGCTATGTGGCAATGCTACTTTATTTATTATGTTGGTATAAATGTTATGTAATTCACTTCTAAATATTTTCATCTTTCTTAATGTCAAACCACCCCGTTCAACAATTCTTTGGTAGTCTTCCTGATGAAGGTCTTTCTCGATAACACATTTTTTGATACCTTTGGCTTTTTTTAATTCATTATTAATGGACTTTACATAATAAGCCTTCGCGCCGGTACCATAAAAACTTATTATCGGATCACCAGGAAACTCATCTTTCATTCTACCAACTACAGAATTACTTTTAATTATGTTGAAATTATTAATTTCGGGGTAATTTGATGTATCAAATTTTTCGGGGTTTTCTGATATAGTTTGATAAAAGTTTTCCGTATACACTTTTAATATAAGCGAGTCAGTATCGGTGTAAAGTAACGAAGCATCATCGCCAAACTTGGATTTAATAAAATTATAATAAAAATCGTATATTCCAGTCTTTGATATATCTAATATGGAAAATCCGATTTTAAATTGGTTTATTGTACAATATTTTAACTTTTTTCATATGTATAGCAACAAAGTTCTCGGTAAATATCGAGCTACTATTGAAATTGGGGCGGGATATTAGTGCTCTAGCTCCATTTCTGCCTACACTGTTATCCCAATGTGTTACTAATTTTATACCCTTTCGATTTTCCACATTTTCCATAGTTTTACCAAAAATCGCGTTATTTTTTAATTTAAAAGTGTCCTTCGCCCATTTTGTGGTGGCCTTGTTACGTAAATTGGTATTAAAATCAATATACGATTTTAGCCATTTTGACTGCTTAAACTGTAATACTCGATGGCTTTGCATTACCACTAAGCCGTTGGCGATGGCTTGTTTTAAAGTTCTATAGTGTACAATGTATTTTTTTTATCTTGTAAATTAGGAATCAATTTCGGCAATTTAGCGTTTTCTGTTGGCGGTATGATATTTTCTACTAGAAATGGAAGATCAGAATGTGCATCATGCAACTCAGTCGGATAACTTCCAAAACGTAGCCATGTAAACTATCATCACCAACAGCCATAATATTTAAATCCAGAATTTCGCGCTCGCTTAACCATCGAAAACCACCATATGGTAATGCTTGTGACATACTATGACCATATAGATTTATAGCATCAAGGTATGTTATAAATGAAGAAGGTTTTGTTGGGTCATAGTCTGGTAAAAAAATATTATTAGCGATGTGCTTCCTTTCTGTACACTGGCTTATGGCACCGCGTATACCTTTCTGAAAGAAATGTATCATGTCTACATCAGTTAAGAGCTCTAACTCTACCTTAGTAATACGCAGCATACAATCAAATGATAAACTTGGAATGGTATAGTAATGTACTGGATCAAGTTTATCGAATTTTAAACAATTATTCCGAAATTGCTCAAAAACATCACACAATAGCAACACATCTGATTTTAAATACACATCCGAATAGTCCCCCAAAGTTTTACACCCAAACAAGCGCCATACTTCTTTTGCTCTTCTATAGCTTTCATCGCTAATATGTTCTTCCCGTAAATTATCATAAAATTGATCTTTACTTGGAAGACATGTATTTTCCATTTTTTCTATAGAGTCAATAAAGCTATAGGGAAAAACACCCTTTTGACGCATCAAATTAAATTGGTTGATATTTGAAAAATGTTTCCGCGTTTCAATAAAATCGTCGTCGTTTAAACCGCTGCCTAAATTTTCCAAAGACGTTGACAGAAATTTAAAACTGTCAATAAATCGCAACTTTAAATATTTTCTCTTGACTTTTCCACATTTACTATCAAAATAATCGTGCACATAAATGCTTTTGGTAAATGATATGTACTTTTCCTTACTTTGAGCCAAAACACCAATTTTATCCCCATATTTACATAACTCTTTTATAAATAAATGGCTGTCGTAGCCGCTTAAGTTATGTAATATGATAGGGATAAAAGAGGGTAATTTATAATTTAAATTACAAACGGAATGTGCAGCACCAAATCTTTTTGCACCAGTTATGTGACAGTGGTCTCGTACTTTAATCTCACCCTCTTCAAAAGGGCCTTCACATATACCACATATTTTAGCATCATTAAACTCCTTTTTTTCTTCAGGCGTTAACGGTTTCATAGGCTTAATGTCTTTTAAATATGTGTTGTATAGAGCCCTTAAATCACACTCGATACGATCCACAAAGACTTGAGCTGCATTATTCCCCCGAAATAGCTCAAATTTCGAAAGTGAGTCGTCAAAAGAGCATTTAATTAAATAAGCAAAAGAATATGGTTCATGTTTAAAACTTTTTACAGTGTAAGAATTTTGTGGGTTTGGTTGTACCGTTTCAACGGGTTTTAAAACAGATTCGAAATCTGCATAAACCACGAATGGAACGCGCATTTGCTTTTCTATACCCTCGAAATTTAAAATATTTTCCGGCGCACTCTTTCCAAATTTATCGATTTTTAAATCCACTGAGGGTGTTTGCGTGAAAATGTGGTTACAATCGTAGCTTTGATGTAAAGTTAAAGCTGACGGTGTACTAAAATAAATGAGGCAACCATCACAAAAATATATTTTATGTTGTTGACAACTAATTTGGCTTGAAACTAAACGTGATAAATCCCGAATCCAACAATAATGACTCTTTGAACAAGTCGTATCACAAAAATGTTCACCGCCATCTTTACTACTACAGTCTTTTGTAATTAACAATAAATTTACATGTCTATCCAACTTTTTTGACGCATACCTCAGTGGACCAATAACTTCATGTATTACTTCATTATTTTCATATTTAGATTCCAGACCGTATACGTTAATTGATATGTTGTTCATTTCCTCAAATTTTTTAATGTCACGTAATTTTACTGGAAAATCCATACTTGTTGAATTTAGCACTCTAGAAAAATGGGGGTAGGATGTCTTCTGTGAAGGCGCTGCTGTTGGAGGAAACAGTGCTGATGTTACAGCCCACGCAAAGCAAAATTCGTCCTGGTTAATCACATTGACGACAGCTCCTTTCTTTTCAATAGAACACGGCAACTTGATATATGATGAGCCACCCATAGGCATATACTTGTTGATACTAACTTCCAAGTATAAAATTCGCACAAGAGCCCATCCTATAACAAGAAAAATAATATATAAAAATCAGTTTAATATATCGGGTTTTGATTTTTCCATACCTGAATCTTTCTCCTGGAACTCTGTCGCCTGCGTTTTTATTAATTCGGTGAAAGAATGGTAAACGGCATCCAAATCACTTTCTACACTAATTATTTGATTAGCAGTGTTGAAGGATTTTTCACTGAATATTTCTTGTGATGGAAGCATGTACTCGCCAACAGCTGTCATGTTAACTTTTAAAGCATGATGCACACGTAATAAATTATTTACAAGTTCCACCACCTTGGATTTAATGTCTGCAAAGAACATTGCGTAATCGGAATGCTCCATATCATTGCTAACCCGATAGGTTGCAATTCTCCTTTTGAAGGCACATTCAACGAGTTGCACACCATGACATACCGGCAAACATGAATTATTTTTATGTTGTTGTGTTCGTTTATGCGCTGACATATGATTTATTGGAACATCTACATTACATGTAGCGCAATTAATTACCGGAATCGTCGATGTATACTCTTCAATATGGAGACGTTTTCCTCCAGGCACTTCATTAAATCTCGCCGCACACGATTCTCTTTTATGACGTCTCATATTATAACTATTAGTAAACTTAGAACCGCAATTTTCACAAACATATGCCATGATTTGTCAAATATTAACACATGTACTACCTATACAAGTCAGAGCCAACTGATGAATGAAACTGTCCCATACCCTATATAAAACCATTCAAGGTCATCCCAAACCACGTAACATATCTTCAAGGTCACACACCCAAGATGACCTCCAACAAAGTCAAGTTCGTCTCGACCAAGGTCACACACACAACCTTGAACACAAGGTCAAGGCCAAGGGCAAAGCACGCGTGCACTTTCAAGGTCAATGACAAGGACATGTGGGCGGGGCCAAAGAGGGGTGAGGCAAGGTCAAGGTCGAGGAGTGGGGGGATGAAGAGGATCGGGTTATGTTCACTACTGTTGTTGTTGTTGCTGCTGCTGACGTTGCTTGACCACATCAGATATAGTTGTCAACGGCTTAGAAATGGGTTTATAAAGCTTTTCCAATTCCACAACATGAAATTCTTTAGCCGCTTTAATTTGTTTAAATTTTTTTCTGACGGCATTGGTAGCTTCCACTAGTTTACGTTTTAAGTCGATCGAGTTATTCATGATGTTAACAAAGGACGTTTTAACAATCAAATGAGTGTTTTCTCTTATTATTACAGTAATATATAGCTATCAAATCCTTTGTGGTATCTTCTCGATTTCTCATCACTGTCTTTATCAATTACTAAAAATCCATACTTATTATCCCAACATTTTGAGCACATTTTTTGAAATTGAGTAAAAGTTAGATCCGGTGAAACGTGGTCGGAAAATATGTATTTCATATTCAACTCATCTTGTTTAAACATAATAATAAAATTGGCATTGTCTCGCAC
The DNA here is from genome assembly GCA_034092305.1 of Diaprepes abbreviatus. Taxonomy (NCBI): domain Eukaryota; kingdom Metazoa; phylum Arthropoda; class Insecta; order Coleoptera; family Curculionidae; genus Diaprepes; species Diaprepes abbreviatus. The sequence goes on along the minus strand of JASJET010000032.1, from coordinate 8,544,582 downwards.
AAGCTGCTTAGGCACTCGCGAATATGTTTGCGCTAGGTAAAAGGAGTCGATATTTTTATGACGTCCCATGCTAAAGTACGATCTTATAACATCTTGTTTTTCGCATATAACATCTTCATAGATAAATATAGAGTTTGGTTTTGCATCGGACGGTTCCACAATATTACTGGAATCACTAAAGGCATAGTAGCCTAAACCTTTGATGGGTGCTAAAATTTTCCTAAAATACTCATATTTCGGTTGATACAGAGATTTCGAGTAAATATAGATATTTTTGAAACGTAGCCCAAGGCAGCGTGTAAGCAGCGAAATCATGACATTAGTTTTTCCACAATTGGATGGACCAATTAACAGGCTGCAAATAGAGGAAGGAAGTAGAGGACCGTGTCTCTTTATTATCTTCTTTTCAAATCCAAGTCCGAATTTTTCATCGAGATTGTCAATAGGAAGTTTTTGTTTAAGATCGATAACGCGCATCTTAAGAAAATTTGATATTTTATAGACAAATTTTCATAAAACTATAATTCAGATGCCGAGCGTCAAACGAAGTGGACGGTCCCACGTTTCCAATAAAAATGGACACGGTATTGTGAATTCGTTAATAAATAAATTACCATTCGAGGTACACATTCCCGGTTATCAATATTGCGGACCCGGAACAAAAGTAATAAAACGTGTAACAAAAGGTGATCCAGGCATTAATCCTTTGGATGCCGCATGCAAAAAATACGATTTAGCCTATTTACATAATAAAGACAACATAAGTGCGAGACATCGAGCTGATTACGAGCTCGAACAAAGTGCTTGGAAGAGAGTAAAATCGAAAGATTCCAGTTTAGGTGAAAAAACAGCAGCTTGGTTAGTTACAAACATTATGAAAGGAAAACAACGTTTTGGTGTGGGTGTACCATCATCATTATCAACAAAAAAAAACATCTAGTCAAGGCACACGTCGTACAAAAAGGAAAGGTGTTAATAAAAATCGACATGTTCGGAAAGTCAGTTTCGGAACAGCTATTCGACAAGCAGTTCGAAAGGAATTATTAAAAGCCGGAAGTAAAAATGTGTTGGAAAAAAATGTCATGAATGCATCTACAATAGCTCTGTCGGCAGCACATAGATCGGTAAAAGCGGCAAGTGGCAAAAGGAAGGTTCGTACACCGAGAATAATACCGATTCCTAAAACTGGTGGAATATTACCATTAATACCAATTTTTGCCGGGTTATCAGCTTTGAGTTCATTAGCCTGTGGGGCAGCGGAAATTGTGAGCGCCATAAAAGCTGTAAAAAAAAGCAGCGAAGATAAAACCGGTGCCGGCCTGTATTTAAAATCGAAGGGAAATGGTTTGTTTCTAAAGCCATATCGTAAAGGTATGGGATTATTTTTAAATCGTAGATCAAAAAACTAATTGAATCCCAACCTCGAAGACCACTATCTAACATCGATATTGAAAAATATGAGGGATCCATTACCTAGACAAGGTCCTCGACGTTACGAAGCAGCAATAGTGAATTTGGATAGTACGCGTGGTGCAGGGACTCATTGGGTAGCTTATAGAAAAAATAATTCTAAAGTAACATATTATGACAGCTTCGGCGATTTACCCCCACCGATCGAATTGGTACGATATCTACAAACGGGATCGGAACCATCAAAAATTATTTACTATACATACGATCGTCAACAAGATTTTGGAACAGTCTGGTGTGGACATATGTGCTTAGCTTCTTGTCGAATCATCACCGTAAAAGATGTCATGATCGCCACCATTAACACCGCAAATGGATCGCAATAACTATACTAAAATATTGCAATCACTGAAAGCATTTCATCTAGCAGGTGGATTAAGGAAAATGACCGTGAAACAGCTAGAAAACATGCCCAAGGAAGTAATGATTGCATTAGCCCCAAATGAAATTCCATTCGTTTGGAATAAGTTGCCCGAGCACCTCAAAAGCGATATCGATATATTAAAATATTAGTGCGGTTGCAAACATTATTTCAGCAGCAATTTAAACGAGGTTACGGCTGATGAAGATCTTACGGCTAGAAAAATATTTTATTGTTATTGCAAAATCAGCGATGTGCGCATAAAAGCAGAAAATAGCATGAAAACATCACTATCTAATGTAGTGAGAAAAGGTGTGAAGATGAATCTTTTTAAATGTTGCCGCTAAGAATAAAACCGAGATGTGTGATGTTTTAATGGTTAGTCATGTCTTATACGTTCACACTAACAGGACACTCGAGCGTCTTAAGCGCCGATTTTTATCCACCAGTCGAATTAAATAGAGAAAACAAATATGGTCTGGCATTGCTGGGATTTTACACATACAATTCAATTTTTAATTTGGACGAAAGCAACAATAAGTTTGCCTAAATGAAGGAGGGTTACACCACCGAGCCGATACAATTGCAGATTCCACCTGGGGTCTATGAAATAGATGAGATGGGTAAAGCTATGTCGGAGGCTTTCAGGATTTCAACTGAAGAAAAGCACGATGGAATCTTTTACTTGGTTGCTAATAATAATACGCTGAAATGTGAACTGAAATCCCAATATAATATAGATTTCCGGGTAAAGGCGAGTATCGGTAAAATGTTAGGATTTAATCATACAGTGTTAAAAAGAGACAAAAAGCACGAATCAACCGAGATGGTGGAAATAATGAAAGTACGCATCATACGCGTAGATTGTAATATAATTTCCGGAGCATATATGAATTCTGTGGAAGGTCATACCTTGTTCGAATTCGATATCGACGTGGAGCCCGGTTACAAAATCAGTAAAGAACCACTAAATAATATTTATATGGCGTTAATGCCGGCAGGACGTCGGTTTATCGACAACATTACTCTTCGCATCTTGGACGATAGCGGTGATCTAACAATTTTCAAGGCGAGAAAATAATCGTGAAATTGGAACTGATGAAACTTTCATAGAAATGGATTTTTGCTTCAATCGTCAATTGTGTATGCTGTCGACTAAGATGGGGGAACCGCCGAAAAATAATAAAAGTAAAAGAAGAGTTTACGTCAAGGTTAGTCGTCGTCGAGACTTTAGATCACAAACATCTCAACAGTTATCTGCCGAAGACTATAAATTTTTAAAATCAATCGGTCTTAAGGTGCGAAAATGATTTCCACCACCAGCGATAAAATAGAGGTTTTCTCCGAACGCATCTTGGACAATTCCATTATTAGTCTAGAAGAGCATACATATAAACCATACGGATCTCCATCATTCAACAATTCGCATGAAGTCCGTATCCCCATTAATTCTCAAGATATTATACTGGATATCGCCGAAAGTTACATATATATCGAAGGAAAATTTAAACCCATAGACGCAACGAAAAGATGTTTTTTTATCAAATAATGCCCTCGCATTTTTGTTCGATGAAATTCGCTACGAGATGGGAGATGAGCAGATCGCCGTGGTTCGTAAACCTGGAGTTACGACGACATTAAAAATCATGGTTTCATTCGGAAGTTTGCAACAAAGATCTCTCATGATGTGCGGATGGGGTATCGACGAAGCAAACCAAGATATCGTAGATAACGTATTCTCCGGGAAATTACCCTTAAAATATCTTATGGGATTCGCCAAGGATTATGCAGAAGGTGTTTTCAAAGTAAAACAAGAGCTTATTATGATTACAGCTCGCACTTTTACCAATTGCTACGTCGACGAAGTAGAGGAAGAAATTAATATCGACAAAATCGAATGGAAAATTCGTCACATCATTCCAAACGACAAGCAAAAATTGAAAATACTGTCTCGCATTAATAAAGGTGGAAACAATGCCAGTATTCAAATGGCATATCGTAAATGGGATCTGTACGAATTACCAGCTTTAAGGCAAACATCTTCCGACATGTGGGCCTTGAGAACGAGTACAAGTCTGGAAAGACCGCGCTATATAATCGTCGGGTTTCAAGACAGCAATAATTGCGACAAGAAAGAAAAAAACGCAACCCAGTTTACCCACGCCGACGTATGCGACATTAGACTGTATCTGAATTCAACCGTTTATCCATACGAAAGATGGAATTTATATTTCGTCAAGAAATTGTACGCAGCAGCCTAATACAATTATGAAAACTTCCAAAGCAGCTTCTTTTTTTTTTATATATTCTCGGGTCCGTCCTAAAGCCGGATGCACTGCGACCAGAGTAGGCCTATTGTGCTCACCCTAGACATTATAGCCACTCTGTCAACCTAGCCCCCTGGCTCAATCTGTACAGTCCTGCTAAAGAGTGATTGAGTATTTCTTCCGGTTCCAGTTTTACTGACCCGAAAGTTTGTTGTCTAAATCTCACCAGTGACTCACAGTCACATATGATATGCTTCACCGTTTCCTCGGCTTGTCCACACAGTCTGCAGCCGAGGTTTCCGTTATATAGATTCATTCTATTCAGATGTACTTTGACGGCCATGTGTCCCGTCATTATACCTGTAATAGTCCTTAATTGGTTTCTACTCATTTGTAGTAGTTTCTTTGCCAGTTTCGGGTCCGGATTCCCAATAAATAGCTTGCTGTGGTTTAAACCCTGTCTGGTCATCCAGTGGTTTTTATGTTCTCTTTTGATCCATTCTTTGACTGCTTCTCGTGCTGCACACTGCGGCACCCCAAAGGCCGGTTCTGGACCAATGTATTGAGATGCTGACCCTGCTCTAGCTAGTTCGTCAGCTTTTTCATTTCCATGTATGCCTTCGTGTCCTGGTACCCACTTTAACATAACTCTGTTGTCTTTTGTCAGAGTTTCCAGCTCGCTCTGACATTCCCAAACCAGCCTCGATGATACCTTTTGGCCCTTGAGGGCCCTTAGGGCTGCCTGGCTGTCCAAAGCAGCTACTACGGGCGCGAAATAAACAATCCGATGATAACGTTCGCAGAATATATGAAAAACCCCGCTTTTATTATCAATTGCAGTCATCAATCAGAGGCGATTAACTCATCGATAGTGGATGTGAAATTGGAGTTCCAAACGAGAAAGAATAAATTCCCCAAAAACTAAAGTGTACGCATTATTCACGACTCATTTTTTAGTTATAATGTATTAAACCGTTCGGTGACCAATAAATCTATATTTTAATGTATCGATTATATATAACACAAAATAATGTTAAAATATGGTACTTGAATCAATAAATTTGTAACGAGTGAAGTAGTAGTTTTATATTTATTTGAAACTCAACCAAAAGGTCGAAAAAGCCCGCTTCTTAAGAAAGGAGTATGGTAGATAATAGGGTTTTATTTAGTTGGAAAAAAAGCTTAGATAACACAAAAAAAATTTTTTAAGGCAAAATATGAAAACAACGATTTAGAAAATTTGTAGTAAAGTAACGGTTAGGACTAGGGAAAAAAGTTATGAAAAAAAATTATAGAGGAAATCGAGTACTATAAGCAAGCATTTTTCTCGATAGTAAAAACGTAAAAAAACAATTTTTTAAAAAAAAAATTGAAAAATGGTAAATGCGCGCTAAAGTTGAAGATTTAGAGCAAAACAATATTAAGAAATTAGAAAGAGAATTTTTTTCTACATATGGTAGTATTTTTCAAAATTCGGAAAGTTGAAGTTTGAAGAAAAGGGTTATAGTAAGTTAGTACTTTGGATTTTTTAAAGCGCTGTAGCTCGGGAACCATTTAAGATAGAAAAAAAAAAAAAGCACTTTGATAGCCCGAAATTTTGAGGAGAATGCGATGGTGTAATAAAATTGTTATTTTTTTTTTCGAAAATGCTGAATACGCGCTAAAGTTGAAGATTTAGAGTAAAACGGTATTGGGAAATTAAAGAGAGAATTTTTTTCTACATATTGCAAAATTCGAAAAAATGAAATTTGAAAAGAAGGGTTACAGAAAGTTAGTACTATGAATTCTTTAAAGCGCTGTAGCTCGGGAACCGTTCAAGATAGAGAAAAAATAGAAGCAAGCACTTTAATTACCTAGAATTTTGAGAATACAATGGTGAAAAAAAATTTTTGAAAAATATGAAAATAAAGAAAATATGAACCAAAAAATTTCAAAAATTAATGGAAAGGAAGTTTGATCGCCGGACGGGGTTAACGGGAAGTTGTATGGGGCGGTTTTTTTTTCTAAGTGACTCCACTTCCCCCACCCACCCGCCGAGGAGGGCGGAAAAATCGATTTTTAATGGTTTCAGAGCGATTGCGCGGCTCCTTCACCATTTTTTCGCAATTTCTGAAATACCGATATTTTAATTTGCGGTGACAGAAGTATGGAAATTTTTTTTTTGGATTCTGGAGAAAATTCCCCCAATATAAGTATTTTTCCAACTTTTTATCATTAACGGTTACGATGCCAGAGCCCACCCAAATTTTTTTTATATTAGTGAATCGGGAAAAATTGTGTGATATACCTTGCCCGAAAATAATTAAAATATATGCATAATTTGCATTTTTTGTAAATATGTAGCAAAGTAATGGTTAGAAATATCAAAAAAAATTATTTGAAAAAAAATGTAGAGGAAGTTTAGTACTATTTGCTAGAAAAGTGAAGGGGGGTAGTTTATGTCTATAACAGAGATACGGTGAGTTATAAAATCATATTATTCTCAAACATATATATACTGCATATATGCACTCCACCTTACCCCCTCCAACTTTTTGAATGTATATAGAGGCCGGTATTAGAATTATTTCATCATTACACATTCGAACGTCAGGATGGAAGATACACCGAAGAAAATTATTGGTATTGCCAGGCCATTCGTGCCCGGCAAGCTATGTAAGTGTGAAGAGTGCGAGGGTACCGCACCAGGAGCAGCACCTTCGGCACCACCCGCAACACCGACACCACTAGCGATGGCGACACCACCAGTACGGCTTTGGCAGCCCGAGCTCGTGATACAGCCAATGAGAAGACCAAGGGCTGCACCTAGGTCGGTGTTAATATCGTTGGGTATTACTCCACGGTAGGCACCCGACCCTCCCCCCAGTCCCTTTTTGGGCCACAAAAACGGTCCTTTTCAGGACCACATTATATTTTGATCGTAATTTAGTAATCGTCACTTATGGGGCGAGATATTCGTTTAACGACGATTTGTCTCGTAGCTTAAATGCCAAGTTATATGCTTGAGAACCTATGAAAATGTTAACAGTCCAAACAAGGTCTATATTAATTTTTTTTTTGTAATTTTTTCTTCACAAAATGTTAAGAATTAGTCTTATTGTCTAAACAAAAAAAAACACAAATCTAATTCCTTATTTAAAGTTTTTGGAAAAATCAATAATTCTATAAGCTCTCACCAATACACAACATTTAGAATCCGTTGGTGGGGTGGGGGTAGTTCTATATATATGAGACTGGGCCAGTTACACAGTCATATATACATCAACTCTCATACGATGAACATGGAGGAAGAAAAACCCGCCAGCAGAGGCTCATCTTTCTTTAGCGATGACACCGTCGCCGGCAACGTTGGAGACCTGCAGGACTTCGACGACGAAGAGGTGGATTTCGATTGACGTCCTACGTTGGGACGACTTGGATGAGCCGATTCCGCTGCTGTATGACCACGATCCGGGTCTCGTGGAATTAAACGATGCAGGCGATTGGGTCATACAAAGACTCGAAACTCCGTCGCCGCAGCCAGAGCCGAACTCGACGGAAGATGCGGTGCTGGAAATTCCAGCATCACCGACATCCGACGATCCGCACGCCCCTTCCGATTCGTCAAGCTGGTGGTCGACCAGCGAGGATGGGGCAACATAAGCCCCACACTCTCCATGGCCCTTTTTAAGGGCACACAAAATACTTTGATCGTAGTTTTAGCACATATTAGTACTTTGTTACTAATATTGTATATATAGAATATTCAATATTAGATACAAAGTATTAAAAGTTTAGGTGCTGGTGGAACCCAGCAAAATCGTTCGTTCGTATTTGAGACCACAAATAACTTTTGGTTTCAATACGTAATACGACATTTGTTTTCACCCCCCACCACTAATTTGTCTCTATATATACGACCACCAATACTTATTACAATCATTTCAGTTCAACATGTCTGACACTGAACAGCAACCCATCCAATGCCCTGTGGTAGATTCTACCACAGATGGTTGTCTTGAGTGAGAGTTGGACGATCCCAGATGGGAAGAACTTTGGCGGTTCATAGTCGACTCCACAACAGAATAAAGAGTCGCATGTTTTTGCAACAAAACGGTCCTTTTCAGGACTACAAAATACTTTGATCGTAGTTTTAGTTGGTTATAATACTTTGTAACCAATATTTTATGTTTTTTTTTTCATAAAAACATACAATATTGAGATGCAAAGTATTAGAAGTTCTGGCGACAGAACCTTAACTTCTTAAACCGAACCATGTTTTAGCATACTTGTAAATATTATCAAAAAATATTTATAATTATTGCTATTGCGTAGTTTTAGTGGATTATTTACTCTTTTTTATTACCTAAAATTATGTGCGAAAGGTCCTATATGAAATAACACACAAAAAATATATTTTCAAGTCATTTTTATTCTCTTTATAAAATATAAAAATCTGATCAAAGACTTTTTTCTATTAACTACAAAATATATATATTTACAAACCTAATACTATAAATTAAAAGCTAATACTTACAACTACCTAACACCTACTACATAATTTATTAAAGTCCTCTAATTGTCTTTTATATCGCACACATTCCATCTTTTTTAACTCTAATTGTCTTTCCAGTTCTAAAATATCACTCTTACACGCACTCACTTTTTTCAATAAGTTTTTTTTCATTCGATAAATGTCCGATAGTTTGCTCTTCTGCGAGTTGGTGAAGTCTTCAACCCACTCCGATTGAGATGTCTCGGAACATATTAAAGAAGAAGAAGCGGTTTCGTTTGGTGAAGACGACGACGACGACGACGAAGCAGCGGAAACTTCATCGCCTTCAAAACATCGCTTAAACCGCTTCTTCATAGGTTTCCGGCATCCCAATATCGGCGACAGTGGCGCTGGGGAAGACTTTACCTCCAACACTACTTCCTGCTCTACGCTGGCCGGTGTTGGTGGCGTTGGTGGTGTTGGTCCATCGGGGCCATCGATCACTTCCACTTCTACGGACAACGGCTCTTGCGGCGCTCTTTTCAGGAAGTCGGGTAATGGAACAGGGCTGGAGGGACGCTTAAAGTTAAACTTCTTCTTTCCTTGCCCCATACCTTTAATCGCCGAGTAAAAGGTTTTTTTATCGGCGATTTCCGACTTCCGCATAGTCAAAAGCTTCTTTAACTTGGAAGCTTTCGGAGAAGATTCCTTGTTAGGCCGCGATGCTTTTCGCACAACCACATCACTAATTACGTTGATCTTCGGCTCCTTCTCCTCCGTCCAACATTCAAGGAATTGCGCAGCCGACTGCACTAACTCTTCGTTGCGACCATCATTCAAGGCTTTGTCTTCGGCATCCTCTTGCTCCCTGCCGTTCCAATTTTCGAATACCCCCGGACTCAACACTTCGAAGCCACTGTTGTTTTCCAACATGCCTTGTTGTGATCCGCAGCTCACGTCAAGAGCATCCAAATGAGACCTTACACTTGATGACATCTTCGATACTACAACTCACACTATAACTTTATCTTACTACTGCACTGTTTGGTGTTCTGACGAACTGTGAAGAGCTCGAGCCAGCAAGTCTGCTTTTATGCCCACTACACCACCTTTATTCCTTTTGTTCGATGCATTAAGTATATATTTAAACTTGTTAGATGCAAGGCAAAGACCAAGGCCGACGTAACCGGCAATACCAGGGTCGTTTTCAAGGTTGTAATTTTCATGGATTTTTTTTGTCCCTGTCAAGGTTATTTTAAAGAAACATATAAATATAGTACTAAACTTGTCAGATGCAAGGCCAAGGCCAAGGTCAAAGTACCCGTCAATGCCAGGGTCGTTTTCGAGGTTGTAATTTTCAAGGATTTTTTTTGGTCCTGTCAAGATTATTTTAAAAAGTAATACATAAATAGAGCACAGCGATTGAAAAGTACAACATATTCAAACATCATGTTGCCAACTGATGAACAACCTAGTGAAGCAGCCAAAATATACAGTCATATATCAAAAGCTTTTTATTTAACTTGTCATCATTGTAAAAGACTAGGTATCTGCTGGCGAAATGATCTTACGTACGACTTCAACTACATTAACCTTTTCAGGGTTAAATTTGTACAATGCGGCTTGTGTGGACTAGTTTATTACCAGTTCAAGGACATTAATGAAGTGCCATCCAGAGAAGAAATTGGGTCATAGAAGAAGCTTACCTGTACAGAAGAAATTAACATATATTTTATTTCTTAATTTTTTAATTTTTTTGTTTGTTATATTTTTTTATTTTTTAATAATAAAAAGTAAACTCAATCTTTTGTTATATTTTAATTTTTTTCCAATAAAACAATAGTAAAATGAATCTGTATACGTATTTATTAAACATCACCTAAAATACGTTTTGCAATCCATATTTTTCTGCAGAGTCCGTTTATTAATGAAATAGAACCATATATTAGGGTGAAATCTAATGTTTTCAAATCAGTCTCACATAACAATGTCAGAAGTAAACACTATTGATAAGTTCGGTCGCAAAAGAAAATTTAAGGATTTTAACTTTATGTGAGGTCCTTCAGGAATAGGTTTTAAACTTACTCCTAATGGAGATTACGACATGGGAAGCAAAAGATTGTGCTATTTAGCAGAACCTCTTGAAGGAGACGATGCGACCACACGAAATTATGTTGATAATAACCTTGCTCAGTGTGTGCAAGATACGCAGAAAGCTTTACATGACTCAACAATTGTTATTAAAGATATATTCAGAAACCAACTTGAAGGTTACGTACGCAAGAAATTAATTGAAACCGGTCAAGAACTTAGAGGATACATTGATGATACTGTTATTGCAATATATGAACTTAGGCAAGACGAACTGCGTGATGAACTTAACTCTAGAATGTTGAAAATTAAAAAGACTCTGGAAGATCTTGTCAACAAAACTGTTTCACATTAAACATTTGCTCATAGACCTGTGCGTTTAATTTACTGTTAGACAAATTTTTCAACAATAACTTTTACAGTTTGTTATTTGTCGACACTTCATTATATTTATAATCTTAAAATAAAGGTTCAATAAAAAGCAATCAAGTAATGAATACATGTTTTTTATTTAAAAAAAAACACAATACTATCGTTAAATATTAATGTTATATGTTCAATAGAAATAATAAAAACAATACAAATAATGAAACATGGATTTTCCAGATTACGTGCTGTCCTGACTTAGAAATGATTCCAACACGGTGACTAAATTTGCTAAGTTTTCTGCCGGGTCTGTTTTGTGAAAATCTATGTCTGCATGCCCCCAAGGTAGAGTTTTGGTTGAATTGGGAATTACATAATGTTTGTCATCGCTATGTGGCAATGCTACTTTATTTATTATGTTGGTATAAATGTTATGTAATTCACTTCTAAATATTTTCATCTTTCTTAATGTCAAACCACCCCGTTCAACAATTCTTTGGTAGTCTTCCTGATGAAGGTCTTTCTCGATAACACATTTTTTGATACCTTTGGCTTTTTTTAATTCATTATTAATGGACTTTACATAATAAGCCTTCGCGCCGGTACCATAAAAACTTATTATCGGATCACCAGGAAACTCATCTTTCATTCTACCAACTACAGAATTACTTTTAATTATGTTGAAATTATTAATTTCGGGGTAATTTGATGTATCAAATTTTTCGGGGTTTTCTGATATAGTTTGATAAAAGTTTTCCGTATACACTTTTAATATAAGCGAGTCAGTATCGGTGTAAAGTAACGAAGCATCATCGCCAAACTTGGATTTAATAAAATTATAATAAAAATCGTATATTCCAGTCTTTGATATATCTAATATGGAAAATCCGATTTTAAATTGGTTTATTGTACAATATTTTAACTTTTTTCATATGTATAGCAACAAAGTTCTCGGTAAATATCGAGCTACTATTGAAATTGGGGCGGGATATTAGTGCTCTAGCTCCATTTCTGCCTACACTGTTATCCCAATGTGTTACTAATTTTATACCCTTTCGATTTTCCACATTTTCCATAGTTTTACCAAAAATCGCGTTATTTTTTAATTTAAAAGTGTCCTTCGCCCATTTTGTGGTGGCCTTGTTACGTAAATTGGTATTAAAATCAATATACGATTTTAGCCATTTTGACTGCTTAAACTGTAATACTCGATGGCTTTGCATTACCACTAAGCCGTTGGCGATGGCTTGTTTTAAAGTTCTATAGTGTACAATGTATTTTTTTTATCTTGTAAATTAGGAATCAATTTCGGCAATTTAGCGTTTTCTGTTGGCGGTATGATATTTTCTACTAGAAATGGAAGATCAGAATGTGCATCATGCAACTCAGTCGGATAACTTCCAAAACGTAGCCATGTAAACTATCATCACCAACAGCCATAATATTTAAATCCAGAATTTCGCGCTCGCTTAACCATCGAAAACCACCATATGGTAATGCTTGTGACATACTATGACCATATAGATTTATAGCATCAAGGTATGTTATAAATGAAGAAGGTTTTGTTGGGTCATAGTCTGGTAAAAAAATATTATTAGCGATGTGCTTCCTTTCTGTACACTGGCTTATGGCACCGCGTATACCTTTCTGAAAGAAATGTATCATGTCTACATCAGTTAAGAGCTCTAACTCTACCTTAGTAATACGCAGCATACAATCAAATGATAAACTTGGAATGGTATAGTAATGTACTGGATCAAGTTTATCGAATTTTAAACAATTATTCCGAAATTGCTCAAAAACATCACACAATAGCAACACATCTGATTTTAAATACACATCCGAATAGTCCCCCAAAGTTTTACACCCAAACAAGCGCCATACTTCTTTTGCTCTTCTATAGCTTTCATCGCTAACATGTTCTTCCCGTAAATTATCATAAAATTGATCTTTACTTGGAAGACATGTATTTTCCATTTTTTCTATAGAGTCAATAAAGCTATAGGGAAAAACACCCTTTTGACGCATCAAATTAAATTGGTTGATATTTGAAAAATGTTTCCGCGTTTCAATAAAATCGTCGTCGTTTAAACCGCTGCCTAAATTTTCCAAAGACGTTGACAGAAATTTAAAACTGTCAATAAATCGCAACTTTAAATATTTTCTCTTGACTTTTCCACATTTACTATCAAAATAATCGTGCACATAAATGCTTTTGGTAAATGATATGTACTTTTCCTTACTTTGAGCCAAAACACCAATTTTATCCCCATATTTACATAACTCTTTTATAAATAAATGGCTGTCGTAGCCGCTTAAGTTATGTAATATGATAGGGATAAAAGAGGGTAATTTATAATTTAAATTACAAACGGAATGTGCAGCACCAAATCTTTTTGCACCAGTTATGTGACAGTGGTCTCGTACTTTAATCTCACCCTCTTCAAAAGGGCCTTCACATATACCACATATTTTAGCATCATTAAACTCCTTTTTTTCTTCAGGCGTTAACGGTTTCATAGGCTTAATGTCTTTTAAATATGTGTTGTATAGAGCCCTTAAATCACACTCGATACGATCCACAAAGACTTGAGCTGCATTATTCCCCCGAAATAGCTCAAATTTCGAAAGTGAGTCGTCAAAAGAGCATTTAATTAAATAAGCAAAAGAATATGGTTCATGTTTAAAACTTTTTACAGTGTAAGAATTTTGTGGGTTTGGTTGTACCGTTTCAACGGGTTTTAAAACAGATTCGAAATCTGCATAAACCACGAATGGAACGCGCATTTGCTTTTCTATACCCTCGAAATTTAAAATATTTTCCGGCGCACTCTTTCCAAATTTATCGATTTTTAAATCCACTGAGGGTGTTTGCGTGAAAATGTGGTTACAATCGTAGCTTTGATGTAAAGTTAAAGCTGACGGTGTACTAAAATAAATGAGGCAACCATCACAAAAATATATTTTATGTTGTTGACAACTAATTTGGCTTGAAACTAAACGTGATAAATCCCGAATCCAACAATAATGACTCTTTGAACAAGTCGTATCACAAAAATGTTCACCGCCATCTTTACTACTACAGTCTTTTGTAATTAACAATAAATTTACATGTCTATCCAACTTTTTTGACGCATACCTCAGTGGACCAATAACTTCATGTATTACTTCATTATTTTCATATTTAGATTCCAGACCGTATACGTTAATTGATATGTTGTTCATTTCCTCAAATTTTTTAATGTCACGTAATTTTACTGGAAAATCCATACTTGTTGAATTTAGCACTCTAGAAAAATGGGGGTAGGATGTCTTCTGTGAAGGCGCTGCTGTTGGAGGAAACAGTGCTGATGTTACAGCCCACGCAAAGCAAAATTCGTCCTGGTTAATCACATTGACGACAGCTCCTTTCTTTTCAATAGAACACGGCAACTTGATATATGATGAGCCACCCATAGGCATATACTTGTTGATACTAACTTCCAAGTATAAAATTCGCACAAGAGCCCATCCTATAACAAGAAAAATAATATATAAAAATCAGTTTAATATATCGGGTTTTGATTTTTCCATACCTGAATCTTTCTCCTGGAACTCTGTCGCCTGCGTTTTTATTAATTCGGTGAAAGAATGGTAAACGGCATCCAAATCACTTTCTACACTAATTATTTGATTAGCAGTGTTGAAGGATTTTTCACTGAATATTTCTTGTGATGGAAGCATGTACTCGCCAACAGCTGTCATGTTAACTTTTAAAGCATGATGCACACGTAATAAATTATTTACAAGTTCCACCACCTTGGATTTAATGTCTGCAAAGAACATTGCGTAATCGGAATGCTCCATATCACTGCTAACCCGATAGGTTGCAATTCTCCTTTTGAAGGCACATTCAACGAGTTGCACACCATGACATACCGGCAAACATGAATTATTTTTATGTTGTTGTGTTCGTTTATGCGCTGACATATGATTTATTGGAACATCTACATTACATGTAGCGCAATTAATTACCGGAATCGTCGATGTATACTCTTCAATATGGAGACGTTTTCCTCCAGGCACTTCATTAAATCTCGCCGCACACGATTCTCTTTTATGACGTCTCATATTATAACTATTAGTAAACTTAGAACCGCAATTTTCACAAACATATGCCATGATTTGTCAAATATTAACACATGTACTACCTATACAAGTCAGAGCCAACTGATGAATGAAACTGTCCCATACCCTATATAAAACCATTCAAGGTCATCCCAAACCACGTAACATATCTTCAAGGTCACACACCCAAGATGACCTCCAACAAAGTCAAGTTCGTCTCGACCAAGGTCACACACACAACCTTGAACACAAGGTCAAGGCCAAGGGCAAAGCACGCGTGCACTTTCAAGGTCAATGACAAGGACATGCGGGCGGGGCCAAAGAGGGGTGAGGCAAGGTCAAGGTCGAGGAGTGGGGGGATGAAGAGGATCGGGTTATGTTCACTACTGTTGTTGTTGTTGCTGCTGCTGACGTTGCTTGACCACATCAGATATAGTTGTCAACGGCTTAGAAATGGGTTTATAAAGCTTTTCCAATTCCACAACATGAAATTCTTTAGCCGCTTTAATTTGTTTAAATTTTTTTCTGACGGCATTGGTAGCTTCCACTAGTTTACGTTTTAAGTCGATCGAGTTATTCATGATGTTAACAAAGGACGTTTTAACAATCAAATGAGTGTTTTCTCTTATTATTACAGTAATATATAGCTATCAAATCCTTTGTGGTATCTTCTCGATTTCTCATCACTGTCTTTATCAATTACTAAAAATCCATACTTATTATCCCAACATTTTGAGCACATTTTTTGAAATTGAGTAAAAGTTAGATCCGGTGAAACGTGGTCGGAAAATATGTATTTCATATTCAACTCATCTTGTTTAAACATAATAATAAAATTGGCATTGTCTCGCACAAGCTGCTTAGGCACTCGCGAATATGTTTGCGCTAGGTAAAAGGAGTCGATATTTTTATGACGTCCCATGCTAAAGTACGATCTTATAACATCTTGTTTTTCGCATATAACATCTTCATAGATAAATATAGAGTTTGGTTTTGCATCGGACGGTTCCACAATATTACTGGAATCACTAAAGGCATAGTAGCCTAAACCTTTGATGGGTGCTAAAATTTTCCTAAAATACTCATATTTCGGTTGATACAGAGATTTCGAGTAAATATAGATATTTTTGAAACGTAGCCCAAGGCAGCGTGTAAGCAGCGAAATCATGACATTAGTTTTTCCACAATTGGATGGACCAATTAACAGGCTGCAAATAGAGGAAGGAAGTAGAGGACCGTGTCTCTTTATTATCTTCTTTTCAAATCCAAGTCCGAATTTTTCATCGAGATTGTCAATAGGAAGTTTTTGTTTAAGATCGATAACGCGCATCTTAAGAAAATTTGATATTTTATAGACAAATTTTCATAAAACTATAATTCAGATGCCGAGCGTCAAACGAAGTGGACGGTCCCACGTTTCCAATAAAAATGGACACGGTATTGTGAATTCGTTAATAAATAAATTACCATTCGAGGTACACATTCCCGGTTATCAATATTGCGGACCCGGAACAAAAGTAATAAAACGTGTAACAAAAGGTGATCCAGGCATTAATCCTTTGGATGCCGCATGCAAAAAATACGATTTAGCCTATTTACATAATAAAGACAACATAAGTGCGAGACATCGAGCTGATTACGAGCTCGAACAAAGTGCTTGGAAGAGAGTAAAATCGAAAGATTCCAGTTTAGGTGAAAAAACAGCAGCTTGGTTAGTTACAAACATTATGAAAGGAAAACAACGTTTTGGTGTGGGTGTACCATCATCATTATCAACAAAAAAAAAACATCTAGTCAAGGCACACGTCGTACAAAAAGGAAAGGTGTTAATAAAAATCGACATGTTCGGAAAGTCAGTTTCGGAACAGCTATTCGACAAGCAGTTCGAAAGGAATTATTAAAAGCCGGAAGTAAAAATGTGTTGGAAAAAAATGTCATGAATGCATCTACAATAGCTCTGTCGGCAGCACATAGATCGGTAAAAGCGGCAAGTGGCAAAAGGAAGGTTCGTACACCGAGAATAATACCGATTCCTAAAACTGGTGGAATATTACCATTAATACCAATTTTTGCCGGGTTATCAGCTTTGAGTTCATTAGCCTGTGGGGCAGCGGAAATTGTGAGCGCCATA
Organism: Diaprepes abbreviatus; assembly: GCA_034092305.1. Lineage (NCBI taxonomy): Eukaryota > Metazoa > Arthropoda > Insecta > Coleoptera > Curculionidae > Diaprepes > Diaprepes abbreviatus. The sequence goes on along the minus strand of JASJET010000032.1, from coordinate 8,527,315 downwards.
AAAGCTGTAAAAAAAAGCAGCGAAGATAAAACCGGTGCCGGCCTGTATTTAAAATCGAAGGGAAATGGTTTGTTTCTAAAGCCATATCGTAAAGGTATGGGATTATTTTTAAATCGTAGATCAAAAAACTAATTGAATCCCAACCTCGAAGACCACTATCTAACATCGATATTGAAAAATATGAGGGATCCATTACCTAGACAAGGTCCTCGACGTTACGAAGCAGCAATAGTGAATTTGGATAGTACGCGTGGTGCAGGGACTCATTGGGTAGCTTATAGAAAAAATAATTCTAAAGTAACATATTATGACAGCTTCGGCGATTTACCCCCACCGATCGAATTGGTACGATATCTACAAACGGGATCGGAACCATCAAAAATTATTTACTATACATACGATCGTCAACAAGATTTTGGAACAGTCTGGTGTGGACATATGTGCTTAGCTTCTTGTCGAATCATCACCGTAAAAGATGTCATGATCGCCACCATTAACACCGCAAATGGATCGCAATAACTATACTAAAATATTGCAATCACTGAAAGCATTTCATCTAGCAGGTGGATTAAGGAAAATGACCGTGAAACAGCTAGAAAACATGCCCAAGGAAGTAATGATTGCATTAGCCCCAAATGAAATTCCATTCGTTTGGAATAAGTTGCCCGAGCACCTCAAAAGCGATATCGATATATTAAAATATTAGTGCGGTTGCAAACATTATTTCAGCAGCAATTTAAACGAGGTTACGGCTGATGAAGATCTTACGGCTAGAAAAATATTTTATTGTTATTGCAAAATCAGCGATGTGCGCATAAAAGCAGAAAATAGCATGAAAACATCACTATCTAATGTAGTGAGAAAAGGTGTGAAGATGAATCTTTTTAAATGTTGCCGCTAAGAATAAAACCGAGATGTGTGATGTTTTAATGGTTAGTCATGTCTTATACGTTCACACTAACAGGACACTCGAGCGTCTTAAGCGCCGATTTTTATCCACCAGTCGAATTAAATAGAGAAAACAAATATGGTCTGGCATTGCTGGGATTTTACACATACAATTCAATTTTTAATGTGGACGAAAGCGACAATAAGTTTGCCTAAATGAAGGAGGGTTACACCACCGAGCCGATACAATTGCAGATTCCACCTGGGGTCTATGAAACAGATGAGATGGGTAAAGCTATGTCGGAGGCTTTCAGGATTTCAACTGAAGAAAAGCACGATGGAATCTTTTACTTGGTTGCTAATAATAATACGCTGAAATGTGAACTGAAATCCCAATATAATATAGATTTCCGGGTAAAGGCGAGTATCGGTAAAATGTTAGGATTTAATCATACAGTGTTAAAAAGAGACAAAAAGCACGAATCAACCGAGATGGTGGAAATAATGAAAGTACGCATCATACGCGTAGATTGTAATATAATTTCCGGAGCATATATGAATTCTGTGGAAGGTCATACCTTGTTCGAATTCGATATCGACGTGGAGCCCGGTTACAAAATCAGTAAAGAACCACTAAATAATATTTATATGGCGTTAATGCCGGCAGGACGTCGGTTTATCGACAACATTACTCTTCGCATCTTGGACGATAGCGGTGATCTAACAATTTTCAAGGCGAGAAAATAATCGTGAAATTGGAACTGATGAAACTTTCATAGAAATGGATTTTTGCTTCAATCGTCAATTGTGTATGCTGTCGACTAAGATGGGGGAACCGCCGAAAAATAATAAAAGTAAAAGAAGAGTTTACGTCAAGGTTAGTCGTCGTCGAGACTTTAGATCACAAACATCTCAACAGTTATCTGCCGAAGACTATAAATTTTTAAAATCAATCGGTCTTAAAGTGCGAAAATGATTTCCACCACCAGCGATAAAATAGAGGTTTTCTCCGAACGCATCTTGGACAATTCCATTATTAGTCTAGAAGAGCATACATATAAACCATACGGATCTCCATCATTCAACAATTCGCATGAAGTCCGTATCCCCATTAATTCTCAAGATATTATACTGGATATCGCCGAAAGTTACATATATATCGAAGGAAAATTTAAACCCATAGACGCAACGAAAAGATGTTTTTTTATCAAATAATGCCCTCGCATTTTTGTTCGATGAAATTCGCTACGAGATGGGAGATGAGCAGATCGCCGTGGTTCGTAAACCTGGAGTTACGACGACATTAAAAACCATGGTTTCATTCGGAAGTTTGCAACAAAGATCTATCATGATGTGCGGATGGGGTATCGACGAAGCAAACCAAGATATCGTAGATAACGTATTCTCCGGGAAATTACCCTTAAAATATCTTATGGGATTCGCCAAGGATTATGCAGAAGGTGTTTTCAAAGTAAAACAAGAGCTTATTATGATTACAGCTCGCACTTTTACCAATTGCTACGTCGACAAAGTAGAGGAAGAAATTAATATCGACAAAATCGAATGGAAAATTCGTCACATCATTCCAAACGACAAGCAAAAATTGAAAATACTGTCTCGCATTAATAAAGGTGGAAACAATGCCAGTATTCAAATGGCATATCGTAAATGGGATCTGTACGAATTACCAGCTTTAAGGCAAACATCTTCCGACATGTGGGCCTTGAGAACGAGTACAAGTCTGGAAAGACCGCGCTATATAATCGTCGGGTTTCAAGACAGCAATAATTGCGACAAGAAAGAAAAAAACGCAACCCAGTTTACCCACGCCGACGTATGCGACATTAGACTGTATCTGAATTCAACCGTTTATCCATACGAAAGATGGAATTTATATTTCGTCAAGAAATTGTACGCAGCAGCCTAATACAATTATGAAAACTTCCAAAGCAGCTTCTTTTTTTTTTTATATATTCTCGGGTCCGTCCTAAAGCCGGATGCACTGCGACCAGAGTAGGCCTATTGTGCTCACCCTAGACATTATAGCCACTCTGTCAACCTAGCCCCCTGGCTCAATCTGTACAGTCCTGCTAAAGAGTGATTGAGTATTTCTTCCGGTTCCAGTTTTACTGACCCGAAAGTTTGTTGTCTAAATCTCACCAGTGACTCACAGTCACATATGATATGCTTCACCGTTTCCTCGGCTTGTCCACACAGTCTGCAGCCGAGGTTTCCGTTATATAGATTCATTCTATTCAGATGTATTTTGACGGCCATGTGTCCCGTCATTATACCTGTAATAGTCCTTAATTGGTTTCTACTCATTTGTAGTAGTTTCTTTGCCAGTTTCGGGTCCGGATTCCCAATAAATAGCTTGCTGTGGTTTAAACCCTGTCTGGTCATCCAGTGGTTTTTATGTTCTCTTTTGATCCATTCTTTGACTGCTTCTCGTGCTGCACACTGCGGCACCCCAAAGGCCGGTTCTGGACCAATGTATTGAGATGCAGACCCTGCTCTAGCTAGTTCGTCAGCTTTTTCATTTCCATGTATGCCTTCGTGTCCTGGTACCCACTTTAACATAACTCTGTTGTCTTTTGTCAGAGTTTCCAGCTCGCTCTGACATTCCCAAACCAGCCTCGATGATACCTTTTGGCCCTTGAGGGCCCTTAGGGCTGCCTGGCTGTCCAAAGCAGCTACTACGGGCGCGAAATAAACAATCCGATGATAACGTTCGCAGAATATATGAAAAACCCCGCTTTTATTATCAATTGCAGTCATCAATCAGAGGCGATTAACTCATCGATAGTGGATGTGAAATTGGAGTTCCAAACGAGAAAGAATAAATTCCCCAAAAACTAAAGTGTACGCATTATTCACGACTCATTTTTTAGTTATAATGTATTAAACCGTTCGGTGACCAATAAATCTATATTTTAATGTATCGATTATATATAACACAAAATAATGTTAAAATATGGTACTTGAATCAATAAATTTGTAATGAGTGAAGTAGTAGTTTTATATTTATTTGAAACTCAACCAAAAGGTCGAAAAAGCCCGCTTCTTAAGAAAGGAGTATGGTAGATAATAGGGTTTTATTTAGTTGGAAAAAAAGCTTAGATAACACAAAAAAAATTTTTTAAGGCAAAATATGAAAACAACGATTTAGAAAATTTGTAGTAAAGTAACGGTTAGGACTAGGGAAAAAAGTTATGAAAAAAAATTATAGAGGAAATCGAGTACTATAAGCAAGCATTTTTCTCGATAGTAAAAACGTAAAAAAACAATTTTTTAAAAAAAAAATTGAAAAATGGTAAATGCGCGCTAAAGTTGAAGATTTAGAGCAAAACAATATTAAGAAATTAGAAAGAGAATTTTTTTCTACATATGGTAGTATTTTTCAAAATTCGGAAAGATGAAGTTTGAAGAAAAGGGTTATAGTAAGTTAGTACTTTGGATTTTTTAAAGCGCTGTAGCTCGGGAACCATTTAAGATAGAAAAAAAAAAAAGCACTTTGATAGCCCGAAATTTTGAGGAGAATGCGATGGTGTAATAAAATTGTTATTTTTTTTTTTCGAAAATGCTGAATACGCGCTAAAGTTGAAGATTTAGAGTAAAACGGTATTGGGAAATTAAAGAGAGAATTTTTTTCTACATATTGCAAAATTCGAAAAAATGAAATTTGAAAAGAAGGGTTACAGAAAGTTAGTACTATGAATTCTTTAAAGCGCTGTAGCTCGGGAACCGTTCAAGATAGAGAAAAAATAGAAGCAAGCACTTTAATTACCTAGAATTTTGAGAATACAATGGTGAAAAAAAATTTTTGAAAAATATGAAAATAAAGAAAATATGAACCAAAAAATTTCAAAAATTAATGGAAAGGAAGTTTGATCGCCGGACGGGGTTAACGGGAAGTTGTATGGGGCGGTTTTTTTTTCTAAGTGACTCCACTTCCCTTACCCACCCGCCGAGGAGGGCGGAAAAATCGATTTTTAATGGTTTCAGAGCGATTGCGCGGCTCCTTCACCATTTTTTCGCAATTTCTGAAATACCGATATTTTAATTTGCGGTGACAGAAGTATGGAAATTTTTTTTTTTGGATTCTGGAGAAAATTCCCCCAATATAAGTATTTTTCCAACTTTTTATCATTAACGGTTACGATGCCAGAGCCCACCCAAATTTTTTTTATATTAGTGAATCGGGAAAAATAGTGTGATATACCTTGCCCGAAAATAATTAAAATATATGCATAATTTGCATTTTTTGTAAATATGTAGCAAAGTAATGGTTAGAAATATCAAAAAAAATTATTTGAAAAAAAATGTAGAGGAAGTTTAGTACTATTTGCTAGAAAAGTGAAGGGGGGTAGTTTATGTCTATAACAGAGATACGGTGAGTTATAAAATCATATTATTCTCAAACATATATATACTGCATATATGCACTCCACCTTACCCCCTCCAACTTTTTGAATGTATATAGAGGCCGGTATTAGAATTATTTCATCATTACACATTCGAACGTCAGGATGGAAGATACACCGAAGAAAATTATTGGTATTGCCAGGCCATTCGTGCCCGGCAAGCTATGTAAGTGTGAAGAGTGCGAGGGTACCGCACCAGGAGCAGCACCTTCGGCACCACCCGCAACACCGACACCACTAGCGATGGCGACACCACCAGTACGGCTTTGGCAGCCCGAGCTCGTGATACAGCCAATGAGAAGACCAAGGGCTGCACCTAGGTCGGTGTTAATATCGTTGGGTATTACTCCACGGTAGGCACCCGACTCTCCCCCCAGGCCCTTTTTGGGCCACAAAAACGGTCCTTTTCAGGACCACATTATATTTTGATCGTAATTTAGTAATCGTCACTTATGGGGCGAGATATTCGTTTAACGACGATTTGTCTCGTAGCTTAAATGCCAAGTTATATGCTTGAGAACCTATGAAAATGTTAACAGTCCAAACAAGGTCTATATTAATTTTTTTTTTGTAATTTTTTCTTCACAAAATGTTAAGAATTAGTCTTATTGTCTAAACAAAAAAAAACACAAATCTAATTCCTTATTTAAAGTTTTTGGAAAAATCAATAATTCTATAAGCTCTCACCAATACACAACATTTAGAATCCGTTGGTGGGGTGGGGGTAGTTCTATATATATGAGACTGGGCCAGTTACACAGTCATATATACATCAACTCTCATACGATGAACATGGAGGAAGAAAAACCCGCCAGCAGAGGCTCATCTTTCTTTAGCGATGACACCGTCGCCGGCAACGTTGGAGACCTGCAGGACTTCGACGACGAAGAGGTGGATTTCGATTGACGTCCTACGTTGGGACGACTTGGATGAGCCGATTCCGCTGCTGTATGACCACGATCCGGGTCTCGTGGAATTAAACGATGCAGGCGATTGGGTCATACAAAGACTCGAAACTCCGTCGCCGCAGCCAGAGCCGAACTCGACGGAAGATGCGGTGCTGGAAATTCCAGCATCACCGACATCCGACGATCCGCACGCCCCTTCCGATTCGTCAAGCTGGTGGTCGACCAGCGAGGATGGGGCAACATAAGCCCCACACTCTCCATGGCCCTTTTTAAGGGCACACAAAATACTTTGATCGTAGTTTTAGCACATATTAGTACTTTGTTACTAATATTGTATATATAGAATATTCAATATTAGATACAAAGTATTAAAAGTTTAGGTGCTGGTGGAACCCAGCAAAATCGTTCGTTCGTATTTGAGACCACAAATAACTTTTGGTTTCAATACGTAATACGACATTTGTTTTCACCCCCCACCACTAATTTGTCTCTATATATACGACCACCAATACTTATTACAATCATTTCAGTTCAACATGTCTGACACTGAACAGCAACCCATCCAATGCCCTGTGGTAGATTCTACCACAGATGGTTGTCTTGAGTGAGAGTTGGACGATCCCAGATGGGAAGAACTTTGGCGGTTCATAGTCGACTCCACAACAGAATAAAGAGTCGCATGTTTTTGCAACAAAACGGTCCTTTTCAGGACTACAAAATACTTTGATCGTAGTTTTAGTTGGTTATAATACTTTGTAACCAATATTTTATGTTTTTTTTTTCATAAAAACATACAATATTGAGATGCAAAGTATTAGAAGTTCTGGCGACAGAACCTTAACTTCTTAAACCGAACCATGTTTTAGCATACTTGTAAATATTATCAAAAAATATTTATAATTATTGCTATTGCGTAGTTTTAGTGGATTATTTACTCTTTTTTATTACCTAAAATTATGTGCGAAAGGTCCTATATGAAATAACACACAAAAAATATATTTTCAAGTCATTTTTATTCTCTTTATAAAATATAAAAATCTGATCAAAGACTTTTTTCTATTAACTACAAAATATATATATTTACAAACCTAATACTATAAATTAAAAGCTAATACTTACAACTACCTAACACCTACTACATAATTTATTAAAGTCCTCTAATTGTCTTTTATATCGCACACATTCCATCTTTTTTAACTCTAATTGTCTTTCCAGTTCTAAAATATCACTCTTACACGCACTCACTTTTTTCAATAAGTTTTTTTTCATTCGATAAATGTCCGATAGTTTGCTCTTCTGCGAGTTGGTGAAGTCTTCAACCCACTCCGATTGAGATGTCTCGGAACATATTAAAGAAGAAGAAGCGGTTTCGTTTGGTGAAGACGACGACGACGACGACGAAGCAGCGGAAACTTCATCGCCTTCAAAAATCGCTTAAACCGCTTCTTCATAGGTTTCCGGCATCCCAATATCGGCGACAGTGGCGCTGGGGAAGACTTTACCTCCAACACTACTTCCTGCTCTACGCTGGCCGGTGTTGGTGGCGTTGGTGGTGTTGGTCCATCGGGGCCATCGATCACTTCCACTTCTACGGACAACGGCTCTTGCGGCGCTCTTTTCAGGAAGTCGGGTAATGGAACAGGGCTGGAGGGACGCTTAAAGTTAAACTTCTTCTTTCCTTGCCCCATACCTTTAATCGCCGAGTAAAAGGTTTTTTTATCGGCGATTTCCGACTTCCGCATAGTCAAAAGCTTCTTTAACTTGGAAGCTTTCGGAGAAGATTCCTTGTTAGGCCGCGATGCTTTTCGCACAACCACATCACTAATTACGTTGATCTTCGGCTCCTTCTCCTCCGTCCAACATTCAAGGAATTGCGCAGCCGACTGCACTAACTCTTCGTTGCGACCATCATTCAAGGCTTTGTCTTCGGCATCCTCTTGCTCCCTGCCGTTCCAATTTTCGAATACCCCCGGACTCAACACTTCGAAGCCACTGTTGTTTTCCAACATGCCTTGTTGTGATCCGCAGCTCACGTCAAGAGCATCCAAATGAGACCTTACACTTGATGACATCTTCGATACTACAACTCACACTATAACTTTATCTTACTACTGCACTGTTTGGTGTTCTGACGAACTGTGAAGAGCTCGAGCCAGCAAGTCTGCTTTTATGCCCACTACACCACCTTTATTCCTTTTGTTCGATGCATTAAGTATATATTTAAACTTGTTAGATGCAAGGCAAAGACCAAGGCCGACGTAACCGGCAATACCAGGGTCGTTTTCAAGGTTGTAATTTTCATGGATTTTTTTTGTCCCTGTCAAGGTTATTTTAAAGAAACATATAAATATAGTACTAAACTTGTCAGATGCAAGGCCAAGGCCAAGGTCAAAGTACCCGTCAATGCCAGGGTCGTTTTCGAGGTTGTAATTTTCAAGGATTTTTTTTGGTCCTGTCAAGATTATTTTAAAAAGTAATACATAAATAGAGCACAGCGATTGAAAAGTATAACATATTCAAACATCATGTTGCCAACTGATGAACAACCTAGTGAAGCAGCCAAAATATACAGTCATATATCAAAAGCTTTTTATTTAACTTGTCATCATTGTAAAAGACTAGGTATCTGCTGGCGAAATGATCTTACGTACGACTTCAACTACATTAACCTTTTCAGGGTTAAATTTGTACAATGCGGCTTGTGTGGACTAGTTTATTACCAGTTCAAGGACATTAATGAAGTGCCATCCAGAGAAGAAATTGGGTCATAGAAGAAGCTTACCTGTACAGAAGAAATTAACATATATTTTATTTCTTAATTTTTTAATTTTTTTGTTTGTTATATTTTTTTATTTTTTAATAATAAAAAGTAAACTCAATCTTTTGTTATATTTTAATTTTTTTCCAATAAAACAATAGTAAAATGAATCTGTATACGTATTTATTAAACATCACCTAAAATACGTTTTGCAATCCATATTTTTCTGCAGAGTCCGTTTATTAATGAAATAGAACCATATATTAGGGTGAAATCTAATGTTTTCAAATCAGTCTCACATAACAATGTCAGAAGTAAACACTATTGATAAGTTCGGTCGCAAAAGAAAATTTAAGGATTTTAACTTTATGTGAGGTCCTTCAGGAATAGGTTTTAAACTTACTCCTAATGGAGATTACGACATGGGAAGCAAAAGATTGTGCTATTTAGCAGAACCTCTTGAAGGAGACGATGCGACCACACGAAATTATGTTGATAATAACCTTGCTCAGTGTGTGCAAGATACGCAGAAAGCTTTACATGACTCAACAATTGTTATTAAAGATATATTCAGAAACCAACTTGAAGGTTACGTACGCAAGAAATTAATTGAAACCGGTCAAGAACTTAGAGGATACATTGATGATACTGTTATTGCAATATATGAACTTAGGCAAGACGAACTGCGTGATGAACTTAACTCTAGAATGTTGAAAATTAAAAAGACTCTGGAAGATCTTGTCAACAAAACTGTTTCACATTAAACATTTGCTCATAGACCTGTGCGTTTAATTTACTGTTAGACAAATTTTTCAACAATAACTTTTACAGTTTGTTATTTGTCGACACTTCATTATATTTATAATCTTAAAATAAAGGTTCAATAAAAAGCAATCAAGTAATGAATACATGTTTTTTATTTAAAAAAAAAACACAATACTATCGTTAAATATTAATGTTATATGTTCAATAGAAATAATAAAAACAATACAAATAATGAAACATGGATTTTCCAGATTACGTGCTGTCCTGACTTAGAAATGATTCCAACACGGTGACTAAATTTGCTAAGTTTTCTGCCGGGTCTGTTTTGTGAAAATCTATGTCTGCATGCCCCCAAGGTAGAGTTTTGGTTGAATTGGGAATTACATAACGTTTGTCATCGCTATGTGGCAATGCTACTTTATTTATTATGTTGGTATAAATGTTATGTAATTCACTTCTAAATATTTTCATCTTTCTTAATGTCAAACCACCCCGTTCAACAATTCTTTGGTAGTCTTCCTGATGAAGGTCTTTCTCGATAACACATTTTTTGATACCTTTGGCTTTTTTTAATTCATTATTAATGGACTTTACATAATAAGCCTTCGCGCCGGTACCATAAAAACTTATTATCGGATCACCAGGAAACTCATCTTTCATTCTACCAACTACAGAATTACTTTTAATTATGTTGAAATTATTAATTTCGGGGTAATTTGATGTATCAAATTTTTCGGGGTTTTCTGATATAGTTTGATAAAAGTTTTCCGTATACACTTTTAATATAAGCGAGTCAGTATCGGTGTAAAGTAACGAAGCATCATCGCCAAACTTGGATTTAATAAAATTATAATAAAAATCGTATATTCCAGTCTTTGATATATCTAATATGGAAAATCCGATTTTAAATTGGTTTATTGTACAATATTTTAACTTTTTTCATATGTATAGCAACAAAGTTCTCGGTAAATATCGAGCTACTATTGAAATTGGGGCGGGATATTAGTGCTCTAGCTCCATTTCTGCCTACACTGTTATCCCAATGTGTTACTAATTTTATACCCTTTCGATTTTCCACATTTTCCATAGTTTTACCAAAAATCGCGTTATTTTTTAATTTAAAAGTGTCCTTCGCCCATTTTGTGGTGGCCTTGTTACGTAAATTGGTATTAAAATCAATATACGATTTTAGCCATTTTGATTGCTTAAACTGTAATACTCGATGGGTTTGCATTACCACTAAGCCGTTGGCGATGGCTTGTTTTAAAGTTCTATAGTGTACAATGTATTTTTTTTATCTTGTACATTAGGAATTAATTTCGGCAATTTGGCGTTTTCTGTTGGCGGTATGATATTTTCTACTAGAAATGGAAGATCAGAATGTGCATCATGCAACTCAGTCGGATAATGCACATCCACTTCCAAAACGTAGCCATGTAAACTATCATCACCAACAGCCATAATATTTAAATCCAGAATTTCGCGCTCGCTTAACCATCGAAAACCACCATATGGTAATGCTTGTGACATACTATGACCATATAGATTTGTAGCATCAAGGTATGTTATAAATGAAGAAGGTTTTGTTGGGTCATAGTCTGGTAAAAAATAATATTAGCGATGTGCTTCCTTTCTGTACACTGGCTTATGCCGCCGCGAATACCTTTTTTTAAAAAAATGTATCATGTCTATATCAGTTAAGAGCTCTAGCTCTACCTTAGTCATACGCAGCATGCAATCAAATGATAAACTTGGAAGGGTATAGTAATGTGCTGGATCCAGTTTATCGAATTTTAAACAATTATTCCGAAATTGCTCAAAAACATCACACAATAGCAACACATCTGATTTTAAATACACGTCCAATAGTCCCCCAAAGTTTTACACCCAAACAAGCGTCATACTTCTTTTGCTCTTCTATAGCTTTCATCGCTAATATGTTCTTCCCGTAAATTATCATAAAATTGATCTTTACTTGGAAGACATGTATTTTCCATTTTTTCTATAGAGTCAATAAAGCTATAGGGAAAAACACCCTTTTGACGCATCAAATTAAATTGGTTGATATTTGTAAAATGTTTCCGCGTTTCAATAAAATCGTCGTCGTTTAAACCGCTGCCTAAATTTTCCAAAGACGTTGACAGAAATTTAAAACTGTCAATAAATCGCAACTTTAAATATTTCCTCTTGACTTTTCCACATTTATTATCAAAATAGTCGTGCACATAAATGCTTTTGGTAAATGATATGTACTTTTTCTTACTTTGAGCCAAAACACCAATTTTATCCCCATATTTACATAACTCTTTTATAAATTAATGGCTGTCGTAGCCGCTTAAGTTATGTAATATGATAGGGATAAAAGAGGGTAATTTATAATTTAAATTACCAACGGAATGTGCAGCACCAAATCTTTTTGCACCAGTTATGTGACAGTGGTCTGGTACTTTAATCTCACCCTCTTCAAAAGGGCCTTCACATATACCACATATTTTAGCATCATTAAACTCCTTTTTTTCTTCAGGCGTTAACGGTTTCATATACTTAATGTCTTTTAAATATGTGTTATATAGAGCCCTTAAATCACACTCGATACGATCCACAAAGACTTGAGCTGCATTATACCCACGAAATAGCTCAAATTTCGAAAGTGAGTCGTCAAAAGAGCATTTAATTAAATAAGCAAAAGAATATGGTTCATGTTTAAAACTTTTTACAGTTTCAACGGGTTTTAAAACAAATTCGAAATCTGCATAAACCACGAATGGAACGCGCATTTGCTTTTCTATACCTTCGAATTTTAAAATATTTTCCAGCACACTCTTTCCAAATTTATCGATTTTTAAATCCACTGAGGGTGTTTGCGTGAAAATGTGGTTACAATCGTAGCTTTGATGTAAAGTTAAAGCTGACGGTGTACTAAAATAAATGAGGAAACCATCACAGAAATATATTTTATGTTGTTGACAACTAATTTGACTTGAAACTAAACGTGATAAATCCCATATCCAACAATAATGACTCTTTGAACAAGTGGTATCACAAAAATGTTCACCGCCATCTTTACTACTACAGTCTTTTGTAATTAACAATAAATTTACATGTCTATCCAACATTTTTGATGCATACCTCAGTGGACCAATAACTTCATGTATTAGTTCATTATTTTCATATTTAGATTCCAGACCGTATACGTTAATTTATATGTTGTTCATTTCCTCAAATTTTTTAATGTCACATAATTTTACTGGAAAATCCATACCAGTTAAATTTAGCACTCTAGAAAAATGGGGGTAGGATGTCTTCTGTGAAGGCTCTGCTGTTGGAGGAAGCAATGCTGATGTTACAGCCCACGCAAAACAAAATTCGTCCTGATTAATCACATTGACGACAGCTCCTTTCTTTTCAATAGAATACGGCAACTTGATGTATGATGAGCCACCCATAGGCATATACTTGTTGATACTAACTTCCAAGTATAAAATTCGCACAAGAGCCCATCCTATAACAAGAGAAATAATATATATAAATCAGTTTAATATATCGGGTTTTGATTTTTTCATACCTGAATCTTTCTCCTGGAACTCTGTCGCCTGCGTTTTTATTAATTCGGTGAAAGAATGGTAAACGGCATCCAATCACTTTCTACACTAATTGTTTGATTAGCAGTGTTGAAGGATTTTTCACTGAATATTTCTTGTGATGGAAGCATGTACTCGCCAATAGCTGTCATGTTAACTTTTAAAGCATGATGCACACGTAATAAATTATTAACAAGTTCCACCACCTTGGATTTAATGTCTGCAAAGAACATTACGTAATCGGAATGCTCCATATCACTGCTAACCCGATAGGTTGCAATTCTCCTTTTGAAGGCACATTCAACGAGTTGCACACCATGACATACCGGCAAACATGATTAATTTTTTATATTGTTGTGTTCGTTTATGCGCTGACATATGATTTATTGGAACATCTACATTACATGTAGCGTAATTAATTACCAGAATTGTCGATGTATATTCTTCAATTCGGAGCCGTTTTCCTCCAGGCACTTCATTAAATCTCGCCGCACACGATTCTCTTTTATGACGTCTCATATTATAACTATTAGTAAACTTAGAACCGCAATTTTCACAAACATATGCCATGATTTGTCAAATATTAACACATATACTACCAATACAAGTCAGAGACAACTGATGAATAAAACTGCCCCATACCTTATATAAAACCATTCAAGGTCACCCCAAACCACGTAACATATCTTCACGGTCACGCACCTAAGGTCGTCTCGACCAAGGTCAAGGTCACACACGCAACCTTGAACATAAGGTCAAGACCAAGGACAAAGCACACGTGCACTTTCAAGGTCAATCACAAGGACATGTGGGCGGGGTCAAAGAGGGGTGGGGCAAGATCAGGGTCAAGGTCGAGGAGTGGGGGGATGGAGAGGATCGGGTTATGTTCACTACTCGTATATATTGTTTTATTGCGTCCGGTAAATTATGGCATAAAAATCGGGCGGGATTAAGATAATACACATGTGCATGTCAATCAAAATTGGCAACTAACCAAATAGTTGACAAAATTATCAGAAGATGTATTCCCTCAGATGGGTGCACACAAGATAATACAGCTGTGCAAAATCCTCACTCAACTGACATGATTTGAGCTAACTAATATTGCAGCATTGACACTACGAAACTCTGAATAATTTATTGAAGCTGTTAAATGTACCACAAAGTACGATTCTGAAAAAGATATTTATCTCCGACTTGCGATGAATATCCACTAAATCAGTGTTCTGATATAACTATCACACATGTTTATAGGAAAAATATTTATTATTTTTCTGTCGCCTTTGCTGAAGCAGAAGCTAGCAATAAAACTTTAATTCGCGTTGTTAAATCAAATTGGAGGTTTGAGGTTTTATCACAAGCCGCGAATAATCTGAAAATTAATAAAATTACAAAGTAACTGTCATTTCATTAACTAGTGACTTAAAGATATGATGACGCAATTTAATAAATCCTGCTGATAATGCTATTTAAAAAATCTAACAGAAAATAAAGATTCCATAATAACTTTGTAGAGTTTTTTTACTCCAGAGTCATATTATTAAAACAAAAACGTTCTAGAAGATTGTGAAGAATGCCTTTACATGTTAATAATATGAATTCTTAAGAAAAGGGCGCTAATGAAGAATTTAACAAAGTTGTATCTTTGGCTGAACATATTCTATAAAAAAACCCTTTAAAATGTGGGTATAAGAGGCAAGAAAGGTAGAACAGAAGCAGTTTTATTTAGTTTCGATAGTCAGGCACATATAAATATTCTATTTAATGTAAGAGACAATTTTTTTCCAATAAAAAATAGCTACTTGCGCGTAAAAGCAAATTCATTAACTAATATGGTGGAGCACAAAATATTAAGAGAACATTCCCATCGTTGTAGAGTAAAAGATCCGCCATCAATAACATTCGCTCGCCTTAGAAAACACTTTGCCACTCTTACTCAATTTTCATTCAGTGATGAAATCCAACAACTGGTAACATGTATGAGCCATACTCCAGCAATACTTAGAAATTTAGATTGTTATGATTTCACTCTTCTTATATTCATCCACTATTAAATTACAACTAACTCCTAGCTCATAATCTACCTACTTATATACAGTTATACAACATACTAGAATAAAAAGTCTAGAATCTCCTTAGAAAAATTCCTAACAAAAGTTTCTAGATTGCATTTCTATAAATAAGGGGGTAGTATTCAGGTGGTTGTCGTTATACTACCTCCCTCCTAATTCTAATCATCCCGATCAGTTTCGATACTTCCGTGGAATGGCTTTCCCTTGTTCTTGGGACTTCATTGGATTCCAAGTTGATTCAACTTAGGTGATTTGCCTTTCTTCCTCTGTGGATTCCATAACCAAATTCTGTCACCTTGCTGAAACCATTCCGGGTTTGCCTTGATGTCAGATTTTGTCTTCATTCTGTTTGTTGCCAGATCCATGCTTTCTCTGACTAATTCTAGAACTTCTTGCAACTTCTCTTATAAGGCATCCACCCAGTCTTTGACCTCCAAAGTAATCTAAGATCATTTTTGAGAAGTAGCTTCGTAAATTGCAGATCAGTAAACTATTAAGAAGATTAGCAAATATTTGTTCCAATCTTTCTTATATCTATTCACAACTTTTGAGAGATACTCTTGAATGGTTTTATTAAAAAAGCTTAGATTCAAATTACGTCCATGGCCAGAATGTAGCTCCAAAGGAATTACAAATCGGTTGAACACATTGTTGACTAAGACTTCAGCTACTGTTAAAGATAGCAAATACCTCAAGCCATTTACTGAAACAGTTAATAGCAAACAAGATTTATTTTTTGCCTATATCTGTTTCTGGAAAGGATTCAGGTTTATCAATAGCCATCCGTTCAAAAGATACTTCAGCATTATATTTCTTTACTTGTACCTTAGATCTTGTGCTTGAACCTTGGCTGACTGCACATTTAGAATACTATCTATACCATAATTTTACGTCTTGATAATAATTAACCCAGCAAAATCTTTCTTGAAGTTTGTCTGAGGTATTGTTAACTCCTAAATGAACATCAGATTTTCCATTGTGAATTTCTTCTAAAACGACTGTAACTTTGTTTCTAGGTACACTTGAGTTTAGATTTCCTTGCCATTGGTACGTTTCCAGGATCTCTTTAGTAAAGGGTTTTCAATCAATAGTGATCCCACTGAACCCAAAGTGCCTCAAATGTAAGTCATTGGCCTATAACTTTCTAATTAGGACCCCTTTCATTAGTTTCTTTAAGTTGAAGAAATGTCACCAGATCGTTGTGTTCAAGTTGATCTTTTCTCATCTGAGCTGTACTCTGGACCAACAACAAAAGTGACTGAATACGAAACACTTCACTTTGTTTTATTTTGCTACAGTACTTGCGTTTTTCGTTACACGGCCTTCTTAACAGGGCATCTGAGTTATTATGCAATTTTTCTGGTCTATGTTTGATTTTAAAATATTACTGTAGTAGTTTTTCAAGCTATCTCACTATTTGTCTTTTAGGTTGCTTCATATTTAGGAGCCATTTAAGAGCTGCGTGGTCTGTCCTAATCAAAAATTCCTGTCCACATAAATATTTATGGAAATGTTGGACAGCTTTGGTCCTGACGATTAGTTCTTTCTCGTGGCACAATAATTTCTTTCCAGTTTTAAATGCACTTCGCTCAAATATTCAATAACTCGTCCTTGGCCATCCTAAATCTGAGACAATACAGCTTCTACCACTTTGTTGCTGGCATCAATATCCAACATGACTTTTTCATGATCTTGTTGATAGACTAAAATTGAACTGGAATATAACGCAGCCTTGCTTATCGATATCAGAAGTTCATTAATAAAGAATTTTTTCTTCAATAAGTTTATGTAAGGGTGAAGCAATATTGGCAACACCTTCTATGAATATTCTATAGCATGTGTATAACCGTATAAAACTTCTCCATTTATGTTGGTCATGTGGTTGACGCCTATCTTTTCTTATTTGCTTTTTTCCTTCATTGTGGAGTACTACATGCCCAGGAAATTTAACTTTTTCTTCAAATGGTAAGCACTTTTTGAGGTTAAATCGATGGTTGGCGTTTGGCGTTTTCAATTCTTGCAAAAACTCCCCGTAGATTATGTAATGTTTTTCCCATTACCATGACATCATAGACTTATTTTCCATGTAAGACCTCGCAGTTCTATTTGGCATAACATCATAGAGATCTGTGCCAATGAAAAAAGCAGTCTTTCCCGTATCTTTATTTTTAATGCCTACTTGCCAATAATATCCACTTATTAGATCTAGTGTGGAAAACCATTTTGATCCAACCAACGCTGAGTCTTTCTTAGTAACGTCTTTGAACGTTCTGTAGTCAAAACAAAATCTAGTTGTTCCACCCTTTTTAGCTACCAATATTATAAGAGAGAACCAAGGACTAGATGATTCTTCTATGGTCCCCTCATTCATAATTTTGTCTACATAGAACTCCACATCCTGGCATTGGGCTATGGGATGTCTTCTGGATGGCTGCCGTATTGGTTGCGCACTGGCAGAATTTCTATCTATCTGCTATCTAGTTGTTCCACCCTTTTTAGCTACCAATATTATAAGAGATAACCAAGGACTAGATGATTCTTCTATGGTCCCCTCATTCATAATTTTGTCTACATAGAACTCCACATCCTGGCATTGGGCTATGGGATGTCTTCTGGATGGCTGCCGTATTGGTTGCGCACTGGCAGAATTTATATCATGCTAGATGATGTTCGTCATACGTGTATTACTATTTTTTTGCTTCAAAAGCATCATTTTGTCTCCTTATAAACGTCTTAGCTTCTTCAAATTCTTGAGACGGAAGATGTTTTGAATTTGTCTGAAGTTCTTCTATAAGTTCGTTATATCACGACTTTCATATAAATTTGCCAAGTTGTTTACATTATACCACACATTTAATTGGCTCGTATAATGCTACTTCGTCTTCTTTAATAATTTTGACATAGGAAGAATATTCATTACTCCTATTAATATGATGTTATTTGAATTGTCTATTGCCTTCGGTACTAGATATCTACAGGGCTGGTTGAGGTGTTATACCAATTCGACGTAGCTGCCAGAACTCCTGTCCAATATTTCGTAAACGATCTTTTCCATGCTTCCCTTTATTTTGGTTTTCTTGCTAGGCAACGTCTCTGATTAGCTCGGTATTGTATTTCATAGATAGAATAAATTCTTTGGTGCTAAACTTTAGGATGATAAGTTTGTTGTTGAAGGAAAATCCATACTAACGAATCAGGTCTCTAGCCAAAAAAAGCTCATCTTCTATATCAGCAACTAACACCAAATAGTTTAATTTTAGCCTTCCAAGTTGAAGCTCCACAAACTTCTCTCCAATCACATCTACTTCTAGAGTTACAGTTCCCATTGTTGAACTTCTGGACAAGGTAAGATTTTAATTTTACCACAAGGTTTGACTTTATCAGAGGTTTTGCTTCACCAGTATCAACAGTTATGATATAAGGCGTAACATTGACATCCTTCAATTATAAGACTATTGACGGTCTTTCTTAGGCTATGAATAAAAATGACTCAGGGAGCATTCTCGATATTGGTCAACACTTTGGTCCACATATTTAGCTTTCTATCTGGTTTCTTCTATAGTGTAAAGTATCGCTTTTTGTATTTGGATCCTTAAAGATTTCATATAACATTTTCTCCACTATCTGACTCAAAAAATCCTTGATTTCTTTTCTGGAAACCGCTCTTATTTTTGGTCTTGACAAATTATAGGCTCCTTCTATTTCCAAAGCCATGCCCAAGGCTTTACTTCAATAACCAAACTTGCTTATACGCAACATATGCTCTATTTGTTGAGTTGTAGAAATGGTTTGCAAGAACTCCAGTGCTGATTCACGAAGTGCAATTACTGATAAAGTATCCATCTCTTCGTATTTTCAATTATTTATTGTAGCGGCATATTCAATTGGTATCTGCACATTATTCAAGATCGTCGTAAATTGTGTGTTCGATGTTCTGTCCAGTATTTAGGAGAGCCCATGCTTCTTTATTTTATTGGTTTCTGTATGAAGGTTATTCATTTTAGATTCTCTCCTGTCTACGACTTCTTTCACTTCTTGTCACACTTTTCCTGTGTCTTGTTCCATAATTGATTCAATACTACTAACTTCTTAGCGTACTTCTCTCATGTCTTGTCACACTTAAATTCTCTCCTTCTTAAACTTTTGCGTTTATTTAATTCTTTGACAATGGTCCCTTTTATCCATTAGCAAAGTTTATATTGATCTTTTTTTTTTCTTTCGGTGACGTGATTCTTCTTGTTGTTTTTTTTTGGCAGCATTCTTCTTCTTCATTTTAGTCTTTAGAGCGACGTTCTTCTATATATTCCATTTCGGCTGTTTGTTGTCAAGTATTTACCATATAAACTTCTAGGATATTGTTGAAAACCCGTTTCTAAACTTCTTTCTTGATATTAAATTTGATAGTGAAGTTCGTCTTCGCTAGCTCTTCTAGTTTCTAAATAGAATGTTCTAGAACTATGTCGAAAATTCGGTTCTAAGCGTCTTTCTTAATGACAAATTCGATGATGAAATCAGTTTTCCGCTATCTTTTAGTGTCCAAAGAGAATGTTCTAAAACTTTGTCGAAAATTCGGTTCCAAACTTGTTTTTTCGATGGTGAAGTCACTTTTTCGCTATCTTCTAGTTTCTAAATAGAATGATTTAAAATTTTGTCGAAAATTCGGTACTGAGCTGCTTTCTTTATGACAAATTCGATGGTGAAGTCAGTTTTTTACTATATCCTTTAGTGTCCAAATAGAATGTTCCAGAAATATGTCGAAAATTCGGTTCTATGTTTTTTTCTTGAGGACATATTTAATGGTGTAGACAGTTTCTCGACATATTCTCTAGTTTCCAAGTAAATGTTCTTGATTATAAATTCTACAGTAAAGTCAGTTTCTCGCTACCTCTTCTCAGGTTCCAAATGGAATGTTGTAGAACTTCGTCGAAAATTCAAATCTAGGCTTCGTTCTAGATGACAAATCCGATGGTAAATTCGGTTTTTCGCTATATTTTGATTCAAAATAGAATGTTTAAGAACTTTATCTAAAATTAATTTTATCATCATATTTCATGACAAATCCGATAGTTAAGCCTGTTTTTTTTATCTCTTCTGTTTTACAAATAGAATTTTCCGGAAATTCGGTGATAATCTTTACTTCTGACACCAGTTCTTACGATTTTACCCTGTTTATATTGACTCACTCTGCTCGAAAAATCACACTACTGTTCACTTCAACACTAATAACTACTTGTTTACACTTTTATTATTAAATTTTAACTCTTAATTCATATTCTCTCTACTTATATACACCTGTACATTTTAGAATAAAAGTGTAGAATCTCCCTACACAATGACTAATAAAAGTTTCTAGATTGTATTTCTATAAGGAACAGGATTAGTACTCAGGTAGTCCTCACTACAATATAGACTTCCAGATGATGGCAGCCAAAGTTTTCAAGCTATGAATCATATTGAAAAAGGTGTACTTGATGAATTTAAAAGTAAAACTGTCGATGAAGTTAATGTTGCCATGGAAGAAAACTTGTTAGATAGTAACAACGATGAAAGTGATGCTGAAGGCGATATTGTTGAAAACATATTACCAAATCTTGATGATCCAGTTCTATCCACATCTCCTGATGTTCTTGCTACGTCTGCTCTAAATTTAAACCAAGGAAAACCTCATAATCCATTTCCTGAGACACCTGCGCAAAAAAAGTGAAAGAAGAATTTTTCAAATTGGCGAGAATGTGAAAATCAAAAATATATTAAGTTGATGGAAAATAAAGACAACCAAAATAAAAGTGTTTATGCAGAATGAATACAAGAAAAAAAAGTAATAGTTTTAACATTTATTCCATATTTTCTAAAAGAAAAGAACAGATTTTTTAATGTTTTTTATAACTTTATATTTCTTATTTGTGTCAACATAACTCATTAATTATTTTAATAGCATTTTTGATGATTAGTTATTAAACACTATATTTATTTAATTTTTGAGTAGTAAGCGCAAAGCTGATTGTATGATTATAAGTAGGTATTGTCTCTAAAGAAGGTATCGTTCCTTGAATATTGAGCAAAAATACCCGTAAAAAATGTATAAAATCTACCATTCTAATTCACTAAAGTTATCTAATTTTAAACCCTACTAATTTGACAACGAAAGCTTTAAATTGACACATGCAACACTAACCCAGTCAAATTTTGAATATGTTCATCACAGACTAGAAATATAGAAGTTTTTCCGAGAAGAGCCTATGATGAGGAAATACTGATTGGTATTAATGAAAACTTTTACTCAATTCCGTAAAAACACCCCTCTATTTAACAGTTCCAAGATTTTTCCCCTCGTTTTTTATTGCAACTGAAACACGAAATTATTGGTGATATTTACGATGCAAACTGGCTAACTGCAGTTCTCACTTTTATGACAGCTAAATAAGGTCTAAATTTTTAAACTTTTTAGTGAATCCGGAAGTATATCAGCCAGATTCAATAAGAAGATTTAAAACTTATACCCGACCTAGTTGCCATGAAAATTAAATCTTATAGTCGATCAATTTTGTTTTGCTTACGATCAACAAATAAATGATTATAGAGGGATATTAAGGATAAGAACCTGGCAATAAAGCCTTGAAGTATGTAAGAGAAATAGTTCTATCTCGAAAATAAATAAATTTCTCCATTTTTGCCGGTTCAGTAATAAAAAAAAATGATTTACTTATGCCTATATTTTTAGGGTTTAAAGTTTGCTTGGCTTATTGCTGCTCTTGTCAGTTTAAGCCCTCTGCTGTCAATGTTTTATTTCTTAATGCTTTATTATATTTGACTAAAATGTCAATATGTATGTCACGCCGATCTATTTTGTTATAATACAAACAAGAATGTTCACCGTTCACTTGTAGACCTCCTCTTCATCTACAGGGTGTATCGTTCTAAATGAGCCACCCATTAACTCTTTTGATAGCGGTTCTAAAGAATTTTATACAAATTTTAAAGAAAAACAATGAAACATGAGATTTTGGATATATGACATAAAATTTAAATTTTTTAATTGAACACCCTCTATATTATTATCTGATTTGAGGTATTTAAACTTTGTCGAAGCTGAACATGCACCCATAAATTTAAAATCTAAGGTTTGATTGTTTCTCTTTTATCTTTGTAAAAAATTCCTTAGATATACTACGATTACATCTTCATGAAGCTTATTAAATAAATGAGTTAGATGAGTAATCCATTTATAATAACTAAACCTGTACATTACACATGCTAAACTAATGTTAATAAATGGCATATAATAATCCTGAGTGCTCGATGACAAAAGCAGTGTCTCAGACCT
The DNA here is from genome assembly GCA_034092305.1 of Diaprepes abbreviatus. NCBI lineage: Eukaryota > Metazoa > Arthropoda > Insecta > Coleoptera > Curculionidae > Diaprepes > Diaprepes abbreviatus. Next base: position 8,504,595 of record JASJET010000032.1, on the reverse strand, counting down.
TGTATTTAAGTTATCCATTTTAATCTTAAATGAACTGCTATTGAATATATAGTTGAAATTCATCATAACCCAGAACGCTTTGCAAATATTCGACCAATAAAATCCCGTGTGTTTCGTTCTGACGCCCGCAGTGGACTCATCAGTGGGTTCCTTTGACATACTTTTTATAACGTAATTTCTGATATTTGAATCTTCTTGGCGTCAGAAACTACCGGCGAGATGTTCCTCAGGTGGCTGTTTCTACACCACTATTACAATATTATCCAAAAATATATTATATTTTGTCCTTGACTTTAATAAAAAATAAAAGTTTGGCAATTGCGCTGGAAGCAATAATGTACAATATACATTCGTGTGGAGCTGATATTGTTTAGAATTTGAAAGGAGTCAACAAAGTACGAAATTTGTAAAAAAATGTATAAAAAAAAGACGAATTCTCTAATTTGAAGACGATACCCAGGTAGAGAATTAAATTCTCTACCAACATACACGGCTTAAATTTGTCTAACATCACTCCTTCCAGTGGTTGCTGTAAGATCGTTTTTTTAAAAAGGAAGCAATAATGATAGAATGCCACATATATATATATATATATATATATATATATATATATATATATATATATATATATATATATATATATATATATATATATATATTTGGCCTGCTATCATACATTGACCATTTACAGTTATTATTACTACCGTATACTGGACGCATTAAAACAATCCATGTTTTTTCGGGTTTTCCGCGCTTTTTACAAGGTGAGATTCTTTCATCGGCTGTAAAATGATTTGATATATTTTCAGTTCCGCGTCATCTATTAAGACCTGATGAAATAAAAGTACAGATTGAATATTTTTCTGGACTCAACAATATTGTCATTTTGAAAGCAAGAGTAGAACTTTAGTTCAGCCAACTTCCGTGTAGAGGCGCAAAAATATACATTTGTGTATACCTTTCCTTACACTTTTCTAACACTTTCTTAATATTATTATGACCGATATTTGGCAACGTAACATTATATCTATAGATTATTGGAGTGACCTTGAAATGTATTTTAAAGAATAATTTTATATTCGCTTTTTTGGTATCTGACTTCTCGCGCGTATATCGTTTTATTGCGTCCCGTGAATTATGGTGTGAAATTCTCAGAATATTAAGATGATACGCATGTGTGTGTCAATCAAATTTAGTAACTAGCAAAATAGTTGACAAAAGATTAGCACGAGAAGTATTTCTACGATGCGTGCGGACAAGATATCTTTTGAAGCGCAAAATGATGTTTTAATTTGCGAATTCGGGTCAAGGCATATAAATATAGTACTCACAAAGAAAACCATTTTATATAAGTAGCTTCCAGAAGGATAAGAGAGTTTTTCAAAATTCTTATTAAACTGAGAAAACTTGAGCTAACCATTACTGACATGATTTCGGCATTGAAACCACGAAACTCTGAGTAATTTATTGAAGCTGTTAAACGTACCGCAAAGTACGATCCTGAAAAAAAAATATTTATTTACCCTCCGATTTCTGCTATGAATATTGTTACAATACTAAAGCAGTGTTGTGACAGCTCTCACAAATTTATAGGAAATATGTTCCTTATTCTTTTGTTGCCTCTGCTGAAGCAGAAGCTAGCTATAAAACTTTACTTCATCTCTTTAAATTAAATTGGAGCTTTGAAGTTTCATCACTGACCGCGATTAATCAGAAACTTAACTGCAGAGTAATACTATGAAACCAAAATCGTTTCAGGGAATTGCAAAGAATGCTTTTATATGTTACTAATACGAGTTCTTAAGAAAGGGGCGAAATTGAAGAATTTAACAAAGTTGTTATCTTCGATTGAACAAATTCTATTAACAGTTCTAAGAAATGTGATTATTAGAGGCAAGAGAGGGAGAGGAGTACCAGTTTTAATTAGTCTCGATGTTCAGGCACATATTCTATTTAATGTAAAAGACAATTTTGCTCCATTAGAAAATAGCTGCTTCTTCGCCAGAGCAAATTCATTAAGTAATATTGCGGAGCATAAAATATGAAGAAAAAATATTCTCATCACTGTGGAGCAAAAAATCCGTCATCAATAACGTTCAGTCGCCTATGAAACATTTGGCCACTCTTAACATTTATGAACCATACTCCAGCAGTACATAGAAATTTATGTTGTTATGATTTTGCCATTTTTATATTCACTCACTGTTAAACTACAACTAGTTCATGCTCTACCTACTTATATGCACTTATAGAACGTATTAGAATAAAAGTCTATAATGTCCCTAGAAAAGAAACTAACAAAAGTTTTTAGTGTTATTTCTATAAAGAACTGTGTCGAAATAAGTCGGTTCTCGTGACACTGCCTCCATCATAATTCTAATCATCCCGATGAGCTTTCGATGCTTTTACTTGTCCATAAGACTTCGTTGGATTCTATAAACAACGTCTTTGTTTTTCTTCAGAACAATCCCATGCTGGCATCAACTGGGTTGGTTTGCCTTTCCTCCTCTGTGGATTCCATAACCAAATTTTGTCCTCTTACGGAAAACTTGCCGGGTTTGTCTGGATGTCTTTATTTTGTCTATTGCCGGATCCATGCGTTTTCTAACTAGTTCCTAAACTTCTCGTAACTTCTGTCCTAAGGTATCCACCAAGTCTTTAATATCCAAACTTTCATCAGTTGAGGAATCAAACATAATATTGCAAGGCAATATAAGTGCTCTTCCCAACAGGACTAGTGTAACTCTAGTAGTTTCATGAATTACAGATTGGTAGACTATTAAGAAGATTGGTAAATATTTGTCCCACTCTTTCTCACGTCTGTTCACAACTTTGAGAGGTGTTCTTCAATGGTCCTATTAAATCGTTTAGCCAATCCATCTGACTTAGGATATTTATCTATTGTCCGATGCTAATTAGTTCGTAAAGCTTTTTAAAAAGTTCAAAATTACGTCGTTGGTCAGAATGAATTCTAAATCGGCTGAATACATTTTTGACTAAAATTTCAGCTACTTTTGAATTTTCCTGGTTAAGGATATCAAATACCTCAGACTATTTCTTGAGGTAGTCAGTAGCAGCCAGATGCTGTTATATCAATAGCCATCCGTTTAAAATGTATTTCAACAATGTATTTCTTAATTTTTTCCTTAGATGTTATGCTTAGACCTTGGCTGACTGCATATTTAGAATACTGTCTGTACCATAATTTTATGTTTTAACAGTAAATAATCAAGTGAAATATTTCTTGAAGTTTGTCTGGTGTTTAGCTAACTCCTAAACGAGAAACATTTTCCATTACATGGTCTTCTTGATAAGGCACCAGAGTTATTATGTAGTCTTCCTGGTATTTGTTTGATTTTAAAATCGTAGTCTTGTAGTTAGTTATCTTGCTATTTGTCTTTCAGGTTGCTTCGTATTTAGGAGCCATTTAAGAGCTGCATGGTCTGTCTTTATTAAAAATTCCTGTCCACCCAAATATTTACGAAAACGTAAAACAGTTTTGATCATGAAGGGCAGTTCTTTTCTCGTGGCACAATAAATTCTTTCCAGTTTTAAAATCACTTCACTAAAATATTCAAATAACTCATTCTACCCCTTTGCTGCTGTAGTATTCAATATGAATTTTTCATGATCTTGTAGGTAGCCGAAAATAGGGCTGGAACATAACGAAGCCCTGAGTTTTCAGTAAGCTTCATTACAATCAGATCTCCATTAAGAAGAAATCTTTTCTTCAGTAAGCTTCTATAATGGTGAAGCAATATTGGCGAAACCTTCTATAAATCTTCTATAATATGTGTATAATCGACGAAAACTTCTCAATTTATTTTTATCACGTGGTCTAGGCCTACATTTTATTGTTTATATTTCGTTTCATACGTGTAAATTCTCTCTGGTGACACTACCTCTTCAAAAAATTCAACTTCTTGGAGTTAAGTCGAAGGTTCGCGTTGGTAATTCTTGCAAACACTCCCCGTAGATTCTGCAAGTATATATCAAATCCTTTTCACATAGCTATAACATCATCAAGGTAGACTAGACTTGTTTGGGTAGCTGTCTTTTTTGGTGACTACTTTAAGCGTACTGTGGTCAACACAACATCTAGTAGTTCCATCCTTATTAGCTATCAGTAGTGATAATCAAGGACAAGATGATTCTTCTATAATCCCCTCATTTAACATTTTATCTACAGTATTTATTCCATGCTGAATGATGGTCGTTCTACCGGTATTACTACTTAAGCTTCAAAAACATCATTATCATCATATCTCTGTCTCAGTCCGTTGAGTGCTGGGCACTCCCTGAGAACATGGTCAACAGTTTCATCCTCCTCCAAACACCATCTGCATGTCGGGTCGCCTTCGACCCCGATTCTATGAAGACGGCCCCTGAGGTGACAATGTCCTGTCAACAATCCCACCACAATTCGCAGCTGTTTCCTATCTAAGAAGAGAAGCTCCTTAGTACGCCGTGCACTAGGCTCAGTTATAAGTTCCTTAGCACACCTGATTTCAGGAGCTACCCTCCACGATTCAATAAATTTACTTTCCAGCAACGATTTTAATTCCCTTTTGCCAATAGCAATTGGGACAGCTAATATTGGTTTGGGTCCATACGGTTCAGTCGCCGAACCCAACTTTGCTAGACGGTCTGCTTCCTCATTCCCGCGTATGCCCGAGTCACCCGGGATCCAAACGAGTCTGACTGTGCAGCCTTTCCTTGTCATACCATTTAGTATATCCTTGCACTCAGAGAACAGTCGCGAAGTCACTACACTGGACTTTAGTGCCAATATCGCAGTTTTACTGTCTGAGCAAATATTTATTACTCTATTCCTGTCTATGTCCCTCTCACAGAGATGGGCACACTGCAGAATATCATAAATTTCTGCTGTGAAAATTGTCGCACATTGTCCGAGAGGATGGTACTCTCTGACTCCTGTGCTCCTGCCGAATACCCCGGCTCCAGCTCTTTCATCTTGTCGAGATCTATCAGTATACCACTAGGATAGATTTTTCGGAAAATTTTGTTCTCCCTCCCAATCTTCTCTACTTGGCAGAAATATCTTCAGAGAGAGGTTGGGTTTTAAAAGCGGCATCATGTAGTCTGTCCGCATGGGGAGTGATGGACACCTCTCTACCGCACTTTCCCAGATACTTGAGTCGCCGCCTGTTCTACTTCCAAGATGTCCCAGGCAACTGAGACGATAAACAGTCTTCAAGGCCTCGTTCTCTATGTATAGATGAAGAGGAGACAGGTTCAGCAGGACTTCTAGAGCCCTGGTGGGAGCAGTCCTTATCGCACTTAATATTCCCACACAAGCCATTCTCTGAACTTTGTCGAAGAATGTGTTTGCGCGTTGCTGTACTACGCCACCATACAATAGCGGCATACGTTATCATGGGGTGGATCACCATAGTGTATATCCAAAATAGCACTTTAGGTATCAGTCCCCATGTACACACAAAGGCTCGGTTACAAGCCCAGAAAGCACATATGACTTTCTTGGTTCGAGCCTCAAAATGATCATTCCAGCTGAGTCGTGATTCTAGAATTACTCCCAGATATTTAACTGTCCCCTTAAGTTGAAGAGCCCTTCCCACCAATGTAATTGTGGGAAATCTCCTCATATTCCTCTTTTTTGTAAAGAATACTATTTCGGCCTTGTCCCGCTTTATTCCGGGCCCCTTCCTGCGGCACCATCGTTCCGTGATCCGGAGAGCCCGCATCATTGACCCCTCCAGGTCCCAAACATGGCGACCAGGGCACAAAATGACTAGGTTATCAGCGTCGATCCACCAAATTTTCCAGTGTCTTTAATAAGAAACTAGCCAGGCTGATAGGGCGGAAAGACTTAGGATTTGTGTAGTTTATTCTGCCCACCTTTGAAATAAAGACTACTTTTGTTTCTCTCCATGCCATCGGTATGTATCCCAAGCTCAAACATGAGCGGAATAGTTTCACCAGGTAGCTTATTATAATATCGGAGGAATTTTGTAGTAAAGCTGGAAATATATCATCCTTACCAGGTGACTTGAAAAGGGCAAAAGTTTCCATAGATCATTTCACCTTTTCATATGTCACTATTATTTTAAATAACTTGTAGTCATGAAGTGCTAAGGTGAGTCTCCGTTCTTTAGATTCGGTCTCATATCGATTTGAACCTGAAAAGTGCATTCTTAGTAGTGCCCTTAGGGTTCCCTCTTTCGTCGTGGTTTGATCTCCTTCAGGAAGAGCCAGTGCTCAAATCCGGGCACCAGGATCTCTAGATAGTATTTTGCAGAGGTAGGATGATGAGGGCATACTTTCTATGCTTTCGCAATATTTCTTCAACACGTTCCTCTCCGAGTCCCTTATTTGCTTCTTGTATTCTCTCTGGGCAGTTTTATATTTTTCGCAGTATATTTCAGTTCGGTATTTTAGCGCTTTTTTAAAAAGCTTTCGAAAATCTTTCCGGTGGTTCTCGATTTGAGAGTTCCACCAGGATATTTTGGACTTTATGGACCTTCGTCTTATTTGACAGCTGGCCTCAAATGAACCCCGAAGTGCATCACTGATTTGTTCGCTAGCGATTTCAAAATCAGCTTCATCATGGTATCTCTATAAGAACCCTGTGACTCTGCTCCCAAATTCCTCCCGAAAGAGGTCCCAGTTTGTAGTTCTAGGGTTTCGGTACTCCACTACTACTGCGTCTTGTTCAACGTCAATTTCAAATAGCATGTGTCGGTGATCTAACAACGACACCTCCAAACCAATTTCCCACTTATTCACCAAGTTTTATATATTTGAAGAACAAATAGTTAGATCTATGGCAGATTCTCCTCTTCTTGTAATAAAAGTAGGCGTGTTCCCTCTGTTAATAAATTCCAGGTTGTTGATGCTGAGGAAGTCTAGTAATTCCCCTTCCCTGGGCTCGATATCCTTGCACACCCATAAAATGTGATGTGCATTGGAATCGCAGCCCAACAGAAGTGGTAAGTGTTCCTCCTCTCAGTATTTAACTAAGTCCATCACCTCACGTGGAAAACTTTCTCGTTCCACGGAAAAGTATGCTGATGCCACAACATAACTCTCACCAGATTTAAGAGAGATTCTCACTACTACCAGATCTCTACTACTGAGTGAGAGGGAAGTACTCCAGCTGTTGCTGAATTATAATACAGGTTCTAGGGTTCTCACAGGAGGTGCAATACACTAGTACTCCCCCCGCAGAACCCCTCCTTGCTACGATTCAGCCATGGCTCCTGTATTAAAGAAAGCTGAATTCGCAATTCATTGAATTTTTTACATAGGACAGCAGATGGTGGTTTCCCATGTTGTAGATTGGCCTGTATGATTTCTATAAGCATGTTGTATATAAAAGGTTATATGCTATAATTAGGAATATTCTCACCAACTCAGTCCTAACCTAGAGTTTTAAAAGCAAAAGAACAGAAGGCAATGTGGACTTACCTGGGGAATTTGTTCGATCCTCTTCTGATTAAAGGGACAGCGTTTAGTACTGTCTCTTTCCGCAGGCTTGGGACTGGTAGGGGTCTCCTCTTCGGCTGCTCCATCCTCGTCCTTTTTCTCAGAAGATCCTGCTTCCAGTTTCTTCCTTGTCGATTCTTAATGGTTGCCTTTTAAAGGTAACCATTGCTCTTGTTGCACCATAAAATGGCTTGAATTCTAGTACTTCCAGGACCTTCCCTGAACCCTGATCGATCCCGAGAACGAGCTGAAGTCCCTTAGGTTCTCTTTTTCGCTGCCAGAGAGTCCCGGTTGGCCCTTTCGAGACGCCTCACGGCCTCTTGGTAGGGCAGTTTCTTGATGCCAGAAATCCAAAGAATAGCCCTACGCAATTTGAAGGTGGCCATATCGGCGACCACCAGCTCATCTCCTCGGGGCCTGATCCTCGCCAGTTCTCCGACGGGTCAGTGCCTAGACATTTGATTCGCAGCAATGACCAATAATTAGCCTCTCCACAGCCTCGTCGATAAGAAAAGAGAAGTTGGAGCACTGCTGCTTAAGGGAGTGTCTATAATGACCTCCATAACTGCATCCGAGAAATACAATGCCTGGATGTCGGTCAAGTCGGCAGATTGCTCCGCTCAACTCACCACCAGGCATAAGGACTCGTCTCCGGACACCTGGGCATAAGTGGCCTGCATCCCATTGGATTTTTCCCTTCTAGGACGCTTATTTGCCCTCGCAGTGTCCTGAGGCGTTGAGCCTGAAAATTTTTGACGTTTATTTGCTGAGTCGCCACCAGGTTTCTTTTGAAGCACCTTTTCGGAACTTCCTGACTCGGCCGTTGACCCTTGCTGTCTCTTGAAAGGAGAAGTGCCCTTCTGGGAGGAGACAGTCTTCTGTCACCGCTCTAATCGAAACTTCCTCCTTCTTTTTCTTCCGGCCCCACAGACATTGGGCTTTTTTGGTTTATTTGTAGGTATTTGTACAGGACCTTCAATAGAAGGTGCTATTCCAGCTCCTTCTGCATTACCGGGGCCGGGAAGGTCGGGAAGGGCTGAAGGTACCTGTACGGTTCCTTTTAACCCTAACGGGAAATCGGGTAGTGGAAGTGGGGGAGGTACCTGCTCGATTCCTCCTCCGGGAGTGAGGGGAGAGGGTCCCTTGGAGGTTCCCTCATTATTTTTTGGTTCATTAGGATTCATTTTTGATCCCACGAGTATGGGGGGTGCACGAGTGCAAGACTGTATTACTCTGAGATTTCGCCCGGTTTCTCAGAGGCACCGTTGCTGACACTTGGTAGGCCAGGTGCCACCCAGCTCCTCGGCACGGATGCTCACACGTTAAGGTTAGGCCGTGTGTTGATATTGTTGTATCAACGGCTCGAACTAAATTCAAAATCCAAAATAAAAGAATATCGAGTCAAAAATTATAGTTGTATGACGAGAAACTCCGTTGATCAGCTCCTCCTCAAACACGTGACTAAATTAAGCTCAACGATTGGCCAATCGAAAGAAGAGGGGCGTGACTCTTTTTCACCGGCAGAAAAAATATAAAAACAGCAAAAAACGTAGCATCGCTCTCTTACGCAGACTTGCCAACGAAAGGATTCATCATTAAGAAGAAGTCTATGCCGCAAGTCTACATACGGTCGTTAGATTGCTTCCGATAGCTCAGTATCTACCATTTGCACCTTTGTGCACAGCTGGGGGGATTTACAATTGTGGGGCCATATTTCTTTAATATCTGCCCAGAGATTAGGGTTTATTTCCCCTCAGAAGAAACCATATATCTATATAAAACTCGAATAGTTACGTCACGGTTAGGGATTAAATTAACATCGACTACCAGGCAAATCGTTTACACTGCAAACGAAAAAAGGGTAAGAGGGGTCGGATTAAAATCCCCAAACGCTCTCGCAAGCCCCGCTAGTCGATTTTTCATAGCTCAACTCAAGGATGGCTAATCAGTATTTTTCATAATAGTTGAAAATACTGAGAAAAACCTCCTATAGCCCGCGAAAAACCTTAGACTTTCCAAATCAAAAAATGTATAAATTGACTTTGTAAAATTATCACACTTAAATACTTTGTGATAAAAACAATTTAAAATTAAAAACTGAGTTGCTAGTGCCGCGTGAAAACTAAGACCTTATTTTTGTCGTTAAGTGGACTTTTTATCTAATAATATTAAAAGACATTAATTCAAGAAATTTTCAATCTAGAAAACAATTAAGTGATTCTAAATTAAAAACCGCGAAAATACTTTCATATTCGTGAAAATTATCAAGTGATAAATTTAATGCCACTCGAAAAAAACTTTCAATTTATCGTGGGAACAAAGGCGACGACAATTTTGCAGTTCTCCACACTTACGGCGCCAGCAAACAATAGACTCGGCCGTGAAATTCCTGTGCTCTGAGCTTAGCCGATCAGAATTAGCAAAATCCATTGTTCTCTTGATAGTAACCAGGTAGAGCTAAACTTAAAGTAAATGAGCAGAAAAATATTTTTTTAAATTGTCAAATTTCACTTCAAGTCTAATTTAAATTAAAATAAAAAAAATTTATTCTCATTGTACCCTTTCTCCGAAGAAAGGAGAAAGTTTTTTGTGGGGTATTAAATCTCGGGCGGGCATGCGTGCGTGCGTGCGTGCGTGCGTGCGTGCGTGCGTGCGTGCGTGCGTGCGAGCGTGCGTGCGTGCGTGCGTGCGTGCGTGCGTGCGTGCGTGTGTGTGTGTGTGTGTGTGTGTTCGCGGCACTATACTCGTGACAACTTGTGTGTGAATATACCTGTACTGTGACACCTTCAAAAATTGTGGCAACTTACACGCGTTGCCACAATTTTGAATCAATTTTTACAGGCTATCGCATACGTTAACACGTCATGTAATCGGTCAGATATTACTTAGAGAATAGGCAAAATATATGTATTGCTTTCCCGCTTATACCTGTAAAAAGAGATATGAAAATCTATTTTTAGTAAAATTGTGTGTAAGAGGTCACTATTCTGGTGTATTCATGTGGTACACACTATGGTGCCATCTATGTCTGGAAGCGACGTTGCCAAGTTTAACAATAACGTTAAAGGTTAAAAGGTCAACATATTTTGTGTCGAGACAGTATTACGGTGATATTTTCATTTACACACGGCTAGTGAATTTCAGGCTAGAGATTTAAATTGTTGCAATGTTAACAATTTAATACAAAGTTAATAGGTAAGTGATTAATCTATATTATAATTTTCTTTTCTTTTAACTTAAAAATAAATTATTTTACGGTAATGATAAAAAGATATATTGTTTTGAATACCCAAATTTTAAGGTTAGGAGTAATAATAAAAGTATATTTTTACAATATTTAGTTTTGTTGAGAGATAAAATGTTGTCTATATAAAGCTACTGTTATTCAACGTGGGCTTACTTTTCATTTACAGTTGGAAAACATTTGGCGACTTTAAAATTCCAGCCAATTTTCTGAAAATAATTACATTCCCTGTATGATTCCTTGAAAACATATCTACGTTTTAATCACTATACAGGATGACGCTTATATTTAATATTTCAATTTTGAATTTGGGTGCCTTTTTTACAAAAGTTTCAGATTTTTTGGATCATTGCTAATATATTTGTGAACATACAGAGTGGCCAATTAATAAATATGTATTCCTTGTACTTAATAAATTACATATTATGTTTTACCTTAAAATTTTAGAATGGTTTGGTTTAAAATATTTTACAGTGAGAGGCAGAATTTATGTATTCTATGGGAATTTTTTTTATCATTGATTGATCATTAACTTTTTAATTAATTAAAGTTTAATAGTTTAAATAAAAACCTCACTGGGTTCTGTTCCATTATCTGTTGCTGCAGCTGGTATATTTTCTGAAACATTTAGTTTTAAGAGAAGTAGTAGCAGTAGACCTTCTATATGCTTTTTATTTTCTTATTTTAGTGGTTAAACTATTTTATACACCATTGGTTCGGTACACTTTCCTTTCAATTATATTTTTAAAATTATTATCGGTAGTTTTTTCCTTAGTTGTGCATTAAACCTCTTCCTAGATGTTGGTCTTTTTACTTATTTTGTCTTTATCCTATGTATTTTTAAAATTCGTATCAAATATTACGCGTTATTCAATTTCATTCTGAAAATGACTGTTTCCTTTATGCAACTTTAATTTTATAAACTAAAAGTACGGAAAGCCGATAAATTAAAATTTTTCTTTTCTAGACGAAGGGCAAAAAAATAGTTTTGTATAATAGAGGGGCGCTCACGAAGAATTTTATCGATGTTAAATTTACCTAAACATGAGACTACCAAAGTTTTGAATGAAAATCTTAGAGCACAAGTGATCTCAAACTTCAAAGGTATTGGTTTTATCTTTTATATTACATATTTTTGTTATACCTAAGAACATAAATTTGTTGCCATTAGTAACCCATATATTTAGTATTTATATTTTATGTTTAGTTATAGGGACCAAATTTTTGAAAACTATTTTTTATTTCAGGTAATATTTCTTTAAAGAGCGAAAATTTTGAAGGCGATTTGAATTTATCTGCAAAAACAAAGGATGGAAGCTGTACTGTTTCTCCTTTATCAAAAATACTGGTTTCATTAGAAAATAGCACAAAAAAATATTTCTGCTAATTTCTGTAAAGACCAATCTTCTTCTCTTAAACCAACCCTTGAGTCAAATAATTGCAAAAATGTTAAAATTTTGTCACAAGTCATTATTAAAAATAATAAAGCCTCATTTCCATTAATAGACTCATCGAAAAGCCATATACCTACTAAATCTTCAGTAGAAAACAATGATACAAGTTCTGAAGATACATTAGATGAAGATAAAACTAGTGGAAGTGAGTATATCCCATCGGACGATGCTTTAAGTACAACCGATGAGGAATCTGCAAAAGAGATTAATAAAAGTATAAAAAAAAGGGAAAAGTAATGGATAGAAACGAACAAAACTGAACTAATAAGTTCTACTACTGAAAATAAAAATTATAGTAAACAACATAAAACATTTAGAATCAATAAGTACCGAAAAATTAAGTCTCCTTTAGAATCTAAAACGGATCAGTTGTCAGATTCAACTACATGTACAGATGAAACCTTAATTGCACTGCCGTCAAAAAATGTCTCAAATCTAGGTCTAAACGGTATACAAATTTCATCAGCGGCCAAAGATAATGGTAAATTAATCAGAAATAAAGGCCAGTAGTGAACATAACCCGATCGTCTTCATCCCCCCACTCCTCGACTTTGACCTTGACCCGCCCCTTTTTGGCCCCGCCCACATGTCTTTGTCAGTGACTTTGAAAGTGCACGGGTGCTTTGTCCTTGGCCTTGACCTTGTGTTCAAGGTTGTGTGTGTGACCTTGACCTTGGTCGAGACGACCTTGAATTTGTTGGAAGTCATCTTGGGTGTGTGACCTTGAAGATATGTTACGTGGTTTGGGGTGACCTTGAATGGTTTTATATAAGGTATGGGGCAGTTTCATTCATCAGTTAGCTCTGACTTGTATAGGTAGTACATGTGTTAATATTTGACAAATCATGGCATATGTTTGTAAAAATTGCGGTTCTAAGTTTACTAATAGTTATAATATGAGGCGTCATAAAAGAGAATCGTGTGCGGCGAGATTTAATGAAGTGTCTGGAGGAAAACGGTTCCGAATTGAAGAGTATACATCGACGATTCCGGTAATTAATTGCGCTACATGTAATGTAGATGTTCCAATAAATCATATGTCAGCACATAAACGAACACAACAACATAAAAATAATTCATGTTTGCCGGTATGTCATGGTGTGCAACTCGTTGAATATGCCTTCAAAAGGAGAATTGCAACCTATCGGGTTAGCAGTGATATGGAGCATTCCGATTACGTAATGTTCTTTGCAGACATTAAATCCAAGGTGGTGGAACTTGTTAATAATTTATTGCGTGTGCATCATGCTTTAAAAGTTAACATGACAGCTGTTGGCGAGTACATGCTTCCATCACAAGAAATATTCAGCGAAAAATCCTTCAACACTGCTAATCAAATAATGAGTGTAGAAAGTGATTTGGATGCCGTTTACCATTCTTTCACCGAATTAATAAAAACGCAGGCGACAGAGTTCCAGGAGAAAGATTCAGGTATGGAAAAATCAAAACCCGATATATTAAACTGATTTTTATATATTATTTTTCTTGTTATAGGATGGGCTCTTGTGAGAATTTTATACTTGGAAGTTAGTATCAACAAGTATATGCCTATGGGTGGCTCATCATACATCAAGTTGCCGTGTTCTATTGAAAAGAAAGGAGCCGTCGTGAATGTGATTAACCAGGACGAATTTTGCTTTGCGTGGGCTGTAACATCAGCATTGTTTCCTCCAACAGCAGCGCCTTCACAGAAGACATCCTACCCCCATTTTTCTAGAGTGCTAAATTTAACAGGTATGGATTTTCCAGTAAAATTACGTGACATTAAAAAATTTGAGGAAATGAACAACATATCAATTAACGTATACGGTCTGGAATCTAAATATGAAAATAATGAACTAATACATGAAGTTATTGGTTCACTAAGGTATGCATCAAAAAAGTTGGATAGACATGTAAATTTATTGTTAATTACAAAAGACTGTAGTAGTAAAGATGGCGGTGAACATTTTTGTGATACGACTTGTTCAAAGAGTCATTATTGTTGGATTCGGGATTTATCACGTTTAGTTTCAAGTCAAATTAGTTGTCAACAACATAAAATATATTTCTGTGATGGTTGCCTCATTTATTTTAGTACACCATCAGCTTTAACTTTACACCAAAGCTACGATTGTAACCACATTTTCACGCAAACACCCTCAGTGGATTTAAAAATCGATAAATTTGGAAAGAGTGTGCCGGAAAATATTTTAAAATTCGAGGGTATAGAAAAGCAAATGCGCGTTCCATTCGTGGTTTATGCAGATTTCGAATTTGTTTTAAAACCCGTTGAAACGGTACAACCAAACCCACAAAATTCTTACACTGTAAACAGTTTTAAACATGAACCATATTCTCTTGCTTATTTAATTAAATGCTCTTTAGACGACTCACTTTCGAAATTTGGGCTATTTCGTGGTAATAATGCAGCTCAAGTCTTTGTGGATCGTATCGAGTGTGATTTAAGGGCTCTATACAACACATATTTAAAAGACATTAGGCCTATGAAACCGTTAACGCCTGAAGAAAAAAGGGAGTTTAATGATGCTAAAATATGTGGAGTATGTGAAGGCCCTTTTGAAGAGGGTGAGATTAAAGTACGAGACCACTGTCACATAACTGGTGCAAAAAGATTTGGTGCTGCACATTCCGTTTGTAATTTAAATTATAAATTACCCTCTTTTATCCCTATCATATTTCATAACTTAAGCGGCTACGACAGCCATTTATTTATAAAAGAGTTATGTTAATATGGAGATAAAATTGGTGTTTTGGCTCAAAGTAAGGAAAAGTACATATCATTTACCAAAAGCATTTATGTGCACGATTATTTTGATAGTAAATGTGGAAAAGTCACGAGGAAATATTTAAAGTTACGATTTATTGACAGTTTTAAATTTCTGTCAACGTCTTTGGAAAATTTAGGCAGCGGTTTAAACGACGACGATTTTATTGAAACGCGGAAACATTTTTCAAATATTAGCCAATTTAAATTGATTCGTCAAAAGGGTGTTTTTCCCTATAGCTTTATTGACTCTATAGAAAAAATGGAAAATACATGTCTTCCAAGCAAAGATCAATTTTATGATAATTTACGGGAAGAACTTATTAGCGATGAAAGCTATAGAAGAGCAAAAGAAATATGGTGCTTGTTTGGGTGTAAAACTTTGGGGGACTATTCGGACGTGTATTTAAAATCAGATGTGTTGCTATTGTGTGATGTTTTTGAGCAATTTCGGAATAATTGTTTAAAATTCGATAAACTTGATCCAGCACATTACTATAACCTTCCAAGTTTATCATTTGATTGTATGCTGCGTATGACTAAGGTAGAGTTAGAGCTCTTAACTGATATAGACATGATACATTTTTTTAAGAAAGGTATACGCGGCGGCATAAGCCAGTGTACAGAAAGGAAGCACATCGCTAATAATATTTTTTTACCAGACTATGACCCAACAAAACCTTCTTCATTTATAACATACCTTGATGCTACAAATCTATATGGTCATAGTATGTCACAAGCATTACCATATGGTGGTTTTCGATGGTTAAGCGAGCGCGAAATTCTGGATTTAAATATTATGGCTGTTGGTGATGATAGTTTACATGGCTACGTTTTGGAAGTGGATGTGCATTATCCGACTGAGTTGCATGATGCACATTCTGATCTTCCATTTCTAGTAGAAAATATCATACCGCCAACAGAAAACGCTAAATTGCCGAAATTAATTCCTAATTTACAAGATAAAAAAAATACATTGTACACTATAGAACTTTAAAACAAGCCATCGCCAACGGCTTAGTGGTAATGCAAACCCATCGAGTATTACAGTTTAAGCAGTCAAAATGGCTAAAATCGTATATTGATTTTAATACCAATTTACGTAACAAGGCCACCACAAAATTTGCGAAGGACACTTTTAAATTAAAAAATATCGCGATATTTGGTAAAACTATGGAAAATGTGGAAAATCGAAAGGATATAAAATTAGTAACACATTGGGATAACAGTGTAGGCAGAAATGGAGCTAGCGCACTAATATCCCGCCCCAATTTCAATAGTAGCTCGATATTTACCGAGAACTTTGTTGCTATACATATGAATAAAGTTAAAATATTGTACAATAAACCAATTTATATCGGATTTTCCATATTAGATATATCAAAGACTGTAATATACGATTTTTATTATAATTTTATTAAATCCAAGTTTGGCGATGATGCTTCGTTACTCTACACCGATACTGACTCGCTTATATTAAAAGTGTATACGGAAAACTTTTATCAAACTATATCAGAAAACCCCGAAAAATTTGATACATCAAATTACCCCGAAATTAATAATTTCAACATAATTAAAAGTAATTCTGTAGTTGGTAGAATGAAAGATGAGTTTCCTGGTGATCCGATAATAAGTTTTTATGGTACCGGCGCGAAGGCTTATTATGTAAAGTCCATTAATAATGAATTTAAAAAAGCCAAAGGTATCAAAAAATGTGTTATCGAGAAAGACCTTCATCAGGAAGACTACCAAAGAATTGTTGAACGGGATGGTTTGATATTAAGAAAGATGAAGACATTTAGAAGTGAATTACATAACATTTATACCAACATAATAAATAAAGTAGCATTGTCACATAGCGATGATAAACGTTATGTAATTCCCAATTCAACCAAAACTCTACCTTGGGGGCATGCAGACATAGATTTTTACAAAACAGGCCCAGAAGAAAACTTAGCAAATTTAGTCACCGTGTTGGAATCATTTCTAAGTCAGGACAGCACGTAATCTGGCAAATCCATATTTAATTATTTGTATTGTTTTTATTATTTCTATTAAACATACAACATTAATATGTAACGATAGTATTGTAATTTTTTTTTAATTTACTTTTTTTAAATAAAAAACATGTATTCATTACTTGTTTGCTTTTTATTGAACCTTTATTTTAAAATTATAAATATAATGAAGTGTCGACAAATAACAAACTGTAAAAGTTATTGTTGAAAAATTTGTCCAACAGTAAACTAAACGCACAGGTCTACGAGTAAATGTTTAATGTGAAACAGGTTTGCTGACAAGATCCTCCATAGTCTTTTCAATTTTCAACATTCTAGATTTAAATTCATCACACAGTTCGTCTTGCCTAAGTTCATATATTGCAATAACAGTATCATCAATGTATACTCTAAGTTCTTGACCGGTTTCAATTAATTTCTTACGTACGTAACCTTCAAGTTGGTTTCTGAATATATCTTTAATAACAATTGTTGAGTCATGTAGAGCTTTCTGCGTATCTTGCACACACTGAGCAAGGTTATTATCAACATAATTTCGTGTGGTCGCATCGTCTCCTTCAAGAGGTTCTGCTAAATAACACAATCTTTTGCTTTCCATGTCGTAATCTCCATTAGGTGTAAGTTTAAAACCTATTCCTGAAGGACCTCGCATAAAGTTAAAATCCTTAAATTTTCTTTGCGACCGAACTTATCAATAGTGTTTACTTCTGACATTGTTATGTGAGACTGATTTGAAACCATTAGATTTCACCCTAATATATGGTTCTATTTCATTAATAAACGGACTCTGCAGAAAAATATGGATTGCAAAACGTATTTTAGCTGATGTTTAATAAATACACATTCAGATTCATTTTACTTTTTTTTTGTTGGAAAAAAAAATTAAAATATAACAAAAGATTGAGTTTACTTTTTATTATTAAAAAATAAAAAAATATAACAAACAAAAAAATTAAAAAATTAAGAAATAAAATACATGTTAATTTCTTCTGTACAGGTAAGCTTCTTCTATGACCCAATTTCTTCTCTGGATGGCACGTTCATTAATGTCCTTGAACTGGTAGTAAACTAGTCCACAAAAGCCGCATTGTACAAATTTAACCCTGAAAAGGTCAATGTAGTTGAAGTCGTACGTAAGATCATTTCGCCAACAGATACCTAGTCTTTTACAATGATGACAAGTTAAATAAAAACTTTTGGTATATGACTGTATATTTTGGCTGCTTCACTAGGTTGTTCATCAGTTGGCAACATGATGTTTGAATATGTTGTACTTTTCAATCGCTGTACTCTATTTATGTATTACTTTTTAAAATAACCTTGACAGGACCAAAAAGAAATCCTTGAAAATTACAACCTCGAAAACGACCCTGACATTGACGGGTACTTTGACCTTGGCCTTGCATCTGACAAGTTAAGTACTATATTTATATGTTTCTTTAAAATAACCTTGACAGGGACAAAAAAAATCCATGAAAATTAAAACCTTGAAAACGACCCTGGTATTGCCAGTTACGTCAGCCTTGGTCTTGGCCTTGCATCTGACAAGTTTAAATATTATACTTAATGCATCGAACAAAAGGAATAAAGGTGGTGTAGTGGGGGAAATGGGCATAATAGCAGACTTGCTGGCTCGAGCTCTTCACGGTTCGTCAGAACACCAAACAGTTCAGTAGTAAGATAAAGTTATAGTGAGAGTTGTAATATCGAAGATGTCATCGAGTGTAAGGTCTCTTTTGGATGCTCTTGACGTGAGCTGCGGTTCGCAACAAGGCATGTTGGAAAACATTAGTGGCTTGGAAGTGTTAAGTCCGGGGGTATTCGAAAATTGGAACGGCAGGGAGCAGGAAGATGCCGAAGACAGAGCCCTCAATGATGGTAGCGACGAAGAGTTGGTGCAGTCGGCTGCGCAATTCCTCGAATGTTGGACGGAGGAGAAGGAGCCGAAAATCAACATAATAAGTGATGTGGTTGTGCGAAAACTATCGCGGCCTAACAGGGAATCTTCTCCGAAAGCTTCCAAACTAAAGAAGCTTTTGACTATGCGGAAGTCGGAAATCGCCGATAAAAAAACCTTTTATTCGGCAATTAAAGGTGTGGGACAAGGAAAGAAGAAGTTTAACTTTAAGCATCCCTCCACCCCTGTTCCATTACCCGACTTCCTGAAAACAGCACCACAAGAGCCGTTGTCCGTAGAAGTGAAAGTGATCGAAGGCCCCGATGGACCAACACCACCAACGCCACCAACACCGGCCAGCGTAGAGCAGGAAGTAGTGTCGGAGTTAAAGTCTTCCCCAGCGCCACTGTCGCCGATATTGGGGTGCCGGAAACCTATGAAGAAGCGGTTTAAGCGGTGTTTTGAAGGCGATGAAGTTTCCGCTGCTTCGTCGTCGTCGTCGTCGTCATCGTCGTCTTCACCAAACGAAACCGCTTCTTCTTCTTTAATATGTTCCGAGACATCGCAACCGGAGTGGGTTGAAGACTTCACCAACTCTCAGAAGAGCAAACTATCAGACATTTATCGAATGAAAAAAAACTAAGTGAAAAAAGTGAGTGCGTGTGAGAGTGACATTTTAGAACTGGAAAGACAATTAGAGTTAAAAAAGATGGAATGTGTGCGGTATAAAAGACAATTAGAGGACTTTAATAAATTATGTAGTAGGTGTTGGGTAGTTGTAGGTATTAGCTTTTAATTTATAGTATTAAGTTTGTAAATATATATATATATATATATATATATATATATATATATATATATATATATATATATATATATATATATATATGTATATATATATATATATATATATATATATATATATATATATATATATATATATATATATATATATATATATATATATATATATTGTAGTTAATAAAAAAAAAGTCTTTGATCGGATTTTTATATTTTAGAGAATAAAAATGACTTGAAAATTTATTTTTGTGTGTTATTTCATATAGGCCCTTTCCCACATAATATTAGGTAATAAAAAGAGTGAATAATCCACTAAAACTACGCAATAGCAATAGTTGTAAATATTTTTTGATAATATTTACAAGTATGCTAAAACATGGTTCGATTTAAGAAGTTAAGGTTCTGTCGCCAGAACTTCTAATATTTTGCATCTCAATATTGTATGTTTTTATGAAAAAAAAACATAAAATATTGGTTACAAATTATTATAACCAACTAAAACTACGATCAAAGTATTTTGTGGCCCTGAAAAGGACCGTTTGGTTGTAAAAACATGCGACTTTTTATTGTGTTGTGGAGTCGCACGGCCCGTCACCATCAACGGCGGTGGTGGTGGTGCTGTCCTCAGCATATTCGATTATGAACCGCCAAAGTTCATCCCATCTGGGATCGTCCAACTCCCACTCGAGACAATCTTCTGTGGTAGAATCTACCACTGGGCATTGGATAGGTTGCTGTTCACTCGCAGACATGTTGAACTAAAATGATTGTAATAAGTATTGGTTGTCGTATATATAGAGACAAATTAATGGTGGGGGGTGAAAACAAATGTCGTATTACATATTGAGACCAAAAGTTGTTTGTGGTCTCAAATACAAACGAACGATTTTGCTGGGTTCCACCAGCACCTAAACTTTTAATACTTTGTATCTAATAATGTATATTCTATACATACAATATTAGTAACAAAGTACTTATATGTGCTAAAACTACGATAAAAGTATTTTGTGGTCCTGAAAAGGACCGTTGTTGTGTGCCCTTAAAATGGGCCAGGGAGAGTGTGGGGCTTATGGTGCCCCATCCTCGCTGGTCGACCACCAGCTTGACGAATCGCAGGGGCCCTGCGGATCGTCGGGTGTCGGTGATGCTGGAATTTCCAGCACCGCATCTTCCGTCGAGTCCGGCTCTGGCTGCGGCGACGGAGTTTCGAGTCTTTGTAAGACCCAATCGCCCGCATCGTTTAATTCCACGAGACCCGGATCGTGGTCATACAGCAGCGGAATCGTCTCATCCAAGTCTTCCCAACGCAGGACGTCAATTTCAAAATCCACCTCTTCGTCGTCGAAATCTTGCAGGTCTCCAACGTTGACGGCGACGGTGTCATCGCTAAAGATGGATGAGCCTCTGCTGGCGGGTCTTTCTTCCTCCATGTTCATCGTATGAGAGTTAATGAATATATGACTGTGTAACTGGCCCAGTCTCACATATATAGAACTACCCCCACCCCACCAACGGATTCTAAATGTTGTGTATTGGTGAGAGCTTATAGAATTATTGATTTTTTCAGAAACTTTAAATAAGGAATTATATTTGTTTTTTTTTGTTTTTTTTTTTTGTTTAAACAATAAGATTTATTCTTAACATTTTGTGAAGAATACATTACAAAAAAAAATTAATAGAAACCTTGTTTGGACTGTTAACATTTTTATAGGTTCTCAAGCATATAACTTGGCACTTAAGCTACGAGACAAATCGTCGTTAAACGAATATCTCGCCCCATAAGTGACGATTACTAAACTACGATCAAAATATAATGTGGTCCTGAAAAGGACCGTTTTTATGGCCCTAAAAGTGCCTGGGGGGTGGGTCGGGTGCCTACCGTGGAGTAATACCCAACGATATTAACACCGATCTAGGTGCAGCCCTTGGTTTTCTCATTTGTGGCACCGTCGCCGTCGCTGGTGGTGTCGGTGTTGCGGGTGGTGCCGAAGGTGCTTCTCCGGGTGCGGTACCCCCGCACTCCTCACACTTACATAGTTTGCCGGGCACGAATGGCCTGACAATGCCAATGATCTTCTTTGGTGTATCTTCCATCTTGACGGTCGAATGTGTAATGATGAATTAATTCTAATACCGGCCTCTATATACATTCAAAAAGTTGGAGGGGGTAAGGTGGAGTGCATATATGCATTATGTATAAGTTTGAGAATAATATGATTTTATAACTCATCGTATCTCTGTTATGGACACAAACTACCCCCCTCCACTTTTCCAGCATATAGTACTAAACTTCCTCTACATTTTTTTCAAATAAATTTTTTTGATATTTCTAACCATTACTTTGGTACATATTTACAAAAAATGCAAATTATGCATATATTTTAATTATTTTCAGGCAAGGTAAGAAAGATTTTGAAAATGTTTTGACGGAATCGTAATAAGGAAGAGTTGAAGTATATCACACCATTTTTCCCGATTCTCTAATATAAAAAAAAATTTCTCGTCTCATCTTGGGTCGGCTCTGGCGTCGTAACCGTTAATGATAAAAAATTGGAAAAATACATATATTGTGGGGAATTTTCTCTAGAATCCAAAAAAAATTTCCAAACTTCTGTCACCGCAAATTAAAAAATTGATATTTTAAAAATTGCGAAAATGGTGAAGGAGCCGCGCAATCGCTCTGAAACCATCAAAAATCGATTTTTCCGCCCTCCTCGGCGGACGGGTGGGGGAAATGGGGGCACTTGAAAAAAAAAAAAAACGCCCCCTACAACTTTCCGTTAACCCCGTCCGGCGGTCAAACTTCCTTACTATTGATTTTTGAAATTTTTTGGTTTATATTTTCTTTATTTTCAATTTTTCAAAAGTCTTTTTTCACCATTGTATTCTCCTCAAAATTCTAGGTAATTAAAGTGCTTTTATTTTTTCTCCATCTTGAACGGTTCCCGAGCTACAGCGCTTTAAATAATTCAAATTACTAACTTTCTATAATCCTTTTTTTCAAATTTCATTTTTTCGAATTTTCGAAAATACTACAATATGTAGAAAAAAATTCTTACACTATCGCATTCTCCTCAAAATTTTGGGCTATCAAAGTGCTTTTATTTTTTTTCTATCTTGAACGGTTCCCCAGCTACAGCGCTTTAAAAAATCCAAATTACTAACTTACTATAACCCTTTTCTTCAAATTTCATCTTTCCGAATTTTGAAAAATACTACCATATGTAGAAAAAAAAATCTCTTTCTAATTTCTTAATATTATTTTGCTCTAAAACTTCAACTTTGCCGCGTATTCACCATTTTTCAATTTGAAAAAAAAATTTTTTTTTTACGTTTTTACTATCGAGAAAAATGCTTGCTTATAGTACTCGATTTCCTCTATAATTTTTTCCTATAACTTTTTTCCCTATTCCTAACCGCTACTTTCCTACAAATTTTCTAAATCGTTGTTTACATATTTTGCCTTAAAAATTATTTCTTGTGTTATCTAAGCTCTTTTTCCACTTAATAAACCACCATTATCTAAACTCCCGTACTCCTTTCTTAAAGAGCGGGCTTTTCAATCCGCTTTTTTTTTGTTGGGTTTCAAATAAATATAAAACTACTACTTCACTCATTACAAATTTATTGATCCAAGTACCTTATTTTAACATTATTTTGTGTTACATATAATAGATACATTAAAATATAGATTTATTGGTCACCGAACTGTTTAATACATTATAACTAAAAAATGAGTCGTGAATAACTAATGCGTACACTTTAGTGTCTTTGGGGAATTTATTCTTTCTCGTTTGGAACTCCAATTTCACATCCACTGTCGATGAGTTAATCGCCTCTGGTTGATGACTGCAATTGATAATAAAAGCGGGGTTTTTCATATATTCCATGAACGTTATCATTGGATCGTTTATTTCGCGCCCGTAGTAGCTGCTTTGGAAGTTTTCGTAATTGTAATAGGCTGCTGCGTACAGTTTCTTGGCGAAATCTAAATTCCATCTTTCGTATGGATAAACGGTTGAATTCAGATACAGTCTAATGTCGCATACGTCGGCGTGGGTAAACTGGGTTGCGTTTTTTTCTTTCTTGTCGCAATTATTGCTGTCTTCAAACCCGACGATTATATAGGACGGTCTTTCCAGACTTGTACTCGTTCTCAAGGCCCACACGTCCGAAGATGTTTGTCTTAAAGCTGGTAATTCGTACAGATCCCATTTACGATATGCCATTTGAATATTGGCATTGTTTCCACCTTTATTAATGCGAGACAGTATTTTCAATTTTTGCTTGTCGTCTGGAATGATGTGACGAATTTTCCATTCGATTTTGTCGATACTAATTTCTGCCTCTACTTCGCCGACGTAGCAATTGGTAAAAGTGCGAGCTATAATCATAATAGGCTCTTGTTTTATGTTGAAAACACCTTTTGCGTAATCTTCGGCGAATCCCATAAGATATTTTAAGGGTAATTTCCCGGAGAATACGTTACTTGCCGTGTCTACGATATCTTGGTTTGCTTCGTCGAGACCCCATCCGCACGTCATGAGAGATCTTTGTTGCAAACTTCCGAATGAAACCATGGTTTTTAATGTCGTCGTAACTCCAGGTTTACGAACCACGGCGACCTGCCCACCTCCCATCTCGTAGCGAATTTCATCGAACAAAAATGCGAGGGCATTATTTGATAAAAAACATCTTTTCGTTGCGTCTATGGGTTTTAATTTTCCTTCGATATATATGTAACTTTCGGCGATATCCAGTATAATATCTTGAAAATTAATGGGGATACGGACTTCATCCGAATTGTTGAATGATGGAGATCCGTATGGTTTATACGTATGCTCTTCTAGACTAATAATGGAATTGTCCAAGATGGGCTCGGAGAAAACCTCTATTTTATCGGTGGTGGTGGAAATCATTTTCGCACTTTAAGACCGATTGATTTTAAAAATTTATAGTCTTCGGCAGATAACTGTTGAGATGTTTGTGATCTAAAGTCTAGACGACGACTAACCTTGACGTTAACTCTTCTTTTACTTTTATTATGTTCCGGCGGTTCCCCCATCTTAGTCGACAGCATACACAATTGACGATTGAAGCAAAAACCAATTTCTATGAAAGTTTCTTCAGTTCCAATTTCACGATTATTTTCTCGCCTTGAAAATTGATTAGATCACCGCTATCGTCCAAGATGCGAAGAGTAATGTTGTCGATAAACTGACGTCCTGCCGGCATTAACGGCATATAAATATTATTTTGTGGTTCTTTACTGATTTTGTAACCGGGCTCCACGTCGATATCGAATTCGAACAAGGTATGACCTTCCACAGAATTCATATATGCTCCGGAAATTATATTACAATCTACGCGTATGATGTGAACTTTCATTATTTCCACCATCTCGGTTGATTCGTGCTTTTTGTCTCTTTTTAACACTGTATGATTAAATCCTAACATTTTACCGATACTCGCCTCTCCCCGGAAATCTATAGTATATTGGGATTTCAGTTCACATTTCAGCGTATTATTATTAGCGACCAAGTAAAAGATTTCATCGTTCTTTTCTTCAGTTGAAATCCTCAAAGCCTCCGACATAGCTTTATCTATCTCATCTATTTCATAGGCCCCAGGTGGAATCTGCAATTGTATCGGCTCGGTGGTGTAACCCTCCTTCATTTAGGCAAACTTATTGTTGCTTTCGTCCACATTAAAAATTGAATTGTATGTGTAAAATCCCAGCAATGCCAGACCATATTTGTTTTCTCTATTTAATTCGACTGGTGGATAAAAATCGGCGCTTAAGACGCTCGAGAGTCCTGTTAGCGTGAACGTATAAAACATGACTAACCATTAAAACATCACACATCTCGGTTTTATTCTTAGCGGCAACATTTAAAAAGATTCATCTTCACACCTTTTCTCACTGCATTAAATAGTGATGTTTTTCTTTTCTGCTTTATGCGCACATCGCTGATTTTGCAATAACAACAAAATATTTTTCTAGCCGTAAGATCCTCATCAGCCGTAACCTCGATTAAATTGCTGCTGCTGAAATAATGTTTGCAACCGCACTGATATTTTAATATATCGATATCGCTTTTGAGGTGCTCGGGCAACTTTTCCCAAACGAATGGAATTTCATTTGGGGCTAATGCAATCATTACTTCATTGGGCATGTTTTCTAACTGTTTCACGGTCATTTTCCTTAATCCACCGGCTAGATGAAATGCTTTCAGTGATTGCAACATTTTAGTATAGTTATTGCGATCCATTTGCGGTGTTAATGGTGACAATGATGACATCTTTTACGCTGATGATTCGACAAGAAACTTTAAGCACAAATGTCCACACCAGACTGTTCCAAAATCCTGTTGACGATCGTAGGTATAGTAAATAATTTTTGATGGTTCCGATCCCGTTTGTAGATATCGTACCAATTCGATCGGTGGGGGTAAATCGCCGAAGTTGTCATAATATGTTACTTTAGAATTATTTTTTCTATAAGCTACCCAATGAGTCCCTGCACCACGCGTACTATCCAAATTCACTATTGCTGCTTCGTAACGTCGAGGACCTTGTCTAGGTAATGAATCCCTCATATAAACGCCTCGAAAGTGTCCTATTCTTTTCTTTTTGGCATATTTTTCTATATCGATGTTAGATAGTGGTCTTCGAGGTAGGGATTCAATTAGTTTTTTGATATACGATTTACAAATAATCCCATACCTTTACGATATGGCTTTAGAAACAAACCATTTCCTTTCGATTTTAAATACAGGCCGGCACCGGTTTTATCTTCGCTGCTTTTTTTTACAGCTGCCCCACCGGCTAATGAACCCAAAGCTGATAACCCGGCAAAAATTGGTATTAATGGTAATATTCCACCAGTTTTAGGAATCGGTATTATTCTCGGTGTACGAACCTTCCTTTTACCGATCTATGTGCTGCCGACAGAGCTATTTTAGATGCATTCATGACATTTTTTTCCAACACATTTTTACTTCCGGCTTTTAATAATTCCTTTCGAACTGCTTGTCGAATAGCTGTTCCGAAACTGACTTTCCGAACATGTCGATTTTTATTAACACCTTTCCTTTTTGTATGACGTGTGCCTTTACTAGATGTTTTTTTTGTTGATAATGATGATGGTACACCCATACCAAAACGTTGTTTTCCTTTCATAATGTTTGTAACTAACCAAGCTGCTGTTTTTTCACCTAAACTGGAATCTTTCGATTTTACTCTATTCCAAGCACTTTGTTAGAGCTCGTAATCCGCTCGATGTCTCGCACTTATGTTGTCTTTATTATGTAAATAAGCTAAATCGTGTTTTTTGCATGCGGCATCCAAAGGATTAATGCCTGGATCACCTTTTGTTACACGTTTTATTACTTTTGTTCCGGGTCCGCAATATTGATAACCGGGAATGTGTACCTCGAATGGTAATTTATTTATTAACGAATTCACAATACCGTATCCAGTTTTATTGGAAACGTGAGACCGTCCACTTCATTTGAAGCTCGGCATCTGAATGACAGTTTTTGTGAAAAATTGCCTATAAAATATCAAATTTTCCTAAGATGCGCGTTATCGACCTTAAACAAAAACTCTCTATTGACAATCTCGATGAAAAAGTCGGACTTAGATTTGAAAAGAAGATAATGAAAAGACACGGTCTTCTACTTCCTTCCTCTATTCGCGGCCTGTTAATTGGTCCATCCAATTGTGGAAAAACTAAATGTCATGATTTCGCTGCTTACACACCCCCTTGGGCTACGTTTGGAAAATGTCTATATTTACTCGAAATCTCTGTATCAACCGAAATATGAGTATTTAAGGAAAATTTTAGCACCCATCAAAGGTTTAGGCTACTATGCCTTTAGTGATTCCAGTAATATTGTGGAACCGTCCGATGCAAAACCAAACTATATATTTATCTTTGATGATGTTATATGTGAAAAACAAGATGTTATAAGATCGTACTTTAGCATGAGACGTCATAAAAATATCGACTCCTTTTACCTAGCGCAAACATATTCGCGAGTGCCTAAATATCTTGTGCGAGACAATGCTAATTTTATTATTATGTTTAAACAAGATGAGTTGAATATGAAACACATATTTTCCGACCACGTTTCACCGGATCTAACTTTTACTCAATTTCAAGAAATGTGCTCAAAATGTTGGGATAATAAGTATGGATTTTTAGTAATTGATAAAGACAGTGATTTGAAATCGGGAAGATACCGCAAAGGATTTGATAGCTATATATTACTGTAATAATAAGAGAAAACTCTCATTTGATTATTGAAACGTCCTTTGTTAACATCATGAATAACGCGATCGACTTAAAACGTAAACTAGTGGAAGCTACCAATGCCGTCAGAAAAAAAATTAAACAAATTAAAGTGGCTAAAGAATTTCGTGTTGAGGAATTGGAAAAGTTTTATGAACCCATTACTAAGCCGTTGACAACTATATCTGATGTGGTCAAGCAACGTCAGCAGCAGCAACAACAACAACAACAACAACAACAACAACAACAACAACAACAACATTATCCAGCTACAAAGTCACATAGTCCCAGTACATCAGTGCAGTCGACTCAAATTACAGGTTTTCCCCAACCTACACATTCCTTTCAAACCTCCACAACTATTGAGCAGTAGCAGCAGCAGCATCGCATTTCAAAAGAAGATATTAGCCAATCGGTGTTTGATACACCCTCGACATCAACTAATACATTTCTCGCATCCGCTGACACCACAACTTCCGATACGTTAAACGCACACCTGAAAGGATTACGTTCAAAACCATCTCTATACGATACTGTATATGGTGTACGTTTTGGTTCAAAAACAGATTATAACAAAAATTTTATTGGTAATTTAGAGGTGCGTTTTCGAAATGGAAATATTGTCTTATACAAAAAAGGGAAAAATATTGCAGAATATGGTGGATCACCGGCACTTTATGATTTGTTATTTCTTAAAACACCCCCAAGTGTAGGCAAGGAACAACAATTAAGTGATAATGTACTTTCAACGTACAAGAAAATTTTGGAATCAACGAGTGCTGTCTACAACAATTTTAAAAAAAGTGATGGTTTACGGGAGATCAGATGGAACAAATATTTACGAATTATTAAACCTCTGATAATGGGCACAAAATTAGGCGGTACTATTACAAGAAAACTCTCGGAAAAACTACAGTTACCCACAAAAAAGAAATTATCTCCGAAAAAATTTCAATATGTCTACTGGAACAAAGCTAAAGAGTTGGTGGATCGTTTACGTTTGTTGTGGAGTTCCAAAACTCACACTGGACACGAAAATGAAATTATGTCAATCATAGAGGAATTACGAGAAGAAGATATAATATATTAAGCTCAATATTTAATGATATTATTCAGTTCTTCCTTCGATCTGAAACCTTTAATATTACTAATAATATGGAGCCCAGTCTAGAAAAAATCAAAATTGTTAATGAACTACATAGAACGGCTAGAAAAAATTTTGTAAGACGGCGCACGATAATAAAAGGTTACAGAGATTTGTGGCAAATTGATTTGGCTGAAATGCAACAGTATGCTGATGAAAACGATGGTTATCGTTATATTTTGGTCTGTATAAATTGTTACTCTAAATTTGTCTATACCAAAGCCATAAAAAACAAGACTGTTAAAGAAGTTACTAATTCGATGAAAAGCATCATTGAAGAGGAATCATATACACCAACAAATCTGCAAATTGATCAAGGAAAGGAGTTCTATAATACAAACTTTCAAGCCCTGATGAAAAAATATAATATAAATCATTATTCCACTTACAGCACAAAGAAAGCTGCAATTGTTGAGCGGGTCATAAGGACTTTAAAAAATAATTTGTATAAACAAATCTCTACAAGAGGATCTTACAAATGGATACATATATTATCGGCAGTAACAAAAACCTACAACCATTCGAAACATCGAACCATTGGAATGAAGCCTGCAGACGTTCAAGAAAAAACACAAATTAAAGCATACAATTATTTAAAAATTGTACCTAAAAAAATTAATTTTCCATGGGTGACATTGTGCGTGTTAGCAAGTACAAAAGCTTATTCGAGAAAGGATACACGCCCTCTTGGTCAACCGAATTGTTTAAAGTTGTAAAAGTTAACGTTACAAATCCACCTACTTACTTGTTGGAATCGTTAGAAGGTCAGCCTATAAGAGGGTGTTTTACGAATCAGAACTACAAAAAACAAGCAGTCCTGGCATTTATCTAGTAGAAAAGGTCCTTAGACAACGCAAGAAAAATCACACCGATCAATTATTTGTCAAATGGCTAGGATTTCCCAACCACTTCAACTCTTGGATAGATAACGCTAATATTGTTTAAATAACATATTGTATGACTATAATTTTAATTTAAAATGTAAAATA
Organism: Diaprepes abbreviatus; assembly: GCA_034092305.1. Taxonomy (NCBI): domain Eukaryota; kingdom Metazoa; phylum Arthropoda; class Insecta; order Coleoptera; family Curculionidae; genus Diaprepes; species Diaprepes abbreviatus. Next base: position 8,474,518 of record JASJET010000032.1, on the reverse strand, counting down.
AATAAACAATATATTGTAAAATAAAGTTTTTTTATTTCAATCTTCATCATTAAAAAAAATGACAATAAAACATCATACACATAAATAACATTTCAATATTCTTGGAGGGAAGGTCCAATTCACCGACGACTACGACGTTATCTTCAAGGCTATGCCACTCGGAGTGCGTTCTCCTATTCTTTAACCTGCTTTCCCTTTTTTAGATTTTTTTTGAAGTCGAGCCGTACGACAGTGCGCTTAATGAGTCATTTAAAGGCTGATGATAGAGTATTTTCTGAATAACTTCAATTTTTGTTTTAAGCTCACTATTATTTTGGTATATCATGGGGAGGACATCCTTGTTAAATATGTCACATATTACAACTGCAAAATTGTAAAACTTTCTATTAACAAAGTGTTTTGTCACAGCATCGTCATCATCTTTAGGTTCGCCTAAGTTGGTTATGATTTTTCCACCCATATCATACTACCCATCCGCTGTAAGTTTAAAACCAATCCCTTGTGGCCCAGATAATATATGATAATTTTCATAACATTTCTGACGACCAAATTTATCAATTGTGTTGTTTCCTCGACTCATTTTCAATCTTTACTAAACTATTTTATTTTTATTTGCCCTACTTATATTAAATATTTCAGCTGAGAAAAAGAAACACTGACTATGATCTACTGGGTTGGTATGTTTATAAAAGAAATAAAACAGAACTGTGATTGTAACAGATATTTATTTACAGTTATTTGATTGCACAAATATAAAAATTATAAAAAATCAATTTTCCATGTCTTCATTTTCGTTGCAAAAAATTCTATCCCATCCGACACTATTTCGATCGTCAACATCTTGGGCTGTTGCTGTTGCAGGAACCAATTCATATTTTGCAGCAAGCTCACCTGGTAAATGTGGAATATTGACGAGGTATTCTTTTAATTCTTCTTCAACCATTTCAGCACAAAATGTATCCATGTCCAAGGAACCATATAAAAATTTGTCGCACAAGTGTGCCCCAGCCATAAAATTGATTGCATCCCTGATCTCGTTCTTATATTGATCTTTGGTTGCATCAATATGCGTCCAATCATTTACGCTATCGAACATATCGTGAGCCATATTTCTTAATTCTGTTCCCAACCAAAATATGTATCTATCTACACATTCGTTGACGGTCGTCGTCGTCGCATCAGCAGACACCTTTAACAGAAATAATGAACACGCGTAAGTATTCTGACATGTGCAACTATATTTTAAATTTAATTACATCCTTTTTTTCAAACAATTTACATACAATTTACTCCAATGAGCCAAAACGTAATAATGTTCGAGTATTGTTTCCAAAAACTCTAGTGCCCTGCCCCAAATAAGTTAGAGTGTATTTACCTTTAGTTTTACTCATAATATCTACAATATCGTCAGATAGTGTTCCGGCCACACGTTTTGGCAAAAAAGTCTCAAATGTGCTATTATCACCGTGATCGTGTAAAGCCACTAAAAGAGTTTTACCAAATCCTGTAGTCATTGAAACCATCTTTACAATTTTATACACTTTGCCTACATTCATTTCGGTAACCTTTTTTCTCTCTAAAACCTCGAAATCTTTGCTGAACATTTCATTAATTTCATCCAGAGTTTCTTTTGCAATACTCATTATTGATAAAATGGTATATAAATCCAAAAATTACCGTGAATATAAAAGCACTTTCAGAACACTACACGAACACAATATTTGATGTTTATGCCACTGATATCTGCGACTGTTTGAAGTCACTTCTTTTCCCACTAACCTTTATAGCGAGTTTTCAAGGTCGAATTGTAACAATGGTGGGGTGTAGCTTAACGATAGAAATAGTGGGAGGAGTATCCAAGGTCAAATGACGTCACACATTTAAATTGGTATAAGGATAACTTCAAGGACAAAATATAATGAAACAGATAACTACATTTTATGTACTTTATTGATTGATTTTTTTCTGCCGTTCTTCTATACGTGTAACATTATCACCTAAACCTAATTTTCTTAATTTGTTCAATAATAATTTGTTTGTTTTTATTTCTTAGAAAATTCTTACAAACTATACTCGCTAAAATACATACTTCGGCATGGTCCATATACTTAAAAAATACACTAAAATCCCGAGCCTCCGAATCTTGCATTTCAAATGCGTAAAATTCCGAATAGGCTGCATAAATTTTAAATTCTTCGTACATTTCTCGCATTAAACTTTCCATATTAACTACTACTACGTTAAACTTAAGTCCTACACTCTAATTTCATCTAACACAACCGGATCTGCAATGAACCTAATCAGTTTTTCCAAACAGTCACTAAACCCCAACTTTTTTATTTCACGAACAAAGTCTTGTAAATTTATTGTTTTGCTGCAATATTTACGACATGCATTCGCAGCCTTTTCATATTTATAAGCCAAATCACAATAGCGCGATGCCCATTCTGCTCGACTTTTCATTGCATCATTGAAATAATTACTAGCCGTTTCAGTGAACTCATCGCCCAATTTTTTTACTGTCTCTTGCAAAGCACTATTCATATTATTCACTCATTTTTTACATTCACGACACATTTTTATTGCTGGTGGTGGCCCATCTTTATAATGACGATATATTTGTTCATAGTGAATGTAACAGGGTAAGTTTAACTGTAGTTCCTTGTCACACCGATATGGCGCTGGCAGCTTATCCCAAATTTGTCGTAAACTCAGCGTATCGACGCAAGTTTTTAAATATTCGAGAGGAAAAAATGCTAGATCCTTCTCTTCAAAATCACACGAACTTTTTAAATTACTCTGATATAAACAAATTACTCTGCCGACTTGCTCTATAATTTTTTCTTTAGATAGTTCCGTATCTGACATTTCACATTGAATGAATGTAAATAGACTCACACAATTTTATAGAACAATTTGCAAGGTCAAAATCATTTCAAGATCATCCCACACTATTACAATGCACAAATAACTACTTCAAGGTCACACACCCAAGATGGCCACCAACAAAGTCAAGGTCGTCTCGACCAAGGTCAAGGTCAAGGTCACACACACAAACTTGAACACAAGGTCAAGGCCAAGGACAAAGCACACGTGCACTTTCAAGGTCAATGACAAGGACATGTGGGCGGGGCCAAAGAGGGGTGGGGCAAGGTCAAGGTCAAGGTCGAGGAGTGGGGGGATGAAGAGGATCGGGTTATGTTCACTACTAAGGCCATTCATGCTATTTTTGTCAAAGGATAGTGCAAAACTCAGCTAGACATTTAGAACTACTACATGGAAGTGAAACGGATGTGGCAAAATTGTTAACTATGCCTAAGCATTCAAAAGATAGAAGAGATGGCTTTTCCAACCTAATACGGGTTGGTGATTTCTATCACAACACCGAAGTACTTTCGACAAAAAATAGTCAACTAATTTTGGTCAGACGTCCAACTGAAGATGAAGCAAAATTTTTATCTTCAAATTATTACGAACCTTGCCCCCATTGTTTAGGGTTCATGTTAAAAAAACACTTATGGCATCATGTTAAAAACAGTTGCATTGCCAAAAATAGAAATGAGGCTAACACAAATAATCATATTATTGCTGAGAGTGATGCTTTCTTAAATAATGCATTTGGTTCAAAATTTTCGAGAGATTTTGTAACAAACATATCTTCTAAAATGCGAGATAATGAAATAGGACAGTATTGCAAGGAAGACTTATTAATTAAGATTTGGGACGATGATGTTTGAAAAATATGGAACAACACAATGTGAAATGATAAGACAATCCATGAGACAACTAGCTCGACTAACATTAAAGTTGCGTGAAATAGGAAACACTAAAAATAATTTATCAGACTTTCTTGTGCCTCAGATGTTTGACTTAATTATTGAAGCCACCAAATCCTTATGCGTAACACATCAAAATAGTGTCAGAAGGCCGGAGTTTGAATTACCATCTCTAGCCCTAAAAACAGATTATGCTCTAAAAAAAATTGCAGCTATAAAAAGAGGCAGCTGTTTAAGAGCTGGTAATTTATCTGGTAATGAAACTTTGAACTGTTTTTTGAACCTAATGGACTTAGAGTGGAACTCAAGAATCTCGTTTACCGCACTGGCAACCTTACATAGAAGAAAATTTAATACTACGCAACTTTTACCTTTAACTAGTGACTTGATTAAACTAAGTCGTTATTTAAATAATGAAATGAAGAAAGTACGTGAATTCTTAGTAGATTATACCGCCCTTAAGCAATGGCACCATCTGGCTTTTTTAACATTAAGCAAATTAATTCTTTTTAATAAAAGAAGATCTGGTGAAGCTTCACGTATGACTATGTGTGACTATTTCTCAAGACGCGTGGTCTGATCAATGTACAGATGAACTTAATATAAATAATATACAAAATTATTGTACTAGTGTATAAGTACATATATTCTTTCTTCCTACAGAAAATTTTGTTAATTAAACTTAATTGTTACTTCTGTAAAATATTTATGGATAGAAAAAATGTTCTTAACACTTGATTTTGCATGTTGCTGAAAAAATGATTCCTTCGAAAAGACAGAAGTCTTCTCACGAGCAATCGCTAGGTGTATCTGTAGTTCAAGTGGCACCAAGTAAGTGGCTATATTCGAAGTTAGTGTTGTAGTTAAGATAAAATATTATCTCTTAATTTTTTAACAGCTACTAGCTGATTTAAATTACTTATAGTATGTTCAGTTGATGTTACTTATTAATTATAATTTCATTATCATATTGTAGGAGAAGCACATCCTAAACCACACAAAATGAGTCGGCGGCATCCGTGGTCTTTCGAAGAAAAAGAAGCTGTAATGAATTTTATTTTTAAATATAATTAAAAGAGGTGTTGTACCAGGACAAGTAGACTGCATGAAATGCCTAGAAGAAAATAATGTTTTAGAGAAAAGAACATGGACTGATATAAAATTTTGCTTAAAAAATCATATATATAAAATTAAAAAACAGATGTTTTAGAAAGTGTTCTTAAATAATACATCTTGTATTTATAATAAATATACAACATTTTAAAGGACTTTTTTTATTTATATTTGCAGGTTTACTTGAAGACAAAATTATTTAAAAGGTCCTGCAGTATCACTCTTTCCTCTTACAACCCTTGAAAAATTTATTCTAAACTAAAATATATTTGAAATATACAACGTGTGCCAGACAAAAAACTGATAGTTTTTTAAACGAAACGCTCTATATATCTTCTAATATTTGATTTCATTTAATTACGGATAAATTTTCTGTTACATAACCTACATATAAATTAAATAGTAGTATTGGCGTTTTTATATTCAAGCTGTAGATGCCGCATAAAAAAAAAATTGCACGTCCCTATTCTAGTTTTTGACGGTTTGTCTAAAAGAAAGTAAAATACAGAACTTCTGTTTGAACCCCCTGTTAACCAGAAATTGAACAGAATACAAAAAATTCAGATAGTGACATGCTTTCTTTAAAATACCATCGGGATTCTGTTACTGTAAAATTGCAGAACTGTGCAGCAGTAAAATAAAATATGTCTAAAATTGATTTTATAATCCAAATATGAATATATATATATATATATATATATATATATATATATATATATATATATATATATATATATATATATATATATTCCTATGTATATACAGGTGTGGAAAATCGAGAACAGAACCTCTAAAAAAAGGGAATGTAACAGAAAGCGACGGACAACCCATTTAGCCATGTTGAAGAAGTCAAATAAAGCATACTGTTGTATAGTAGCTTGTTTCCTGGTTTCCAGCAAAAATGGTGTCGGGCAAGGACTTTTCGCTGGTTTCGGGTCGTCAAAACACAGTGGGTTGAAAGCACGGCTCTGATATTAAAAATAAAAATCGGATCCAACAATAGCAGACTGAAACTTTAAAATCATGAAAATAAATTCGAAAAACGTCTAATGTGGTTCAACGCTTTAAAAATAAAATAAAAAGAATAATTGTATTTGAATGAATAAAATATTGCGCTTGACTTCAAAGTACATTTTAAATATAATACTATAATAATAAATACATGGATATCGATAATCGTTAAAAAGGCGAAAGTACTTTTTCCTCTATGCTTAAGACTTCTTAATAAATACCAATGCAAATAATTTGTAAGTAATATAATATTTATTGATTCACTTAAATGAATAAATAATACGACTGCAATAAAAATAATAAAAAGAACTTTTTAGTCACTGACTTCTTTGTTAACAGCTCTTTTCTCATTCTCCAACACGTATGAATTGTTATCTGAATCCTGACTATGTCAAAAACAGTGTAAGGATCCATCGACGCCAAAAGTTTTGGAACACATTCTCCATATTTCTTCTCGAGAAGATTTTCGGACAAAGTCTACACGATAGTTTCTTATCAACTTGTCCGTTGATTTTTGTGCATCTTTCGATAGTTTACCTATCGGTAATATTGCAAATGCTATGATATCTGGTCAATGGAGTAAGTCATTTGTGGATTCCTGTTGGAATGTTGTACCAAGAATATCATTTGAAGAATAATCTTGCTGTTGGAAGTTTGTATTCCCAAATCTTCTCTATTGCAGTTTAATGTCCGCTTCCAACATTTTGCAAAATGATGGTATACCGGAGGATCAGTTTTCGCTTTACTCTTGTTTTAATGGCTGTAGCTTGAAATACTCTGTATTTACTGGGACACAGTATCAATGTTGTTGAACTGCGATGTTGTTTGGCAGAGGTAACAAAGTTGGACCGATTTCGCTCCAGCCAAAGCATTCACCTAGCCATCTATCATCGTCATAGATAAGTTGTACTGTACTGAAGCTCGGGTGGCAAAGAAAACTCTATTATATGGTTCAAGTTGTCTGGTTCGAGTTCATAATTTTCTATTTTCGTTAAAGACTCTTGTTCGGTTTTCTTAATAAATTCAAATTTCAGAGGCCCGCAATTCATAGTAGACGAGGGTTTGGAACTGTACAACACAATCTGTTCTTGTTGAGTTTGCGTGTTAATACCTGCTAATTGAAGTGGAATTAGAGAGGTTAGGAATAAGTTTGTATCAGAAATATTCGGATCAGTGAATTTCATTTTGTACTGGCTCTGACCTGACGTTCCATCGAGGACCCATTTGCAAATTAAACTCATATCTACAAATCTAATTTATCGAGTTGTTCAAGGGCGTCTAATTTTAAGCAATATAATTCGATCCACTATATGATCCAGTAAGCCTTGGAATTTAACCTCGGCTTTTGATTTAGTAAAAGTTAGATACTCGTCATGTGGATAACATGTTTTTTTTTTTTTATTTTACACACCAGAGTACGGCGAAAATATATTACTGCCTTTCTGTTTAGCCCAATTTTGTAATCGTTGATACTTGTTTCCCGACAATCCAATGTCAAATAGAAGAGCGGCGCATATGTATAGCTGGACGCGAGGCAACCACAACATTGTTGCCTTTGACCTGAGACGACACTTCAGAAAGAAACGACTGGCCGTTCATATTACCGAGGTTTAATAGAAACGTTACTATAGCCAACCTTCTTTTTTAAATTTCTTAACTAGAAATTATTTTGGCCGTTTCTCAAATTTTAACCCACTAAGCCCGTCTAAATTCTTTCAGATTAGTTCGGACAGAAGAACGTAGGGAACGCTTACTGCAATATTACCCCCGCTAACTTCCGTGCGACACGAAGACGAGCAATACCTTGAAACGAATGAGACGGTGTATTTACTTTTCGTCTAAACTTATAACGTAATCGACGGAATTTAGAATATTTAATGACTATTTAATACATCAAATAGTCGAAATACAAAAAAATTAGTTTTTGTTGGCCGTTGAGCGTAAAGAAAATTGATATTTCTGTTACAAAATAAACATTTATTCTAATAAAAATACTAGTGAAACGCAACGGTATTTTCTAAGTAAATAAGCTAATAGACCACTTTAAAATTAAAAATCATTCTCAAAAATAAACTTTTATTTTAGTAAAAAATAAAAGTAACAACCCTATTAGCCCTTTCTATCATGGCCTCATAAAACACCATACGTGTTTCCTGGTCTTTCGGAAAAATTTCTTGAGTTATTCGCAATTTGTAACAGCGATATTTGTTCTGCTTTAAAATATTCCGAACTGTTAGAGCATTCATATCAAGTTCTTAGGCAATTACGGTACTATTGCAAGGAAAATTAATTCTGGTTTGGATTTTCCAGACCTGTATATATGTATATATATATATATATATATATATATATATATATATATATATATATATAACTACTGGAGATAACATCAAACTCCATCCTATGACGATCAAACATTTTAGATAATGTAGAAATGCCAATTTGAAGCTGCCACTACTGCAAATAATTAAAACTACGAATCATCTTAATATTCTAAGAATTTCCCGTCATAATTCACGGGACGCAATAAAACGATATACGCGCGAGAAATCAGATACCAAATAAAGCGAATATAAAATTATTATTTAAAATAAAAAGAAACTATTCTTTAAAATAAATTTCCAGAGATAGATACTGCAACAGTAATTGCACCTAGTGCACCAGCACTGGACTTATTAAAAACTGTTCCTAAAATCCAACAAAGAGACTATGAAATCTTTAATGCTATATAGAAAAAAAAAGTTTGGATATCAGCATTGTTGCCAGTTAAACCAGTCACAATTCAACATCAGAGAAATGGAAAAAGTTTGTAAGAATATGAAACAGCTGTCCGGCGTCTTGTTCAGCTTGCTTACTCAAGAGTTACGAAAGAATTCCGAGAAGAGCCCACGATCCAGTATTATATTAATGGAATCGAATATCAAGAAATCAGCATATGTTGCGTATAAGCAAGTTTAGTTATTATAGTAAAGCGTTGGACGTGGCTTTGGAAATAAAAGTAGCCTATAATGTATCACGACCAAAAATAGGAACGATTTCCATAGAAGAAGACACAGAAGAAGAAAACAATGATTCATTGATCCAAATAGTGGAGAAAATATTATCTGAAGTAATTAGAAAGCTAAAAACAAGAAATGTTACTTCACATTATAGACGAAACCAGATAGATTGCTAGATATGTAAACGAAATGGACACATGAAAAGAGATTGTCAGGTGCAGTTAAGACGCCGTTCACTATTCAGAGTCCACACATAAAAGAATGAAGAAAACTACAATCAGTCAACGGGTGTAGACCACTATTGAGAAGGCCCAAGAGTCCTTTTTATTCATGGTATGAGAAGGACCGCCATTAGTTTTATAATTGAAGGAAAAGTCAATGCTACGCCTAATACCATAACTGTTGTGTGTAGCAACATCACTGATAAAGTCAAACCTTTTGGTAATTGTGAAATCCTACCGTTTTTTAGAAGAGCAACATTGGGAACCGTAACTGTAGAGGCAGGTGATGTGATTGGAGCTTCAAATTGGATGGCTAAAATTAAAATATTTGATGTTAGTTACCGATATAGAAGGTGCCTTTATTCTGAGTTTAGACCTGATTTGTTAATAAGGATTTCTTTTCGCCAATAAGCTTATTATCTTAAAGTTTGACACCGAATTTATTCTGTCTATTAATCGTAATACGGAACCAATCAGAATCAATGCCTGGCCAACAACTAGAATAAAGGAAGAACAGAAAATATCATTTATGAAAGACTGGAATTCTGGCAGCTACGTCGAATTAGTTGAACACCTCAACTAACACTGTAAATATCTGGTACTGAAGTCAATTCAGAGGACATTATAATAATAAGAGTAGTTAATATTCTCCTAACTCTGTCAAAATTATTAAAAGAGACGAAGTAGCATTATACGAGCCAATTGAATGCGTGGTAAAATGTGAACACCTTGGCAAATCTACATCAAAGTCGTGATATAACGAACTCATAGAACAGCCTCAGAAACCCTGCTCAGTGCAGCTGGTTGGTGATCTTCTCGGGAAGTCACAACTTGTCGACAAGCACTATATACAGCTGTAATGACCGGCCTCAAATCCGGAAAAAGGCGAGAGTGACACACATACACACACACACACACATACGCGCCTTGTAATATTTGTGACAACACATGAATAAAACTCAATTGTGGCATTTTCATTTAAATATATGCTAGAAGGAGCGCCATATTTTCCGTTTTACACGAAACTTGATTTGTTTCAAATACACTCCATATAAAGAAATCTGCATTTATTTTTCAATTATGACACCATCGTCAGAAAAAAAGCCTAACAGGAACTGTGTAAACCTGATGTCATAATTATATTTAGAAAAGATTTGTGTAAAACTAAGATGCTACAAATATTTAATTTCCATTGATTTTGTAAGAGCGATGTTTACAAAAATTTTGTTATTTAAATATATAATAAATTTAGTATAGAAGATATATAAGGGATGCAGTTATGAATCCTGATTTTAAATATTGAACTTTTAAGTGCAGGTAGAAATAAAATATTATATATATATATATATATATATATATATATATATATATATATATATATATAATATTTTATTTCTACCTGCACTTAAAAGTTCAATATTTAAAATCAGGATTCATAACTGCATCCCTTATATATCTTCTATACTAAATTTATTATATATTTAAATAACAAAATTTTTGTAAACATCGCTCTTACACAATCAATGGAAATTAAATATTTGTAGCATCTTAGTTTTACACAAATCTTTTCTAAATATAATTATGACATCAGGTTTACACAGTTCCTGTTAGGCTTTTTTTGTGACGATGGTGTCATAATTGAAAAATAAATGCAGATTTCTTTATATGGAGTGTATTTGAAATAAATCAAGTTTCGTGTAAAACGGAAAAGATGGCGCTCCTTCTAGCATATATTTAAATGAAAATGCCACAATTGAGTTTTATTCATGTGTTGTCACAAATACTACAAGGCGCGTATGTGTGTGTGTGTGTGTGTGTGTGTGTATGTGTGTCACTCTCGCCTTTTTCCGGATTTGGGGCCGGTCATTACAGCTGTATATAGTGCTTGTCGACAAGTTGTGACTTCCCGAGAAGATCACCAACCAGCTGCACTGAGCAGGGTTTCTGAGGCTGTTCTATGAGTTCGTTATATCACGACTTTGATGTAGATTTGCCAAGGTGTTCACATTTTACCACGCATTCAATTGGCTCGTATAATGCTACTTCGTCTCTTTTAATAATTTTGACAGAGTTAGGAGAATATTAACTACTCTTATTATTATAATGTCCTCTGAATTGACTTCAGTACCAGATATTTACATTGTTAGTTGAGGTGTTCAACTAATTCGACGTAGCTGCCAGAATTCCAGTCTTTCATAAATGATATTTTCTGTTCTTCCTTTATTCTAGTTGCTGGCCAGGCATTGATTCTGATTGGTTCCGTATTACGATTCATAGACAGAATAAATTCGGTGTCAAACTTTAAGATAATAAGCTTATTGGCGAAAAGAAATCCTTATTAACAAATCAGGTCTAAACTCAGAATAAAGGCACCTTCTATATCGGTAACTAACATCAAATATTTTAATTTTAGCCATCCAATTTGAAGCTCCAATCACATCACCTGCCTCTACAGTTACGGTTCCCAATGTTGCTCTTCTAAAAAACGGTAGGATTTCACAATTACCAAAAGGTTTGACTTTATCAGTGATGTTGCTACACACACCAGTTATGGTATTAGGCGTAGCATTGACTTTTCCTTCAATTATAAAACTAATGGCGGTCCTTCTCATACCATGAATAAAAAGGACTCTTGGGTCTTCTCAATAGTGGTCTACACCCGTTGACTGATTGTAGTTTCCTTCATTCTTTTATGTGTGGACTCTGAATAGTGAACGGCGTCTTAACTGTACCTGACAATCTCTTTTCATGTGTCCATTTCGTTTACATATCTAGCAATCTATCTGGTTTCGTCTATAATGTGAAGTAACATTTCTTGTTTTTAGCTTTCTAATTACTTCAGATAACATTTTCTCCACTATTTGGATCAATGAATCATTGTTTTCTTCTTCTGTGTCTTCTTCTATGGAAATCGTTCCTATTTTTGGTCGTGATACATTATAGGCTACTTTTATTTCCAAAGCCACGTCCAACGCTTTACTATAATAACTAAACTTGCTTATACGCAACATATGCTGATTTCTTGATATTTGATTCCATTAATATAATACTGGATCGTGGGCTCTTCTCGGAATTCTTTCGTAACTCTTGAGTAAGCAAGCTGAACAAGACGCCGGACAGCTGTTTCATATTCTTACAAACTTTTTCCATTTCTCTGATGTTGAATTGTGACTGGTTTAACTGGCAACAATGCTGATATCCAAACTTTTTTTTTCTATATAGCATTAAAGATTTCATAGTCTTTTTGTTGGATTTTAGGAACAGTTTTTAATAAGTCCAGTGCTGGTGCACTAGGTGCAATTACTGTTGCAGTATCTATCTCTGGAAATTTATTTTAAAGAATAGTTTCTTTTTATTTTAAATAATAATTTTATATTCGCTTTATTTGGTATCTGATTTCTCGCGCGTATATCGTTTTATTGCGTCCCGTGAATTATGACGGGAAATTCTTAGAATATTAAGATGATTCGTAGTTTTAATTATTTGCAGTAGTGGCAGCTTCAAATTGGCATTTCTACATTATCTAAAATGTTTGATCGTCATAGGATGGAGTTTGATGTTATCTCCAGTAGTTAGAAGAGTCCATGCTTCTTTAGTTTATTAATTTCTATATAAAGGTTCTTTATTTTAGATCCTATCGGATCTACAATTTCTTTCACCTCTTGTCGTACTTTTTCTATGTCTTGTCGCACAATTGATTCAATGCTACTTGCTTCTTAGCAAACTTCTCCCATGTCTTGTCACACTTTGCCTTTCTCTTTCTTAAACTTTTACCCTTCTCGCAGTAGACTTTGATGCAATTCTTTTACAATGGCCTCTTTTATCTGTTTACAAAGTTTATTTGAACATTTTTTTTCTTTTGGCGACGTTCTTCTTCTTGTTGTTTTTCTTTTTGATGACATTCTTCTTCTTCCTAGTTTACTTTCCGACGACTTTGTTCTTTTTGGTAACGTTCTCCTTTTTCATTTTTATCATTAAGGCGATGTTCTTCTATATATTCCATTTCGACTGTTTGTTGTCTAGTATTTACCATAGAATATTGTTGAAAACTCAATTCTAAACTTCTTTTTGATGTTAAATTTGATAGTTTTAGTTTCCAAATAGAATGTTCTAGAACTATATCAAAAATTCGGCTCTAAGCTTCTTTCTTAATGATGAATTCGATGATAAAATCAGTTTTCCGCTAACTTTCTTAATTTCCAAATAAAATCTTCCAAAACTATATCGAAAATTCGGTTACAAGCTTCTTTTTTCAGGACTCTTTCGAAGGTAAAGTAAGTTTTTCGCTATATCTTTTAGGGTCCAGATAGAATGTTCTAGAGCTATGTTAAGCATTCGGTTTTAAGCTTGCTTCTTGATTATGAATTTGATGGTGGGCAGTTTTTCGAGATATGCGTTAGTTTTCAAATAGAATGTTCTTGATTCTAAATTCAGTGGAAAAGTCAGTTTTACGCTATTTTTCTGATTTTCAAATAGAATGTTGTTGAACTTTGTTGAAAGAAGTTTCACTCTTGATGACAAATTCAATGAGGAAGTCAGTTTTTCGCCACCTTTTTGATTTCCAAAATAGAACGTTCTAGAACTTTATCTAAAATTAGTCATATTTCATGACCAATCCGATAGTTAAGCCTGTTGTTCTCTATCATTCTGGTTTAAAAATAGAATTTTCCAGAAATCCGGTGATAATTCTTACTTCTGATACCAGTTCTTACAATTTCCGTTGTTTATGGCCACTCATTGTGTCTGAATATTTATACTACTTTTCACTAGTTACTCTCAGTACTTCAATATATACTTGTTTACACTTTTATTATTAAATTACAACTAACTCCTAGTTCATACTACTTAGATACACCTATAGAACATACTAGAATTAAAGTCTAAATATCCCCAGAGAAATGACTAAATAAAAGCTTCTAGATGGTATTTCTGTAAAGCAAAGGATTCGTATTTAGGTGTTACTTACTACAATATAGACTTCCAGATGATGGCGGTCAAAATTTTCAAGCTTTTAACTATAATAAAAAAAGATCTAGCTGATGAATTTATAGGTAAAACTCTCGATGAAGTTAATATCGCCATGAATGAAAACTTGTTAGATATTAATAACGATGAAAGTGATGCTGTGATTGATGAGAACATATTATCAAATCTTAGTGATACACGTCCGTCTACATCTGCTAATATTGTTGCTAAACCTGCTAGATTTAAAGCAATTCAAACCTCGTAATCCAATTTCTCGGACACCTGTGAAAAAAAGGCGAAAAAATAATTTTTTGAACAGGCGAGAATTTGAAATATTAAGAAAAAAATATATTAAACTGATAAAAAATGAGGACTGAATCAAGATACAGAATGAAAACAAAGAAAAAAAAGAAACAGTTTTAGTATTTACTCCATATTTCCTAGAAGAAAAGAACATATCTTGTACTTTATATTTCTCATTGCTGCGTCAACATAACTTATTCTTTATTTTAAAAACACTTTAATGATCAGTTATTAGGAACGATAGTTATTTATTCTTACCAGATTAAGCGCAAAACTGATTGTTTGACTATAAGTAGGGGTTGTCTCTAAAGAAATTATCTATCCTTTTATGTTGAGTAAAAATACCCGTGAAAAATGTATAAGATCTATCATTCTAATTCACTAAAGCTATCTAAATTCTAAACCGAACTAATTTGATAACGAAAGCTTTCAATCGATACCTGCAACAGTAACCCAGCTAAGTTTTAAATCTGTTCATCATAGGATAGAAATATAGTATTTTTTAAATATAATTTATAACAATACAAACCTTTATTTAATTCCGTAAAACAACCTCTCTATTTAATAGTTCCAAGACTTTTCCCCTCGATTTATCGCAACTAAAAAAATGTTATATCTGGTGATATTTATTATGCCAACTTGCTAACTAGAAGATATCACTTTCATGATACCTAAATCAAGTTTAAATTTTAAAAGCTTTTATATATATATATATATATATATATATATATATATATATATATATATATATATATATATATATATATATATATATATATATATTGTTACAAACTTTATAGTGTTGTACATTTCCTAGTATTAGTTTGTATTCGTAATTTGTAGGGTTTTAGGTATATTTTCTACTGTAACGAACATTATAGCATTTTATATTTCATAGTATTAGTTTGAGTTTGCAGTTCATAGGGTTTTAGGTATGTTTTCTACAAGTTTATAATTTATTTAAGTAATTTTACCTTTGTTAATTTCCTCAGGAGACGACTATGAAAGAAGGTCTGGAACTTTTTAGAGAATTCGATTTCCTTAATTTTAACATAGAACGCCTATGATAGAAGGTCTAGAAATCGCCGGATTATTCCTTTTTCTTATTTTGATTACCCCATGTAGTATGGAAATCCTTCTAGAGAATTAGGGAATCTTCCGGCATCGACCAAAAGGGTATATAAAGGGTCCAGATCTGCTTTCTTAGTCAGTATATTTCGAGAGTTCGTCGACGCAAGTTGAAATAGTTTGACAAGTGTCAAAAGTAAGGTTGACAATAAAAAGTTATTAAAATTATACAGTGTATGTAGTTTGTTTGAAGACCGGCCGTCCGGAACAATATATATATATATATATATATATATATATATATATATATATATATATATATATATATATATATATATATATATATATATATATGTATATATATATATATATATATATATATATATATATATATATATATATGTATATATATATATATATATATATATATATATATATATATATATATATATATATATATATTGTCTAAATGTACGTTTTTTCGGGTACATTTACGGAAAAAATAAGTACCAGACGCAGGCTTACATCACTTTACATCACCTATATCATTTTTGTTCTGGTACTTATCGCGAAATTAGAAAAATTCATTGTTTCAAAATTTGTACGAAGACACCGTTTTTCACCATTGGTCGTAATCGGATCTTACCTGATTTTGGGGTGTGAACTTTCAGAAAACTATAAAATACGTCAAAAATCATATCTTCAGCAGCAGAATTCATTTGCCTCAAGAAGTTGGGACGAATTGAATAGGAAGACGCAAAAAACCCAGAATTTGCCGGATCTCGGGATGTTTAAGGCAGAAATTCGTTTTTTAAGAAAAAAATTTAAAAAGAGACAGCAAATTCCAGAACTTTCATCGCTTTTAGGACGGCTGAACAGCCAAGAAGAGGTTACAACATCGACGATCTTAATAGACGGCTGCCTTGCTGAAAGTGATACTGTTTTTACTAAGAAAATAAAGTACCTCCGAGGCCCCTGGACGAACCAGTAGCCTTTACCGGGTTAATTGCCAAAGGCTGGGACGCCTGAAGACATTAAAAATCATTTTCTGATTGCAAAAATCGGAGTAAATACGATGTATTCGGGATTCCTCTGGCTAAAACTAACAGTGCTTTAGGTAAGATAGGTTTCTAATCCCAGAGCCTGGTATACTACAGTTCGGAAATCGGGCGTTATTCGTGATTGCATATCTGAACTGAGGTTGCAATCACGGATCACCGACACAAAGTTAGCTCAATCAAGTTATAACTTCGGGCTTTTCTCTTTGCCCAATCATCATATCTTCTGGTGAACATTTGTTTAAGAAGATGCATTTAATTGGATTTTTAAACCAAACATTTTTATTTTTATTTTGATTTTATTCATCATTTAAAAGTCAGCATAAATTAATCTTTTTATTACCCATATGTTTTTGCGCACATTTAAATTTTGCATTTAAAGTCCATTTACCCATACTTTTTCTGCGTTCATTCATATTTTTTCTAATCTTGTAAATTTGCGATACGCTCGACAAATTTTGTTGGAATTACGGAAAAAATAAAAACATTGCGTTAAAACTTTGGAATAGGAAATATTTGCAGATTTTAGCGACAATAACAATAAATTGCGGCTTGCGATCTTACAAAAAGACAACTCCAAGTTAGTAATTTATCAATAAATAATAAAAAATTATTTATTCAAAAAAGGTTAGGTTCTTTTTTGAGGTTAAATAAATAAATTGGCCATTTCGAAAAGTATACTTAACCCAGTCCTGTACTAATTATTTTTTTAATAATAATTAGCACATAACATGCATGCATTCATTTAAAATTAAAACATTTTTTAAGTCGTCTTGAGCATCCAAGCTCGCTTCCCAGACGCACAAGCCCATAGCCCTTTTTTAAACTTTGGCATTTAAAAAGTTTACATCTGTTTTCAAAATTTAAGGGCAATGGCTCAAAATCCCAAAGTGCCCCAATCACACATCAACAAAGGTGAGACGGCTTGGCTTTTCGCTGGGTCGGGTGGTTATGGTGGGTCTTCTCCGGCACCGCCTGCGCGGTGCCCTTCCTTTCAATCATCAGGACATTTAATGTTTCCCATTCAACCTCAAATCAATTATCAAAATCATTTGACTTCTAGTTCGGACATAGACTCATTTTTTCAAAATTATGCGGTCTTATCCAAAGTAGGGCAAACCGAT
This sequence comes from Diaprepes abbreviatus, assembly GCA_034092305.1. Lineage (NCBI taxonomy): Eukaryota > Metazoa > Arthropoda > Insecta > Coleoptera > Curculionidae > Diaprepes > Diaprepes abbreviatus. The sequence continues at coordinate 8,456,880 of JASJET010000032.1, read as the reverse complement.
AGTACTAGGATTAGGGACAATTTAATTGATTTTGCGGATGCGGAAAAGCTTGAAACCCCACAGGCACATCAACACGATCTTTGGACCCAGATTTTTAAAGGCGTGCTAAAAGGGTTAATATAAATGCACCTTCTCGGAATAATTTATTCGCCGATTTGGAAGCTTCGAAATCTATGATTTAGGATGAAGATGAAAAGAAAAACATTTTCATCCCGAAACATGAAGATGAAAAGCTGTACATAATACGACAATATATATATATATATATATATATATATATACATATATATATATATATATATATATATATATATATATATATATATATACATATATATATATACATATATATATATATATATATATATATATATATATATATATATATATATATACATATATATATATATGAATAGTTTGGTTATTCCGGGTTTCAATCCGTTCGTTCAAAAAATCGTTTTCACGACGTTTCGCCAAAATCTCATTTGGCATTTTCAAGTGCGGTTCGTCTCGTTACTCGCTGAGAACTGAGAGCCAAATGAGATTTTGGCGAAACGTCGTGAAAACGATTTTTTGAACGAACGGATTGAAACCCGGAATTACCAAACTATTCATTCTACCATCCGTGAAAATCTACGATATAACATATATATATATATATATATATATATATATATATATATATATATATATATATATATTATACCCTACTCCTCAATACTTCATTATTTTTGAATAATTTATATCATGCCTCTCAATTTTCTTGTAATACAAACAAGAATTTTCATGATTTATCTTTTTTTTTAATATGGAAATAAATATATGCTACAGATAATTTTTACCTATAGGGTGTATAATTATAAATGGGCCACCCATTATCTCGTTTGGTAGCTTTTCTACAGATTTTTTTACAAATTAAAAGAGAAACAATCAAACATCCGGTTTTGGATATATGACAAAAAATTTAATTTTTTTAAATAGAACACCTTCTACATTATCATGTGATTTAACACTTTTAAACTTCATCGAAGCTGGACATGCACCCATAAATTCAAAATCCAATTTTCTATTGTCTTTCTTTCAATTTTGTAAAAAATTCTTTAGAAGTACTACGATTACATTTTCATGTAACTCTTCTAATAAATGATTTAAATGTATGATTCACTTATAATCATATATATATATATATATATATATATATATATATATATATATATATATATACATTTTTTCTTAAAGGTTGACGCAGAACCACCAGCTACTGAATTTCGTTGGAGCTTTAACAGTACACCTGGAATTTCCAAGGATTTAACCAAGCATTCCAAAGAAGAAGGTGGAACAAGTGTTTTAACTTACATTCCTCATGAAGCTGCTGATTATGGTACTTTGCAGTGCTGGGGTAAAAATGATATTGGTTGGCAGAGAATATCCTGCACGTATCATGTGGTACCTGCAGGCAAGCCTGATCCACCACAAGGTTGTGGACTAACAAATATAACGCACCATTCAGTGCTTCTATCATGCCAAAAAGGATTCGATGGAGGTAATGCATATATTTATTTATAAACATTAAGTCAAGAACAATCATTTCTGTATTCAAATAAGATAATAATTTAGAACTCGTCGTGACTAAAATTGCAATATTTACTTAATATCTCTTATTCCAAGCTACTTTATAGGGTGTTTTGCAATATTATCAAAAATATCTTACTTCACACGAAGTTGTGCAAAAAATAATGACGAAAAACACTTTATATCAAAATGGAAGTCATTATTTTTAAATTCTACTTGATGTTCACTGTAGATTCGAATTCCAATATATCAGGACATTATTGTAATTGCCTTTTGTTACGCTGATATTCTCACGCCGAAACCTCTCAATGTAGTGAGAAGAAATTTAGTAATAGATTATAGCCAAACTAAATAGTAAGACAAAATTACCAGAGTCCAATCGAAAGTTAGTAGCCACGCCAGCGAGTAAATATTTAATGACTAGATATACTATAAATGAAATTATCCATTTGAAATAATTACAAAATCTTCAACTTCAAATGATTATGAAATCTTCATCTTAATAAAAAGTTCCAAATTAGTTTAGAGTAAATAAGCAAATAAATTGAAGTAGTATAGTACCTACCGCAACTAAAACATAAGGCAAATCCTGTATATTTCATGATCATGCGATAGAACATCAGAACACTTCCTACAAGAAAAGAAAAAGGAATGAAATTTAATTTGCAGAATTAATTGGGAGTTACTATTTGAAATACAAAATAACATAATGCTAAATTTGCCTTTTATTTCATGAGTGAGACCAGTAACTGTATGGTCTCAAACAAATCAGGCCCAAGTGTGTAGGGGGTTTAGGTCTTGGTTAAATATCAGTGCTCATTAACTAATAACCGAGGGTTCTTACGAAAAGGTAAATGCAAAAGATAAACCAATAATCAAAAACCGTGAAGAAATAATTAGTAGACATAAATCAGTAGGAGGAAACCAGTAAAAAAACAAATAGAAAGAGCCCTACAAAAAAAAACAGCGTCTACGAATAATTATAAAAATTAAATTAAAAAGCAAATAAATTTGTTGGTTAATCTTCGCCAAGTTATTTCTATTTAAATTTAAAATCCAAAACTTCAAACATATTTAGGAAAAAAAAGATATCGAAAATGATTTTAAAGTTGCAATATCATAAAAAAAGAAAACATAAATCAATAACTAGTTAGCAATAATTAAACAAAAAATAATGAATTAAAGTAACACGCTGTTTAAAACTGTTGAACTCAGAAGCAGCTACGAGTAAAAATATATAAACATACAAAAAAAATCCAGTCTGACTAGGACTGATCAGCAATATTTAATTTATTAAAAAGAAATAAATAAAACAGAAGATTTACTCTACAAAATAATTAGTTACTCAACTAAATTAACCATCAAAAAATTAAAGATATTAATTAAATAAAATAGAGAATAATTAGAATTTCAGACCACTGGCCACTATTAACGCTTTTTTTATTGACACTAAATTTACCATATTACTCAGTAAAATGTCTATATATATATATATATATATATATATATATATATATATATATATATATATATATGTATAAAAACTATTTAATTAAATGAAAAAAAAATAATTTCCAGCCGAGAATGACTCAATAAATGAAAGAAAGGAGGTGGTGATATCCGATTATTAATGCTTTGGTCTCGTTGGACTCATTACATCTCACCATAGCTGCAAATCATTCGAGACCGATCGCCTTTGCGAATCCAAGCAATCGCGTTACCTGACCTTGCCTTACTACTTTGCGTGAGATTATTGTATTCTTGAAATGTCTCTGCTTCAGTTTGTTGAGTACTAGGCACTCTCTGAGAATATGGTCGATTGTTTTATCTTCCTTCAGGCACAATCCACTTACTGAATCATCCGCAACGCCATTATTATAAAAATAGCCTTGCAGATAACAATGTTCCGTCAGCAATCCCACCATGATCCGCAGTTCTTTCCCCTTCAGGAATGGAAGCGCCTTAGTAAGACGCACATTAGGTCCACTTATATGTTTCTTTTCACATCTTATTCCAGGAGATTGCTATCGGCATTGAATGAATTTGCTTTCCAGCAACACTTTCGGATTTCTCTGTTAAGAGTAATTGAAACAGGTAAAATGGATTGGGAGCCATATGGCTCAGCCGCGAACCTTTGGTAAACAGTCCGCTTCCTCGTTTCCGTGTGCGGCCGTTCTTTGTTAGGTTGTTTAGTATCTCCTTTCATTCAGACATCAGTCGCGAAGCTACTACATTGGACCCCAGAGCAATGGGCATCTTTCCACAAGGCTTCCCAGCTACACGGCTAACTGCCCGTACCTGCTTCAAGATCCCTAGGCAACTAAGACGGCAAATTGTCATCAAGACCTCATTTTTTATGAATAAGTGGAGACGAGGAAAAGTCATTAAAATCTCCACCGCCCTTGGGGGGGGGGAGGTCAGTCTTTATCGCATGCATCACTCCTACACAAGTCATTGGTCGAACTTTGCCAAGTTGAAGACGATGTTTGAGCTTGACTGTACTAGGCCACCATATAATTGCGACGTAATCATAGGATGGATCATCATGGTATATATACAATATATCACTTTCGGTGTCAGTTGCCATCGTAACCCAAGGTTCGATTACAAGCGCAGAAAGCCAGAATTACTCCCAGGTATTTAACAGTTCCTTTACATTGAAAAGTCCTTTTCCCGTTTTCTTCTTTTTTGTGAAGAGTCTTTGTCCGGATTAATTACAAGCCTCTCTGCCCGGCACTATCGTTCTGCTATCCAAAAGACTCGCATCGTAGGTCCTTCCAGGTCCCAGACACAGCGACCAAGGCACAAGCAGCTTCGTCTTGCTTAAAGAATGTCCGAATATTTTTCTGTTTGTCTCAATTTGGAAGTTCCAACATGATATCTTGGAATTTCTGGGCATTTGCCCTATTTAGCAACTAGCTTCACAAGAACCCCGAAGTGCTTCCTGATTTGTTTGGTGGAAATCTCCACAAAAGTTTCGTTACGATATCTCGATATATACCCCTCGAATCTGTTTGTCAGTTCCTTCCAAAAAGCAGCAGGAGTAGCAACCTAAGAGAAGTGATAGATGGTGGAGGTGTCTCTTCGGTTCCTCCTTCCGGGTTGGGTGTGAGCGTCAGCGAATATTCGGAAAACCTGGAGTTTTCGGTCTTCTTGCCCATCGAGACTTTTATTCAGGAGACCAAAACACATAACATACTCCAATGTCAGTCATTTTAACTGAAATCGAATTTCTATAAACCCTGTGAGGGATTCTTTAATTTGTTTTTGCCAATTAGGTAATTTTGCTCGTTTCTAATAAAAATCCTAGTTGCTCTCTGAAATTGTGCAGAATGGAGTTGAAATGATCTTATTAGTTGTTTTGGTTTTTTTGGATGTTAGTTATCTTTATGTGTGCTTTTAGATTTAATTCGGACAAATCATAAACTTATTTTCAAGCTCTTGCTTTCCATTGGGCTGGTGGAGTTTCTCCCAATATTGGCTTGATACAATCCTTAAATGTCGCCTTTTTGACCGACTGCTTGTTTTCAAGTTCTGACTTCACTACAAGTCCATAACATCGAACGAAAAGTTTAGCGCATTCTCATATATGGAACACGAATTCAGGATGAAGTGTGGGATACAAAAAATTTACAGGTCCGCATTAGGAGTTTACAAAAATAAATAAATTATATCAATGTCTTGTCCTAAAAATATCCACCTAAAAAAAAATAAGAAACTAAACAAAAATGTATGTTTAAAATCTAATAGAATTTGGTTTTTACTATCTCTTTTATTAAAAATTTCATAAAATATGGAAATTGCCAAAAACAAACCCAACATTTCGAGATTTTGGATACCACAATGCTGAAATTTCCCATCAGTAAATAATTTTAATATGAGGAAAATGGCTTTTGTTATCAATATTTTCATCCTAGTATTATAGAATCACCAGGAAATTCGTTTTTATCTTACCCACTATAGATTTGTTTTTAAAAGTTATTGCCCACCACTTTTTTGATTAGTCAGCCAAGAGTGACCTTGTTTGTGATTGTCTACCCAAGTTCGACCCCTATATCGATTGGTTACGTAAACTCCGCTTCATTTTGCTCCAATTTCTACCTGAGAGCTAAGTTAAAATGTGTATGTAAAGTATTATCATTTGCATAAAGACTAAAACTAATTTGATCCACATCCATGTGTTTTTTTTATTTTGTTATGTCTTCTAATTCGTAGCTAACTGGAGGTAGGACAATTTCTAAATTTTCATCATGAATTAATACATTATTTCCAACATCAACATTAGGAATTGCATTAAATGTTTCGAAATTTACAAGGACGATAACGTACTCAACATCTTCATCTAGATATATTGGAGGATGTAACTCTGATAATTTGCCGCTGAGAACGAAACTATATGATATTTTCCTTTAAAAATGTATTTAAGAATAAACTAAGATTATATATTACATATGGTTATAAAGAAATTTTAGACATAATTGACCACAACTTGTTTTGTTAAAGTGTTGATAATTGTTATAATTGTAATTAACAATATTATTATTTTTGTCACTATAAAAATAATTAATTAGTTCAGATAAGGTTCGAAAATTACCACAACTATCGAAATAAATTATTTTTGTCTCTTTTTTTTATATATGCTATCCATTGAGTACCATCACACTATCATTATCTAGATTGATAATTGCAGTTTCAATTATCTTCCTTTTTTTTGGCAATTCATCGCTCATAAAAATACCACGAAAGTTGAGAATTTGTAAATATTTAACGTATTTAAGTAAATCGTAATTTATAAGTGCTTGTCGAGGTATATATTTTAATAGTTTTTTGAATGATCCGCATCCAGTTTTATAGGGTTTTTAATAAATTCCACTTCCCTTTTTTCCTATCGTTATAGACTCCATGATTTGAATGTGCCGTTTAGATTCTTCTAATGTCGCTTAGGCTGCTTTTGCATCATTTACTGCTTTAGCAATACCTCTTCAAAGAGCACCAAGAGCAGACAAACCAGCAAATAAAGGCATAAGTGGAAGAAATCCACCAGTTATTGGGATTTGAATTACTATTTTAGTAGTGAACATAACCCGATTCGCTCGATCCCCCCACTCCTCGACCTTGACCTTGACCTTGCTTCACCCCTCTTTGGCCCCGCCTACATGTCCTTGTCATTGACCTTGAAAATGCACGTGTGCTTTGGCCTTGGCCTTGTGTTCAAGGTTGTGTGTGTGACCTTGACCTTGACCTTGGTCGAGACGACCTTGACTTTGTTGAAGGTCATCTTGGGTGTGTGACCTTGAAGTAGTTATTTGTGCATTGTAATAGTGTGGGATGATCTTGAAATGATTTTGACCTTGCAAATTGTTCTATAAATTGTGTGAGTCTACTTGCATTCATTCAGTGTGAAATGTCAGATACGGAACTATCTAAAGAAAAAATTATAGAGCAAGTCGGCAGAGTAATTTGTTTATATCAGAGTAATTTAAAAAGTTTGTGTGATTTTGAAGAGAAGGATCTAGCATTTTTTCCTCTCGAATATTTAAAAACTTGCGTTGATACGCTGAGTTTACGGCAAATTTGGGATAAGCTGCCAGCGTCATATCGGTGTAACAAGGAACTACAGTTAAGCTTACCCTGTTACATTCACTATGAACAAATATATCGTCATCATATAGATGGGCCACCACCAGCAATAAAAAAGTGTCGTGAATGTAAAAATGAGTGAATAATATGAATAGTGCTTTGCAAGAGACAGTAAAAAAATTGGGCGATGAGTTCACTGAAACGGCTAATAATTATTTCAATGATGCAATGAAAAGTCGAGCAGAATGGGCGTCGCGCTATTGTGATTTGGCTTATGAATATGAAAAGGCTGCGAATGCATGTCGTAAATATTGCAGCAAAACAATAAATTTACAAGACTTTGTTCGTGAGATAAAAAAGTTGGGGTTTAGTGACTGTTTGGAAAAACTGATTAGGTTCATTGCAGATCCGGTTGTGTTAGATGAAATTAGAGTGTAGGACTTAAGTTTAACGTAGTAGTAGTTAATATGGAAAGTTTAGTGCGAGAAATGTACGAGGAATTTCTAATTTCTGCAGCCTGTTCGGAATTTTACGCATATGAAATGCAAGATTCGGAGGCTCAGGACTTTAGTGTATTTTTTAAGTATATGGACCATGCCGAAGTGTGTCTTTTAGCTAGTATAATTTGTAAGAATTTTCTTAGATATAAAAACAAACAATTATTATTGAACAAATTAAGGAAATTAGGTTTAGGTGATAATGTTAAACGCATAGAAGAATGGCAGAAAAAAATCAATGAATAAAGTACATAAAATGTAGTTATTTGTTTCATTATATTTTGTCCTTGAAGTTATCCTTATACCAATTTAAATGTGTGACGTCATTTGACCTTGAATACTCCTCCCACTATTTCTATCGTTAAGCTACCCCCACCATTGTTACAATTCGACCTTGAAACCCCGCTATAAAGGTTCGTGGGAGAAGAAGTGACTTCAAACAGTCGCAGATATCAGTGGCATAAACATCAAATATTGTGTTCGTGTAGTGTTCTGAAAGTGCTTTTATATTCACGGTAATTTTTGGATTTATATACCATTTTTTTCAATAATGAGTATTGCAAAAGAAACTCTAGATGAAATTAATGAAATGTTTAGCAAAGATTTCGAGGTTTTAGAGAAAAAAAAGGTTACCGAAATGATTGTAGGCAAAGTGTATAAAATTGTAAAGATGGTTTCAATGACTACACGATTTGGTAAAACTCTTTTAGTGGCTTTACACGATGACGGTGATAATAGCACATTTGAGACTTTTTTACCAAAACGTGTGGCCGAAACACTATCTGACGATATTGTAGATATTATGAGTAAAACTAAAGATAAATACACTCTAACTTATTTGGGGCAGGGCACTAGAGTTTTTGGAAACAATACTCGAACATTATTACGTTTTGGCTCATTGGAGTAAATTGTATGTAAATTGTTTGAAAAAAAGGATGTAATAAAATTTAAAATATAGTTGCACATGTCAGAATACTTACGCGTGTTCATTATTTCTGTTAAAGATGTCTGCTGATGCGACGACGACGATGACGACCGCCAACGAATGTGTAGATAGATACATATTTTGGTTGGGGAGAGAATTAAGAAATAGGGCTCACGATATGTTAGATAGCGTAAATGATTGGTCGCATATTGATGTAACCAAAGATCAATATAAGAACGAGATCAGGGATACAATCAATTTTATGGCTGGGGCACACTTGTGCGACAAATTTTTATATGGTTCCATAGACATGGATACATTTTGTGCTGAAATGGTTGAAGAAGAATTAAAAGAATACCTCGTCAATATTCCACATTTACCAGGTGAGCTTGCTGCAAAATATGAATTGGTTTCTGCAACAGCAACAGCCCAAGACGTTGACGATCGAAATAGTGTCGGATGGGATAGAATTTTGAGCAACGAAAACGAAGACATGGAAAACTAATTTTTTATAATTTTTGTATTTGTGCAATTAAATAACTGTAAATAAATATCTGTTACAATCACAGTTTTATTTTATTTCTTTTATAAACATACCAACCCAGTAGATCATAGTCAGTGTTTCTTTTTCTCAGCTGAAATATTTAATATAAGTAGGGCAAATAAAAATAAAATAGTTTAGTAAAGATTGAAAATGAGTCGAGGAAACAACACAATTGATAAATTTGGTCGTCAGAAATATAATGAAAAATATCATATATTATCTGGGCCACAAGGGATTGGTTTTAAACTTACAGCGGATGGGCAGTATGATATGGGTGGAAAAATCATAACCAACTTAGGTGAACCTAAAGATGATGACGATGCTGCGACAAAACACTTTGTTAATAGAAAGTTTTACAATTTTGCAGTTGTAATATGTGACATATTTAACAAGGATGTCCTCCCCATGATATACAAAAATAATAGTGAGCTTAAAACAAAAATTGAAGTTATGCAGAAAATACTCTATCATCAGCCTTTAAATGACTCATTAAGCGCACTGTCGTACGACTCGACTTCAAAAAAAATCTAAAAAAAGCAGGTTAAAGAATAGGAGAACGCACTCGGAGTGGCATAGCCTTGAAGATAACGTCGTAGTCGTCGGTGAATTGGACCTTCCCTCCAAGAATATTGAAATGTTATTTATGTGTATGATGTTTTATTGTCATTGTTTTTAATAATGAAGATTGAAATAAAAAACTTTATTTTACAATATATTGTTTATTTATTTTACATTTTAAATAAAAAATATAGTCATACAATATGTTATTTAAACAATATTAGCTTTATCTATCCAAGAGTTGAAGTGGTTGGGAAATCCTAGCCATTTGACAAATAATTGTTCGATGTGATTTTTCTTGCGTTGTCTAAGGACCTTTTCTACTAGATAAACGTCAGGACTGCTTGTTTTTTGTAGTTCTGATTCGTAAAAACACCCTCTTATAGGCTGACCTTCTAACGATTCCAACAAGTAAGTAGGTGGATTTGTAACGTTAACTTTTACAACTTTAAACAATTCGGTTGACCAAGAGGGCGTATATCCTTTCTCGAATAAGCTTTTGTACTTGCTAATACGCACAATGTCACCCATGGAAAACTTAAATTTTTTAGGTACAATTTTTAAATAATCATATGCTTTAATATGTGTTTTTTCTTGCACGTCTGCAGGCTTCATTCCAATGGTGCGATGTTTCGAATGGTTATAGGTTTTTGTTACTGCCGATAATATATGTATCCATTTGTAAGATCCTCTTGTCGAGAATTGTTTATATAAATTATTTTTTAAAGTCCTTATGACTCGCTCAACAATTGCAGCTTTCTTTGTGCTGTAAGTGGAATAATGATTTATATTATATTTTTTCATCAGGGCTTGAAAGTTTGTATTATAGAACTCCTTTCCTTGATCACTTTGCAGATTTGTTGGTGTATATGATGCCTCTTCAATGATGCTTTTCATCGCATTAGTAACTTCTATACCAGTCTTGTTTTTTATGGCTTTGGTATAGACAAATTTCGAGTAACAATTTATACAGACCAAAATATAACGATAACCATCGTTTTCATCAGCATACTGTTGCATTTCAGCCAAATCAATTTGCCACAAATCTCTGTATCCTTTTATTATCGTGCGCCGTCTTACAAAATTTTTTCTAGCCGTTCTATGTAGTTCATTAACAATCTTGATTTTTTCTAGACTGGGCTCCATATTATTAGTAATACTAAAGGTTTCAGATCGAAGGAAGAACTGAATAATATCATTAAATATTGAGCTTAATATATTATATCTTCTTCTCGTAATTCCTCTATGATTGACATAATTTCATTTTCGTGTCCAGTGTGACCGGCCATTTTGGAACTCCACAACAAACGTAAACGATCCACCAACTCTTTAGCTTTGTTCCAGTAGACATATTGAAATTTTTTCGAAGATAATTTCTTTTTTGTGGGTAACTGTAGTTTTTCCGAGAGATTTTTTCTTGTAATAGTACCACCTAATTTTGTGCCCATTATCAGAGGTTTAATAATTCGTAAATATTTGTTCCATCTGGTCTCCCGTAAACCATCACTTTTTTTAAAATTGTTGTAGACAGCATTCGTTGATTCCAAAATTTCCTTGTACGTTGAAAGTACATTATCACTTAATTGTTGTTGTTCCTTGCCTACACTTGGGGGTGTTTTAAGAAATAACAAATCATAAAGTGCCGGTGATCCACCATATTCTGCAATATTTTTCCCTTTTTTGTATAAGACAATATTTCCATTTCGAAAACGCACCTCTAAATTACCAATAAAATTTTTGTTATGATCTGTTTTTGAACCAAAACGTACACCATATACAGTATCGTATAGAGATGGTTTCGAACGTAATCCTTTCAGGTGTGCGTTTAAAGTATCGGAAGTTGTGGTGTCAGCGGATGCGAGAGATGTATTAGTTGATGTCGAGGGTGTATCAAACACCGATTGGCTAATATCTTCTTTTGAAATGCGATGCTGCTGCTGCTGCTGAATAGGTGTGGAGGTTTGAAAGGAATGTGTAGGTTGGGGAAAACCTGATATTTGAGTCGACTGCACTGATGTACTGAGACTATGTGACTTTGTAGCTGGATAATGTTGTTGCTGTTGTTGTTGCTGCTGCTGCTGCTGCTGACGTTGCTTAACCACATCAGATATAGTTGTCAACGGCTTAGAAATGGGTTCGTAAAACTTTTCCAATTCCACAACATTAAACTCTTTAGCCGCTTTAATTTGTTTAAATTTTTTTCTGACGGCATTGGTAGCTTCCACTAGTTTACGTTTTAAGTCGATCGCGTTATTCATGATGTTAACAAAGGACGTTTCAACAATCAAATGAGCATTTTCCCTTATTATTACAGTAATATATAGCTATCAAATCCTTTGCGGTATCTTCCCGATTTCACATCACTGTCTTTATCAATTACTAAAAATCCATACTTATTATCCCAACATTTTGAGCACATTTCTTGAAATTGAGTAAAAGTTAGATCCGGTGAAACGTGGTCGGAAAATATGTGTTTCATATTCAACTCATCTTGTTTAAACATAATAATAAAATTGGCGTTGTCTCGCACAAGCTGTTTAGGCACTCGCGAATATGTTTGCGCTAGGTAAAAGGAGTCGATGTTTTTATGACGTCCCATGCTAAAGTACGATCTTATAACATCTTGTTTTTCACATATAACATCATCAAAGATAAATATAGAGTTTGGTTTTGCATCGGACGGTACCACAATATTACTGGAATCACTAAAGGCATAGTAGCCTAAACCTTTGATGGGCGCTAAAATTTTCCTTAAATACTCATATTTCGGTTGATACAGAGATTTCGAGTAAATATAGACATTTTCGAAACGTAGCCCAAGGGGGTGTGTAAGCAGCGAAATCATGACATTAGTTTTTCCACAATTGGATGGACCAATTAACAGGCCGCGAATAGAGGAAGGAAGTAAAGGACCGTGTCTCTTCATTATCTTCTTTTCAAATCCAAGTCCGACTTTTTCATCGAGATTGTCAATAGGAAGTTTTTGTTTAAGATCGATAACGCGCATCTTAGGAAAATTTGATATTTTATAGGCAATTTTTCACAAAAACTGTCATTCAGATGCCGAGCGTCAAACGAAGTGGACGGTCTCACGTTTCCAACAAAACTGGATACGGTATTGTGAATTCGTTAATAAATAAATTACCATTCGAGGTACACATTCCTGGTTATCAATATTGCGGACCCGGAACAAAAGTAATAAAACGTGTAACAAGAGGTGATCCAGGCATTAATCCTTTGGATGCCGCATGCAAAAAACACGATTTAGCCTATTTACATAATAAAGACAACATAAGTGCGAGACATCGAGCGGATTACGAGCTCGAACAAAGTGCTTGGAATAGAGTAAAATCGAAAGATTCCAGTTTAGGTGAAAAAACAGCAGCTTGGTTAGTTACAAACATTATGAAAGGAAAACAACGTTTTGGTATGGGTGTACCATCATCATTATCAACAAAAAAAACATCTAGTAAAGGCACGCGTCATACAAAAAGGAAAGGTGTTAATAAAAATCGACATGTTCGGAAAGCCAGTTTCGGAACAGCTATTCGACAAGCAGTTCGAAGGGAATTATTAAAAGCCGGAAGTAAAAATGTGTTGGAAAAAAATGTCATGAATGCATCTAAAATAGCTCTGTCGGCAGCACGTAGATCGGTAAAAGCGGCAGGTGGCAAAAGGAAGGTTCGTACACCGAGAATAATACCGATTCCTAAAACTGGTGGAATATTACCATTAATACCAATTTTTGCCGGGTTATCAGCTTTGGGTTCATTAGCCGGTGGGGCAGCGGGAATTGTGCGCGCCATAAAAGCAGTAAAAAAAAGCAGCGAAGATAAAACCGGTGCCGGCCTGTATTTAAAATCGAAAGGAAATGGTTTGTTTCTAAAGCCATATCGTAAAGGTATGGGATTATTTTTAAATCGTAGATCAAAAAACTAATTGAATCCCTACCTCGAAGACCACTATCTAACATCGATATAGAAAAATATGCCAAAAAGAAAAGAATAGGACACTTTCGAGGCGTTTATATGAGGGTTTCATTACCTAGACAAGGTCCTCGACGTTACGAAGCAGCAATAGTGAATTTGGATAGTACGCGTGGTGCAGGGACTCATTGGGTAGCTTATAGAAAAAATAATTCTAAAGTAACATATTATGACAGCTTCGGCGATTTACCCCCACCGATCGAATTGGTACGATATCTACAAACGGGATCGGAACCATCAAAAATTATTTACTATACATACGATCGTCAGCAGGATTTTGGAACAGTCTGGTGTGGACATTTGTGCTTAAAGTTTCTTGTCGAATCATCAGCGTAAAAGATGTCATCATCATCATCGTCACCATTAACACCGCAAATGGATCGCAATAACTATACTAAAATGTTGCAATCACTGAAAGCATTTCATCTAGCCGGTGGATTAAGGAAAATGACCGTGAAACAGTTAGAAAACATGCCCAAGGAAGTAATGATTGCATTAGCCCCAAATGAAATTCCATTCGTTTGGGAAAAGTTGCCGGAGCACCTTAAAAGCGATATCGATATATTAAAATATCAGTGCGGTTGCAAACATTATTTCAGCAGCAGCAGCAGCAATTTAAACGAGGTTATGACTGATGAGGATCTTACGGCTAGAAAAATATTTTGTTGTTATTGCAAAATCAGCGATGTGCGCATAAAAGCAGAAAATAGCATAAAAACATCACTATCTAATGCAGTGAGAAAAGGTGTGACGATGAATCTTTTTAAATGTTGCCGCTAAGAATAAAACCGAGATGTGTGATGTTTTAATGGTTAGTCATGTCTTATACGTTCACACTAACAGGACACTCGAGCGTCTTAAGCGCCGATTTTTATCCACCAGTCGAATTAAATAGAGAAAACAAATATGGTCTGGCATTGCTGGGATTTTACACATACAATTCAATTTTTAATGTGGACGAAAGCAACAATAAGTTTGCCTACATGAAGGAGGGTTACACCACCGAGCCGATACAATTGCAGATTCCACCTGGGGCCTATGAAATAGATGAGATAGGTAAAGCTATGTTGGAGGCTTTGAGGATTTCAACTGAAGAAAAGAACGATGGAATCTTTTACTTGGTTGCTAATAATAATACGCTGAAATGTGAACTGAAATCCCAATATACTATAGATTTCCGGGGAGAGGCGAGTATCGGTAAAATGTTAGGATTTAATCATACAGTGTTAAAAAGAGACAAAAAGCACGAATCAACCGAGATGGTGGAAATAATGAAAGTACGCATCATACGCGTAGATTGTAATATAATTTCCGGAGCATATATGAATTCGGTGGAAGGTCATACCTTGTTCGAATTCGATATCGACGTGGAGCCCGGTTACAAAATCAGTAAAGAACCACAAAATAATATTTATATGCCGTTAATGCCGGCAGGACGTCAGTTTATCGACAACATTACTCTTCGCATCTTGGACGATAGCGGTGATCTAATCAATTTTCAAGGCGAGAAAATAATCGTGAAATTGGAACTGAAGAAACTTTCATAGAAATGGGTTTTTGCTTCAATCGTCAATTGTGTGTGCTGTCGACTAAGATGGGGGAACCGCCGAAACATAATAAAAGTAAAAGAAGAGTTAACGTCAAGGTTAGTCGTCGTCCAGACGTTAGATCACAAACATCTCAACAGTTATCTGCCGAAGACTATAAATTTTTAAAATCAATCGGTCTTAAAGTGCGAAAATGATTTCCACCACCAGCGATAAAATAGAGGTTTTCTCCGAACCCATCTTGGACAATTCCATTATTAGTCTAGAAGAGCATACGTATAAACCATACGGATCTCCATCATTCAACAATTCGGATGAAGTCCGTATCCCCATTAATTTTCAAGATATTATACTGGATATCGCCGAAAGTTACATATATATCGAAGGAAAATTTAAACCCATAGACGCAACGAAAAGATGTTTTTTATCAAATAATGCCCTCGCATTTTTGTTCGATGAAATTCGCTACGAGATGGGAGGTGAACAGGTCGCCGTGGTTCGTAAACCTGGAGTTACGACGACATTAAAAACCATGGTTTCATTCGGAAGTTTGCAACAAAGATCTCTCATGACGTGCGGATGGGGTCTCGACGAAGCAAACCAAGATATCGTAGACACGGCAAGTAACGTATTCTCCGGGAAATTACCCTTAAAATATCTTATGGGATTCGCCGAAGATTACGCAAAAGGTGTTTTCAACGTAAAACAGGAGCTTATTATGATTATAGCTCGCACTTTTACCAATTGTTACGTCGGCGAAGTAGAGGCAGAAATTAGTATCGACAAAATCGAATGGAAAATTCGTCACATCATTCCAGACGACAAGCAAAAATTGAAAATACTGTCTCGCATTAATAAAGGAGGAAACAACGCCAGTATTCAAATGGCATATCGTAAATGGGATCTGTACGAATTACCAGCTTTAAGGCAAACATCTTCCGACGTGTGGGCCTTGAGAACGAGTACAAGTCTGGAAAGACCGCGCTATATAATCGTCGGGTTTCAAGACAAGAAAGAAAAAAACGCAACCCAGTTTACCCACGCCGACGTATGCGACATTAGACTGTATCTGAATTCAACCGTTTATCCATACGAAAGATGGAATTTAGATTTCGCCAAGAAACTGTACGCAGCAGCCTATTACAATTACGAAAACTTCCAAAGCAGCTACTACGGGCGCGAGATAAACGATCCGATGATAACGTTCGCGGAATATATGAAAAACCCCGTTTTTATTATCAATTGCAGTCATCAACCAGAGGCGATTAACTCATCGACAGTGGATGTAAAATTGGAGTTCCAAACGAGAAAGAATAAATTCCCCAAAGACACTAAAGTGTACGCATTAGTTATTCACGACTCATTTTTTAGTTATAATGTATTAAACGGTTCGGTGACCAATAAATCTATATTTTAATGTATCTATTATATGTAACACAAAATAATGTTCTTTAATCAATAAATTTGTAATGAGTGAAGTAGTAGTTTTATATTTATTTGAAACCCAAACCAAAAAAAAAGCTGGCGGAAAAGCCCGCTCTTTAAGAAAAGAGTACGGGAATTTAGAAAATGGTGGTTTATTAAGTGGAAAAAAGAGCTTAAATAACAAGAAAAAATTTTTAAGGCAAAATATGAAAACAACGATTTAGAAAATTTGTAGGAAAGTAACGGTTAGGAATAGGGAAAAAAGCATTTTTCTCGATAGTAAAAACGTTCAAGATAGAGAAAAAATAAAAGCACTTTAATTACCTAGAATTTTGAGTAGAATACAATGGTGAAAAAAAAATTTGGAAAATCTTAAAAATGACAAAAAATTTAGACGAAAAAATTGAAATTCTCGAGTTAGGAGGCTAGGGCCGCCGAACGGGAGTATGTGGAAGTTGTAGGGGGAAGGTTTTTTTTTTTTTTTTTTTTTTTTTCTAAAATTTTTTTTATATTAGCGAATCGGGAAAAATAGTGTGATATACTTCAACTCTTCCTTATTACGATTCCGTCAAAACATTTTCAAAATTTTCCTTACCTTGCCTGAAAATAATTAAAATATATGCATAATTTGCATTTTTTGTAAATATGTAGCAAAGTAATGGTTAGAAATATCAAAAAAATTTATTTGAAAAAAATGTAGAGAAAGTCTAGTACTATATGCTAGAAAAGTGGAGGGGGGTAGTTTGTGTCCATACCAGAGATACGGTGAGTTATAAAATCATATTATTCTCAAACTTATATAATGCATATATGCACTCCACCTTACCCCCTCCAACTTTTTGAATGTATATAGAGGCCGGTATTAGAATTATTTCATCATTACACATTCGATCGGCAAGATGGAAGATATACCAAAAAGGATCATTGGCATTGTCAGGCCATTCGTGCCCGGCAAGATATGCAAGTGTGAGGAGTGCGGGGGTACCGCACCAGGAGCGGCACCTTCGGCACCGCCTGCAACGCCGACACCACCAGCGACGACGACGGTGCCGCCAATGAGAAGACCAAGGGCTGCACCTAGGTCGGTGTTAATATCGTTGGGTATTACTCCACGGTAGGCACCCCACCCTCCCCCCAGGCCCTTTTAGGGCCACAAAAACGGTCCTTTTCAGGACCACATTATATTTTGATCGTAGTTTAGTAATCGTCACTTATGGGGCGAGATATTCGTTTAACGACGATTTGTCTCGTAGCTTAAGTGCCAAGTTATATGCTTGAGAACCTATGAAAATGTTAACAGTTCAAACAAGGTTTCTATTATTTTTTTTTTGTAATGTATTCTTCACAAAATATTAAGAATAAGTCTTATTGTCTAAACAAATCTAATTCCTTATTTAAAGTTTTTGAAAAAATCAATAATTCTATAAGCTCTCACCAATACATAACATTTAGAATCCGTTGGTGGGGTGGGGGTAGTTCTATATATATGAGACTGGGTCAGTTACACAGTCATATATTCATCAACCCTCATACGATAAACATGGAGGAAGAAAGACCCGCCAGCCGAGGCTCATCCATCTTTAGTGATGACACCGTAGCCGACAACGTTGGAGACCTGCAAGTCTTCGACGACGACGACGAGGTGGATTTTGAAATTGACGTCCTACGTTGGGACGACTTGGATGAGCCGATTCCGCTAGTATATGACCATGATCCGGGTCTAGTGGAATTAGACGACGCGGGTGATTGGGTCTTACAAAGACTCGAAACTCCGTCGCCGCAGCCAGAGCCGGACTCGACGGAAGATGCGGTGCTGGAAATTCCAGCATCACCAACACCCGACGACCCACAAGGCCCCTGCGATTCGTCAAGCTGGTGGTCGACCAGCGAGGATGGGGCACCATAAGCCCCACACTCTCCCTGGCCCTTTTTAAGGGCACACAACAACGGTCCTTTTCAGGACCACAAAATACTTTGATCGTAGTTTTAGTACATATTAGTACTTTGTTACTAATATTGTATGTATAGAATATACAATATTAGATACAAAGTATTAAAACTTTAAGTGCTGGTGGAACCCAGCTAAATCGTTCGTTCGTATTTGAGACCACAAACAACTTTTGGTCTCAATACGTAATACGACATTTGTTTTCACCCCCCACCATTAATTTGTCTCTATATATACGACCATCAATACTTATTACAATCATTTTAGTTCAACATGTCTGCGACTCAACAACAACAACAACCCATCCAATGCCCTGTGGTAGATTCTACCACAGAGAATTGTTTGGAGTGGGAGCCGAACGATCCTAGATGGGATGAACTTTGGCGGTTCATCATCGAATACACAGAGGACAGCACCGCCACCCCCGCTGATGATGATGACGGGCCGTGCGACTCCACAACTCAATAAAAGAGTCGCATGTTTTACAACAAAACGGTCCTTTTCAGGACCACAAAATAATTTGATCGTAGTTTTAGTTGGTTATAATACTTTGTAACCAATATTTTATGTTTTTTTCATAAAAACATACAATATTGAGATACAAAGTATTAGAAGTTCTGGCGACAGAACCTTAACTTCATAAACCGAACCATGTTTTAGCATACTTGTAAATATTATCAGAAAATATTTACAACTATTGCTATTGCGTAGTTTTAGTGGATTATTCACTTTTTTTTTTTTATTACCTAATATTATGTGGGACAGGGCCTATATGAAATAACACACAAAAATAAATTTTCAAGTCATTTTTATTCTCATTATAAAATATAAAAAATTTGATCAAACACTTTTTTATTAACTACAATATATATATATATATATATATATATATATATATATATATATATATATATATATATATATATATATATTTACAAACTTAATACTATAAATTAAAAGCTAATATCTACAACTACCTAACACCTACTACATAATTTATTAAAGTCCTCTAATTGTCTTTTTAACCGCGCAGATTTCACCTTTTTTATCTCTAATTGTTTTTCAAGTTCTATAATGTCACTGGCACACTCGTTCACTTCATTCACTAAGCGTTTTTTCATGGCATAAATGTCGGTCAATTTGGTCTTCTGAGAGTTGGTGAAGTCTTCGACCCACTCCGGTTGTGATGGCTCCGAATATATTAACGAAGAAGAAGCGGTTTTATTTGGTGAAGACGATGACGATGACGACGACGACGACGACGAAGCAGCGGAAACTTCATCGCCTTCAAAACAACGCTTAAACCGCTTCTTCATGGGTTTCCGGCACCCCAATATCGGCGACAGTGGCGCTGGCGCTGGGGAAGACTTCACCTCCGACACTATTTCATTCTCTACGCTGGCCGGTGTTGGTGGCGTTGGTGGTGTTGGTCCATCGGGGCCTTCTATGACTTCCACTTCTACTGACAATGGCTCTTTTGGTGCTGTTTTTAGGAAGTCGGGTAATGGAACAGGGGTGGAGGGACGCTTAAAGTTAAACTTTTTCTTCTTCCCTTGTCCCACACCTTTAATCGCCGAATAAAATGTTTTTTTTATCGGCGATTTCCGACTTCCGCATAGTCAAGAGCTTTTTCAGTTTCGAAGCTTTCGGAGAAGATTCCCTAGGCCGCGATGCTTTTCGCACAACCACATCACTAATCACATTTATCTTTGGCTCCTTCTCCTCCGTCCAGCATTCCAGGAATTGCGCTGCCGACTGAACTAACTCTTCATCGCGACCATCGTTGAGGGCTCGGTCTTCGGCATCTTCATGCTCCACGCCATTCCAGTCTCGAACACCCCCGGACTTAACACTTCTAAACCACTCATGTTATCCAGCATGCCTTGCTGTGAACCGCAGCTCACGTCAAGAGCATCTAAAAGAGACCGTACACTAGACATTTTCGATATTCAAACTCACACAATTAACTTTTTCTTAGCACTGTACTGTTTGCTGTTCTGACGAACTGTGAAGAGCTCGAGCCAGCAAGTCTGCTTTTATGCCCATTTCCCCCACTACACCACCTTTATTCCTTTTGTTCGATGCATTAAGTATAATATTTAAACTTGTCAGATGCAAGGCCAAGGCCAAGGCCGACGTAACCGGCAATACCAGGGTCGTTTTCAGGGCTGTAATTTTCATGGATTTTTTTTTTGTCCCTGTCAAGGTTATTTTAAAGAAGCATATAAATATAGTACTAAACTTGTTAGATGCGAGGCCAAGGCCAAGGTCAAAGTACCCGTCAATGTCAGGGTCGTTTTCGAGGTTGTAATTTTCAAGGATTTTTTTTGGTCCTGTCAAGGTTATTTTAAAAAAGTAATACATAATTAGAGTACCGCGATTGAAAAGTACAACATATTCAAACATCATGTTGCCAACTGATGAACAACCTAGTGAAGCAGCCAAAACATACAGTCATATACCAAAAGCTTTTTATTTAACTTGTCATCATTGTAAAAGACTAGGTATCTGCTGGCGAAATGATCTTACGTACGACTTCAACTACATTGACCTTTTCAGGATTAAATTTGTACAATGCGGCTTTTGTGGACTAGTTTACTACCAGTTCAAGGACATTAATGAACGTGCCATCCAGAGAAGAAATTGGGTCATAGAAGAAGCTTACCTGTACAGAAGAAATTAACATGTATTTTATTTCTTAATTTTTAATTTTTTTGTTTGTTATTTTTTTTATTTTTTTTAATAATAAAAAGTAAACTCAATCTTTTGTTATATTTTAATTTTTTTTTCAATAAAACAATAGTAAAATGAATCTGTATGTGTATTTATTAAACATCACCTAAAATACGTTTTGCAATCCATATTTTTCTGCAGAGTCCGTTTATTAATGAAATAGAACCATATATTAGGGTGAAATCTAATGGTTTCAAGTCAGTCTCACATAACAATGTCAGAAGTAAACACTATTGATAAGTTCGGTCGCAAAAGAAAATTTAAGGATTTTAACTTTATGCGAGGTCCTTCAGGAATAGGTTTTAAACTTACACCTAATGGAGATTACGACATGGGAAGCAAAAGATTGTGCTATTTAGCAGAACCTCTTGAAGGAGACGATGCGACCACACGAAATTATGTTGATAATAACCTTGCTCAGTGTGTGCAAGATACGCAGAAAGCTTTACATGACTCAACAATTGTTATTAAAGATATATTCAGAAACCAACTTGAAGGTTACGTACGCAAGAAATTAATTGAAACCGGTCAAGAACTTAGAGGATACATTGATGATACTGTTATTGCAATATATGAACTTAGGCAAGACGAACTGCGTGATGAACTTATCTCTAGAATGTTGAAAATTGAAAAGACTATGGAGGATCTTGTCAGCAAACCTGTTTCACATTAAACATTTACTCGTAGACCTGTGCGTTTAATTTACTATTAGACAAATTTTTCAACAATAACTTTTACAGTTTGTTATTTGTCGACACTTCATTATATTTATAATTTTAAAATAAAGGTTCAATAAAAAAGCAATCAAGTAATGAATACATGTTTTTTATTTAAAAAAAAAAAAAAAAAAAAAAAATTACAATACTATCGTTACATATTAATGTTGTATGTTTAATAGAAATAATAAAAACAATACAAATAATGAAATATGGATTTTCCAGATTACGTGCTGTCCTGACTTAGAAATGATTCCAACACGGTGACTAAATTTGCTAAGTTTTCTTCCGGGTCTGTTTTGTAAAAATCTATGTCTGCATGCCCCCAAGGTAGAGTTTTGGTTGAACTGGGAATTACATAACGTTTATCATCGCTATGTGACAATGCTACTTTATTTATTATGTTGGTATAAATGTTATGTAATTCACTTCTAAATGTCTTCATCTTTCTTAATATCAAACCACCCAGTTCAACAATTCTTTGGTAGTCTTCCTGATGAAGGTCTTTCTCGATAACACATTTTTTGATACCTTTGGCTTTTTTTAATTCATTATTAATGGACTTTACATAATAAGCCTTCGCGCCGGTACCATAAAAACTTATTATCGGATCACCAGGAAACTCATCTTTCATTCTACCAACTACAGAATTACTTTTAGTTATGTTGAAATTATTAATTTCGGGGTAATTTGATGTATCGAATTTTTCGGGGTTTTCTGATATCGTTTGATAAAAGTTTTCCGTATACACTTTTAATATAAGCGAGTCAGTATCGGTGTAAAGTAACGAAGCATCATCGCCAAACTTGGATTTAATAAAATTATAATAAAAATCGTATATTACAGTCTTTGATATATCTAATATGGAAAAACCGATATAAATTGGTTTATTGTACAATATTTTAACTTTATTCATATGTATAGCAACAAAGTTCTCGGTAAATATCGAGCTACTATTGAAATTGGGGCGGGATATTAGTGCTCTAGCTCCATTTCTGCCTACACTGTTCTCCCAATGTGTTACTAATTTTATATCCTTTCGATTTTCCACATTTTCCATAGTTTTACCAAATATCGCGTTATTTTTTAATTTAAAAGTGTCCTTCGCAAATTTTGTGGTGGCCTTGTTACGTAAATTGGTATTAAAATCAATATACGATTTTAGCCATTTTGATTGCTCAAACTGTAATACTCGATGGGTTTGCATTACCACTAAGCCGTTGGCGATGGCTTGTTTTAAAGTTCTATAGTGTACAATGTATTTTTTTTTATCTTGTAAATTAGGAATTAATTTCGGTAATTTAGCGTTTTCTGTTGGCGGTATGATATTTTCTACTAGAAATGGAAGATCAGAATGTGCATCATGCAACTCAGTCGGATAATGCACATCCACTTCCAAAACGTAGCCATGTAAACTATCATCACCAACAGCCATAATATTTAAATCCAGAATTTCGCGCTCGCTTAACCATCGAAAACCACCATATGGTAATGCTTGTGACATACTATGACCATATAGATTTGTAGCATCAAGGTATGTTATAAATGAAGAAGGTTTTGTTGGGTCATAGTCTGGTAAAAAAATATTATTAGCGATGTGCTTCCTTTCTGTACACTGGCTTATGCCGCCGCGTATACCTTTCTTAAAAAAATGTATCATGTCTATATCAGTTAAGAGCTCTAACTCTACCTTAGTCATACGTAGCATACAATCAAATGATAAACTTGGAAGGGTATAGTAATGTGCTGGATCAAGTTTATCGAATTTTAAACAATTATTCCGAAATTGCTCAAAAACATCACACAATAGCAACACATCTGATTTTAAATACACGTCGGAATAGTCCCCCAAAGTTTTACACCCAAACAAGCGCCATACTTCTTTTGCTCTTCTATAGCTTTCATCGCTAATATGTTCTTCCCGTAAATTATCATAAAATTCATCTTTACTTGGAAGACATGTATTTTCCATTTTTTCTATAGAGTCAATAAAGCTATAGGGAAAAACACCCTTTTGACGCATCAAATTAAATTGGTTGATATTTGAAAAATGTTTCCGCGTTTCAATAAAATCGTCGTCGTTTAAACCGCTGCCTAAATTTTCCAAAGACGTTGACAGAAATTTAAAACTATCAATAAATCGCAACTTTAAATATTTCCTCTTGACTTTTCCACATTGACTATCAAAATAATCGTGCACATAAATGCTTTTGGTAAATGATATGTACTTTTCCTTACTTTGAGCCAAAACACCAATTTTATCCCCATATTTACATAACTCTTTTATAAATAAATGGCTGTCGTAGCCGCTTAAGTTATGAAATATGATAGGGATAAAAGAGGGTAATTTATAATTTAAATTACAAACGGAATGTGCAGCACCAAATCTTTTTGCACCAGTTATGTGACAGTGGTCTCGTACTTTAATCTCACCCTCTTCAAAAGGGCCTTCACATATACCACATATTTTAGCATCATTAAACTCCCTTTTTTCTTCAGGCGTTAACGGTTTCATAGGCTTAATGTCTTTTAAATATGTGTTGTATAGAGCCCTTAAATCACACTCGATACGATCCACAAAGACTTGAGCTGCATTATTCCCCCGAAATAGCTCAAATTTCGAAAGTGAGTCGTCAAAAGAGCATTTAATTAAATAAGCAAAAGAATATGGTTCATGTTTAAAACTTTTTACAGTGTAAGAATTTTGTGGGTTTGGTTGTACCGTTTCAACGGGTTTTAAAACAGATTCGAAATCTGCATAAACCACGAATGGAACGCGCATTTGCTTTTCTATACCCTCGAATTTTAAAATATTTTCCGGCACACTTTTTCCAAATTTATCGATTTTTAAATCCACTGAGGGTGTTTGCGTGAAAATGTGGTTACAATCGTAGCTTTGATGTAAAGTTAAAGCTGACGGTGTATTAAAATAAATGAGGCAAGCATCACAGAAATATATTTTATGTTGTTGACAACTAATTTGACTTGAAACTAAACGTGATAAATCCCGAATCCAACAATAATGACTCTTTGAACAAGTCGTATCGCAAAAATGTTCACCGCCATCTTTACTACTACAGTCTTTTGTAATTAACAATAAATTTACATGCCTATCCAACTTTTTTGACGCATACCTCAGTGGACCAATAACTTCATGTATTACTTCATTATTTTCATATTTAGATTCCAGACCGTATACGTTAATTGATATGTTGTTCATTTCCTCAAATTTTTTAATGTCACGTAATTTTACTGGAAAATCCATACTTGTTGAATTTAGCACTCTAGAAAAATGGGGGTAGGATGTCTTCTGTGAAGGCTCTGCTGTTGGAGGAAACAATGCTGATGTTACAGCCCACGCAAAGCAAAATTCGTCCTGGTTAATCACATTGACGACAGCTCCTTTCTTTTCAATAGAACACGGCAACTTGATGTATGATGAGCCACCCATAGGCATATACTTGTTGATACCAACTTCCAAGTATAAAATTCGCACAAGAGCCCATCCTATAACAAGAAAAATAATATATAAAAATCAGTTTAATATATCGGGTTTTGATTTTTCCATACCTGAATCTTTCTCCTGGAACTCTGTCGCCTGCGTTTTTATTAATTCGGTGAAAGAATGGTAAACGGCATCCAAATCACTTTCTACACTAATTATTTGATTAGCAGTGTTGAAGGATTTTTCACTGAATATTTCTTGTGATGGAAGCATGTACTCGCCAACAGCTGTAATGTTAACTTTTAAAGCATGATGCACACGCAATAAATTATTAACAAGTTCCACCACCTTGGATTTAATGTCTGCAAAGAACATTACGTAATCGGAATGCTCCATATCACTGCTAACCCGATAGGTTGCAATTCTCCTTTTGAAGGCACATTGAACGAGTTGCACACCATGACATACCGGCAAACATGAATTATTTTTATGTTGTTGTGTTCGTTTATGCACCGACATATGATTTATTGGAACATCTACATTACATGTAGCGCAATTAATTAGCGGAATCGTCGATGTATACTCTTCAATTCGGAGCCGTTTTCCTCCAGGCACTTCATTAAATCTCGCCGCACACGATTCTCTTTGATGACGTCTCATATTATAAATATTAGTAAACTTAGAACCGCAATTTTCACAAACATATGCCATGATTTGTCAAATATTAACACATGTACCACCTATACAAGTCAGAGCCAACTGATGAATGAAACTGCCCCATACCTTATATAAAACCATTCAAGGTCACCCCCAACCACGTAACATATCTTCAAGGTCACACACCCAAGATGACCTTCAACAAAGTCAAGGTCGTCTCGACCAAGGTCAAGGTCAAGGTCACACACACACAACCTTGAACACAAGGCCAAGGCCAAAGCACACGTGCACTTTCAAGGTCAATGACAAGGACATGTGGGCGGGGCCAAAGAGGGGTGAAGCAAGGTCAAGGTCAAGGTCGAGGAGTGGGGGGATCGAGCGAATCGGGTTATGTTCACTACTTATTTTCTTTGAAGGTAACACCTTATCTGTTTTTTTAATAACGTTCAAAGCAGCTTCAATACTTTCATTTAGGTCTTTAAACCGTTTCCCCTGAATTCCTTTTTTAACTTTTGAAATTAGCTAAAATAAGTATAGTTCTCGTTCATTACGAGATTTTTCTTAAACTTTCTTCTCGTTGGAAGTTCTATACCTAACTTTCTTTTAGTTTTTATAGCACCAGTAATTCCTAGTGCAGCTGTTTTTCCCCGAAAACTAGAATCTTTAGTTTCCAACATTGATAAAGCTTTGTCAGCTAATTCTTTGTCGCCTAAACGTCTTCTTTTTATTACATTTGATTGCAAGTAAGCAATATCGTGTTCTTTACAAGCCTCATCCTATAAATTTACACCTTTATCACTTCTTGACAATCTTTTTTCCAGTTTTGTTCCAGGTCCACAAAAATTATAACCAGGAATATGCACTTCATAAGATTATTTATTTATTAATGTGTTTACTAGACTACTTCATTTCCTTTTACTGTTTGTTTTGTAAATGATTCGTTGGTTATATGATGTAAACATTACATATAGTTGCAATCCTGATGGTAACTAACCAGTTATATTACAATACTAAATATTGGTGGTTTGTTTTATATATAAAATGAAAGTGGAGAAACAACCATATTATATATCAATTAAAGATCATGGAAGTTCAGTGAATCATTTTAGAAAACATGGAAAACTTTTTGAGAGAAATAGTAAAAAAGGTTAATTATTGGCCCGTCAGGCTGTGGCAAAACCAATGTTATTATTAGTTTAATGAAGATCCGAATGGTTTACGATTTGAAAATTTGTATGTTTATTCAAAATTCTTATATCAATCCAAGTACAAATATTTGAGAACACTTTTTAAACCTTTGATAAAAATTGGATACTATGAATCTGAAAATGAAGAAACTATTGTTTCACCAAACTCTACAATAATATTTGATGATATAGTGTGTTGTAATCAGAATGTTGTAAAAGTCTATTTTTGTTTCGGAAGACATAAAAATACTTATTGTTTTCATTTGCATCAAACATATTCTTCGATTCCGAAACAATTAATTCGTGACAACGCGAATTTGATTGTTATATTTATGATAATTATGTTAATGTTGATATGTCATTCAACTAATTTAATGAGTTGTGTTTAATGTATTAGAAAGAAAAATTTGGAATTTTGGTAATAGACAGAGCTTCTAATGTGAAATATGGTCGATATCGAAGAGTATTTGATTCATATATTTACTTATATAAAACGAAGTTTGATGTTAAATTATACCAACCATCAACGAACTTTAGCAAGAAAGCTAGTTAAATCAAAAATAGCCGTTAAACAAAAATATAAAATTAAAAAATTCAGAATTTGAGGCACAAACTAAATTGGAGGAAATATATAAACCGATAACTCAACCCTTACAAGAATTAATTTCAACGATTGGTAAAATTGTGCCTGTTGAAATAAATGGAGAGCTATATAGACCAATTAAAAGATTTTATGAAATACCATAAAAAAGACCATGTCAAACACTAACACCAAGAAAAAAGCTACAATATGGAAGATCGACACCAGAAAACAGAAAGACAGGAAAAACCCCACTCCTTTATACAGAAATACCATTAATTATTTACTGGAATGCGAGTATAGCTTCAATTAGTCAAATATCATCTATACAACAAACAAGTATTATTGCAAAAACTACCGCATCTTCAGGTTGACACTCAATAATAAAAGATCAGATATAATAGAACCAACACGGCAAACAATTCAAACATTGGTTGATACATATTTGTATAAAGAATATTTCCAAGATTTCATGAATTACCTCATCAATATATTGATGACGGTGAAAAAGAAGCTGAACATAAGTTTGATCACCAATATTGAATAGTTCATGATTTAGAAACCGAGAAATTCTTTTTTATTTAACCCAAAAACCTGTCAAATTTATTGGCAAAAACATTAAAATAGAAGAAATAACCTATACAGGTACACCCGGTTTATATGAATTATTATCTAAGAAAGAACCAGTAGGTTATAAAAGACAAGATTTTGAAAATTATTCGAAATTTTAAAGAGAATTAATGCATACTGTAGGAATAATGATCCAAATGTGCAGATGCAGGGAAATGAATTACATAAATATATTTCTATAAAAGGACCTTATTTGCAAAAAAGGAAATACAAAAACTAAAACCCTAAATCCCGAATCGCAGCAAGTAGTCGAAAGATTTCTTGCAAGACGCAAAGCTTCATTCAGAGAAAGTTGAACGTGGTCGGAAAAAAAAGATTTGGTATAACCTTAAAAGTCAATAAACCTAATACAGATTAAGTAAATTGGGATAATGTAAACAAACTTGTTTACAGACTTCGACTATGGTTGCATCCACTGCATATTTTGAAAACCCAGACCACGTCAACTGGAGTTAATTATAGTATAATTATGGTGTAAATGGTAAAAGATACTTAGAAACAATTTCATTAAATTTCGTTATTTTTAGAATTAAATTACGTGCGCTAATAGATGGTTTACCGTTATAAGAAATAAGAAATGATATGTTTTGGGAGTGAAAATACCATAATTCAATATCATTTTAAATAACAAGTAACTTCTATTCGGTTTGGTAAAAATATCTCAATTAGAACTTGGAATTTTAAAAACCGTATTCGGGGGTAGCTCACCCTCTTTTACTACTTTATTTTAAGAACCCCGAAACTCGTCAATTTAAGTTACTTATGGTATTCGTAAAAAAATATTTTCAAAAATTTCATTAAATTTCGTAATTTTTAGAATCAAATTACGTGCATAAATATATGGTCTACCCTAATAAAAAATAAGGAATGATACCCTTGGAGGTGAAAATACCGTAGTTTAACATCATTTCGAATAACAAGTAACTCTCATTTTGTTTTGTAAAAATATCTCACTTAGAACCTGAGATACTTCTAAAATACTGTTTTTAGGGGTAAACTTTGGGGGCGGTTTTCACCCTGTTATAATGAATCTCCGTAGATAAAAAAATGCGCATCTCTTATTTTTGCACCCCCTACAACATAATGAAGTTTCATTAAAATCGGAGCCAGATACTTCGCATACCTTTCTGGTAAGGATAGTCGCAGCATAACATCAGTGTCAAGTTCTGATATACCTTCATTAACTTCTGTATGTCTGATAATCGAAAGTTTGAAACCGATCGATTTCATCCTAAAGAAGACAACAAAAATTGTTTTAACGTTTATTTAATCCTGACCCATACAAAAAGGCCCCATAAATGTTATTTTAATTCACAAAGTCTTTGTAATATTTGACCTATGGACTATGCACCCTGCACTTTAAAAAATCTTATTTATGACTTGTTGTTTTCAACCCTATCCAGAGATATTACTAAATATGCAAAGTACAAAAACAAAAGCATAACTTTAAGTCACATAATCATCCTTGTACACCCTGGTTCAAGGCGGAACCTCCCCTGATTTTTTTACGAAAATCTTAAATGGTATTAATTTTCGCGAGTCTTTTAACAATTTCGCCCCAGAAACACAAATTTTCGTATGTTTTCCCGATTCTACATCGCACTTATTCAGTCTGTGCCCTTCTCAAAACCTGAAAATATTTCAATCGTACCCATTATTTAAATTTAAATTCTAAGACAAGTGGACTACACACAAGACATCCACACTGCTTCGCTGTTCGAACTGAAGTGCATACATGACAGTGTTGCAGAGAAAAAATTTAAGGGCGAAGCTAAAGAAAAAAGAGGTTGAGTTTACGTAACCAATCGATATAGAGGGCGAAGTTGGGCAGCCAATCAGAAAAAATGTCATTTTTGGCTGACCAATCAAGTGGTGGGGGGGGGGTTAAGTGGTAGCCCGCTATATCCACTGCTCATGGACATACAAGGCGGCTTTATTAATGATTTACAGCACCCCTTTTATTTACTTTGGTGGAGTTCTATTGGCTTAAAATTTTCCCTAATTTATAAGGTACGAAGCGGTTGGAATAGGTAAGAGTAACATATATTTTTTTAGTTAGCTCCGATATTTTGGTATCACTTTAATATTATTATTCTCCAAAGCAAACAAAGACACAATCATATATATGCATCCTTTTATTAGAAAAAGATATATGTTTCTGAAACGAATCCAACTTTCTTCTAGGTTAAAATATTTTAAACAAAAACTAATGTGAGCTTTTTGGTGTTATTTTAAAAGTATTAAAGAGTAGCTATAAAGGAGGCAAATATATTAAAACCCAATTGAACCTGTACTAAATTACTGACAAATTAGTAAAAAAAAAACAAATCCCCTGAAAGACTTTTTAAAAAATGTTGATTCTTTAATATTACATGAATAATCAACCTGCTCAGCAATGTTTTTACCTAACCATAAATTAAAATCTTGTAGTTTATCGTTGTGAGCACATATCAGTAAAATTTAAACAACCAAATAATTATGTTCAGTTTGATTTTATTTTAACACCTTAGACAAGAAAATAAATGGTTGTGGTGTTGATTTTTTAGGTTTGTTCAGCAGTAATTACAACTTAACACATCATGGTAAATTTTATCGAATTTTGTGCCGTCTGACAAGAAAAGAATTTCCAAATATTACACAAAGCTTATTGGTGTTATTTCGTTTTTAAATAATGGTAATTTAATAAAATATATATATATATATATATATATATATATATATATATATATATATATATATACATATATATATATATATATATATATATATATATATATATATATATATATATATATATATATATATATATATATATATATATGAGATTATCTCATGTAGGTGATGTCTTAACAGATAGAAAAACTTATGGAAAACTAAAAAAAAAAAGATTTAAAAAGTTCTCTCTAAACTATACAGTTGTTATCGTAGAGGACGTTGTTATAGCGCATTTAACGTTTAAAAAAAAAAACGAAACATTACAAAAGTAAAAAAAAATTGTAAAAATTTTCTATCAAATATATTTTGGAAATATTAACATCATCTCCAGTGCTTTGCTTTATCTTCCGTAAGCTCGTTTACATTTTTACAAACTTCCAACTTGTTTCCGTCCGAATCCTCATACCTTAAGATGTTTTCCTTGAACTAACTTTTTATGTATTTATTATAACAATCTTGACCTCTACAACGTCACATTTTGGAGACTGAAAACACCCTGGAGACATACCACCCTATCTATGATTATTTTTGTTATTGTACGGAACGTGCTTGACTTCGCAATAACAAAAACTGTTAAAGATGGTATAAGATTAAAATGACACTTGTGAAATAATAAATTAACTTTTTTAGGACTTTCACCTGCACCTCAAAAATAACATTTTTTACCATCTATCTCCCTATTTATAAACAACAATTTTTAGAATCTTCTCAGATCTCAGTTTCAATTTTATTCATATCCGTTTTATAAAGATAATAAAATCCAATAAGTTAAGATTTTATTTCCGAAATCTTAAGCGGACAATAACTTATAAGGGTGGTTTATAGGGAAGACATTTAAAATAAAAGTATTCTTGTATGTTTTATAGCAAACGTAAAGTATAAAACCCGGATTGAACTAATATTTTCGTCAAATTATAGAAGTTATATATACCGTGTTAAATAAATAATGAAAACAGAAAAAATTCAAGTAAAATCTTATTTTTACTCTAAGAAATAAAATAATTAAAAACTTCATGCCTTAAATTATATACCATAAAATCTGAACAATTGTTTAATTTCTTCGTATTTCTGTAATTTGCCTTTCTATTTTTTAGCTTTATAATAGAAAAGTCACAAATTGTTAGATCCTTTACGTGGATGGTATCAATAACTTTTGAATCTTTCAGATAACAGGTTCAATTTTATTCATGTCTGTCCTATCTTCTCAATATAATTGCAACAAACTTCAATAAAACCTCCATTTCCATTTTTTTTACATTTTCATTAAATATTTAATATAAGCACTGCTAAATAAAGATAATAAAACCCAGTTAAGATTTTATTTCTGCAATCTTTTGCGAAAAATAAATTACAATGGTTTTTGGTACAAGGTAGACACTTTACTCGGTAAATTAAGCAATATTCTCTTAAAGTCTAGGCATATTAATTCCAAAATATTACATGGTTAGTAAAACTTACCAACAATGCATACATTTCTAAAAAAGGCAAGAAACTACTTGGTAGGAACTTTAATTCGTGATTGAAGAAAATAATTTTTAGAAGCTTTCAACAAGCTTTTGCTTACTCCTCTAAACTACTTACCCGTAAAATACACGTTAGTCTGCCCTTTGAAATCGTTTCCTCCAATAAAAATATTTTACTCTGTGTTTATTTGGAAGCTAATAATGAAATAAAAAATCTTAAACCTTATAAAGCAATTAAAAGAAGATGTAAAAATATAAAAAAAAGAACAATATTTGACTAAATTGAATTGATTTCTACAATATCATATGACAATGTTTCAGCTAAACAATTTGGCAAAAAAAAAATCTCGAGTGTTCTATATCACTCTCATAGTGTAAAACTATTAAAAGGGTTTTATGAAACCGTGTAGTAATTGACACCATTTTTTTTTTGAATTTGTAAACTTTTCCCACAATCACACCCCGTTTCTTTTTAAAACATACCCATTCAAGAACAAATGGCACAGCCTTTATCAAGGACAAAGACGCATCTTTATACATGCGGGCTATCAAAGTCAAGGTCAATTCCAGAGTCGCGATCAAGGACAAAGGCCCTTTTGAAGCCAAGGTCAAAGATCAGGTCAAAGCCAAGGCCAAAGTCTAGGTCAAAGTCAAGGAGAGAGTCAAATTAAAATTCAAGGTCATAGCAAAGGTCAGAATGGCCATCAGGGTCGGAGTCAATGTCAAAGTTAAGGTCAGAATCGCTACCAACAGTGCCACTCACCTTGACTCCGACCCTGGCAGCGATTCTGACCTTAGTTTTGACCTTGATTTCAACATGACTCTGTCCTTGACTTTGACCTATGCTTTAACCTTGACTTTGGCCTGATCTTTGACTTTGGCTTTAAAAGGATCTTTGGCCTTGATCGCGACCCTGACACTGACCTTGACTTTGATAGCCCGCTTGTATAAAGATGCGTCTTTGTCCTTGATAAAGGCTGTGTTATTTGTCCTTGAATGGGTATGTTATATAAGGAAACGGGGGAAATAATCGAGATCATACCAACGCAAACAGCAGTCGCATAAACATAAAATATTATGTTCGTGTAGTGTTCTGAAAGTGCTTTGGTATGTAAGGTATTTTTTTTATTTCATACCAATTTTCAATAATAAGTATTCTAAAAAACTCTACATGAAATTAATGAAATGTTCAGTAATGATTTCGAGATTTTAGACAGAAAAAAATTACTAAAATGATTGTGGCAAAAGTTTACAAATTCAAAAAAAAAATGGTTAAAATTACTACACGGCTCCATAAAACCCTTTTAATAGTTTTACACTATGAGAGTGATATAGCAAACTCGAGACTTTTTTTTGCCAAAACGTTTAGCTGAAACATTGTTAGATGATATTATAGAAATCAATTCAATTTAGTCAAATGTTGTTTTTTTTTTGTATTATTACATTTGCTTTAATTGCTTTATAAGGTTTAAGATTTTTTATTTCATTATTAGCTTCCAAATAAATAGAGAGAAATATATTTTTATTGGAGAAAACGATTTCAAGGGGCAGACTAACGTGTATTTTATGGGTAAATAGTTTAGAAGAGTAAGCAAAAGCTTGTTGAAAGCTTCTAAAAATTATTTTCTCCAATCACGAATTAAAGTTCCTACCATTTAGCTTCTTCCCTTTTTTAGAAATGTATGCATTGTTGGTAACCATATAATATTTTAGAACTAATATGCCTGGACTTTAAGAGAATATTGCTTAATTTACCGAGTAAAGTGTCCACCTTGGTCCAAAAACCATTGTAATTTATTTTCCGCAAAAGATTGCGGAAATAAAATCTTTACTAGGTTTTATTATCTTTATTTAGCAGTGGTTATATTAAGTATTTAATGAAAATGTAAAAAAAATGTAAATGGAGGTTTTATTAAGATTTTGTTGGAAATATATTGAGAAGACAGGACGGATATGAATAAAATTAATCCGGATATCTGAAAGATTCTAAAGATTTCTGAATCTGACAATTTGTGACTTTTCTATTATAAAGCTAAAAAATAGAAATAGTTATATATTTAAAACGGTATCTATACCTTCTATAATTTAACGAAAATATTAGTCAATCAGGGTTTTATACTTTACGTTTGCTATAAAACATACAAGAATTCTTTTATTTTAAATGTCTTCCGTGTGAACCACCCTTATAATTTATTTTCCGCTTAAAATTTCGGAAATAAAATCATAACTGATTGGGTTTTAATGTCTTTATAAAACGGATATAAATAAAATTGAAACTGAGATCTGAGAAGATTCTAAAAATTGTTGTTTATAAATAAGGAGATAGAGGGTAAAAAATGTTATTTTTGAAGGTGCAGGTGAAAACCCTAAAAAAGTTAATTTATTTTTTCACAAGTGTCATTTTAATCTTTACCAGTCGTTGTTATTGCGAAGTCTAGCACGTTCCGTACAATAACAAAAATAATCATAGATAGGGTGTTGTGTCACCAGGGTGTTTTCAGTCTCCAAAATGTGACATTTTAGAGGTCAAGATTGTTATAATAAATACATAAAAATTAGTTCAAGGAAAACATCTTAAGGTATG
The DNA here is from genome assembly GCA_034092305.1 of Diaprepes abbreviatus. Classification (NCBI taxonomy): domain Eukaryota; kingdom Metazoa; phylum Arthropoda; class Insecta; order Coleoptera; family Curculionidae; genus Diaprepes; species Diaprepes abbreviatus. Next base: position 8,421,588 of record JASJET010000032.1, on the reverse strand, counting down.
AGGATTCGGACGGAAACAAGTTGGAAGTTTGTAAAGATATAAACGAGCTTACGGAAAATTAAGCAAAGCACTGGAGTTGATGTTAATATTTCCAAAATATATTTGATAGGAATTTTTTACAATTTTTCCTTAATTTTGTAATGTTTCATATTTTTTTTGTTAAAACGCTAAATCCGCTATAACAATTACCTCTACTACAACAACTGTTTAGTTTAGAGAGAACTTTTGAAATCTTTTTTTTTTAGTTTTCGGGAAGTTTTTCTTTTTGTTAAGACATCACCTACATGAAATAATCTCATATATATATATATATATATATATATATATATATATATATATATATATATATATATATATATATATATTAATTACTTACTTACCATTATTTAACAACGAGATAACACTAATAAATATTATGAAATATTTGGAAATTCTTTTCTTGTCCGACGGCACAAAATTTGATTAAATTTCCCATCATGTGTTAAGTTGTAATTACTATTGAACAAATCAAAAAACTCAAAAAAAAACCATAACCATTTATTTTCTTGTCTAAGGTGTTAAAATAAAGTCAAACTGAACATAATTATTTGGTTGTTTAAATTTGACTGATATGTGTCCACAACGATAAACTACAAGATTTTAATTTCTGGTTAGGTAAAAACATTGCTGAGCAGATTGATTATTCATGTAATATTAAAGAATCAACATTTTTTAAAAATTCTTTCAGGGGAATTGATTTTTTTTTACTAATTTTTCAGTAATTTCGTACAGGTTCAATTGTGTTTTTAATATATTTACCTCCTTTATAGCTACTCTTTAATACTTTTAAATTAGCATCAAAAAGTTCACATTACACATTACCAGCTTATTGAAAATTATTTTATGGTTCCAGCTACTTTATTAGATTATACCTGGTAAGTTAAACTTTTTCAAGTCAAATCAAAGGGCATAAATAGAGCTGCCGAAACGAGAACGAGTCATTTAAAAGTTGATCATTGTAGAGTGAAGACCTGCTAAACTTAAGAAAAATGGAAAAATTTCTTATGGTTAGTGATTACGTGAAAAGGGTGCAAAAGTACAATCTTACTGGTCGTACCCTAGAATTTAAGTTAAAACCTATGTCTGAAGACACTGAACCTGTTTGTTGGATGAAAGAGGCGATCAATCAAGTTATCCAGAGAGCCACGAAAGATTTAGAACCTTGGGACCAGGTTGGTTTTAGTTTTTGTTCAAAAGATTTTAACCGAGGAGAAGGTTGGATTCGTTTCAGACCTGCAGAACAAGTAAACTTTGAGGATGTTTGGGATGTTATCAGCAGCGTCTATCAATCCAACTGGACTGGTCTTTACACGGAATCATTTTGTTTAAGTGTAATATCAGTTCGACCACCTACACGAAGAGGAAGAGGCAGAGTGACAAACTATACCACTTTTGAAGAGGAGTGTATTAAAAGACGAAGTCTCATTGTGATTAAGAACAAAGACAACCTCTGTTTACCTCGAGCTTTGGTAGTGGTTATTGCGAAAGTTGAAAAAGACCCTAAATTAAATGAAGTTATAAAGGATACCGCAAAAGTACAAACAAGTAAGACTATGACATTGTTGAAAAATGCCGAGATAATTACTCCCGAAGAAGGATGTAGAAATCCTGAGCTGCAGAAATTCCAACAATATCTGAAAGATTATAAAATTGTCGTTTCTAAATATTGAACTAAAGGAAGAGATGTCATTTTTGAAGGTGCAAGTGAAAGCCTTAAAAAACTTAATTTGTTACACCACCAAGGCTATTTTAATTTAATAACATCTTTGGATTCCGCCTTTACATGTATATATAATTGTGAAGATTGTCACATTCGGTATAATAACAAAAATGATTATAGATATGGAGGTACGTGTCCAGCTTGTCTTCAGTCTCCAAAATGTGCTCCTAATCAAGTTAAAATTAAATGTGATAGCTGCCATAGACATTTTGGAAGTAAAAATTGTTATAAAAACCACTTAAAAATCGATTCCTGGGAAATGTCTACTGTGTGTACTGAAATTAGGAGCTATGAAAATTGTTTTAAAGTCATAAAAGGCCCTAGGCAGCATATATGTGGTGAAATTTTTTGTAAAATATGTAATAAGCATGTTCCTAAAAATCATTTCTGCTATATTCAACGAGATAAAGGCAAACCTAAAACAAAAGATGTACTTTTGGATTTTACGATCTGGAAACCCGTCAAAAAGAGAATTTATCCGTTAGCTCTCTTTTGCATCAAGTCAATATTTGCATATATAAACAGTGTTTTAATAAATGTATAGATGAGAAAAATCTTTATTTTTGCCAAAAATGTGGATTTCGATCCAAAGTTATAAAAGAAGAAGAAGATCCCTCCGGAACATTTATCCAACATTTATTACAAGTAAGGAAAAAGTTTAAAAATGTGATGGTAAGTAGTGATTCCGACGGTATAGACCGGGCTGCGCCCACATAGGTCCCATGCCAAGGGACCCATTTTAGGGCCGCGCCTCACTTTTTTTTTATAGGGCCCCTTTTTAGAGCCCCTTCCGGGGGCCCCATTTTCTAGTGCTCCACCCGAGTACCCCATAGGGCTCCGCTAAAGTTCCGTCCGGGATCCTCATTTTTCAGAGCCCCGTGTCCGGGTTCCCATTTTCTAGTACTTCACCCGGGTACCCCATAGAGTTTCGTTAAAGTTCCGTCCGGGGGCCCCATTTTTTAGAACCCCTTCCGAAGTCCCCCTTTTCTAAAGCTCCATCTGGGTACCCTATAGGACTCCTATAAAGTTCCATCCAAGGGCCCCATTTTCTAGAGCTCTACCCGCGGGCCCCATAGTACTTCCGACCGAGGCCGCATTTTCTAGATGTCCACTAACGGATCCCGTTCAAGCTCCGTCGAAAGGCTACATTTTCCCTGAACGCCCACCCAAGAGCCCCATTTGGGCGTTGGCTTTCGCATATACATCAAATGTCAAATGTCACTACTTGTCATTTTCTTCTGGCTGCCTGTCAATTCAAATTATCAATCTTCTTGTTGGCTGCACTTTAATTTTGTTGGGATGACGTCACACTTTTTTTCATTTTATTAATTCTAGCGAAGATCGAACCAGCTACCTTCGGGTTGGAAGACAAAGTCTATAGGCACAGGGCTATCGAAGCCATGTCGCAAAGTTCAGCAGTTAAATCCTATCTTCAGTCGAAGAATAATTTTTAACCATTTAATAAATGAAAAAAAGTCAGGTACCTTGTTGGGATCCGAACCCCCAATCTTCTGTCAGTAAACAGATACCTTATCCATCAGACTAGGACCACTATATGAAAAGTTTAGCAGTTAAATCCTATTTCTCTCGAGTCAACGTAACTGCTTAATTGACTGTTATGTGTGTATATGAGGATTAATAAAAAAAAGAGTCTTTATCCATAAGTTGTTATAGGTTATCGTAAATTTGATTAAAATAAATTTTTTGGTCGGTAATAGTACTGATGTAGGTAAAAGAGAGAGCCTTAATAACTTAATGAATGTGTGGGGTCTTTTTTTTTTGTTTTCTTCCCATATATATATATATATATATATATATATATATATATATATATATATATATATATATATATATAAATATATACATATATGACTTGTAGAGAGTCTGACAAGGAAATTCTGTACATAGAGAACTTACGGCGGCTCGTGGTGATGCAAACACGCCATTTTACAATTTCATTTTAACAAGTTTCTAGCTAATTGTATAGATGATAATAGGAGTACTGTATTGTCATTATTTTATATGTTCTATTTTTTAGGATTACGCTCCCGGAGTCTCATTTCCTAGTTGTTATCTGTCAAATGGTGAATACGCGTTAAAGTTTAGAGAGGACACCATTTGATAGATATTTTTTTAATTTGAAAAGGTAAAATTTGGAAAAAAAATTGATACGAAGCTACGAGACATATGAATTTCATATAATAAAAAGTGGAGTTATGCACTGTTCCCTTTAGAACGCAGAGGAAAAATAAAACAAATATATACTTTATTTTTATTTCATCAAACATTATTTTTTACGACTATACAGTCAACTAATAAATATATTTATTAACTAAGAGAAAAATATTACTGTAATATAAAGAGTGAATAATCAACAAACATTTAGCTGATAAATCAACAATCTTAATTTATATTTAGTGCCCTGTATGGCAAAAAATTTCGAGTTATAACCTTGTTTTGACACAAGTAATAGGTAAATCTAACTTACTTTAATAATAATTGGAAACCGATCCTTAATCTGACATATATTGTCACATATTTAGATTTTATTCCCGGGTATAGAATGTTTAGGACTGGAAAAGGAGGACCATCCACAAACCAAATAGTTTCTTGAATCGATTTCCACATCATCCGGCAGGTCTTTGTCAGCATAAGGTATGGTATATCTAAAAAAAAATAAACAATTTTTAGCAAAAATAATTAAGTTCGATTTCCTGTAACCATAGGTGCCTCGTTTTAATTAATGTGATAAAAAGTTAATAAAATATCGAAAAAGTAAAAAGTGCTTAAGAGGAAACTGATTATTTAAAATACTAACATAATGGTTAGAGTTATTAAAGAGATAAAAAGTAATCAAGGCGTGAGTTTTTGTTTATGTCTCTTTTAATTCAATATAATACAAAATTTCAAGATATAAAATATGAAATAAACTATTTAACAGTGTACAGCAAAACCACAAGGTTCATTTATCATGATGAGCTAATGGTTCAACGAATCGATAATAGCCTAACTAACTCACTGATATGCTTTTCTCTAATTTTCCGTGAAATATGAAAATGTTTTTTAATTTGCTATTTTAAATACATAATTTCCTATTTTTTACCAAATTTTAAACGATTTTAAATTGTCATAAGTATGTTTTCGATATGACATCTTATATCAAAATTAAAAACACTGTAGTGTAAGAAATTAAATATTTGACTTTGTTGCTACTCAAAATTCACCAAAAGTTGTATAAATAATATGAAAATATTAGAAAGGTTTTTTACTGCATTGGAAAAGACATAAAATTATAAAAATGCTATAATAATGGGTTAGACCAGGGGTTAAAAATGTGTAATTTTATAAATTAAAGGCTCATGTGATGTCTTATGTGGATTTTTATACAAAAATAGAGTGTTTTCAGGAGAAATTACACACAGACTAAGTAATATGGACAATAAATTAAAGGTCCTGTAAAATACTTTAAATGGTAGATCATAATTTCGTTTAGATATGAGATTTGATATTAAAATTAAAAGCACTGTGATGTAAGAAATTAAATATTTTGCCTTTGTTGATTACTCAAAAATTCTCCAAAAGCTGTATAAATAATATGAAAAATAATGTTAGAAAGGCTTCTTACTGCATTGGAAAAAGACATAAAATTATAAAAAATGCTATAATAATGAGCTAGGTCAAGTGTTAAAAATGTGTAATTTGAAAAATTTAAAGCTTAACCCAGATAGCACAAGATTTCCATTGGATATCCAGAATAGGTACATATAATGTCCTGTATGTCCATGGACCGTTTATGGATGTCCATTAGATGTGATGACCTGTAATCTGTATGGACGTCCATATCTGGATGTCCAGTGTAAGTCAATCAGACGTCCATTAATTAAATTTCGGGTTGTCGGTAAAATTGGATACTGTAATATCGACCTGTAGAATTGTCATTTCTTAACCCGCCGGCCCGCCATGATCAAAAAATATCCCTTCAGATATTTTGTGCCCATTATTGTGTTGACGTCGAGCTAAAAAAGACCTTTGGAGTTTTAGTTGAGCTAAAATCAAGTGTGCTTTTTATTTGAAGAAGATGCCACCGTTAAAGGTAAATATAGTTATTTTTAATTTAATTTTTTTAATTATACCAAAAATTACCGAACGAAACTATAGACATGCCCGACGAAAAGCTGATAATTTAGTATCAAACTCGCACAAATTTGAAAGTGAACAAAATATTCAGTATCAAAACGTATGTTAAAATATAGCTTTTGTAGCTATACTTTTTCAAACAATCACTTATTTAAATGGAAATTACTACAAATAAGTGCAAATATTTTGATAGGCCAATGAATTTTGTATCTTGTTGGTTAAAATGGAGCACAGATAGAGTTTTTTCTGGTCTGTTGGTTTAAGCACTCTAAGCAATAACGATGCATTTGGTTTTATATATATATATATATATATATATATATATATATATATATATATATATATATATATATATATATATATATATATATATATATATATATATAGAGAGAGAGAGAGAGAGAGAGAGAGAGAGAGAGAGAGAGAGAGATTTAAATTCCTACAAAACCATAAAATACTGCATCATTTAACGTTAAACCTTATTAATTTTCAGCTGCGGTAGAAGAATGGGGGGCCGATAAAAAACAGCCGAAGACGAGATTAGACAATGGCTGAAGAGAATAAACGACAGAAATAAATCTAGAAAAAATAATCATTGTAACAATAAAAAGTTTTTATTTAAATAATTGGTATATTTTCTATTACCCAATTGAAATTGTACCTATTACTATGGAACCAGATAACTTATTCATAGCAATCCTTCTACAGCTTGAACAATTTAAATCAATTGAAGCTATATTTTGTAGCACTTGCAATTCGACTAATTATAAAATTTTATATTCTTATATAGTATTGTATTAAAAACTTGACAATTGTAATCAATAAGTGTAATATGTGGATCCAGTTCCTGTTACCTGGTTCGCTAATGTAATTTATATCTGTTTAATTTTTGGGACTAATAGGGCCATCTATGGTTACTTGTTATCGACGTTTTGATGACATGAGTGGTCTGTGTCTTCAGAAGTGCAGATTAATTAGGTACTGTAAGCTCTCGGACCCTAAGCAAATTCTGAAAATATCTATCATTTACGTTAGCGGAACGCCAAGAAGAGGGAACAATAGATTATGACCTATTAATCCAAAAAGTAAAATACCATCGGATAATATGTCCACAATCGGGTCAAGAATGTACAATGTATGGACATCCAAAATTAGTCCTATTAATATCCAAAAATGATCCATACTTGGACAATATATGTAATCCAAAAAGACATCCATGAGTGGGACAATCGTATAGTCCAGTGGATATCCATAGGATGTTGGTGAACAAATTCTGGACATCCCATGGATACCCAGTATGTCTAGCTTTGGATAAACGATGGATATCCAGTGGACTGAAGTATGCTATTTGGGAAGTGATGCCTTGTGTAGATTTTTAACCAAAAATAGGGTGTTTTCAGGAGATAAATTATTCACAGACTAAGTAATATTGACAATAAATTAAAGGTTCAAGTATATCTTGTATAGATTTTTTTGTATAAAAATAGGGCATGTTCTGTAGAATACTTTAAATCGTGGATCTTAGTTCGTTTAGATATGAGTTTATATATTAAAATTAAAAGCGCTGTGATGTAAGAAATTAAATATTTTGCCTTTTGTTGACTTCTCAAAAATTCACCAAAAGCTGTACAAAATAATATGAAAAATAATGTCAAAGAGGTTTCCTACTGCATTGGAAAAGACATCAAATTATAAAAAATGCTATAACAAGGTTCAATTTAGTGTTAGAAAGGTATAATTTGAAAAATTACAGGTCGAAGTGGCGTCTTGTGGAGATTTTTATACAAAATAGAATGTTTTTAGGAGAGAAATTACACATTGACTAAGTGATATGGACAATAAATTAAAGGTCCAAGTGTATTTTCCGATTTTTTATATAAAAATTGGGTATGTTCTGTAAGATACTTACAAGAAGGGTTATTTTGACATGTTAAAATGTATAATTTGAAGATTAAAGACTCCTGAGATGTCTCTTATGGATTTTTTATACAAAATATGGCGTTTTCTGGAGAGAAATTGTACCCTAAGTGATATGGACAATAAATTAAAAGTCCAAATGTATCGTGTAGAGATTTTTTATATAAAGATAGGATATGTTCTGTAGGATACTTACAAAAAGAGTTATTTTGATATGTTAAAATTGATAATTTGAAAATTAAAGACCCTTGAAGTGTCTCTTACGAATTTTTTATACAAAATATGGTGTTTTCTGGAGAGAAATTGACCCTAAGTGATGTTGACAATAAACTAAAAGTCCAAATGTATCCTATATAGTTTTTTTTTATACAAAAACAGGGTATGTTCTGTAGTATACTTACAAAAAAAAGGTTATTTCGTTCTGTTAAAAATGTATAATTTGAAAATTAAAGACCAATGAGATGTCTTTTATGGATTTTTTATACAAAATATGGTATGTCTTGAAAGAAATTATACACTAAGTAATATGGGCAAATAATTAAAGGTCCAAGTGTATCTTGTGTAGATTTTATATATAAAAATAGGGTATATTCTGTAGAATACTTACATAAAAGGATATATGTTCTACAACAAATCCTCATAAAGTTCCAGAAGGCCCACACAGTCCCAAGGAGCATATATTTCATTATACTTTTCAGTTCTATTATGTATCTCTTCTGGACGTATTAAGTTTACCTAAAAAAATTTTAACACAAAATTTCAGTTAACTATTAAATATATAGTTATCACAATGAGTTGATGGTTTAAGAAATCGATAATAGTCATAACTTACAGATATGTTTTCTCTTTTTTCCACAATAGAGAGGTGTAAGCCATGTTTCAACGTTAATACATTAGCTACTGTTGTTGCCGAAACTGCTGCCACAATAGAAGTATTCACGTATTTAGATTTTACCTAAAATTGGAAAAGTTACAATATTTTTCTCCAAATTAACAAAAAAAAAAATACCACTAAAATTGTTACTTACAAAAAGGTTTATTTCGTTCTGTTAAAAATGTATAATTTGAAAATTAAAGACACATGAGATGTCTTTTTGGATTTTTTTATACAAAACATGGTATGTCTTGAAAGAAATTATACACTAAGTAACACGGACAATAAATTAAAGGTCCAAGTGTATCTTGTGTAGATTTTTTATATAAAATAAAGTATATTCTAAAGAATACTTACATAAAAAGGATATATGTTCTACAACAAATCCTCATAAAGTTCCAGAAGGGCTACACAGTCCCAAGTAGTATATATTTCATTATACTTTTCAGTTCTATTATGTATCTCTTTTGGACGTATTCGTTTGCCTACAAAAATTTTTAACACAAAATTTCAGTTAACTATTAAATATATAGTTATCACATTGAGTTGATGGTTTAATAAATCTGTAATAGTCATAACTCACTCACAGATATGTTCTTCTCTTTTTTCCATAAAAGAGAGGTGTAAGCCATGTTTCAACGTTAATACATTAGTTACTGTTGTTGCCGAAACTGCTGCCACAATAGATGTATTCAGGTATTTAGATTTTACTAAAAATTGGAAAAGTTACAATATTTTTCTTCAAATTAAAAAAAAAATACCACTAAAATTGTTACTTTTTATTAAGTTAAAAATGGAACTTCTTGTTTTAAAATTGATACTTACGTCAAAGAAAAATTTATATCATATTAATAAGTTTTCCACTATGCAGTACCTATAAGCAACTTAAAAACTGACCTTCATTAGTCTGCTGCGGGCATTGTTGTGATAAATACAAATATCATTATATAACTAAATTCAAGCTTATTCTAAAAAGTTCGAGTTAGTAAAAAATTAAATATCAATAAGGTGTATAATTTTTAAATAACAAATAAAAAGCTAATTTAAAAAAACATTAGGGTAAAATTTACGCAGTTGATAATTAGTTGCCCTATTGCTCTTTTCTTGACATCCTCGTCGCCCCAACACTACAAATAAACGAAACAAACGTCTGCATATTTGATATTTCTCTTTTGCAGAATTAAGAAAATCAATATTTCTGTTTTAAATATTTTCCAGCCCTCTTTTTTTACAAAGTAGTTCTGCTTTTTTATACCTTTACATAGATTAAAAGATGTACTGATATGTCTCAAATACCATTAAAAAGTAATTTTTGAAATTCCCTAATCGAAAAATTTTCTAAGCTGACATTTTAAGATAAAAATGTAACAAAAGCTACCTATTAAATTTTTCTTAAGCATTTTATCAGAAAAACATTAAAATGAACCTAACATAAAAAAAAACCAATGACGTAATTTGAAAAAATATTTTATTCTCGACAAAAAAAATGATCCAAAAACTTATCTGTCTGAATTTTAAGCATTGTTTCTAATAGAAACTAATTAAAATGCTCTCGAAACACGAATAAAACATCCACCATTCGATGAAACTATAAAATAGAAAAAAAAAATAAATCCGCCATTTTTAGACGCCGTTATCGTGCAAGCTATACTTTGTACCAATCAGATATTTACTACAAAAATTACTATTTAACTACGTAAATTGAAAATATACTGCTTTTTTTCTAACAGAAAATAATTAAAAATGCACGCTAAATATATAGAAATCAATTAATATTCGATCAAATTGTAAAATAAAAGAAAATAAATCCCAGAGCTCTGTTATTTACCGGCATCTATTAAGCGTGCCAGCCATGTCAGCCATTGTAAGACATAAAGTACAATTTAAAAATTTTCTGTGTTCCTCATTGTCAGATTTGATTAATTTACAGAAACGATACCTTAATACCTTACTAACGCAGCAATCACGCTATATTAAAAATGCAATAACGCTAACGGTTTAATTCCCTATTACCGATCTTTAAGATATCATCTTGTTAGATTTTATGAATAAAAATAAAATGGTTCTTTAAAAGACCATTCGCCCTTGGAATTATATCAAAATTTATCTTAAAACGTACCTCTTTCAATTTTCTTAAGGGTTTAGTCGAACAAAAACTGATTTAAAATACACTAAACTTATAAAATTCAATTAAAAATTCACTTTATACGCTTAAAATTTGTAATAAAAAGAATATTATCGGCCATTATAGTAGTGGTACGAATATTGACATCAAACTGACATACTTGTTAAAAGCAGCTCTAGCGGTGGATCGAGAAAAAGATTGGGGTCTCTTACCTGCCTTCACATCAAAAGTTTCATGAATTACAGTTCCCATCACCCTTTTCAGCACTGGAAACCATACTCTCAAACCTTTTTTAAATTCGAATTATGTCTGCTTCTATTTTTTGTCAACAAAATAACATTGTGAAAATCTTAAGTAGACTATAATTTATTTTAGGTTGCTAAGTTGAAGGTGAAACACAATAAACAAGCATGTAAAATGTGTGTCTTTGGGTAAAATAGGTATAAATTACAGTTTTAGTACGACTAGTAATAATATTTATTTAAATTATAAAATCAGATGTTGCTGTCATGAAATATAACGAAAATTTTCGTTGCTCGAGCTGTATTACCTTTTTAATAAAAATAATGTAATTAATACTGATTTGTTTTTATATAACAGTTCCAAAAATTGGATTGTCGATTGGGTAGTAATTCACCCCTTCCAAGCCTTAAACTTGGTCACAGCCTTGAAAAATATACGAGTATATGCTAATGTCTTTGAAAGCTGGCATAATAATTAACCCCCACTCTTTAAACTTAATCCAGGCCTTGAAAATATGCACGCTTCCTCGATGCCTTGAAAACTTGCGCTCGACCTAACATATGTGATGAATATATATGACGTCATTTTACCCTGAAGTATACCATTATAAACGCCCATGCGCCGAGGAATGATTTTTATATTCACGTTGATATCAGTGGCATTAATTTTAAAATATTTTTTGTAGTGCATATTTTAAAAGTGATTGTTGTTACAGGTAATTTTTATTTACTACATTTTTCCACAGCCAGTATTTCAAAAAATTTTTAATAATTTAGCTTTTTGTTTCTTATCAGTTGAGTTCTTTTAATAAAATTCTGTGTGCTTTTCAAAAATAATCTTTTATGAAGGAATTATTTCCGAAAAACACTCCCAGAGTTTCCTTCGCTGTATTTAAAGGAGAAAAATACCTTTTTAATATTTCCGTTTTCAAATATCATGAATTTCTTTTACATCAGTATTTTGTTCTTATAGATCCTTTTTAAACTCTGATTCTTTAACTTTCTGTATATAAGCTAAGTTCAGAATCTTGTACTTCTCTTGCAGAAACCGAGAAATAGGTTAAATAATGTCAAAATAAATGCGAAGAATCTAAATTCAATGATTATTTCGCCTTTAGTGCTCTAATTTCCTTGTTTTCCTGGTGAAGTTATAACAAAGGTATCGAAAATGCAAGATATTATTTAAAATAAATCCAATAATCTTTGATATATTTTTGTATTTCTCTAAAAAAAATAGATTTCGGGAACTAAATTAATACAAACATTTGTGACTTTCTGTCTATAAGCTAAGTTCAGAATCTTGTACTTCTCCTAAAAAAAAAACAAGGAATATAGGTTCAATAAAATCGAAATAAGATCGAAAGATCTAAATCAATGATTATTTCGCATTTAGTGCTGTAATTTTTTTTGTTGTTCCTAGTTAAGCTATAAAAGAAGTATCCAAAATGCTGGATTTTAAAATATAAAAAACTAATATTCTTAGAGATATTTACGTATTTCCCTAAAAAGTGGACATATGGAAGTAAATTAAGAAAAACGGCCCAGTTTCGATTTTCTGTCTATAAGCTAAGTTCAAAATCTTGTACTTCTCTTGTAAAAAAAAACAAAATTATATGTTAAATAAAGTCGAAATATGAACCAAATATCTAAATTCTGTGATTTTTCGCCTCTTGGTGCTATAATTTTTAATATATTTCGGCAGCACAACTACGAAAACCTCGTCGGTCGTTAATCATTGATTGAAGACATTTCATTCTTATTTCGACCTCATTTAACCTTATATTTCTTGGATTTTGTAGAAGTACAAGAATCTGAACTTAGGTTATGGGCATAAACTAAAAATTGGGCTGTTTGTATTAATTTACTTCCCGAATTTCATTTTTATTAAATACGAAAATATCTCAAAGATTATTGGATTTATTTTAAATAATATCCTGCATTTTCGATACCTTTGTTATAACTTCTCTAAGAAAACAAGGAAATTATAGCACTAAAGGCATAGTAATTATAGAATTTAGATATTTCTGTCTTATTTCGATCTTATTTAACCTATATTTCTATCTTTTCGCAGGAGAAGTATAAGATTCTGAGCTTAACTTATAGACAGAAAGTCAAAAAATGAGTCGTTTGTATCAATTTACTTCCCGAATTTAATTTTTTTTTTTTTGAAAATACGAAAATATCTCTTTTATTATTAGTTTTATTTTGCATAATATTTTAAAAATTCTGCATATTTGATACGAAAGATCAACATCAAAGACGAAATAATTACTAAATTTAGATATTTCGTTAATATTTTTATTTTTTCCATTCTAAAATGCTATTCTATATTCGTAATATAATTAATATATTAGAAATTATAGCACCAAGGGCGAAAAATCATAAAATTTAGATGTTTCGTCATATTTCAACTTTATTTAACCAATATTTTTTGTTTATTCTGAACTAAGGTTATCGACAGAAAGTCAAAAATGGGGCGTTTATATTAATTTACTTTCCGAATGCCATTTTTTAGGGAAATACAAAAACATTTCTTTGATTATTGGTTTTGTTTTGTATAATATTTAAAAATCCTACATTTTTCAATACTTTTGTTGTAACTTCTCTAGGAAAGCAAGGAAATTATTAACCCAAAGACGAAATAGTAACTAAATTTAGATATTTCGTTCATACTTAGATTTTATTCACTCTAAAGTAAAATTCTATATTCTAAATATAATTGAAAATTAAACCCTTCAGAGGTTTTCGTAGTTGTGCTGCCGAAATATATTAAAAATTATAGCACCAAGAGGCGAAAAATCACAGAATTTAGACATTTGGTTCATATTTCGACTTTATTTAACATATAATTTTGTTTTAAAATCCGGCATTTTGGATACTTCTTTTATAGCTTAACTAGGAACAACAAAAAAAATTACAGCACTAAATGCGAAATAATCATTGATTTAGATCTTTCGATCTTATTTCGATTTTATTGAACCTATATTCCTTGTTTTTTTTAGGAGAAGTACAAGATTCTGAACTTAGCTTATAGACAGAAAGTCACAAATGTTTGTATTAATTTAGTTCCCGAAATCTATTTTTTTTAGAGAAATACAAAAATATATCAAAGATTATTGGATTTATTTTAAATAATATCTTGCATTTTCGATACCTTTGTTATAACTTCACCAGGAAAACAAGGAAATTAGAGCACTAAAGGCGAAATAATCATTGAATTTAGATACTTCGCATTTATTTTGACATTATTTAACCTATTTCTTGGTTTCTGCAAGAGAAGTACAAGATTCTGAACTTAGCTTATACACAGAAAGTTAAAGAATCAGAGTTTAAAAAGGATCAATAGATATAAAAAATAATGATGTAAAAGAAATTCATGATATTTGAAAACGGAAATATTAAAAAGGTATTTTTCTCCTTTTAATACAGCGAAGGAAACTCTGGGAGTGTTTTTCGGAAATAATTCATTCATAAAAGATTATATTTGAAAAGTACACAGAATTTTATTAAAAGAACTCAACTGATAAGAAACAAAAAGCTAAATTATTAAAAAATTTTTGAAATACTGGCTGTGGAAAAATGTAGTAAATAAAAATTACCTGTAACAACAATCACTTTTAAAATATGCACTACAAAAAATATTTTAAAATTAATGCCACTGATATCAACGTGAATATAAAAATCATTCCTCGGCGCATGGGCGTTTATAATGGTATACTGGCTGTGGAAAAATGTAGTAAATAAAAATTACCTGTAACAACAATCACTTTTAAAATATGCACTACAAAAAATATTTTAAAATTAATGCCACTGATATCAACGTGAATATAAAAATCATTCCTCGGCGCATGGGCGTTTATAATGGTATACTTCAGGGTAAAATGACGTCATATATATTCATCACATATGTTAGGTCGAGCGCAAGTTTTCAAGGCATCGAGGAAGCGTGCATATTTTCAAGGCCTGGATTAAGTTTAAAGAGTGGGGGTTAATTATTATGCCAGCTTTCAAAGACATTAGCATATACTCGTATATTTTTCAAGGCTGTGACCAAGTTTAAGGCTTGGAAGGGGTGAATTACTACCCAATCGACAATCCAATTTTTGGAACTGTTATATAAAAACAAATCAGTATTAATTACATTATTTTTATTAAAAAGGTAATACAGCTCGAGCAACGAAAATTTTCGTTATATTTCATGACAGCAACATCTGATTTTATAATTTAAATAAATATTATTACTAGTCGTACTAAAACTGTAATTTATACCTATTTTACCCAAAGACACACATTTTACATGCTTGTTTATTGTGTTTCACCTTCAACTTAGCAACCTAAAATAAATTATAGTCTACTTAAGATTTTCACAATGTTATTTTGTTGACAAAAAATAGAAGCAGACATAATTCGAATTTAAAAAAGGTTTGAGAGTATGGTTTCCAGTGCTGAAAAGGGTGATGGGAACTGTAATTCATGAAACTTTTGATGTGAAGGCAGGTAAGAGACCCCAATCTTTTTCTCGATCCACCGCTAGAGCTGCTTTTAACAAGTATGTCAGTTTGATGTCAATATTCGTACCACTACTATAATGGCCGATAATATTCTTTTTATTACAAATTTTAAGCGTATAAAGTGAATTTTTAATTGAATTTTATAAGTTTAGTGTATTTTAAATCAGTTTTTGTTCGACTAAACCCTTAAGAAAATTGAAAGAGGTACGTTTTAAGATAAATTTTGATATAATTCCAAGGGCGAATGGTCTTTTAAAGAACCATTTTATTTTTATTCATAAAATCTAACAAGATGATATCTTAAAGATCGGTAATAGGGAATTAAACCGTTAGCGTTATTGCATTTTTAATATAGCGTGATTGCTGCGTTAGTAAGGTATTAAGGTATCGTTTCTGTAAATTAATCAAATCTGACAATGAGGAACACAGAAAATTTTTAAATTGTACTTTATGTCTTACAATGGCTGACATGGCTGGCACGCTTAATAGATGCCGGTAAATAACAGAGCTCTGGGATTTATTTTCTTTTATTTTACAATTTGATCGAATATTAATTGATTTCTATATATTTAGCGTGCATTTTTAATTATTTTCTGTTAGAAAAAAAGCAGTATATTTTCAATTTACGTAGTTAAATAGTAATTTTTGTAGTAAATATCTGATTGGTACAAAGTATAGCTTGCACGATAACGGCGTCTAAAAATGGCGGATTTATTTTTTTTTTCTATTTTATAGTTTCATCGAATGGTGGATGTTTTATTCGTGTTTCGAGAGCATTTTAATTAGTTTCTATTAGAAACAATGCTTAAAATTCAGACAGATAAGTTTTTGGATCATTTTTTTTGTCGAGAATAAAATATTTTTTCAAATTACGTCATTGGTTTTTTTTTATGTTAGGTTCATTTTAATGTTTTTCTGATAAAATGCTTAAGAAAAATTTAATAGGTAGCTTTTGTTACATTTTTATCTTAAAATGTCAGCTTAGAAAATTTTTCGATTAGGGAATTTCAAAAATTACTTTTTAATGGTATTTGAGACATATCAGTACATCTTTTAATCTATGTAAAGGTATAAAAAAGCAGAACTACTTTGTAAAAAAAGAGGGCTGGGAAATATTTAAAACAGAAATATTGATTTTCTTAATTCTGCAAAAGAGAAATATCAAATATGCAGACGTTTGTTTCGTTTATTTGTAGTGTTGGGGCGACGAGGATGTCAAGAAAAGAGCAATAGGGCAACTAATTATCAACTGCGTAAATTTTACCCTAATGTTTTTTTAAATTAGCTTTTTATTTGTTATTTAAAAATTATACACCTTATTGATATTTAATTTTTTACTAACTCGAACTTTTTAGAATAAGCTTGAATTTAGTTATATAATGATATTTGTATTTATCACAACAATGCCCGCAGCAGACTAATGAAGGTCAGTTTTTAAGTTGCTTATAGGTACTGCATAGTGGAAAACTTATTAATATGATATAAATTTTTCTTTGACGTAAGTATCAATTTTAAAACAAGAAGTTCCATTTTTAACTTAATAAAAAGTAACAATTTTAGTGGTATTTTTTTTTTAATTTGAAGAAAAATATTGTAACTTTTCCAATTTTTAGTAAAATCTAAATACCTGAATACATCTATTGTGGCAGCAGTTTCGGCAACAACAGTAACTAATGTATTAACGTTGAAACATGGCTTACACCTCTCTTTTATGGAAAAAAGAGAAGAACATATCTGTGAGTGAGTTATGACTATTACAGATTTATTAAACCATCAACTCAATGTGATAACTATATATTTAATAGTTAACTGAAATTTTGTGTTAAAAATTTTTGTAGGCAAACGAATACGTCCAAAAGAGATACATAATAGAACTGAAAAGTATAATGAAATATATACTACTTGGGACTGTGTAGCCCTTCTGGAACTTTATGAGGATTTGTTGTAGAACATATATCCTTTTTATGTAAGTATTCTTTAGAATATACTTTATTTTATATAAAAAATCTACACAAGATACACTTGGACCTTTAATTTATTGTCCGTGTTACTTAGTGTATAATTTCTTTCAAGACATACCATGTTTTGTATAAAAAAATCCAAAAAGACATCTCATGTGTCTTTAATTTTCAAATTATACATTTTTAACAGAACGAAATAAACCTTTTTGTAAGTAACAATTTTAGTGGTATTTTTTTTTTGTTAATTTGGAGAAAAATATTGTAACTTTTCCAATTTTAGGTAAAATCTAAATACGTGAATACTTCTATTGTGGCAGCAGTTTCGGCAACAACAGTAACTAATGTATTAACGTTGAAACATGGCTTACACCTCTCTATTGTGGAAAAAAGAGAAAACATATCTGTAAGTTATGACTATTATCGATTTCTTAAACCATCAACTCATTGTGATAACTATATATTTAATAGTTAACTGAAATTTTGTGTTAAAATTTTTTTTAGGTAAACGTAATTAATACGTCCAGAAGAGATACATAATAGAACTGAAAAGTATAATGAAATATATGCTCCCTGGGACTGTGTGGGCCTTCTGGAACTTTATGAGGATTTGTTGTAGAACATATATCCTTTTATGTAAGTATTCTACAGAATATACCCTATTTTTATATATAAAATCTACACAAGATACACTTGGACCTTTAATTATTTGCCCATATTACTTAGTGTATAATTTCTTTCAAGACATACCATATTTTGTATAAAAAATCCATAAAAGACATCTCATTGGTCTTTAATTTTCAAATTATACATTTTTAACAGAACGAAATAACCTTTTTTTTGTAAGTATACTACAGAACATACCCTGTTTTTGTATAAAAAAAAAACTATATAGGATACATTTGGACTTTTAGTTTATTGTCAACATCACTTAGGGTCAATTTCTCTCCAGAAAACACCATATTTTGTATAAAAAATTCGTAAGAGACACTTCAAGGGTCTTTAATTTTCAAATTATCAATTTTAACATATCAAAATAACTCTTTTTGTAAGTATCCTACAGAACATATCCTATCTTTATATAAAAAATCTCTACAAGATACATTTGGACTTTTAATTTATTGTCCATATCACTTAGGGTACAATTTCTCTCCAGAAAACGCCATATTTTGTATAAAAAATCCATAAGAGACATCTCAGGAGTCTTTAATCTTCAAATTATACATTTTAACATGTCAAAATAACCCTTCTTGTAAGTGTCTTACAGAACATACCCAATTTTTATATAAAAAATCGGAAAATACACTTGGACCTTTAATTTATTGCCCATATCACTTAGTCAATGTGTAATTTCTCTCCTAAAAACATTCTATTTTGTATAAAAATCTCCACAAGACGCCACTTCGACCTGTAATTTTTCAAATTATACCTTTCTAACACTAAATTGAACCTTGTTATAGCATTTTTTATAATTTGATGTCTTTTCCAATGCAGTAGGAAACCTCTTTGACATTATTTTTCATATTATTTTGTACAGCTTTTGATGAATTTTTGAGAAGTCAACAAAAGGCAAAATATTTAATTTCTTACATCACAGCGCTTTTAATTTTAATATATAAACTCATATCTAAACGAATTAAGATTTACGATTTAAAGTATTCTACAGAATATGCCTTATTTTTATACAAAAAAATCTATACAAGATATACTTGAACCTATAATTTATTGTCCATTTTATTTAGTCTGTGAATAATTTATCTCCTGAAAACACCCTATTTTTGGTTAAAAATCTACACAAGGCATCACTTAAGCGTTAAATTTTCCTTGACCTAGCTCATTATTATAGCATTTTTTATAATTTTATGTCTTTTTCCAATGCAGTAAGAAGCCTTTCTAACATTATTTTTCATATTATTTATACAGCTTTTGGAGAATTTTTGAGTAATCAACAAAGGTAAAATATTTAATTTCTTACATCACAGTGCTTTTAATCTTAATATCAAATCTCATATCTAAACGAAATTATGATCTATCATTTAAAGTATTTTACAGGACCTTTAATTTATTGTCCATATTACTTAGTCTGTGTGTAATTTCTCCTGAAAACACTCTATTTTTGTATAAAAATCCACATAAGACTTCACATGAGCCTTTAATTTATATAATTACAAATTTTTAACCCCTGGTCTAACCCATTATTATAGCATTTTTATAATTTTATGTCTTTTCCAATGCAGTAAAAAACCTTTCTAATATTTTCATATTATTTATACAACTTTTGGTGAATTTTGAGTAGCAACAAAGTCAAATATTTAATTTCTTACACTACAGTGTTTTTAATTTTGATATAAGATGTCATATCGAAAACATACTTATGA
Source organism: Diaprepes abbreviatus (assembly GCA_034092305.1). NCBI lineage: Eukaryota > Metazoa > Arthropoda > Insecta > Coleoptera > Curculionidae > Diaprepes > Diaprepes abbreviatus. Next base: position 8,401,687 of record JASJET010000032.1, on the reverse strand, counting down.
CAATTTAAAAGCGTTTAAAATTTGGTAAAAAATAGGAAATTATGTATTTAAAATAGCAAATTAAAAAACATTTTCATATTTCACGGAAAATTAGAGAAAAGCATATCAGTGAGTTAGTTAGACTATTATCGATTCGTTGAACCATTAGCTCATCATGATAAATGAACCTTGTGGTTTTGCTGTACACTGTTAAATAGTTTATTTCATATTTTATATCTTGAAATTTTGTATTATATTGAATTAAAAGAGACATAAACAAAAACTCACGCCTTGATTACTTTTTATCTCTTTAATAACTCTAACCATTATGTTAGTATTTTAAATAATCAGTTTCCTCTTAAGCACTTTTTACTTTTTCGATATTTTATTAACTTTTTATCACATTAAATAAAACGAGGCACCTATGGTTACAGGAAATCGAACTTAATTATTTTTGCTAAAAATTGTTTATTTTTTTTTAGATATACCATACCTTATGCTGACAAAGACCTGCCGGATGATGTGGAAATCGATTCAAGAAACTATTTGGTTTGTGGATGGTCCTCCTTTTCCAGTCCTAAACATTCTATACCCGGGAATAAAATCTAAATATGTGACAATATATGTCAGATTAAGGATCGGTTTCCAATTATTATTAAAGTAAGTTAGATTTACCTATTACTTGTGTCAAAACAAGGTTATAACTCGAAATTTTTTGCCATACAGGGCACTAAATATAAATTAAGATTGTTGATTTATCAGCTAAATGTTTGTTGATTATTCACTCTTTATATTACAGTAATATTTTTCTCTTAGTTAATAAATATATTTATTAGTTGACTGTATAGTCGTAAAAAATAATGTTTGATGAAATAAAAATAAAGTATATATTTGTTTTATTTTTCCTCTGCGTTCTAAAGGGAACAGTGCATAACTCCACTTTTTATTATATGAAATTCATATGTCTCGTAGCTTCGTATCAATTTTTTTTCCAAATTTTACCTTTTCAAATTAAAAAAATATCTATCAAATGGTGTCCTCTCTAAACTTTAACGCGTATTCACCATTTGACAGATAACAACTAGGAAATGAGACTCCGGGAGCGTAATCCTAAAAAATAGAACATATAAAATAATGACAATACAGTACTCCTATTATCATCTATACAATTAGCTAGAAACTTGTTAAAATGAAATTGTAAAATGGCGTGTTTGCATCACCACGAGCCGCCGTAAGTTCTCTATGTACAGAATTTCCTTGTCAGACTCTCTACAAGTCATATATGTATATATTTATATATATATATATATATATATATATATATATATATATATATATATATATATATATATATATATATATATATGGGAAGAAAACAAAAAAAAGACCCCATACATTCATTAAGTTATTAAGGCTCTCTCTGTTACCTACATCAGTACTATTACAGACCAAAAAATTTATTTTAATCAAATTTACGATAACCTATAACAACTTATGGATAAAGACTCTTTTTTTTATTAATCCTCATATACACACATAACAGTCAATTAAGCAGTTACGTTGACTCGAGAGAAATAGGATTTAACTGCTAAACTTTTCATATAGTGGTCCTAGTCTGATGGATAAGGTATCTGTTTACTGAGCAGAAGATTGGGGGTTCGGATCCCAACAAGGTACCTGACTTTTTTTCATTTATTAAATGGTTAAAAATTATTCTTTGACTGAAGATAGAATTTAACTGCTGAACTTTGCGACATGGCTTCGATAGCCCTGTGCCTATAGACTTTGTCTTCCAACCCGAAGGTAGCTGGTTCGATCTTCGCTAGAATTAATAAAATGAAAAAAAGTGTGACGTCATCCCAACAAAATTAAAGTGCAGCCAACAAGAAGATTGATAATTTGAATTGACAGGCAGCCAGAAGAAAATGACAAGTAGTGACATTTGACATTTGATGTATATGCGAAAGCCAACGCCCAAATGGGGCTCTTGGGTGGGCGTTCAGGGAAATGTAGCTTGAATGGGATCCGTTAGTGGACATCTAGAAAATGCGGCCTCGGTCGGAAGCCCTATGGGGCCCGCGGGTAGAGCTCTAGAAATGGGGCCCTTGGATGGAACTTTATAGGAGTCCTATAGGGTACCCAGATGAAGCATTAGAAAAGGGGGACTTCGGAAGGGGTTCTAAAAAATGGGGCCCCCGGACGGAACTTTAACGAAGCTCTATGGGGTACCCGGGTGAAGTACTAGAAAATGGAGCTCCCGGAAGGGGCTCTAAAAAGGGGCCCCATAAAAAAAAAAGTGGGGCGCGGCCCTAAATGGGGCATGGGGGCGCAGCCCGGTCTATACCGCCGGAATGACTACTATGGTAATTGCACACAACGGCCAAGCTTTGGACCATCAATTTATTTTAAATAACATTTTGACAAAAATCGATTTATCACCTGAATTAATTATGAGAGGAACAAAACTAATCATGATGCAAATTGATAATATTAAGTTCATAGACAGCTTGAGTTATTTTCCGATGGCTCTTAGTAAATTACCAAAAGTTTTCGGACTAGGAGATGATTTTAAAAAAGACTATTTCCCACATTTGTTTAATACAAAAGGAAACAAAAATTATATTGAATCTTTGCCACCAATCGAGTACTATAATCCAGATGGTATGAAGAACGAATTCAGAGAAAAGTTTATAAAATGATACGTAGAGAACAAAAATTATCAATTTGATATGCAGAAAGATCTAATTGACTACTTCGTGTCAGACGTTGAAATTCTAGCCAGAGCTTGCTTGAAATTTAGAGAGCAACTATTGACAACTACAAATATGTGTCCCTTTAGTGGAGCCACTACCATTGCATCCTCTTGTAATTAGGTATTTCGAAGAACTTTCCTAAAGCCTAACACAACAGGAATAAAATCCAAAAATGATTATAGGTGAAAGGATACCTAAAGTAAAATAGAGATTCAGTAGATGATTTTTATGGAAAATCAAAAGCAAATAAATATTGTACATGCTGCGAAAAATCAAGAAGTTGTTTTGCAGGGAGTAAAAGTTGATGGTTTTTGTTCTGAAACAAACGAAATTTTTGAATTTCACGGATGTTATTATCATGAGTCTGAAATGCCATCCAAATGGTAGAAATGAACCTTTATTTGAGGATCCAGCACTATTAAAAAGTTTCGGTTATGTTGTAAATGAAATGTGGGAATGTGAATTTAAAAAACAGCTACAAGACAACTCCGAGATTGAAAATTACACTAAAACACATCCTCTAATTACTTCAATTCCTTTAAATGCTAGAGACGCCTTTTATGGGGACGAAGTGGAAATGTCTGGGAATATTATGAGGTCAAACATGGAGAAAAAAATAAATATGCTGATGTATGTTCTTTATACTCTTATGTTTGTAAATATGGCAAATTTCTAACTGGTTATTCGAAAATGGAGAAGAGTGTAAAAATTTAATTCTATACGAGATAGCATCATAAAATGTCAGATTCTTCCTCCAAGTGAGCTCTATCATCCCTTTCTGCCTATGAAAATGACCAATAAATTACTGTTTGTTCTCTGTCAAGAATGTGGACTAGATATGAATCGGTATGAGTGTACACATAACGATAAAATCCCGGCACTTTCTGGAACTTGGGTGATTGATGAAGTAGTGAAGGCGATAGAGAAAGTTTATACAATTTTGGACATTTATGAAATTTAGTAATATAAGACAGAACGTTTTACCAAGCAACCTGGACAAGCAGGATAGTTCACAGCTATGACGAATATATTTCTTAAAATAAAACAAGAGTCTTCCGATTGGCCTAAAAATTGTAAAACGGAGGACAAAAAGAACAAATATATTCAGAAATTTTTCGAGATAGATGTTAAATTAGATTACAGTAAGGTATTTGACAATCCTGGTCTCAGATCATTAGCAAAATTAATTCTTTATAGCTTCTGGGGAAAATTTGGACAGAGAGAAAACCAAGAAAAACGAAGATTATCAATGATTCTGCAGAGTTTTATGCAATATGTACAAATGCAGCTATTTACTTTAATGGCGTTTTTCCTGTTAATGAAAATACCCTTATTGTCAATTACGAGTATAGTGAAGAAGCATTTGACCCTTTACCAACGGTCAATGTGGCAATAGCTGCATATGTCACGGCACGGGCAAGACTTAAATTATACGACTATCTTGATCAGCTCGGTAACAGAGTTTTATATTACGATACAGACTCAATAATTTACACCACAAGAAATGATGACGAAAACGGCATATCCACTGAACAGTTTATTGGATGTATGACCGACGAATTGGAAAATTACGGACCAGGTTCGTATATTAACAACTTTGTGTCTGTTGATCCTAAGAATTACGTTTTTAAAGTTTTTTCTACGAAAAATAATAGAAAAGAAGTTGTTTGCAAAGTTAAGAGGATTTTTCTAAACTACGAAGCATTAAAACTTATCCACTTTGTCTCCATAAAGAATACGGTTCTTCAAAATTCGGATCCAATATTTCAAGAATATTTGCAGAACCAAGGAACATATGGTAACAACTTGCACCGAAATCAAATTATACAAACCAAATTTAACCAAGAGAAAATTTTTACCTGATGACAGCTCAGAATCTTACGGATATAAAAAACTGAAAATGCAATAATGCTTCTCGGATTTAAGTTCTATAATTTTAATCATAATTGTAATATTTTGAGCATAATAATAATAATAAAAGAAGTCTTAATAAATCTACGTTTTATTGGTTTTTGCTTTAAAATTTTTGTTTTTATCCATAAAAAATCGAAAATGGGGTGTGATCAGTTCTCGCCACCTCGCACCTCGGTAAGGTCTTATCTTATAAATATCATAAAATACATTGGATCAATTTACTACTAATAATCCTATTTTAATTACTATAAATTCCATATAATGATTAATTTAAGATTTTAACAGTTTGAACTTTTGTATTTGCCGATTGCACAATAAGACCGACTTGAATCCTTTTCCATACTTACAATATATAAAACATTTACCTAACGTGTTATGTTCTTGTTACGTTTGTGGTGTGTTCGTGTTTTATCATACAAATACGTAAGGTCATTAATAAATAAGATTTTAAAATAGTTAGGATGACAAACCGTAAAATAAAATGCATTCAATCTTAGAAATGAAAATTCTAGGTGATTTATTGGTAATAGACCAATCAAGTTAAAAAATTACATTCTAATAGTTCTAAATAAAAGACTTTAACTGATGGCTTACTTACTATTCTGCCAATGATATAGAAAAATATAAGGACATTTTAATATTTGCTAGTAGTGAACATAACCCGATACTCTCCATCCCCCCACTCCTCGACCTTGACCTTACCCCACCCTTCTTTGGCCCCGCCCACATGTCCTTGTCACTGACCTTGAAAGTGCACGTGTGCTTTGTCCTTGGCCTTGACCTTGTGTTCAAGGTTACGTGTGCGACCTTGACCTTGACCTTGGTCGGGACGACCTTGAATTTGTTGGAGGTCATCTTAGGTGTGTGACCTTGAAGATATGTTACGTGTTTTGTGGTGACGAATTGAAGAGTATACATCGACGATTCCGGTGATTAATTGCGCTACATGTAATGTAGATGTTCCAATAAATCATATGTCAGCGCATAAACGAACACAACATAAAAATAATTCATGTTTGCCGGTATGTCATGGTGTGCAACTCGTTGAATGTGCCTTCAAAAGGAGAATTGCAACCTATCGTGTTAGCAGTGATATGGAACATTCCGATTACGTAATGTTCTTTGCAGACATTAAATCCAAGGTGGTGGAACTTGTTAATAATTTATTACGTGTGCATCATGCTTTAAAAGTTAACATGACAGCTGTTGGCGAGTACATGCTTCCATCACATGAAATATTCAGTGAAAAATCCTTCAACACTGCTAATCAAATAATTAGTGTAGAAAGTGATTTGGATGCCGTTTACCATTCTTTCACCGAATTAATAAAAACGCAGGCGACAGAGTTCCAGGAGAAAGATTCAGGTAGGGAAAAATCAAAACCCGATATATTAAACTGATTTTTATATATTATTTTTCTTGTTATAGGATGGGCTCTTGTGCGAATTTTATACTTGGAAGTTAGTATCAACAAGTATATGCCTATGGGTGGCTCATCATACATCAAGTTGCCGTGTTCTATTGAAAAGAAAGGAGCTGTCGTCAATGTGATTAACCAGGACGAATTTTGCTTTGCGTGGGCTGTAACATCAGTATTGTTTCTTCCAACAGCAGAGACTTCACAGAAGTCAACCTATCCCCATTTTTCTAGAGTGCTAAATTTAACAGGTATGGATTTTCCAGTAAAATTACGTGACATTAAAAAATTTGAGGAAATGAATAACATATCAATTAACGTATACGGTCTGGAATCTAAATATGAAAATAATGAATTAATCCATGAAGTTATTGGTCCGCTGAGGTATGCGTCAAAAAAGTTGGATGGACATGTAAATTTATTGTTAATTACAAAAGACTGTAGTAGTAAAGATAGCGGTGAACATTTTTGTGATACGACTTGTTCAAAGAGTCATTATTGTTGGATTCGGGATTTATCACGTTTAATTTCAAGTCAAATTAGTTGTCAACAACATAAAATATATTTCTGTGATGGTTGCCTCATTTATTTTAGTACACCGTCAGCTTTAACTTTACATCAAAGCTACGATTGTAACCACATTTTCACGCAAAGACCCTCAGTGGATTTAAAAATCGATAAATTTGGAAAGCTTGTGCCGGAAAAATGTTTTAAAATTTGAGGGTATAGAAAAACAAATGCGCGTTCCATTCGTGGTTTATGCAGATTTCGAATCTGTTTTAAAACCCGTTGAAACGGTATAGAAAAGGGCGTTCCATTCGTGGTTTATGCGGATGTCGAATCTGTTTTAAAAGTTGTTGAAACGGTACAAAGAATCCCACAAAATTCTTACACTGTAAAAAGTTTTAAACATGAACCATATTCTTTTGCTTACTTAATTAAATGCTCTTTTGACGATACACTTTCGAAATTTGAGCTATTTGGTGGGAATAATGCAGCTCAAGTCTTTGTGGATCGTATCGAGTGTGATTCAAGGGCTCTATATAACACATATTTAGAAGATATTAAGCCTATAAAACCGTTAAACCCTGAAGAAAAAAGGGAGTTCAATGATGCTAAAATATGTGGTATATGTGAAGGCCCTTTTGAAGAGGGTGAGATTAAAGTACTAGACCACTGTCACATAACTGGTGCAAAAAGATTTGGTGCTGCACATTCCGTTTGTAATTTAAATTATAAATTACCCTCTTTTATCCCTATCATATTTCATAACTTAAGAGGCTACGACAGCCATTTATTTATAAAAGAGTTATGTAAATATGGGGATAAAATTGGTGTTTTGGCTCAAAGTAAGGAAAAGTACATATCATTTACCAAAAGCATTTATGTGCACGATTATTTTGATAGTAAATGTGGAAAAGTCAAGAGGAAATATTTAAAGTTGCGATTTATTGACAGTTTTAAATTTCTGTCAACGTTTTTGGAAAATTTAGGCAGCGGTTTAAACGACGACGATTTTATTGAAACGCGGAAACATTTTTCAAATATCAACCAATTTAATTTGATGCGTCAAAAGGTTGTTTTTCCCTATAGCTTTATTGACCCTATAGAAAAAATGGAAAATACATGTCTTCCAAGTAAAGATCAATTTTATGATAATTTACGGGAAGAACATATTAGCGATGAAAGCTATAGAAGAGCAAAAGAAGTATGGCGCTTGTTTGGGTGTAAAACTTTGGGGGACTATTCGAACGTGTATTTAAAATCAGATGTGTTGCTATTGTGTGATGTTTTTGAGCAATTTCGGAATAATTGTTTAAAATTCCATAAACTTGATCCAGCACATTACTATACCCTTCAAAGTTTATCATTTGATTGTATGCTGCGTATGACTAAGGTAGAGTTAGAGCTCTTAACTGATATAAACATGATACATTTTTTTAAGAAAGGTATACCCGGCGGCATAAGACAGTGTACAGAAAGGAAGCACATCGCTAATAATTTTTATTTACCAGACTATGATCCAATAAAACCTTCTTCATTTATAACATACCTTGATGCTACAGATCTATATGGTCATAGTATGTCACAAGCATTACCATATGGTGGTTTTCGATGGTTAAGCGAGCGCGAAATTCTGGATTTAAATATTATGGCTACGTTTTGGAAGTGGATGTGCATTATCCGACTGAGTTGCATGATGCACATTCTGATCTTCCATTTCTAGTAGAAAATATCATACCGCCAACAGAAAACGCTAAATTGCCGAAATTAATTCCTAATGTACAAGATAAAAAAAAATACATTTTACACTATAGAACTTTAAAACAAGCCATCGCTAACGGCTTAGTGGCAATGCAAATCCATCGAGTATTACAGTTTAAGCAATCAAAATGGCTAAAATCGTATATTGACTTTAATACCAATTTAAGTAACAAGACCACCACAAAATTTGCGAAGGACACTTTTAAATTTAAAAATAACGCGTTTTTTGGTAAAACTATGGAAAATGTGGAAAATCGAAAGAATATAAAATTAGTAACACATTGGGATAACAGTGTAGGCAGAAATAGAGCTAGAGCACTAATATCCCGCACCAATTTCAGTAGTAGCTCGATATTTACCCAGAACTTTGTTGCTATACATATGAATAAAGTTAAAATATTGTACGATAAACCAATTTATATCGGATTTTCCATATTAGATATATCAAAGACTGTAATATACGATTTTTATTATAATTTTATTAAATCCAAGTTTGGCGATGATGCTTCGTTACTCTACACCGATACTGACTCGCTTATATTAAAAGTGTATACGGAAAACTTTTATCAAACTATATCAGAAAACCCCGAAAAATTTGATACATCAAATTACCGCGAAATTAATAATTTCAACATAATTAAAAGTAATTGTGTAGTTGGTAGAATGAAAGATGAGTTTCCTGGTGATCCGATAATAAGTTTTTATGGTACCGGCGCGAAGGCTTATTATGTAAAGTCCATTAATAATGAATTTAAAAACGCCAAAGGTATCAAAAAATGTGTTATCGAGGAAGACCTTCATCAGGAAGACTACCAAAGAATTGTTGAACGGGGTGGTTTGATATTAAGAAAGATGAAGATTTTTAGAAGTGAATTACATAACATTTATACTAACATAATAAATAAAGTAGCATTGTCACATAGCGATGATAAACGTTATGTAATTCCCAATTCAACCAAAACTCTACCTTGGGGGCATGCAGACATAGATTTTTACAAAACAGACCCGGAAGGAAACTTAGCAAATTTAGTCACCGTGTTGGAATCATTTCTAAGTCAGGACAGCACGTAATCTGGAAAATCCATATTTCATTATTTGTATTGTTTTTATTATTTCTATTGAACATACAGCATTAATATGTAACGATATTATTGTAATTTTTTTTTAAATAAAAATCATGTATTTATTTCTTGATTGCTTTTTATTGAACCTTTTTTTTTAAATTATAAATATAATGAAGTGTCGACAAATAACAAACTGTAAAAGTTATGGTTGAAAAATTTGTCTAACGATAAATTAAAGGCACAGGTCTACAAGCAAATGTTTAATGTGAAACCGTTTTGTTGACAAGATCCTCCATAGTCTTTTCAATTTTCAACATTCTAGAGTTAAGTTCATCACACAGTTCGTCTTGCCTAAGTTCATATATTGCAATAACAGTATCATCAATGTATCCTCTAAGTTCTTGACCGGTTTCAATTAATTTCTTGCGTACGTAACCTTCAAGTTGGTTTCTGAATATATCTTTAATAACAATTGTTGAGTCATGTAAAGCTTTCTGCGTATCTTCCACACACTGAGCAAGGTTATTATCAACATAATTTCATGTGGTCGCATCGTCTCCTTCAAGAGGTTCTGCTAAATAGCACAATCGTTTGCTTCCCATGTCGTAATCTTCATTAGGTGTAAGTTTAAAACCAATGCCTGAAGGACCTCGCATAAAGTTAAAATCCTTAAATTTTCTTTTGCGACCGAACTTATCAATAGTGTTTACTTCTGACATTGTTATGTGAGACTGATTTGAAACCATTAAATTTCACCCTAATATATGGTTCTATTTCATTAATAAACGGACTCTGCAGAAAAATATGGATTGCAAAACGTATTTTAGGTGATGTTTAATAAATACACATACAGATTCATTTTATTATTGTTTTATTGGGAAAAAAATTAAAATATAACAAAATATTGACTTTACTTTTTATTATTAAAAAAATAAAAAAATATAACAAACAAAAAAATTAAAAAATAATTTCTTCTGTTCAGGTAAGCTTCTTTTATGACCCAATTTCTTCTCTGGATGGCACGTTCATTAATATCCTTGAACTGGTAGTAAACTAGTCCACAAAAGCCGCATTGTACAAATTTAACCCTGAAGAGGTCAATGAAGTTGAAGTCGTACGTAAGATCATTCCGCCAGATACCTAGTCTTTTACAATGATGACAAGTTAAATAAAAAGCTTATGGTATATGACTGTATGTTTTGGCTGCTTCACTAGGTTGTTCATCAGTTGGCAACATGATGTTTGAATATGTTGTACTTTTCAATCGCTGTACTCTATTTATGTATTACTTTTTAAAATAACTTTGACAGGACCAAAAAAAAAATTCCTTGAAAACTACAACCTCGAAAACTACCCTGACATTGACGGGTACTTTGACCTTGGCCTTGGCCTTGCATCTGACAAGTTTAGTACTATATTTATATGTGTCTTTAAAATAACCTTTACAGGGACAAAAAAAATCCATGAAAATTACAACCTTGAAAACGACCCTGGTATTGCCGGTTACGTCGGCCTTGGTCTTGGCCTTGCATCTGACAAGTTTAAATATTATACTTAATGCATCGAACAAAAGGAATAAAGGTGGTGTAGTGGGGGAAATGGGCATAAAAGCAGACTTGCTGGCTCGAGCTCTTCACAGTTCGTCAGAACACCAAACAGTGCAGTAGTAAGATAAAGTTATAGTGTGAGTTGTAGTATCGAAGATGTCATCGAGTGTAAGGTCTCTTTTGGATGTTCTTGACGTGAGCTGCGGTTCGCAACAAGGCATGTTGGAAAACATCAGTGCCTGAATGATTGTCGCGACGAACAGTTGGTGCAGTCGGCTGCGCAATTCCTCGAATGTTGGACGGAGGAGAAGGAGCCGAAGATCAACGTAATAAGTGATGTGGTTGTGCGAAAAGCATCGCGGCCTAACAGGAAATCTTCTCCGAAAGCTTCCAAATTAAAGAAGCTTTTGACTATGCGGAAGTCGGAAATCGCCGATAAAGAAACCTTTTATTCGGCGATTAAAGGTGTGGGGCAAGGAAAGAAGAAGTTTAACTTTAAACATCCCTCCACCTTTGTTCCATTACCCGACTTCCTGAAAACAGCACCGCAAGAGCCGTTGTCCGTAGAAGTGAAAGTGATCGAAGGCCCCGATGGACCAACACCACCAACGCCACCAACATCAGCCAGCGTAGAGCAGGAAGTAGTGTCGGAAGTAAAGTCTTCCCCAGCGCCAATGTCGCCGATATTGGGGTGCCGGAAACCTATGAAGATGCGGTTTAAGCGGTATTTTGAAGGCGATGAAGTTTCCGCTGCTTCGTCATCGTCGTCATCGTCGTCTTCACCAAACGAAACCGCTTCTTCTTCTTTAATATGTTCCGAGATATCGCAACCGGAGTGGGTTGAAGACTTCACCAACTCGCAGAAGAGCAAACTATCGGACATTTATCGAATGAAAAAAAACTTAGTGAAAAAAGTGAGTGCGTGTGAGAGTGACATTTTAGAACTGGAAAGACAATTAGAGTTAAAAAAAGATGGAATGTGTGCGATATAAAAGACAATTAGAGGACTTTAATAAATTATGTAGGAGGTGTTAGGTAGTTGTAGGTATTAGCTTTTAATTTATAGTATCAAGTTTGTAAATATATATATATATATATATATATATATATATATATATATATATATATATATATATATATATATTGTAGTTAATAAACAAAAATCTTTGATCAGATTTTTATATTCTATAAAGGGACTAAAAATGACTTGAAAATATATTTTTTGTGTGTTATTTCATATAGGACCTTTCCCACATAATATTAGGTAATAAAAAAGAGTGAATAATCCACTAAAACTACGCAATAGCAATAGTTGTAAATATTTTTTGATCATTTTTACAAGTATGCTAAAACATGGTTCGGTTTAAGAAGTTAAGGTTGTGTCGCCAGAACTTCTAATACTTTGCATCTCATTATTGTATGTTTTTATGAAAAAAAAAACATAAAATATTGGTTACAAAGTATTATAACCAACTAAAACTACGATCAAAGTATTTTGTGGTCCTGAAAAGGACCGTTTGGTTGTAAAAACATGCGACTCTTTATTGTGTTGTGGAGTCGCACGGTCCGTCATCATCAACGGCGGTGGCGGCGGTGCTGTACTCAGCATATTCGACTATGAACCGCCAAAGTTCTTCCCATCTGGGATCGTCCAACTCTCACTCAAGACAATCGTCTGTGGTAAAATCTACCACAGGGCATTGGATAGGTTGCTGTTCACTCTCAGACATATTGAACTGAAATGATTATAATAAGTATTGGTGGTCGTATATATAGAGACAAATTAGAGGTGGGGGGTGAAAACAAATGTCGTATTACGTATTGAGGCTAAAAGTTGTTTGTGGTCTCAAATACGAACGAACGATTTTACTGGGTTCCACCAGCACCTAAACTTTTAATACTTTGTATCTAATATTGTATATTCTATACATACAATATTAGTAACAAAGTACTAATATGTGCTGAAACTACGATCAAAGTATTTTGTGGTCCTGAAAAGGACCGTTGTTGTGTGCCCTTAAAAAGAGCCAGGGAGAGTATGGGGCTTATGGTGCCCCATCCTCGCTGGTCGACCACCAACTTGACGAATCGCTGGGGCCCTGCGGATTATCGGGTGTCGGTGATGCTGGAATATCCAGCACCGCATCTTCCGTCGAGTCCGGCTCTGGCTGCGGCGACGGAGTTTCGAGTCTTTGTAAGACCCAATCGCCCGCATCGTTTAATTCCACGAGACCCGGATCGTGGTCATACAGCAGCGGAATCGGCTCATCCAAGTCGTCCCAATGTAGGACGTCAATTTCGAAATCCACCTCTTCGTCGTCGAAGTCCTGCAGGTCTCCAACGTTGCCGGCGACGGTGTCATTGCTAAAGATGGATGAGCCTCTGCTGGCGGGTTTTTCTTCCTCCATGTTCATCTTATGAGAGTTGATATATATATATGACTGTGTAACTGGCCCAGTCTCATATATATATATATATATATATATATATATATATATATATATATATATATATATATATATATATATATATATATATATATATATATAGAACTACCCCCACCCATTCTAAATGTTGTGTATTGGTGAGAGCTTATAGAATTATTGATTTTTTGAAAAACTTTAAATAAGGAATTAGATTTGTTTTTTTTTTTGTTTAGACAATAAGACTTATTCTTAACATTTTGTGAAGAATACATTACAAAAAAAAATTAATAGAAACCTTGTTTGGACTGTTAACATTTTCACAGGTTCTCAAGCATATAACTTGGCACTTAAGTTACGAGACAAATCGTCGTTAAACGAATATCTCGTTCCAATAGTGACAATTACTAAACTACGATCAAAATATAATGTGGTCCTGAAAAGGACCGTTTTGGTGGCCCTAAAAGGGCCTGGGGGGAGGGTCGGGTGCCTACCGTGGAGTAATACCCAACGATATTAATACCGACCTAGGTGCAGCCCTTGGTCTTCTCATTGGCGGCACCACGAGCTCGGGCTGCCAAAACCGTACTGGCGGTGTCGCCGTCGCTGGTGGTGTCGGTGTTGCGGGTGGTGCCGAAGGTGCTGCTCCTGGTGCGGTACCCCCGCGCTCGTCACACTTACATAGTTTGCCTGACAATGCCAATAATCTTCTTCGGTGTATCTTCCATATTGACGGTCGAATGTGTAATGATGAAATAATTCTAATACCGGCCTCTATATACATTCAAAAAGTTGGAGGGGGTAAGGTGGAGTGCATATATGCATTATATATAAGTTTGAGAATAATATGATTTTATAACTCACCGTATCTCTGTTATGGACACAAACTACCCCCCTATACTTTTCTAGCAGATAGTACTGAACTTCCTCTACATTTTTTTTTCAAATAAATTTTTTTGATATTTCTAATCATTACTTTGCTACATATTTACAAAAAATGCAAATTATGCATATATTTTAATTATTTTCAGGCAAGGTAAGGAAAATTTTGAAAATGTTTTGACGAAATCGTAATAAGGAAGAGTTGAAGTATATCATACTATTTTTGCCGATTCGCTAATATAAAAAAAATTTTTTGTCTCATCTTGGGTGGACTCTGGCGTCGTAACCGTTAATGATAAAAAATTGGAAAAATACATATATTGTGAAATATTTTCTCCAGAATCAAAAAAAAATTGTTCCGAAATTCTGTCACCGCAAATTAAAAAATCGATACCTCAAAAATTGCGAAAAAGTGGGAAAGAAGACGCGTAATCGTTCTGAAACCATGAAAAATGGAGGTTCCGACCCGGGTTAGGCAGGGAGAGGGGAGAGGGCTTGCTGGGGGGGGGGGGGGGATCGACAACCAGGAGAAGGGACGGATTTATAAAAAACCTCTACAACTTTCCAAACCTTCCCCTACAAGTTTCCGATACTCCCATGAGACCGTCGAACCTCATTTCTATAGATTTTTGGAATTTTTTAGTCTATATTTTCTTTATTTTCAAATTTTTCAAAAATTTTTTCACCGTTGTATTCTCCTCAAAATTCTAGGTAATTAAAGTGCTTTTATTTTTTCTCTATCTTGAACGGTTCCGGAGTTACAGCGCTTTAAAGAATTCAAATTACTAACTTTCTATAACTCTTTTTTTCAAATTTCATTTTTTCGAATTTTCAAACATACTACAATATGTAGAAAAAAATTCTCTCTTTAATTTCTCAATACCGTTTTTCTCTAAATCTTCAACTTTAGCGCGTATTCAGCATTTTCAAAAAAAAAAATAATAATATTTTTTTTACACCATTCAAATTCAAAATTTTGGGCTATCAAAGTGCTTTTATTCTTTTTCTATCTTGAACGGTTCCCGAGCTACAGCGCTTTAAAAAATCCAAACTACTAATTACTATAACCCTTTTCTTCAAATTTCATATTTACAAATTTTGAAAAATACTACCATATGTAGAAAAAAATTTTCTTTCTAATTTCCTAATATTATTTTGCTCTAAATCTTCAACTTTAGCGCGCATTCACCATTTTTCATTTTTTTTTTTGAACAAAATTGTTTTTTTATGTATTCACTATCGGAAAAAATGCCTACTTATAGTACTTGATTTCCTCTATAATTTTTTCCTATAACTTTTTTCCCTATTCCTAACCGTTACTTTCCTACAAATTTTCAAAATCGTTGTTTTCATATTTTGCCTTAAAAAATTTTTCTTGCGTTATCTAAGTTCTTTTTTCCACTAAATAAACCCCCATTATCTACCATACTTTTTCTTAAGAAGCGGGCTTTTCCGTCCACTTTTTGTTGGGTTTCAAATAAATACAAAACTACTACTTCACTCATTACAAATTTATTGATTCAAGTGCCTTATTTTAACATTATTTTGTGTTACATATAATAGATACATTAAAATATAGATTTATTGGTCACCGAACCGTTTAATACATACAGACACTTTAGTGTCTTTGGGGAATTTATTCTTTCTCGTTTGGAACTCCAATTTCACATCCACTGTCGATGAGTTAATCGCCTCTGGTTGATGACTGCAATTGATAATAAAAACGGGGTTTTTCATATATTCCGCGAACGTTATCATTGGATCGTTTATTTCGCGCCCGTAGTAGCTGCTTTGGAAGTTTTCGTAATTGTAATAGGCTGCTGCGTACAGTTTCTTGACGAAATCTAAATTCCATCTTTCGTATGGATAAACGGTTGAATTCAGATACAGTCTAATGTCGCATTCGTCGGCGTGGGTAAACTGGGTTGGGTTTTTTTCTTTCTTGTCGCAATTATTGCTGTCTTGAAACCCGACGATTATATAGCGCGGTTTTTCCAGACTTGTACTCGTTCTCAAGGCCCACACGTCGGAAGATGTTTGTCTTAAAGCTGGTAATTCGTACAGATCCCATTTACGATATGCCATTTGAATACTGGCATTGTTTCCACTTTATTAATGCGAGACAATATTTTCAATTTTTGCTTGTCGTCTGGAATGATGTGACGAATTTTCCATTCGATTTTGTCGATACTAATTTCTTCCTCTACTTCGCCGACGTAGCAATTGGTAAAAGTGCGAGCTATAATCATAATAAGCTCTTGTTTTACGTTGAAAACACATTTTGCATAATCTTCGGCGAATCCCATAAGATATTTTAAGGGTAATTTCCCGGAGAATACGTTACTTGCCGTGTCTACGATATTTTGGTTTGCTTCGTCGAGACCCCATCCGCACGTCATGAGAGATCTTTGTTGCAAACTTCCGAATGAAACCATGGTTTTTAATGTCGTCGTAACTCCAGGTTTACGAACCACGGCGACCTGCTCACCTCCCATCTCGTAGTGAATTTCATCGAACAAAAATGCGAGGGCATTATTTGATAAAAAACATCTTTTCGTTGCGTATATGGGTTTAAATTTTCTTTCGATATATATGTAACTTTCGGCGATATCCAGTATAATATCTTGAAAATTAATGGGGATACGGACTTCATCCGAATTGTTGAATGATGGAGATCCGTATGATTTATACGTATGCTCTTCTAGACTAATAATGGAATTGTCCAAGATGGGTTCGGAGAAAACCTCTATTTTATCGCTGGTGGTGGAAATCATTTTCGCACTTTAAGACCGATTGATTTTAAAAATTTATAGTCTTCGGCAGGTAACTGTTGAGACATTTGTGATCTAACGTGATTAGATCACCTCTATCGTCCAAGATGCGAAGAGTAATGTTGTCGATAAACTGACGTCCTGCCGGCATTAACGGCATATAAATATTATTTTGTGGTTCTTTACTGATTTCGTAACCGGGCTCCACGTCGATATCGAATTCGAACAAGGTATGACCTTCCACAGAATTCATATATGCTCCGGAAATTATATTACAATCTACGCGTATGATGCGTACTTTCATTATCTCCACCAACTCGGTTGATTCGTGCTTTTTGTCTCTTTTTAACACTGTATGATTAAATCCTAACATTTTACCGATACTCGCCTCTCCCCGGAAATCTATAGTATATTGGGATTTCAGTTCACAAAAGATTCCATCGTTCTTTTCTTCAGTTGAAATCCTCAAAGCCTCCGACATAGCTTTACCTATCTCATCTATTTCATAGGCCCCAGGTGGAATATGCAATTGTATCGGCTCGGTGGTGTAACCCTCCTTCATGTAGACAAACTTATTGTTGCTTTCGTCCACATTAAAAATTGAATTGTATGTGTAAAATCGCAGCAATGCCAGACCATATTTGTTTTCTCTATTTAATTCGACTGGTGGATAAAAATCGGCGCTTAAGACGCTCGAGTGTCCTGTTAGTGTGAACGTATAAGACATGACTAACCATTAAAACATCACACATCTCGGTTTTATTCTTAGCGGCAACATTTAAAAAGATTCATCGTCACACCTTTTCTCACTGCATTAGATAGTGATGTTTTTATGGTATTTTCTGCTTTTATGCGCACATCGCTGATTTTGCAATAACAACAAAATATTTTTCTAGCCGTAAGATCCTCATCAGCCGTAACCTCGTTTAAATTGCTGCTGAAATAATGTTTGCAACCGCACTGATATTTTAATATATCGATATCGCTTTTGAGGTGCTCGGGCAACTTATCCCAAACGCATGGAATTTCATTAGGGGTTAATGCAATCATTACTTCCTTGGGCATGTTTTCTAACTGTTTCACGGTCATTTTCCTTAATCCACCGGCTAGATGAAATGCTTTCAGTGATTGCAACATTTTAGTATAGTTATTGCGATCCATTTGCGGTATTAATGGTGACGATGATGATGACATCTTTTACGCTGATGATTCGACAAGAAACTTTAAGCACAAATGTCCACACCAGACTGTTCCAAAATCCTGTTGACGATCGTATGTATAGTAAATAATTTTTGATGGTTCCGATCCCGTTTGTAGATATCGTACCAATTCGATCGGTGGGGGTAAATCGCTGAAGATGTCATAATATGTTACTTTAGAATTATTTTTTCTATAAGCTACCCAATGAGTCCCTGCATCACGCGTACTATCCAAATTCACTATTGCTACTTCGTAACGTCAAGGACCTTGTCTAGGTAATGAATCCCTCAAATAAACGCCTCGAAAGTGTCTTATTCTTTCCTTTTTGGCATATTTTTCTATATCGATGTTAGATAGTGGTCTTCGAGGTAGGGATTCAATTAGTTTTTTGATCTACGATTTAAAAATAATCCCATACCTTTACGATATGGCTTTAGAAACAAACCATTTCCTTTCGATTTTAAATACAGGCCGGCACCGGTTTTATCTTCGCTGATTTTTTTTACAACTTTTATGGCGCGCACAATTCTCGCTGCCCCACCGGCTAATGAACCCAAAGCTGATAACCCGGCAAAAATTGGTATTAATGGTAATATTCCACCAGTTTTAGGAATCGGTATTATTCTCGGTGTACGAACCTTCCTTTTGCCACCTGCCGCTTTTACCGATCTATGTGCTGCCGACAGAGCTATTTTAGATGCATTCATGACATTTTTTTCCAACACATTTTTACTTCCGGCTTTTAATAATTCCTTTCGAACTGCTTGTCGAATAGCTGTTCCGAAACTGACTTTCCGAACATGTCGATTTTTATTAACACCTTTCTTTTTTGTATGACGTGTGCCTTTACTAGATGTTTTTTTGTTGATAATGATGATACACCCATACCAAAACGTTGTTTTCCTTTCATAATGTTTGTAACTAACCAAGCTGCTGTTTTTTCACCTAAACTGGAATCTTTCGATTTTACTC